>OY776112.1:317120715-318320715 GCA_963675035.1 Allygus modestus
ACGCAAGAGCAGTGCAAAAGAACGTCCGAACAGTGTGACGACTGAAATCAGACTGAAGAACTAGAGCTTGTTGTAAGAGATATATAGTATGTAGGAGAGCACAGTACCTCTGTACCACTACGCAAGTCAGAAAAACACTAACATACACTACGCAAGTCAAATCAGAACTACAAGTTACCAAAAGTTAACTCCAATGAAGGTTTCAATCACTACTCTAACCAAAAGAACAAGAATAGAAAGTGAGATTACTGTTACCCAGCACATAAAACACAACACTACTCTTGACACAAGAAAGTGAGGTTAGGTTTGGCGCCAATTTTTTTTTGGCGGGAAAGTTTGGCGGGAAAATTTCTTCTTACTCTTTCCTCGCTCAGCGGCTCGGAAAAGTGAGACTACTGTTAGTCAACACATACAAAAACTGTTCTAACCAAAACTGTTTTAAAGAACAAGAATGGAAGGTGAGGTTACTGAGGTGATTTTACAGTTCAAAAAGAACCAGGGCAAAAAAAATAAGGTTACTGAGAGTGAGGTTATGTCAGTCAACACAACACTACTTTAGCCACAAGGAAGTGAGGGTTTGTTTACTTCTTTACTGTAAACTATCAAATCAAACAATTAAACACAAAACAACACTACTCTAGCCAAGACAATAAACACAACACAGAAATAAAATTAAGTACACCATGCACGGAATATAATACAGTAAAGTTGGAGTGTAAAGAGCGAGGTTAGAAAAAGTGAGGTTACTTTAGCAGTTCAGATATCGCTAAAAATCACACGACACTACTCTTGAAACATGTAGTTAACTCTGATGTTACTGTACACTAGCAAGTCATACAACACTCTTAACATAGATAAGTCAGGCATGAACAAGACAATTGCATGATACCGTGATATTACTAATATGTTACTCAGCACATACAACGCACAACACTACTACAGTCAAATCAAACAAGAAACTGAGGTTACTGGGAGTGAGGTTATGTTAGTCACAAATCAAAAAACTAAATACAACGCAAAACACTACTCTAGCTAGGTCAAACAAGAAACTAAGGTTACTGTTATGTTATCAAAGACATATAAACACAGGACTACCAAGCAAAACATAATTGGCTAGGTTACTTAATAAAGAACAAGAATAGAAAGTGATATTACTGTCAGTCAACAAATACAAGTACGACGCGGCCCTTGACACAAGGAAGTGAGGTTATGTTACAAGTAGGATAGGGTAAGCAAACGCTCAAGTTTATCTTTGCCAAGCGCAGCAAATGCAAGGACACGTCTAATCGTAATGAAAGCTGGGAGCAAAGAGAGAGAGAAAATAGTGGTAATTGGGGGTGGTGGGGGTGGTGGAGAAACGTCTGGACCAATCAGAGCGCAGTACGCCTAATTACGACCAATAAAATACATCTTTATTGTAACAAATCACAGAGCCCACAGGTTAGAACGAGTTTGCTGACAAAGACTTGTTGCGGATGTTGTGGTTAAATATGCAGAAGGAGGTGAGATACGCAGAAGGATGTGGAGGTTAGATGTATAGAAGGGCACTGGGGTTAAAAAATAAATATGTAGAAGGAAACGTAGTTCAAATAATTACCACAGAAGGCTAGATGATTAACAGAGCAGAAGGATGCGAGGGATAAATAATTACCACAGAAGGCTAGATGATTAACAACAGAAGGACACGAATTAACATTTCAACCCATCAGTTTACTTAAAATTTTCACGTTACACCCACCTGCTACAGTACGCTGAGAGACAGGATCTGTAGTTAGATACACAGAAGGAAGTGAAGGACGCAAGGGTCAAACAATTACCAAAAACGGTATATAATTAACCACAGGCGATGAAAAAGATAAATAATTAACCACAGAGGGTAGCAAAAGAGCCACAAGGGGTAACAATTACACCTAATTCCATTCCTCATAAGAGCCCATGTTATTCTATTCTCCCATAAGAGTCCATGTTAATCTATTCTCCATAAGACCCCATGTTAATCTATTCTCCATAAGACCAATGTTGGACCCAAAGCGCGGGCCCTTACTACTACCCCTCCTCAATCTGTTACTGTTCACCCCTCCCCCCTGCAATGACTGGTTGATATGTACACTAGATACCGTCACATGGCTCCATCCAACGACGCTTCGCCAGTAATATAACATGATGTATGTGGAATGCAGCTCCCCAGTGCTCCTTATCAGCTACCCCTCCTCAATCTGTTACTGTTCACCCCCCCCCTCCAATGACTGGTTGGTATGTACACTATATACCGTCACATGGCTCCGTCCGACGACGCGATGCCAGTAATATAACATGATGTATGTAGAATGCAGCTCCCCAGTGCTCGTTATCAGCTACCCCTCCTCAATCTATTACTGTTCACCCCCCCCCTCCAATGACTGGTTGGTATGTACACTAGATACCGTCACATGGCTCCGTCCGATGACGCGATGCCAGTAATATAACATGATGTATGTGGAATGCAGCTCCCCTGTGCTCCTTATCAGCTACCCCTCCTCAATCTGTTACTGTTCACCCCCCCCCCCTCCAATGACTGGTTGGTATGTACACTAGATACCGTCACATGGCTCCGTCCGACGACGCGACGCCAGTATTGTAACATGATGTATGTGGAATGCAGCTCCCCAGTGCTCCTTATCAGCTACCCCTCCTCAATCTGTTACTGTTCACCCCCCCCCCCCCCACCAATGACTGGTTGGTATGTATACTAGATACCGTCACATGGCTCTGTCCGACGACGCGATGCCAGTAATATAACATGATTTATGTGGAATGCAGCTCCCCAGTGCTCCTTATCAGCTACCCCTCCTCAATCTGTTACTGTTTCCCCCCCTCCAATGACTGGTTGGTATGTACACTAGATACCGTCACATGGCTCCGTCCGACGACGCGATGCCAGTAATATAACATGATGTATGTGGAATGCAGCTCCCCTGTGCTCCTTATCAGCTACCCCTCCTCAATCTGTTACTGTTCACCTCCCCTCCAATGATCTGGTTGTTTATGAAGATATCTTAAATATCTGCAACATTAAGCTGAATTTAGTAAATGATAAGATAGTAAATTAGTTGTATCAATATTGTTTTGTTTACATTTTAAATTTTTACCATGCATGTTGTTCTAATTACCTCCATATTCTTTATTATAGATTTTTTAGATTGTTTATACAAAGGCAAAGTTAATGCTTGAAATGCTTAACGCTTTAGCAGATCCATCTCGTGGAAGATATTTAGGTTTCTAAATGTTAATGAGGTCCAAATCCTTTAGCAACTTAATTTCTCACTATGGCCAAAGCATTTGGGCTAAGAACGAGGGTTTAATTGTGCCATTAAAAGAATACAAATTCGGAGGTTTCTGAGAACAGTATTATTAACAAAGACAACCTCAATACACATTCTTTTTAATTACAAAACTCAAATTTTCGGCTTCAGCTTTCATAAGGAGTACAATTTAAAAAAAAGTAGTTCAGTATTATGTTATGTGTGTACACTCTGCAGAAGAGTAATACATGCTTTTAAAGACAGTCGACGGCATGGTAGTTTTGGATGTTCTTGTCACCATTGAGACGCGTATCACTGTTCGACAGGCACAAGATCCAAGCCGGTTTGCTGACGGCGTATTCTTCCAATTAATTTCATCTACAACAACATTATGTCAAGGCTTCTAAATCCCAGATGTTAGGCTGATTTAAAGGTAGAATTCTGTGGTTGGTTATCTTCCACTGTAAGGTCCTTCAGCGATAATAATTTTGCTGTCTTCATTAAATACCTTCAAAATGAACAATCGCTTGATGTTTTCTCTGGTCAAAACTTGAATAGTAAATTTGACTGTTTTTTTGCTACTGTTAAACATTACTTTGAACTGGCTTTCCCTCCCAAGAAATCAAATGTTGTCTCAAGGAAGCATTATACAAGAATCAAACTGGATTCTTCTCTCACAAGGCTTCGAGAACACGTGATTGATATGTATTTTGTAACGAAGGAATTTGGAGTCCACTCATCCATTGAGACTATTCTATCTCTAACTGAAGAGGTGGTATAGGTCTGCAGTTAAAGCTGCTAAAAGTAAAAATGTGTTGGCCCATCTTGCTCTCGGTCATAATAATGGTAATAGACCGAGAGCAATCTGGAACATTGTCAATGAATTCATTCCCAACAAAATTTGTAAGCCTTTTAAACAGATTGTTATTGAACACGATGATGGCAGTGTTATTAATAGCCCCAATAAGATTTTAAGTTCATTCAACACGTTCTTTTCAAATATAGCTACTGGGATAAATGGTACAAATGACCCTGTTGCACTGGGGAATTGTCATAAATTAGTAAGTGTATCTTCAACTCTCTTCTTACACCCAACAGATGACATTGAAGTGTTGAATGTAGTTCGTTCCCTTAAATGTAGTGACTCCGCTCGTCATGATGGACTTTCCTCTAGGTTACTCAAGAGAGTTGCTGAGTTCATTGCACACCCACTAAGTCATCTAGTGAATGCCTCCTTTAACGAAGGTGAATTTTCACAATCTCTGAAATCAGCTATTGTGTAACCTGTATTTAAGAGGGGTGATAAGTTTAAAAAAGACAACTACAGGCCAATTTCTACCACTTCAAGTTTTTCTAAGATTTTTGAAAAAATATATCTTGATTAATAGTCGTCTCTATCAATTTTTAACAATTAATAATGCTCTATTTTCACAACAATTTGGTTTAAGGAAAAATAATTCCACAACCGATGCTCTATTCAGCTTTATTTCCAATATCTCTAGAGCCTTGGATGACCATAAGAATGTGTTCGGAATATTTTTTGACCTTAGTAAGGCTTTTGATATGGTTAACCATAAATTGTTGCATGAAAAATTGAAATATTTTCGTATTAGGGGTAAAGCTTTTGATTGGATTTCAGCTATTGTCAAGGGAAGGACACAATCTGTTAAACTATCTTTCATTGATAATAATGGTTTCTTATACTCCGAGAAATCCAAAGAGATTGTAGTAACTGCTGGTGTTCCTCAGGGGACTGTCTTGAGTCCAATTATTTTTCTTTTGTTTATAAACGATATGCCTCATGAAATTTTCCCTGCCAATGTTTGCTTGTTTGCGGACGATACCTCTCTGAGTGTTGTGGATGATTCCCGAGAGAATCTAGAGCTTAAAACTTGTATACAATGTAGTCTCTTATTACAGTGGCTAAGTGACAATCATCTGGTTTTTAACCCTGGAAAAACTAATTTTATAGACTTTAGATTAAGTAATTCAGGAGATTCTGCAATAATAACAATAGGTGAGGACAACATTGAATCTTGTTATGTCACAAATTTTCTAGGGGTCATCATCGACTCCCGACTAGACTTTTCCAAACATATTGAAAAGGTTTCAAGCAAAATTAATAGTAGCATTTTTCTTCTTCGAAGACTCTCCCAATTCTCCAACAGAGAAATTCTCCTGACGGCTTATTTTGGTTGCTTATTTCCTCATAATTCATACGGGGTCGCAATATGGGGAGCAAAGTCTTCTAGAACTAATAAAATATTTTAACTTCAGAAAAAATCTTATGGTATGGACCGATACGCATCATGAAGAGGGGTGTTTGCGGCAAACAACTTGCTAACATTTCCATCGATTTACATTTTAGAGTACCTTTCATTTCTGGTTAAAAACAAACACGTTTTTCCTCAACGCATTGCCAAATAGATATAATTTCCGCAACACTAACCTAATCCATATTCCCCGACACAACACAACATCCTTTCAAAACCAAACTTACTATTTTGGCATTAAGCTTTTTAATGTTCTCCCCCAAATTCTGAAAAATCAGGTGGATATTGTAAAATTTAGATATAGACTAAAAAATACTTGATTGAAAAAGAGTACTACAGTATTCAAGATTATATATCTGAAAGAAGTGATGTTTAGTTGGAAATGTATTATGAATTTTTAGCAGTCAGTTATTTTAGCTATTTAAGTTTCTATTTGTGACGATTGTCAATGCTGTATATATATACTAGTGTGACAATAAAGTATTCTTGATTCTTGATTCTTGTTACTAAGAAGATTCGTGCACTCGTGGTGGAATATTGCTCTCGTAACTAAATTTCTGTCACCCTCAGTGCCCATTTCGTAAGGACAGTGTACAATGTACAAACCTTATAACAGACAAAATCACCATCGAATACACAAATCGTCCTAGTCTCTCCTTCATCGGTTCGCACTCATACGTACACATGCATTCTTTGTTTATCTGAAAATGTAACTGTTAATAAGTTCGATATAATTTGCTTACCGATTGTTCTACAATGTTTGCTATATTGTTGTCACATCTCACAGTTGTTTTCCCCTGCTCACAACTTCACTGGTGTCATTTGTGTCGTTTTTGCTGCTTTTGTTTATCTTGTGCTGTTGTTGGTTTCCAATATTTGCTTGGTATATTAAATATACAATTTTGTTGTTAGGTTTACACTATTGTCATTCTGTGTTTGCCTAAAACCGTTACTTGTTCTCTCTTATTGATAGGTTTTCACTGTCCTTTAACGTATTTTTTTAAATTAAGGCTGCTATTTGCTTTAAGTATTCACTATTCCTACATTATTTGATCATACACAATGAATAAATTTTGAGTCATACACACCTGAAACATTTAACTACTTGCTCCAAATTGTATCGTTGCATTATATTATAAATTTTTATTTTTTATTTTACGTTGAGTCTTTTAGTTTTCATTTTTTATGTGCCATCTTAAAATATACTATGTATTTTGTAAACAATAATGGTTATATTGTTTGATAGAAACTAAATAAGTGAGGGGAGTCCATAAGGAAGTCTTGAGTTCAAAAAATATAAAGAAAAACATATAATATAAAATCAAATGAAAAATAGTTTCAAGAAACATGAATGCTAAAGTCATTATTTTGCATCACTAACCGACTTATCTGGAATAAAAAGAGATTTTTTACCTCGATATATAAAGTTAGGGTTTGTTAGAATCAGAGTCATAAAAAAATGAGGTCGTATACGAAATTAAATAAATAACGATTAAAAACAGAAACTGGAATTTGTGAATGTTTAGCGTGATATTGCCCACAGTTTATTTACATTGAGGTTTTATAGCTATTCAGAATTCAATCCATGCCATCTGTTTGAATTAAATATGAACTTCTGTGGCCTACCGGCTTTATTCGACCACTACTTTGGTTTTACGAAGATTAAATAAATATATACGATGAATGTGTATTTTATGTAACTAACTTAAGGAACTATTTCATTAACATGGTATGTGTTGTTATAATTACGAGATTTAAGATAAAGACGTCGTACAAGCCTTCAAAGTTTATTTACTCTTGCATTGCACCACTGAGAAAATATTAAACTTACAAAAGAGGTACAAGGCAGTGCATTTCGACAATTGAGCCTGACGATGATCGGTGTGACTGGTCGAAAGCAATTGCCTTGTACAGTATTTGATATATATTTAACGCCTTGTATGTGGATAGGTAAATACAAAGTAAGAGAAAATATAATTTGAAACCCATTAAGTCGTTTTTACTTACATCCCGTATTGCGACGTAGTTTTCTTTATTTGAGTTTATTCTTACTAATGACAAATGAAGTAATATAACAAAATAATTTCTATGTATTTTATGTTTTTATAATGTCTTGTAATCAAACACAAGAATATACAAGATAAATCATATATGTTAAACGTTATTAAACAAATTGCTGGTGGTTTCAGCTTGAATTACGATACGTACGAGTTTTGATTATCAAGTGTAGATTTTATCAAATACATACCACTTAAAGAATAATGTTATATATCTTGTCGTCATCAATCCAGTAGTTTATAAGATTACTAGTTTCAGGACTAGTTTTGTCCCATTGTTAAATCTTGTTGTATCACAGAATAAAATACTGTCATCGTCTCAAATTTAAAAACATTTGAACACTAAACACAAACTTGTACCGATACATATTACACCCAGTATCAAACATTTGAAAAACTATATATTATTATTTTATTTTATTTTATAAGTCATACAATCAATTCAGGAGGCAAATAATATTAACTAATGTATACGATTTGCATTAATTAGTTTGTTTTGTTAATTTATTTGTGAAACAATCAATTTTGTTTGAAGATGTCCATGCGCAATCCATCAAGTTTTAAAATCAAATTATGTCCCTAATGACTCCTTCTTAATTATTAATTAATAATGTTCTCTTAAGTCTGGTAATAAACAGTTTCTATTCAAACTTGCATTATTTTTAATACAAATGCGACAGACATCCTACTTAAATGTTCACTATTGTAGCGGAGAGTTGGAGATTCTTTTGGCATAGCCGACAGTCATTAGTAAGATTAATAATATAGTTGATATGGTCGGATATTAGGGTAGGATGACACAGTTGGCGTCAATACGTGAAGTACACATTAAAAATCAGGATATAAAGATCTTAACTACATAGCACTACGAACTTACGGACACTCCGCAACAGTGTATTGTATATACACATTTTTTGGTAATTTATATAAACATCTGTAGGACAATAATAATACAGCATGGTTGGATTTTTAAATATATAGTTCAAAATAAATGTTAATTGTTACGCCGAGGGCACAATCCATTCAGACAAGCGGCCCGAAACGACATGTCCGATCTTGTCTCATTGTCCAAACATGTCACCTTCTCAAACATTTCTAGTAAACCATTCCTTCTAGCCACTTACCAATTCGACCGATTTTTAAATACAAAGTTTTAAATAGCTATTTTTCACTACAGTACAATTTTTAGAAGCATATTTATCGTAGCTCTCTTTAGAACAATTCAGATGATATTATACAAAATAACAACATGTAAAATCAACTGATATTATGCATTACCTAAAACTCTTCGTATTGCAATAACACAAAACTCTCTAAAGACTTGGATGAGTTTTATTTGTCTTAAATTCAAAGATTCTAATCTATAAACTTCAGTAACAGTATGAAAGTTTGTATTGGAAAAACCCTATAATATAAATGAGCAAAACGTAAATGCATTCAATAATGTATTTTACATATTTACGTTGTGTAGCAAAAGAAAAACTGTGTTATTTTGTTGTTGTTGTTAAATCCTTGTAAAAATTATATTTCCACTTTTACATTAACATTCGTGGTATAATAGCATTTTTTTCAAAACACATTATTTTAAAAAAGTGTCTTGCCAGCCTACTTTGTCTCAATGATCTGTTTATTACAGGAGTAAAGTTGTTAGTATTTTTGTTCGTAAATAAAATATTAAATTTAGTACTAAAAAGTGTTACATCCTGATACTTATTGTCAAAATTAGTGTGATAACAATAATATCAGCACTTGGATGTACAAGGGTGTTTTCTTAGCTTATAATGGAGTTTATGATTAAGAAGATCTAAATATGGTTTATTCATGTTGATAGTTTAAATTAAACATATAACTTTTTTGTGCGGAAGAATCAATTTGCTTCAGTAATGGATAAATATTTTTAAATAGTAAGATTAAAAGGGTAATTAAGTTTGTATTTATCAGAATTAGTCGGTCTCCAGGAACGGTCTGACATCTTAATTTCTGGAAAGACATTTTCGACATCATTCATTAACATAATGCAAAACTGTCAAAAAAATATACTTCTGTACTTTTTCAGATAGGTGTCCGAGAAAAATATAAAACCGTTTATACAGCATAAACTCTACTACTATAATATTGTAAAACAGTTGGATTCCTTCTTTTTTATAGACAGCTAATAATCTATTGAATATTATTTTTTACTTATCTACTACATTACATTGATCAAAATATAGGTTTTGATGACCACGAATGTTATGTCACGTACTCATTAACAAGTAATATATATGTTGATGAGAAACA
Source organism: Allygus modestus (assembly GCA_963675035.1). Classification (NCBI taxonomy): domain Eukaryota; kingdom Metazoa; phylum Arthropoda; class Insecta; order Hemiptera; family Cicadellidae; genus Allygus; species Allygus modestus. The sequence goes on from OY776112.1 coordinate 317,130,607, forward strand.
TGGTTCAATTTTAAAACACTCATTATACAATACTTTAATGTTAAATAAACCATTTAGATACATTTTGTCACAAGAATGTTATGAAAACACACTCTACTGGGTAAATAGTTTTCAGGAATGCTAAATGATAAATTACAACTCGGTCTGGGTAACCGGTAAAGTTTTGCAATAAATCTGAGTTTTATTTCCCTCCAGAACATTGTTTACCCACAGGTGTAAACTGCGAATTACCGTTTTCCTCGTCGCGTAACATTTCTAAATCCTGAATCCACCACTGGCTGCACTTCCAACATCTCGTGCGAGTATTAATTAATATTTTAGTGACTTTAGTTAAGCTGTAACCGTAAAAACTGTGATTTTGAATTAAATGTTTCAGTTGAAGCCAATTTTTTCCGTTACAATAAGTTTACGAAAAGTTCAATTAAATATTTAAATATCCAAAATCACTCGATGGCTTAACGTCACGATAACAACGGCCTTGTTGTTCACAGTAATAATTGGCAGCGGGGAATAATAGAATAATAGAGTAATAATAGAGTAGTAATAATAATAGAGTAATAGAGTAAGAATAATAGCATTGTAAGCCTTTTGATTACCCAATATGCAAAAACGTATGAAGAAACATAATAAATATCACATAGTGAATAACAAATATATGAATTTTACTATAAAAGACACATATTACGTTTTCTAGTAATTCAGCAATATAACTCTCACAAGATAAGTTTAATGTTAACCTTAAATAAATTTGTATGCTGAAATACATCATGTAAAATTGATTAATTAATTTTAAACTATTATAAAGTTGATTTGTTACTTTTTGCGTATTTTTAGGGTGACTATCCTACACCCTGATACACAAAGCCCCAATGGTGATCCATTTAGATTTCAGTGTTGGCACCCCAGTGATAAATAAATAGAGCTACTTATAATAGAAAAACATAGATTCTGCTGTGATTTATCCGTAATCTCGATCTTTAAGTTCAACATCAAATATCCAAATGTATAACTGTATACAACATAAGGGTGGTTATAAAAGTCTTACATCAGTTCAAACTTATACACTTACAGTAACCTATGCAGTTACACTTATACTGTGTTCATATGTTAGACAGTTAATATACCGTGGCAGTGTCAGGAGCCAGCCCCTTCGGGCCCTGGTCAGGGAGTGCGGCGTGGGTGCAGAGGTCGGGCTCTGCACTGCCACGGTGAACCCCGGCACGTCTGGAATCCGGTGCCGGCAAACGGAGGTCGGGTCCCCGGGGAACTGGGGTGGGGGCATCGTCCCCCTGGGTATACCCTCGCCTGGCTAATTCCGGGTTCACCCTCGTCGTGCGATGCGCTGGTTAAACTAAAGTATGGCAACCCCTAAAAACAACGACAACATCAACATTGGCAACGATATGAGGGAGTTTCCAGAACTCCCTCCTCCTAGCGCCAGTACTGCCTCCATTTTTCGGAGGAGTAGCTTGGTAGCGAGGTCCCCACCACCGGCCTCTTCTCCTGTGGTCGTGCTGGCTTCCACGGATTCAGCCAGCTCGAGGAATACCCCGAAGCCAAGAACGGTTCGAGCTCCGTCTCCGGTAGTTTCGCCGGATGAAAGGAACGTGGCTATTGCTCAGGAAAAGGTGGAGGAGGAACTGCAGAGGATGCGGGACACTCTCCTCGACATGTCCGCCGCGGTCGCGAAGCAGAAGACCGTGTCGATGGGCATCAAGAACGGGATAGTGACCCTGGATGCATCCCTTGATGTCTTCGACTCGATGCTCGGTCTCTGGAAGGCATCGCTAAGGCGGCTCAGGCTTCTGGAGGAGAAGCAGGGGCAAGCTCCACTTCCATCTTCGGAGTCTGGGGCGCCTGGTGGGGGTGCTAAGAGATCGGCGACTAGCCCTCCTGCGGAACAGCAAACGGAGAAGAGACCGGACGTCAAGAACAGGACCGTCCACGTTGAGAGGAACGGAGAAGAAGCCACCACTGCGTCTGCGGACAGGGAGGGTTTTAATCAGGTCCTCTCCAAGAAACAGAGGAGGAAGCTTCGGGCGGAGGCGAAAGCCCAGAAGAAGCGGGAAGAGGCGGAAAACGTGCCTTTCCAAGCACCCAGCCAAAAGAAGGAGAAGCCAAAGAAGACTCGGCCTAGGAAGACCAGGAACCAGGTGGTCCTGATCAATCCGTCCACCGGCAAGACCTACTCGGAGATCCTCGGATTGTTGAAGAGTGAGGTGACGCCAGAGGACTCCGGAACTGTGGTTCGGCAGATCCGGAAGACGGAGGCCGGGGGGGTTCTCCTTGAGCTCTCGAAGTGTGACGACCGGGGGAAACTCCAGGAAGCACTTCAGAGAGCTATAGGGGACAATGGCGAGGTCTGCTCCATCATCCCGAAGCTGAGGGTAGAGATCTTGGATCTAGACGCCCTGGCTTCGGAGGCCGATGTCATTGCGGCTATCACAAGAGACCTTCCGACAATCTCCAGTGTGCCTAAGGTCACCCTGTTCTCGCCAAACATGCGGGAGCAGAGAAAGGCTGTCGTTGAGATGGAAGAGAAAGACGGTCTTCTCTTTCTTCGGTCTGGGAAGATCAAGATTGGCTGGGTCGTCTGCCGAGTTCGGCAGCGCCTTGAGGTAGAACGCTGTTTTCGATGCCTCGGGTACGGCCACACGCGTCGAAGTTGCTCCGGTCCCGACCGCGGCAACAATTGTTGGAAGTGCGGTAGCGGCGAACATAAGGCCGCTGCTTGCATAGCGGCCGCTTCTTGCGTTCTCTGCACCGCTACACCTGGAGCGTCCGCGGACCACATTCCGGGCTCAGGGGCATGCAGGGCTTTCAGGAAAGCCCTAGACGCTAAGAGGGCTCGATCTGCCACGAAATGATCCGTTTCGTCCAGGCAAACCTGCAGCGGAGTCGAGCAGCTGACGCCATTCTTGAGCAGCTTGCTTGTGAGGTCAAAGCCCAGATCGTGATCGTCAGCGAGCCCTACCGGATCAAAACCAGTCCATCTTGGTTTTATGACCGGCTTGGCACCGCGGCTCTCTGGATTTCGGACAGTCGGGGGATCCAGGTGTTGGGTCACGGATCCGGTGACGGTTACGTCTGGGTGAGACTTCGGCGAGTCAACGTATACAGTGTCTACCTCTCTCCCAACTATTCCGCCGAGGAGTACCGGGAGAGGCTGGAGGCGCTGGAAGACAGTCTTCAGGGTGTCTCGGGGGGCGTAATAGTGGCTGGGGACTTCAACGCGCGTGCCGTTGAGTGGGGCATGCCAGTCACTAACGCCCGGGGGAGACGAATCTTGGAGATGGCCTCGAGGCTCGACCTGGAAGTGGCGAACAGAGGGGACACGCCGACATACCGCAGACCTGGTTTTGGTGACTCCATACCAGATGTAACGCTGGTATCGGCAGGGTTGTTTCCTCTGGTAGCGGTGTGGGGGGTGATGGACGTGTACACGGCCAGTGACCACGAATTCATCTCCTTCAATCTGGAAGAAAACGAGTTGTCTCGTCGATGCAGTACCCGAAACCCAATTGGCTGGAATCAGGCCAAACTGGACAGGGGAAAATTCGTCGAGCGGCTCAGTCGTAGCCCCGAGGCCGGTTTGACGGAGCGCTTTGAATCCGCTGATCGAGATCGGGTCGAAGCTCTCGTGGGTTCCACAATGCAGCTGATCGAGCGTGCATGCGACTCGTCGATGCCTTGGAAAAAACCTGTCCGGGGTCGTCGCCACGTGTACTGGTGGACGGACGAAATCGCGGAGCTCAGGAGAACGGCACTGATGCTTCGCAGAAGAGCGCAGAGAACTCGAAACCGACCGGAGGCTTTGGCCAGGTCGGCAGAGCCCAAGACTGCGAAAAAAGCTCTTGCCAGTGCAATTCGCCTGAGCAAGGCTCGCTGCTGGAAGGAGCTGTGCCAGGACGTGGACTCCGATCCATGGGGAAAAGGGTACAAGCTCGTCACGAGAAAGCTCGGGGGAATGGGGGCCAGCAGTGCGTCTATGCCTGCAGGCACGATCACGGCCATCGTCGATGCTCTCTTCCCAAGTCACCCTGTGAGGCGAGAGGAAAGAGTAACGGGGCCGGTGCCTGATGTTCCTTTGTTCACGGAACAGGAGCTCGTGGCAGCGTCGTCTGCCATGCACAACAACAGAGCTCCAGGCCCTGATGGCATTCCGGTTGAGGCTCTGAAGGTTGTGGCGGGAAGTCACCCACATCTGCTGCTGCGCATGTTCAACGCGTGTTTGGCGGCGGGTGTGTTTCCGTCACGCTGGAAGACAGCTAGACTGGCGCTCATCAGCATAGGCAAAGGTGACCCGGAGTCCCCGTCGGCATACAGACCACTCTGTATGTTGGACACGGCGGGTAAACTCTTTGAGAGGTTGCTGAAACCCAGGTTGAGGTCGGCCGTCGAAGCCGCTGGGGACTTGTCCCCCCGGCAGCACGGCTTTCGGAAGGGCCACTCAACCTTGAATGCCGTGGCTGAAGTCCTGGGTGCCGTCCAGCGGGCTGACACGGTCTGCCATCAGGCCAGGCCGATCGTGCTGCTGGTCACCCTGGACGTTAAAAACGCTTTTAACTCGGCCCGTTGGGTGGACATGCTCGAGGCGTTGCAGCGGGACTTCAGGGTACCCGACTATCTCTTGGTCGTGGTACAGGACTACCTGAAGGAGCGCAGGCTGCTATATAACACAGAAGCAGGGGTCCGTTCCAAAGTGGTCACCGCCGGCGCGGTGCAAGGGTCGATCCTTGGCCCTGACCTTTGGAACGTGGCATATTACGGAGTGCTTCGCCTCGAGATGCCACCACAAGCCTATCTCGTGGGCTACGCAGATGATGTAGCCGCAGTCATCACGGCTCGGAATCCGGAGTTAGCCCAGCTTCGCCTCAACCAGGTGATGTTTCGGGTCAACAGATGGATGAGCGGTCATGGACTTGAGCTGGCGGTCGCCAAGACCGAGATCGTCATGCTCACGCGACGGAGGATCCAAACAGTAATCCCTATGACTGTTGGTAACGTGGAGGTCCAGACGAAGACTGCGGCGAAGTATCTGGGAGTGGTGCTTGACCGCCGCCTCACATGGTGGGAGCACATCCAGGCGGTTTGCAACAAGGCGATGAGGGTTGTTCTGTCGCTCAGCAGATTGATGGGGAATGTCGGAGGCCCGAGGTCCAGCAAGAGGCGACTTCTCATGTCCACCGTCAACGCCACTCTCCTGTACGGCGCAGAAGTGTGGGCGGGTGCCATGAGAGTCAAAAAACACAGCAAGAGAATTCTCTCCATTCAGCGCAGGGCGGCTCTTAGGGTTGCCTGTGCGTATCGCACTGTGTCTGGACTGGCTGTAATGGTTGTGGCTGGAGTGTTTCCCCTTGATCTGCTCGCCGCTGAGAGGCAGAACATCTTTCGCCGTGCTCCTGATCTCGGAAGAGACCAAGCTGCTGTGGAAGCCAGACTCGAAACTCTGCGAGTTTGGCAAGAGCGTTGGAACGGTGGACTGGAAGGGCGATGGACGTTTCGTCTCATCAGAGACATAAGCCCGTGGTTGAGCCGTGCATTTGGGGAAATTGACTTTTTCTTGTGTCAATTCCTGACGGGTCACGGGTACTTCAGGGAATACCTTTTCCGCATGGGGAAGGTGAGGTCAACTCAGTGTAGTTACTGCCCGGAGGAGGTGGATGATGCTCATCATACTTTCTTCCGGTGCAGTCGTTTCGCTGAAGACAGGAGGAGGCTCGTCTCTGCTGTCGGCGATCTGTCCCTGGACGTCGTGGTGGGGACGATGCTTCGAAATGAAGACTCCTGGAGAGCGGTTGCGCTCTTCGTGCAATCCGTTCTTCGGGGAAAGCGAGACGAGGGATGCTTAGGTGACCTCTAGGTTTCCCGAAACGGTGACGTGACCCGTCTGGGCGCAAGACACGCGGGCCAGTGCCGAAGTTGTCCGATAAGGGTTCCGGCCTGGTTTTTCCCCCGCGGCTCCGTAGGAGGTTTAGTGGGTATACCTCGTAAGAGGGAGTCCCACACTGTTCCTTTGGGTTCGCGCATAAAGCGTTCCTCCTACGTAAAAAAAAAAAAAAAAAAAAAAATGTGTCAGTCAAGGTGATGATCCGGTCATACCAAACATCATCAGGTCCAACGTTATAACTTGAATTCAATGTGTGGAAATATAACTCAGAACTCATCAGTCCGTTAAATGATGAAGACAGCATGGGTTTCACTTGTTTCTAAAAACTGTGTACCACAAAGCAAGTTTCGTACTTGACCGTCGCGTTCACAACAACTCATAAAACAACAGATATTGTTTATTACAGTATATAATGTATGTGCGATCGTATCATTGCGTTTGTCGTTTGCTACTGTTGTTTTCGTGTTGTCTCGAGCATTGACTGCAGCCTGCGTCTGGCATGTGGTGCAACCTGTGGGACAACGACGGAACTAACTCGTCCAGGTCATTCCCCAACCCGGTATGTGTCAGCTGTTGGTCTAATATTCGACCGATTGGTCCAAGAAGCTATCCTCCAGTCCTTGAGTAGGGGTTTGAACCCCGTTTCAGTTGGTGTTTTTATGTGCAATCTCATGGGGAGTTCGCCTGTCTGTGGCAGTGTTGAATGGGAGGGCCCACCACATATAACCGGTGGATGAAACAAGTGGAAATTGGTGGACGGGTAAATCATTTGTGAGAGTTGCACATCTGAGGTTTGTCATTTTCATTTGTCTTTACTGTGTGTGAGACTACTGGAAGTTCATAGTTTAGATTATTTAATGTTCAGGTTCAATCCCAATCGACAATGACACAGATTCAACTACTCCATTTATAAGCTTACCACCCGCAGGGTTAAGCGGACTTTAAAGAGAGCTACTATGTTAGATGTACACCTCCAACAAGACAATATTAATGGGAAGCGTGATGTTTTTTTATTGCTTTTTTTTATCTACGCCAATGGCATTTTTTAACATTTTGATAGGGAACGGTACAAACCCTGGTCTTGTTACTATCTAAGGTCAGAAAGCATCATTAATTAATAGACTAATGACAAATGACAGCTAGGTCCAGTTTCGAATCTTCTACAGATTTTGCGATTTTGATCAGGATCGATCTGGCGACCCTCGGATTACGAGGCGAGCACGTTAACAACTACGCTACCCAGCTATATGTGTTGTTTATTTTTCGCAAGAATGTTATAAGCAGTGTTTTTTATGGATTATTATTTTTTTGTAATTTTTATGTTTATTAATTATTATTCATGGTTAATAGTTTTTCAAGTAATGCTATACAAATTTTAATTTGAATAATAATTTTATTTTCTACGAGAATAAATTATATTGCATTGATCATTATTTTAACACCCTAATATACGGTGATGGGGTAAACGAGTTAAAATAAAATCTTTTGAGGGGATCCGCAATTTCTCTGATTCCGTGTGGTACTCGTATATCGTCTGAGGGAACTAGGTTTATGGCCTCTGGACATGTGGTGATTTCCGGTCGGAAATTCCCTCCATTTCTAGCTGTAATCAAGTAAAAAGGCTCTGCGGGTTTAGAAACAAAAAGTGTTCCATAAAACATAATACTTAAAACATATAGACTTGATATAGACTATTATTTGAAATAGCACAACTTAAGGTGTTAAAATAAAAAAATACATAGAACTGACTTCAAAAAATGTGAAGGTATCTTTTAAAAAATTATGATAAAAACACATTAAACTGTAAACATTATACTGTATTTTAAGAGACATAATTAAAAATAGCAAAGACTATCATGGTGTATAACAGGTAGAGTAAATAATTATTTTAAGGAAAACATGTATTTAGTGTTGAAGAGATAAGTATAACAATTCGTTTGCATATTTTCTGATATTTTCACCAATTAAAACATATTTAAAATTCATATTCAACCAGTTGCATGAGAAATTTCAACTAGTTTAAAAAATTCCATACTATGCCAAAATATAAAATCTATCATAAATATACTTAAAATTGTACTAAATCCTACTTTTAATTTTATCACACAATGTTAAAAATCCAATCTAATATATCTAAACTTTTTTAAGCTAAATTATTAAAAAATGTTTTATAAACATATTTTGTTGCATTCTTGATTGGTCTCTATGTTTCAATAAAGACTGATATTAAAATATTCAGCTCCAAAACTATAGTAAACAAAAAGTTCCTTTGATTCTTACACAATTCAGAGCTCAATACCACACAATGGAGTCAATGCACATGGCTTCCTACTTGTTTTCTTCAAATTGATTTCTTCCTTGTGGATTTGTCTTATATAATGTGAGATTTCCTTTTTTTCGAATTAAAATAACTGTCACTTTGTTTGCAAATTTTTTTGTGAAAATGTATGGTTGTGTATCTTCTTTCCAACCATATTTTACAGATTGTACAACCTTCTTCTCAACTGTATAGTATAATTGATATAAAACTGTTAGCACTGCTTAATCAACGAAAATATATTTAAATTCAAAATTATTAAATTAAATCAAATTTAGTAACCTAAAGAGTACTCAAATTCATAATATATTCGTGTTTGGAAATATTTACGTTTAAGTATAAATTGACTGATTACTTTATAAATAAATTATTATAAATTAATAATGATTTCTACACATAATACACATTTATAGTAGGTAAAGAAGTAAAAAAGTTTGTTATATTCTAAAACTGATAATTTTTAAATTAATAATGAACAATATAATGTTTACAGTTTTGTTTACAGTATATTGAGTTTTAGGTTCAGTTGGAATAATATCTTTGTGTTTGAAATATACATATAAAAAACCTACTACACTTATTTTTAATTAAAATATAAAGCTAAATCCACTTTTTACTTACAACTTTGTTTTGATTGTCGATAGCATATTATTCAATATTGGTGGCCGGACAAGTATGACAGGGTGATGTTAAACAGACTATGTGAACAGCCGATCTTTGCCAGCTCTTACATCATATCATATATTGCCACCACTTCAAATACTCCGTCACGGCCAACACGAAGTCATTTTTTCTTTCATCATGTTTTTACGATAATGTTATTGTCTTAACTATTGGCATAACCTTTATAATTTTAATTATGTGTAACAAATAATGTCACAATTCAAACGTTATTTTAGTTACGAAACCTATTCTTCTTATAATAACAGCTTTCCAGTGATGCGAAACGTGTCGTGCCGCGCATTTTATCCAAACAGTGTTTTTGAACGATATTTTGCTGTGCACGTTTTATCTAAAAGAGCTAAAGAACGATAATCGTTCCATATTCACTATGGAATGGTATGTGGATTTAACTCGGGTTCAAGACTCGAATATTTTTTTAAAAATATGATAAAAACCATATCATGGTAGCGTGCAGAAATAAACAATAATATTAATCTAAATCAACTGTGAAATAATGAAATTTCCATTTCGTCCATTGAAAGATTGATTACTTACAAGCTTAAGTGGAAATTCACCAATTCAAATGAGATTTAAAGTAAACCCAATTCATCCCAAGCCCGTTTATTGCCGTTCACTTTCAGAATAATTCAAATGCAAATTTTCGTACCGAAATATTAGGATTTAAAATACTATTATATGTATATAAAATAATTTTCAATTTAATTTTATGACACATTTGTGAGCACACAACACATGTGAATACAAAATGTTACAATACCCTTTGACTTGTCTTACATAACCAGCCGAACATGTTAACTCCTCATGTGGATACTCAAACCTACTAAAACTTTAAATATTTACCAAATAACCAAAAATACTAACAACTTCTGACTATCTAAACATGCGTGCTGTTACTTAAAATGGTCTTTTTAATTACTTTGAGGAGTCCTACTCGTTAGTTCTACATTTAATTACTATAACGCAGAAAAAAATGTGGGAAAATAAAATTAGTCGTAAAATGACATAATCAAGTCAGTGTATTAAGTAAATTTAAAAAATTGATTTTTTATATAGCTACATCCCACCCCCACAACTATTTTATTACCTGAAAACTAAAACTCCTATTAGAAATGGAGATATTAAGCCCGGCGTAAAAGGTCAAAACATTTTTTGCTAGGGTATTGGAGTGGGCATCATTATGCCATTAAACCAGTGATCAGCTATTTAGATGTAATTATCATGAACTCTAAGAAAAATATGAATCTCAAAGTAATCAAATGTGCACTGAGTCAAAAGACGTAGGAAGTATTGCTATTTGGTGCCATTGTCTCCTAAACACAAAACGATATTTCAAGTAACTGACTTATTTCGAGCTTCTCACATGAATAGGTAGGAAAGGCTCTGTTGGGATTTTGAACAACTTTCGCAGTTTCCAGATTATAAAAAACTAAATAATTAATAAAATATATTTATATGAATATTTTTTCTTCCAAGTGCACCTTTGCTTGATTTATTAAATTTGTTTAATCTTCCGTAGAGAGGAACCATTTACTTATGCTTTTATTTATCAGCCGGGGACAAGTTTGAGGGAAATTGGTAAAATTAAACACTCTTCAACGTCAATAATTATCGTAGTAAGTAAGCGTATTTGTTGTCTGTTTAATTTTATTAGTTTTCCGTGAGTAATTAACCGCTCTTACTCAAATTTTTTTAGCAGTTAAAATATTTTTGTACATAGTATAAGCATATTAATAACTGCTTAAAAAATAAATGGCTCTCTGGTCCTAAGTAAACAAATGCTTTCATTATTTATCGGTTTTTACGATCTTGGGCATATCGATTATTAGATATGTGAGACCAGTAGTTTAATGAGTTTCGTTCAGTCACATTATCATAACCACATGTCCATAAATGGTTGTCGTATTCAAACATTTATAGATCAAACTCTTGGTCGGACCATTACACAAAGAAACCCATCCCCAACCCGAGTGAAACTTTTAGCCACGTCATTATGTATGCAGGGGCAGCCTCTTACTGTAAGAATTTCCAAGAACTTAAAGTTCTGTTGGTTGTTCTTACATCTTTCTGTCCAAAGTTATTCTAGGATATAAAGTGGGGTTTTTATTTTGGCATAGTACTTTGAGTAACTTAGTGTAAAAGAAAGTCACTAAAGTGGTTGAACTTTCACCTATGCATAACGAGTTCAGTTCCTCTCCATTATGAAATTAGTTTTGGATTAAATGTTCATTTAAAATAACAATATATCAATAATAGCGTGAGTACCACTACGTACGTTGAGCTTAAATATAATAGCTCAACAAAAGTGAGGCAAATAGCAGGTTAAATACCAAGTGGGTAAAATAAATATTTGTAAATTAGAAGCTGATTCTGTTCAAATGCTCTATTAGTTTGGCCTCTAAGTGAATAAAACAAGGCAATACAATTGGTCACTGCATGGCCATATAGGGGCGTACATAATGATTTGCCTTATGCTGTACAATTTGCGGATATAAAAACAAAAACATATATTTAGGTACATTACGTTATTGTTGTGCCAAGTTCTTTGGCTCACATAATTTGACTGATTCAAGAATAGTTGTTATTTAACACAAGAACTCTATCCATGCGGTCAATGTTATATACTTATATTTTTTTAAATTACTAAGTATACAATTGCCTTTTTACATAAAATTGTAAATTTAAAATGTTGTATTATTTATGTTTTGGAGTGGTTATAAATTTGTAATAACACAAAGGGCACCTCCGACTAGTTTTAAAACCGCAGATATGAAAAGCTGTTCTCAGACAGGTGTTATATTACATTACACACTTGCATATTGCCTACGTTTGCTGAATTCCCAACTCTGACAGCGGTCACACATTTCTGGACTTTTATAAGCTAACATTTCTTTTCTCTAAGAGAGACTTTATAGAAATCTTAAGCCTACTTTTAACTCGACTATAATTTGTCCTTTTAATATCTAATAAATATTCATTTGTTTATGTTCTTTATCAATTTGATTTATAAATGCATTTATCGGATCCAATTTTAGTGGTTCAGGAATACCTTGGTTGGCAATCGTCTACTACAATAGATGGTATATAGTCCAGTCAAGAAAAACACCCGTGCGAGCAAAAGGTCATGTAGTTCTAATTTGTTTGTATGTTGTTAGGACCTATACCACAAGTAAGAAATCAAGTTTGCAGCTTCGAAAGATCTGTGCTACTGGAGTAGTTGCCATAAAACAGTAAAATATTTACACTAGGAAGACGTGAACAATAATACATAAAGCTGGGTTTTCCTAGGCAAGGAACGCAGAGAGCGGAGAAAGCTGGCCTCTCCTCATCATTCAATCAAAAGGCGCTGTTTTCCTAGACAGCGGAATTGTTCCGCGCCGCGCCGCGTATTAACTTTGTCCCCTCCCGGAGCAGAGGAGTCCGCTTTCCACCGCAGGAGTGTTGAGGTTAACTGGTGTCCTGTGATTTTGTTTTAGTACAGAATGAGTTCGGGTAAATTTAGGGAATCAGATGACGAGAATCTTGTTGAGTGAATACAACAATAGATTCACTATCCACATATGAATATGAGTTTTTTTTTTGATTGATTGGATAGATTGGCTATCCAATTATCTATCTGGTGTAAGACAGGTATAATAGCCAAATGATAACTAAATCACTGCAAAAATAAACGTCCTTTAAAGATAACTTAACACTTGGTAAGTACAGTACATAAGTAATGTACTGTTGTTTGCTTGGATAATAGGCAGTTTTATTGTGTTTTAAAAGTAAAATCTCCATTGTTTAAAACTGAAAAACAAATTATAACCTTTTCTTTCTGTTCACTTACATATTATTGCTATACGGTAATTGCTTGGGGAGATTTTGAAAACACTAAACACACAGTACGGTCTGTGTTGAAATAGACCTACGTTTAAGAACATATTATTTTATTTTATTGCACTTGGTGTTATCCCCTCAATATTCACAACCAAAATTAGCTAAATCTATGTTATTCCACAGTCGGTCGCCGAAAAAATACGCGTTTAGGAAAACAGAATTCCGTGGATCTGAAACTACAAGCGGAGAATCTCCGCGTTCCATCACCGAAAACTTCCGCGCCGAAGAAAACCTAGCTTTAGAGGACATTAGAGACGGCGGTCACTACATTTATAGTACCATTGTTTGTGTAGCATCTTTTTGGTTAGTTTCAGGATTCACATCAGCTTTTGCCAGACCAGCAGCACCTGTGGCTGTCCTCTAAACTGTTCAATTCCTCTCCAATTCGGTTGCATGGAACTGTTAGAAGTTCAAGTGTTGTCTCATCTTTGACCATCCAACCACTGTGTGGCCGACTACCAGACTTGGACCACGGAGTTAAGCGCTGCCATTTACGTGTTTCCTCCGGTCGGGTGGTGGGTCCACATTGCCATTATATATACCCAGCAGCTGATACATAAGAGAGGAGTGGTCCTGGCTCTTCAAGGCGATATCCTTTAGAAATTATTTTAACCCGTAACGGAATGATTTTCTTTAGAAATGAATACAAATCTAATATGTAATTGAGGGATAACATATAAAACCAGGTTGGCTTCTGATTGTTGCCAATAAGCTATAAAATGAACGATTGTCAGGAAAATTCTTAAGTTTTATATTATGATTTAAAACAAATATCTGATTTTACAGATATTGTCAACTTCAGGGATGATAATAATAATTTGGTAATTAATTAATACAGCATTTTCAAGATTTATATATTTTGTTTACAAATATAAAATCATTCACTTAATATAAAAAGTGTAATGAAGGTTTTAAATATGCCACCAGGTTTTACCTAGCCAAATAAGTAATGAAACAGTAAAATAATAACTTTAGGCTAAAAATCCAGTGGTTTGAAAATAATGATAAAAAGACGGGCATCAAACCCAACCCCAGGACTTCCTCATTATCTCAAATAATTGCGTCATTACGGGACCTCTTCAACCTTCCCTCGTATTGTCTTTGAAAATCGTCACCGATAAAACTTTAACTTAATGGAGCTAATAATATAATTTGGAGGAAAAGTGATAACAAAATTTGACTACCATATTCATTTAATACTACTGTAATTTTGATATGTTAAAGCTAACGTTTAAAGCAGCAAAATTGTAAAAAGTAGAAAATATTTTATTTAAAATAAAATAATTACTTGTTTCAATACTTCCGCATTTTCTCAAGATGTATAGAAACGTGCTAGAGTACTACATACTTGATTTAATGTTTATATTATTTATTTCGTAAAAGTTCCATTTCAAAAGTAGCATTATTTTAAGATTGCAAGTGGAATGACATAATTAGTTTTTCCTAGCTTTGTAGTGCATGGTTTATGACAATTTATTATAGTACGATGCTATTTTGTATTCATAACGCGTATTGATATTGTAAAGATTTAAATAAATAAACTTATTAAAACAAAATAATCTTCATTACGTAGAAGGAACCCTGAATCAAACCCCCTATAATGTCAAGGTTATTCCAGTATTTTCTCGGCGTAGTGCTAAAGAAACAACAAAACGGTCATGCTCTACTAATCGGTCATTGATGAATACTAACATTGTAAGCTACCATTTAGATTATATCGACCTAAACATAATAAGTGGTCAATGTAAACGTTCACTTATCTGCTCACAGTGAGTCAGCAGAGCAACCTAGCGGCAATGGGTTGTACTCTAAGCATTAGGCCACTCATACACAGAGTACGGTGTTTTGTTGGTGCTTTGGTCACTGTTGCAAACCACTGACTCAAAGGGAATGCCAGCTTTCGCAACTTTAAAGGGGTTTAATTAGTGTTAAATTTTAAGGATATTATGATTTTCTAAGAAATATATAACACAGTAATTATGGTTTCTTATTATTATCCATGCGTTTAAAGGCATACTATTAAGAATAATTGGATATATCAGATTGTTATGCGTGTACATTATTATCACAAGAGTTTATGATATGATTGGTAGATTATGTGGTCTAATAAATCAAACACAAGGTTGCAGGTAGCAACTTAAAGCAGCTTAAATTCCCGGTTCATTATCAACTGCGTGAGTTCCGAGGTGAGTCAATGCCTAAAACAGGCAATTCCGTACTTCCATTTGTTTATCAGGAAAGAGGTTTCTGACATGTTAGTGCCCTTTTAATATACTATAATCTTTCCGTTTATACTTAACTTTTTTAATGATCAAAATTAATTAGTGTTATATTAAAGGCATTACATTCGATTAAGTAAGTTTTATTGTAAGTTCCTAAACCAGAAACGAGAGGGAATTACTTATGTTGCATGTACTGTAATAGTAAATACTGCATACAACATAAAACACATAACGGTAAATTGTTAAAATTGATTTTGTTCAGCCTGTAATAGAAAGGCAAATTGAGCCGGTATAATCAATGTTTACTGAGTTTTTGGTTAAGTGGTAAGGCGAAATACCATAGAACCACGGCCGAGGCCCAGGCGTGGGTTGGAACCTTCTCAGCAAGCAAGCTTTTGACACTGCGTAACTTTCACTATTCTAGCAAAACCCCTCTTTTTTCTTGATCCAATCCGCGCTTAAGCTTGTATCCGACAAATTCTTTATGAAATCGGGCAAGTTAAGGAGACTGCAAAACGGCTTTTATTTTTTGGGGATTTATAGAGTTAATTGAGAAATAAATATATATTCTGTGTGTTTGTTGCCAGTTGCAACAAGGTAATTTGTTGCCAGTATGACAATTATTTTGGAAAGATTAAAATTACCGGACTATACTTATAATAGCGACATTGATGATATAACATCTCACGATGATCACCGTTAGGCTAGCTGGACGCCCATAAGGGTAACGTGGCAATTTTAAAGATGATTGATGCGAAGCTTTAGTAGTAAATTGCAGTTATAGAATTGATGACTTATTTAAGCATAAATACATACAATTTGAATTATGCAGCTCGGCCTGATATATTAGTTTCATAGCCTGTCCTTAGTTTTCATAACTCTTTTATCCTTGATTAAATATATTATTTTTTCTGGTCGTTTTAATTTTTACGTTTTCTAGGTATTAAAATTCTGTTGACTATATAAAAAAATGTCATTAAACATCAATAGATCATTTCCATTTCTGATTATTAAAATTTTTGCTTGTAACTAATGCAAGATAGGGAACATTGAAACGCCGGCAGTTGAATTATCAGACCCAGCCATCACGTAGCGGGAGTTTGTTACGGGCGCTGCAGCTTGGATAGAAGCGTGAGAAGAATTGGAAGAATTAATTGACCCAATTATCACACTAAAAATGCAGTCATACATTTTAACTATTTTAAAAATATAAAGAGTTGTGTAAGAAGAAATATCCGTTGAAAGGTTATAAATAAATTAAATATAATAAAAAAATATTCAAACTTAAAATAAATGACGGATTATAAGTTACAAATTATAGTACTACTGACATCCATCAAATTTTGCAAGGAACCACATTAAGAGGAATGCTGTGAAAGTTGCATCGATATGTTTTACCCTCACCACTACCTGAAGTGTTTGGTAAAACAATTCTTGTTTGATGAATTATAATTACTTATCTATATATCTAATTACGTAAGCACAAATTTGACAATGAAATTGTGAGTAAACAGGATGTCATGGAAAGCTGGGAGGGGTCTCATTTTAAAGGTCTGGCCATGAAATTTTGGAGAAAATTATTCATTTTTCATAATTAAGTACCGAAAGTTTGTTACGGAATAAAATAACTCCCTATAAATAGCATGGAGTTTAAAAACGTCTGCTTTGTTTAGATTAAAACTTATGATTAAGTGTCAATTGCTTTATACAAATTTGATTTGGTTCATTTTCACAAACCAATACCAATCAAGGAGAAAGAGTATGGACCCAGATCGCAGTACGCAAGTGTTATAGTTCGTAATCTGAATTCTTAGTGACACTAATGAGTTGCAATAATGTGGTGGGGTTTATGGGGAAATTTTCTTTCTCTACTTTCATCGCGTTGTTCATTATGGCAAGTGGCTTGTCTCAGTCTGCTCGTTGTAATTTGACATTACCAAAGTTAAAGTTGTCAACAGCTCTGTCAATGCCCTTCATGCCTTTTTCCCATGCATTATGGCTGTTAACCCTGTGGTTAGCAACAACCCACTGCTAAGAGAAAAGAAATGGGGTTTTGCGGGAATGGGAAATGTTCCCGCAACCATTCTACATCTTGGCGCAATCCTTGTTATCCTTGATACTGATGCGAGGTTTAGAATGAAACGCCACAGTAGTTGTATATTTGCTTCAAACGTGGTGTTCTACTGTGATAGGTTTACTGTAATAAATAGTCAAAATTTACGTGACATAGGGCATAGGTCGTTTCTACAAAAACCTGATATAAAACGGTAACATTTAATTTGTAAACGTCGTTGTTTTACTCTGGCAGTTTTTTAGTGCGACGTGATGGTTGGTCGTAGGAAGAATTATTATATATGAAACTTGTAGCATATTGTGTCTAATTTAATTTGGTAAAGAACAGCCTTTTCGAAAAAAAATCATAATTAACGAGATTCAGCCCAAAAATATAAAAGATTTACTAAACTTAGACGATTTTCGCAAATAAATTATAATATTTCCCGGGCGTAATATTTGTCAGCAAACCTCAAATTCGTGTTCAGTGACCCAAAAACCATAACGAATAAATATGATTAGGACTGACCTAAACCTTCCGATAACTGCCCTTTTTTATTAATGACTTGACTAGCCTAGTGGTATTTAATAACATTAAAGGTTGTGGTACACCGATGTCTTAAATTTATATTTCATAATATTTTGTTTAATACACAATGTAAATTTGTATTATATTGTTTTTATTTTATATTCATCGTTTTTTCTTTTGTGTAAGTATACACAACAGTCCACACACAGTATGTTTATGCTCTATTAAGTCTAAATTAACGTGCATCCTTCTTTTTTCAATTGCATTACGTATTAAAATCGTATTAGCCGATGCCATGTAACCCTCACCAGCTTACAGCTACAAAAATGTTACTTTTTACTTGACTTGAAACCTTGTAAGGTAGATAATGTATTTACTACCATATTAATAATACGTCACAGTTCCTGTAAAGGTTCAATCCATTTACTATTTTACTATTATTTTCTTGAATATTTATTAAAACTATTCTAAAACGGAGAATATTTGAATAAATGAGGTCTGAACCACCGATGAAAACCCCCACACAGGAAGTCGGGGAGGACGTCAACCCAAACCTAGAACTTTCCTCATTAGGGAGGATAATCGCATCGTTTAGGATCCACTTGAACCCACCCTCGTGTTGTTGTTGATATTAGGAATAAGAATAAAGATTTGTTCACGATTTACGTTTTAAATATGGGGTAAATAAAATTCATTGTTCATCTCATGAACATAACATTATTTTGTCCTCGGTGACAAAAAAAAACTCTTAGGTTAGTGATCAGTTTATATAACACATGGCGTAGCTGCGACTTCCACTATGGTAATGTCCATTTGTCTTGGCGTTGGTATTGCTTCTGTAGGGCGAGAGGCTTTGTATGAACCAGTCAGTTGCAAAAGTAGGTTGAGATGAGTTGAAAATCCATGATATAAGGTTTAGTAAAAACACTCAATGTAAACCTTACAGTAAAAACTAATCGTGTGATAAAAATTAAGTCTTTTTTAAAATGAACCAGTCAATTGCAAAAGTAGGATGAGATGAGTTGAAAATCCATGATATAAGGTTTAGTAAAAACACTCAATGTAAACCTTACAGTAAAAACTAATCGTCTGATAAAAATTAAGTATTTTTTTAAATGAACCAGTCAATTGCAAAAGTAGGATGAGATGAGTTGAAAATCCATGATATAAGGTTTAGTAAAAACACTCAATGTAAACCTTACAGTAAAAACTAATCGTGTGATAAAAATTAAGTCTTTTTAAAATGAACCAGTCAATTGCAAAAGTAGGATGAGATGAGTTGAAAATCCATGATATAAGGTTTAGTAAAAACACTCAATGTAAACCTTACAGTAAAAACTAATCGTCTGATAAAAATTAAGTCTTTTTTAAAATGAACCAGTCAATTGCAAAAGTAGGTTGAGATGAGTTGAAAATTCATGATATAAGGTTTAGTAAAAACACTCAATGTAAACCTTACAGTAAAAACTAATCGTCTGATAAAAATTAAGTATTTTTTTAAATGAACCAGTCAATTGCAAAAGTAGGATGAGATGAGTTGAAAATCCATGATATAAGGTTTAGTAAAAACACTCAATGTAAACCTTACAGTAAAAACTAATCGTGTGATAAAAATTAAGTCTTTTTTAAAATGAACCAGTCAATTGCAAAAGTAGGATGAAATGAGTTGAAAATCCATGATATAAGGTTTAGTAAAAACACTCAATGTAAACCTTACAGTAAAAACTAATCGTGTGATAAAAATGAAGCCTTTTTTAAAATGAACCAGTCAATTGCAAAAGTAGGATGAGATGAGTTGAAAATCCATGATATAATGTTTAGTAAAAACACTCAATGTAAACCTTACAGTAAAAACTAATCGTGTGATAAAAATTAAGTCTTTTTAGCGAATTTCCCCTATAGGGAAGAAGCTATTACCGTAGTCGGCATGATAAGACCTAGGCCCGGGACCATGATAACTTTTCGTTTTGAGGTCCCCAGACCCCAAAATAACATTCGTTTGAAACTGTATATATATATATATATATATATATATATATACAAGGTCCGATTTTGATGAAATTTGGTACAAACGTGTAAAGCAGCATTTATGACTTTAAGTTCGAAAAGCAGATAGATCGATCTGTCCAAAGGGGTATTTTGGGGGGGTTTTGTACCCCAAAAATGTGTTTTGTGAGTTTTTTACACATAATTTTTGAAAATGTGAATTTTTATTTATTTTTTTTTCATTTGAATCAGCTTAAAGAAACGCACAATTTCGTGTTTTAATCATTGCTCTACGACAATTGGTTACTGAGATATTGAAAGTGCTAAACATAGTACGTTGTCCAATGCTATTCTTATGGAGGATAAGAAAAATTGTATATCTCGCTTATTTATCAACTTATCCTGACGAAACTTGGTATATTGCTTCATTTCATTGTGGTCTATTGATATTTGCACAAAAATCCATTTTTTTGCCGATAGTTCCCGTACATTTGTATTAAAACCCATTTCTAGTGTTCCTTATTTCAGCAAACCTGCATACTCAGCCGCCATGTTATTCTTATGGAGAATAATTAAAATGTCATAAATCGTTAGTTATGAATGTATATTGATGAAACTTGGTATGTGGCTTTATGTGGTATTAAGATAATATTATATACATTGGAAATTCGCTAAGTATGCAGGTTTGCTGCTCCGGGGGTATTTTTATTTATATTATACATATACAAATTATCCAAAACTAGGATAATTTCCAAACACTGTTTTGAATTTTAAAGTAAAATGTGGTAAATGGACTCTTAAATGTGTCTTTTGCATGTAAGGGTAAGTAATAGATTTTTTCTTAATACTTATTTCTGTAATAAAACATTAATAGTGTATATTAAAATATATTTTGAACCTAAAAAGTATATTTCAATAATTAACTTATGTTACTTATAATGTGAGATAAGAATCTGTATTTTCTCAAAGTCTTGTGTTTCGATACTGATATGTAAAAATAGATCATTTGTGGCAATTATATTTGATCGTCCTTAATTAATAATCAGCTATACGATTTTACGTAACATGATCGTATTCGGCTTATTACTAAGGTGAATATAATCAAATTGTTGGTGTATTGTCACAAACAATCTTTAACAAAATGTTTTAATGGAAAGTAACTTATAATTTGTATTTTAATTTTTAATACAAAGTAATACATTTTATTTTATTAATAAAATTAATTCACTCTATTACATTGTAACACTATATTAACTCATTGATTTGGATATTATCACTTAACCTGCATCAGATTGTTGAAAGAAATATTGCTATAACTCTTGTAAATTACCCAGCATTTTATAATTTAGGATTACTGTACTTTAATCTTTACTTTTCTTCATTGGGTTTATTTTATTTCGTTCAGCGCAGTTACTTTCAGGAGTGTCAAGTAATAGGTATTAACCGACTTATAGCTCGAACTTTTAACAAGTAGTTTTTTCTTATCTCTCTTTTTAGAGAAAAATATTACTTTATAAGACTAGTTCATCTTTGGCATTTACAATACAGGGTGAATAAAACTCAGGACCCGCCCCCTCTATTTGTTTTATTTGTTAATGAAAACTAATATATTTTGGGTAGTAACTTGAGGTATAGTATCATTTGTCAGTATTAAAAAAAGATGAGAGGATCTTCGGGCCAACTCAAAATTTATTGTTAAATATAATCCCCCTTTGAGCGACAAATCATTTTAAAGAACGGTACAAAATTAGATAAATGGTGAAAACTAGAGACCGCTATCTCTTCCCTAAACAAAATGGCAGCCGGTCAATATTACCTAAAAATCCTTATATTTAAATCTGGATGGCAATTTGTTTTTATCTTTACTTTTACTATTGTATAATAAATTTATTCAATTCGCATTTCGAAACATTTTGAATGCCTCCCAAGATTTGCCTTCCAAATTTGAATTTAATATATTTGGGGATTTTGAGTGGCTGCCATTTTGGTTAGAGAAGAGATAGCAGTTTCTAATTTTCCCCATTATCTACATTTTGATAGTTCTTTAAAATGAGTGGTCACTCAAAGGGGGTTTAAATTTAACTATTTTGAGTTGTCCCCTATTTTTGGGGGACTGTAAAAATTTAGAATAATATCAAAATATGCTACACCTTAAATTGCTATCACTACTCAGAGTATATTGGTTTATATTAAAAAATTAAAAAAATAGAAGGGGGTCCTGTATTTTTATTCACCCTGTATGTAATTTTAACTAAACTAAACTTAAGGTTCACTCCAGTAAAAGATAATTAAGGATTATTTATCAGTAAGATTATGTATCCAATTTTAATTCTTCAAGATAAAATTGCGTGAAGAAACTAAGCCGCTCCTTCAGTATCTCATTTGCATTGGAAAACTTGGTATATTAGCTTTTAGATTGAAAGCATCACAGTAAATGACGGAAACTAATCACTTTTTAATGCGTTTGTTCAACTCCATTGATTCAACGACTAAAGATAAAAGAGTTAAAAAGTTACGAACTGTTTGCTCATTTGCTTCAGTGCATTTATGAGGAATCAGAAGATTAGAAATAGTCTTAATATATTTACAAGTTGTACCTTACAAGTATAGCAATAACGAATAATGACGAAATGTCTTTAATTTATAGTAACTTTATATTTAGCATGTATTTTTTAAACATTATCCGACAATTTTAAATAATTTTTAAACATTATTTAGCATGTATTTTTCCTCTATAAAGTTCTTGTATCTTGTACATTGCTAAGTTCATATAACGTTGTAAGCATAATTTAATATGAATATATTTCTCTGTTATTGTGACAAACCTGTATGGATTTCCTTTTCGTAGTTTATGAATGAACTTAATTCCTTTTACAAATTGATTATTTATTAACTAACGAAATTTTCAGGGTTTCATAGTTTTAAGAAATGTTCTATTTATTTAACATATGTTATCAAAACCACTTAAGTAAAAACTCTTATATTCCCTTCCTTTAATCATTGTCGTACTGTTGATAACGAATAATAACCCTCAAATAAATCACAACGTATCTAACATTATCAACTCGGATTCAATGTAAATTGGAAGCGGTATAATTATATCACACAGTTTTTTTATAGTATTACAATTAAAACAAATAGAAACTATAAATTATCACAATATTTTAATGATCTATAACAAAATTAAAAGAAAAACAGCCTAGCTAATTCGCTGACAATTTTATTTAATTTTATTATGATATATGGCCATGCAAGTTTTTTGATATCGTTGAAGTGAATTTTTCCAGGTGATTCACGCCCCCAAGTTACATTATTGTATATTAGTTTATTCACACATTAAAGGGCACTATAAATATTATTGGAATAAAGGTCAGCATATGTGTTGTAAATATAAACTACAAGAAAAATTAATATTCAAAAATACTTTTAAAACTACTGGTTGAATTTTATTTGCTCAGGTAGATAAACGGAAGCAGCTTTAACATTTTAGAGATTAAAATTTGCTAACCGTAAATAATTATTGTACATATCTCAGTAACTCGAATTCTTTAGTATTTACCATAATTAACTAAACAAGGATTTTCTTTACCATTAGGTATTTACAAAATTATAACTCACCTTAAAAATAGTGGACCCTAATTTCAACGCTCCAGAAATTGAAATTCATCAAACCAAAATCCTATTTGTCTGTCTTCCATGTGGAATGTTAAAAAATCTATTTAAACCGTCTAAAAATAAATGTACATAATGATAAATTCAATGATTTATGTGTCATTAAAATGTAGAATCAATATTAGGGTGATAATTATTATTATTGTTAAAGTTTTTTACTTTACTGCTTAACTTATAACGTATAACAATATTAATGAATTGCTTTGCACAAATATAATGTCTACTTTAAATTTATTTTCATATTGTGATTCAAATTATTTGTTTACATTTAATATCTATGGTACAGAAAAATAGTTTTTACAGTTTAGAAACATTTTCCATTCCTAGACTCTATTTCGAGAGGGATTGTAGCTTGCCCGGCATATTCCAGTCAACAACTACCGCCTTCCTAAGTGTCACCGCAGGGAAGCTTCTTCTAGCTGGCGAATCCGATCAAATAAAAACTAAAATATTGCATCTGCTTCTCCTCTTGTTACTTCATTCTCGTCACATAATTTTATTTATGTAGGATTTTGTATTCGTTGTACTTAGCATTAGTATTTCCAGTTGTATTACTAGATTTCCATTTTCTGTATATTAGGTTACTGTGTTGGAATGTTATTTTTGTACTAGCAAAGAGTGTTGTGAAAAAGGTAAAGATACTTAAAGCCATTCCATTTTTGGTTATAAATAAACTAAATATGTATAACTATAAGAAGACAAAATACTACTTGTTCTTTTGTACATTCATATTAAATATTTGCACAAATAGTCAATAGTACCGACTAACTGAAAGTTTAATGAGCTCTAAAGTCCTGAGTACTAGTTGTGTTAAACAGCTAATACGTCTTTAAAACATCACAAACAGTACAAAGACAACCTTCAATATACATCGTTGGAAAGTGGTTGTTGGTGATTTGTACTTCAATGTCAACATGTTAATTAGCTTAAAACACTGTCGTTCTATTGCTGCATGTTGCAGCAGGTCATAGGATGAATAGTAACTTTGTTCAAAAAAATATACTGTTTGTTTTTATTCGAGAAAAACTTTTATTTCAGTAATGAATTCTTTTGATTAGAGAAATTTGTTTCTCTAAAATTGATAAAGAGGCAAAAGGAGGAGGTAATCAATGCTAACTATTCATTCTCAACACTTCATTCCAAAGGCCTTCATCAGAGTGTTCCTAAACAAATGAGAAGCTTGGTAAATGGATCCATTCGTCAAGGAGTAGCTAAATTGATAGGTTGCGTTATTCAACTCAATTCCTTTAGTTATTTCATTCAGTTTAGTAAAATAATGATGACTCGATTTTATACCATTACATTTGTAATGAACTTCCTTAATGTATTTAAAATTGTAACAAACGTAATACCAAAACATTTTTTGAACAATCACTAGTGGCCTATCCATAATTACTTACTTTAAAAAATTATTAAATCATTATGCAATAGTATTATTAGATAATTCAAATCCCGCCATATTACCTACAACTCGTCATCCCTACAAGAAACAGTTTAAACAACTGTAGTTATTAAAAACCGAATCTTAAAGTCTAACCACTTACAATATAATTTATTATTTGTTATTTTCACTTAAAACAACTTTGTATTTTAGTTCCCGATAAATTTTAATTAATTGTTTAAAAAGCGCCGTCTTATCGTAATCAAGTTTTACATTTTATATTTGCAGATTTGTAAAAGTAAAGATTTATAGCTTATATCAAAAACTTGCTAGACCGTTTCTGATAACTATCCGAACCTAATGATGCCATTAACAAATCAAAACAATAAATCAAAAATATTAGCCCACACAATACTCATGGAAACATGATCCTGAGTAGCAAATGAATAAAGTAAATATAATTTAAAATAAAAAAATACGATTTTGAAAACATGTAAATTTTATTCAATGTCTTCAGAGTTCTTATTTCAACGTTTTATTAGATACAAAGACGCATCCTTTATCCTTCAGAGAAATCATTCAATTTAACGGCACACGCAATAACAACTCAATTTAAAACCAATTTCTAGCTTTGCTTCATAATTCCCCTGTGGTACATTCTGCCTTACAGCAATGAATGTTTGGTAAATAAATTAGTCTATAATTCACAACCAAATCGGTGTGGACACTTTGTACCTTTAAAAAAGCACTAAATTAATTGTATTTTAATAAGCGTTAAAGTACAAAATGCCTTCTAAATGTACTTATTTATTCTGTATCGGAAATGTGAGAGTGCCAACTAACGATATTAACTAAAACCTTTACCAAGGCAGCCTTTATTTTGGAATGGTTGGATTAAATACAAAATATTGAGTTGTAAAATAAATGTGTCTGTATCCTTATTTTACTTCCCAATACTACAAATTTCCTAAATTGACGACCTTTCGCCAACTATTAAATATTTTTCAAAATTTAATAAATTATTGAATGAGAGGCTGTTAAATTAAATATCAATTATAATTTCAAGACATTAAAATTCTTTGATCTATTCGAATTAACTCAACTGTTTTCAAAGTAAAAGCTCTCGTAGTTTGTTCCATACATTCCTTATAGGGCAACTTTGTTAACTCCTTACCAGTTAAGTTATAGGGAAAATAATAAGGTATGGAAATGGCCTAACGTTACTTAAAAATCCAAAACCCCCATTAAGAGTGCGGATTTTAGTTTGTAATTTTCAAGTTGGCCACTATATTGTAAAAGGGCGACCGATCCACCTTTTATTGTATTTAGGTTGGTTCAACATTTTATTCTATCACATTATTTTCACAGATATATTATTCGCATTAAATAATATTCTTAGTTTTCAAAATCAACTTCACAGTTAAATTTTGTTCCTTCCGAATGTAATTCAAATGATGTAATGCCACTGAAGTGGATTACGCATTACAAATAGAACTTCTGCATTTTATTGAACAAGGTATACTTAGTTATTTAAGTAATTCTATATAAAATAGAACAATCAATGTTAATCAGTTATTTATTCTTAATCATGGGGTACTGCATGTGCATACTTTTTTTACTGTATTAACCAATTCCTTATCAAACTTCCATTTATATAATTAA
This sequence comes from Allygus modestus, assembly GCA_963675035.1. NCBI lineage: Eukaryota > Metazoa > Arthropoda > Insecta > Hemiptera > Cicadellidae > Allygus > Allygus modestus. The sequence continues at coordinate 317,156,878 of OY776112.1, forward strand.
TCAATCCCAGCAAGTAGTATGTAGTTACCGCCTCATTTGATGGAGAGTCTAATCATAAACCTTTCACCTCATATAATACTAATAATGAATGTTGCACATCATTTTACTTTTATAACCTTTCAGCTCTGTAATGTGGAGTTAAAGGTAAGCTACGTTATTTAAAATCCGCTTATAATTATAAAAAAATACATAGAACTGATTGTAAAGCCCGTCAAACAGTAAAAATCGTACGTCTTTCATATAGATAATTTCCTCTTCAATGAGACAATATTTTCTTGGTATTTTAGAAACTTCAATCGTGTTTTGATGCCAAACAAATAAGAGAGCATTTATTTTACTAGTGAATTTAAACGCCAGCTCAGATGACACTCTTTCCATCGCTTTATAAGACCAGTATTCAATTCAATCAAATGCATTCTCTCAAAGTCCTTACCGGTTTTATCGGACTCAATGGAAACCCTATGACTTAGTTATTCCTGGAATTGTTCGTGTTTAAGGTTTTACTTCTAATAAGTTCTTTCAAATTAAAATACCACCGTTACAGCAAACCTGCATACTCAGCGCATTTATAATGGGACTTACCATTTCTAAGTCATGAGGCCACTTACCAACTTTCATCAAACCATATTCATATATACACAAGATATACGACTTTGTATTTATTCTTTAAAAGAAAAACATTAGGACTGAGTCTGTAGGTTTGCTGCATCAAGAACCAATCTGGTTGTTATGCAAATACCAATGGATCACCATAAGATGCAGCAACATACCAAATTTTACCAATTCATGATCATAAACAAGCAATATACCACATGTTTCTTATACTCCATAAGAATAACATTATATCTGCTGAGCACGCAGGTTTCCTGCCATGGGGACCACAACAAATGGGTTTAGTATGCAATTATCAGTAAACCCCAACCATATGAAGCCACATACCAAGATATAATTAATATAGATAGTATCCTCTTCAATGTGACAACATTTTCTCGGTATTTTAGAAACTTCAATCGTGTTTTGATGCCAAACATATAATAGAGCATTTATTTTACAAGTGAATTTAAACGCCAGCTCAGATAACACTCTTTCCATCGCTTTTTAAGACTAGTATTCAATTCAATCAATTGCATTCTCAAAGTCCTTACTGTTTTTTATCAGACTCAAAGGAAACCCTATGACCTAGTTGTTCCTGGAATCGTTCGTGTTTAAGTTTTATTTCTAATAAGTTCTTTCAAATTAAAATACCCCGTCGCAGCAAACCTGCATACTCAGCGAATTTCCATGAATTATAACATAACACACTAAGCCACTTAACAGGATTCATAAGAAATATATTCACAAACAAGCGATATTTAAAATATTAATTATTCTCCATAAGAATAACATTGGGGATGAGTACGCAGGTTTGCTGCAAGAAGGAACACAAAATGATGGGGTTTTATGCAAAATATCAATAGAACTCAGCTAAGTGAAGTCACATACCAAGTTTCATCCATATACAATTATAAATAAGCGATATATAACACTTTAATTATTTTCCATAAGAGTAACATGGGGACCGAATACCTAGGTTTGCTGCTATGGGAACCATAGGTGAAAAATTGTTTTTTTGTGCAAACAACAATAAACCACAACCAGATGAAGCTATATACCAAATTTCGTCAGTTTATGTTCATAAATAAGCGAGATATACAATTTTTCTTTTTCTCCATAAGAATAACACTAGGAGTACGCTCTTATATCGCGTATAAGGATTGAGTGATCGCGTAAAATAAAAAAAAAAATGTTTCAATTGACAATATACCTCATGGGCCCTCCATTATAACTGCAGTTTGACAATGACATACAAATCCAGAACATGACAAACAATGAGGCCTGAAACCTGTCAATCAGTCAGACAAAGTGCATATGAAGTAGTTACTCACCCCTCAGTCTCACTGAGGGCTGTATCATCTAGGCCCTCATAATAATATTAGCTGAAGATTTTTATATAAAATGTAATATGTTGGCGGCAATAAAGGTCCCCAATCAGTGAGAGCACGTGGTTTAAAAGTAGTTATTTACACTTTGGTTCCACTGGAGGACCCATCAGGATATTTATTTTATTGTAGCTTAATATTGCTGTAAAAATCTATAAGTATAAATACAGAACTTGATGAACAATACGTTTTAAAACCAGTCAATTGGTTTTGAATGCCTAAATATTTTAAACTCTAATCCAGAGGTTTTAATGTAACACATTAACCTTACTGGGGGGAGGGGGGCTGTGCCCCCCAGGCCTCCCATTGTTATTGTAGCTTTATACGGTTGTTCAAATACATAGGCAACCTATAAATGCAGAACTTAAAAAACAATAAGGCTTAAATCATTCAATTTGTTTTTAAGAAGAATAAATTGCCTCATTTTAAAAAGAAAAGAAAAGTAGTATCTTATGTTAAATATAATCTAGGAAGAAATTAAAACTCTTTGACCCACTTCTTAGAATCCACGAGTCATTGTGTCAAGGTCCAAGATTTTGTATACATCTTAGTATATAAATACCCCCGTAGCAGCAAACCTGCGTACTCAGCAAATTTCCAATGCATAAATATGTATCTTAATGCCACATAAAGCCACATATCAAGTTTCATCAAGATACATTCATAAATAAACGATTTATGACATTTTAATTATTCTCCATAAGAATAACATGGCGGCTGAGAGTGCAGGTTTGCTGAAGCAAGGAACTCCAAAAATGGGGTTTTACACAAATATCAATATAACTCAAGTAGGTAAAGCCACATACCAAATGTGAATAATTTATGTTCATAATTAAGGGAGATAACATGTTACTTATTCTCCATAAGAATGACATGGGACTGAGTACACAGGTTTGCTGTTACAGGAACTATCGGCCGAAAAAATGTTTTTTAGTGCAAATATCAATAGACCACAACGATATGAAGTAATATACCAAGTTTCATCAGCAAAAGTATATAAATAAGCGAGATATACAATTTATCTTATTCTCCGTAAGAATAACATTGGACAGCATACTGGGTTTAGCACTTTCGATATCTCTGTAACCATTTGGCGTAGAGCAATGATCAAAACACTAAATTGTGCGTCTTTCTAAGCTGATTCCAATGGAAAAAAAAACTAAAATTTGACTTTTTCAACAATTATATGTAAAAAGCTCAAAAAACCCACTTTTGGGATACAAACCCCCCCCCCAAAATACCTCTTCGGATAGGTCGATCCATCTGGTTTTCGAACTTAAATTAATAAATGCTGCTTTACACGTTTATACCAAATTTTTTCAAAATTGGATGAATTTTACGACAGTTATCGTGCTCAAGGACACACACACACATATATATATATAAAACTGTATATATATATAGGCCTATATACAGTTTTAGAAAGAATGGTGTTTTTGGCATCTGGGGACCTCAAAATGAAAAGTTATCATGGTCATGGGCCATGCCGACTACGGTAATAGCTTCTTCCCTATATGGGAAATTAACTGAAATGGATCCCTATTTCCCTTGGTCACGCGATTACTGGAGAATTAGTGGACCAAATTGAATAATTATTTCTTGTTGAGTTCGTTTATGTCAGGACAAGGTTCTTATAAAAGACAATTTTTAATCTGACCTAAGAGCTCTGCCCCACAGGCCTTCAAAGTTCGTATTGATTTTATCTAAGTTCAGTTAGTTACACCAAGCAGCTGTAAACATACTTGAAAGGCCAACATATGTTGATTATAGAAATAAAAAGCTACTTGAATGTAAACTCTCATTTTGGAAATAAAAAGAGTACTTGAATGGCAACTCAAACTCTTTTTTAGCGAATTTCCCCTATAGGGAAGAAGCTATTACCGTAGTCGGCATGGTAAGACCTAGGCCCGGGACCATGATAACTTTTCATTTTGAGGTATATATATATGTATATATGTATATATATATATGTGTGTGTGTCCGTGAGCACGATAACTCTCGTAAAAATTATCCGATTTTGATGAAATTTGGTATAAACGTGTAAAGCAACATTTCTGACTAAGTTCGAAAACCAGCCAGATCGCTCTATCCGAAGGGGTATTTTTGGGGGGTTTTGTACCCCAAAAATGGGTTTTTGAATTTTTTAGGTAATTTTTGAAAAAATCAAATTTTAGTTTTTATCATTGGATTCAGCTTAAAAAACACACAATTTGGTATTTTCATCATTTCTCTACGTCAATTGGTTACCGAGATATTGAAAGTGCTAAACAAAGTACGTTGTCTAATGTTATTCTTATGGAGGAAAAAAAAAATTTTATATCTCGCTTATTTATGAACGTATACTGACGAAACTTTGTATATGGCTTCATCTGGTTGTGGTATATTGATATTTGCTCAAAAAATTATTTTTTGCCAAAGGCACCCGTAGCAGCAAACCTACGTACTCAGCCCCATGTTATTCTTATGGATAATAATTAAATGCCATGTCTCCCTTAATTATGAACATAATTTAATCAAATCTGGTATATGACTTCACCTAGTTGAGTTATATTGATATTAGCGTAAGAATAAAATCGGACAACGTACTGCCTGTAGTACTTTCAATATCTCTGTAACCATTTGACGTAGAGCAATGATAAAAACACCAAATTGTGCGTATTTTTAAGCTGATTCCAATGGAAAAATCTAAAATTTGACTTTTTCTACGATTATTTGTAAAAAACTAAAAAAACTTATTTTTAGGGTACAAACCCCCCCCAAAAAAAACCCCTTCGGATAGGTCGATCTGTCTGGTTTTTGAAATTAAAGTCATGAATGCTGCTTTAAACAATTATCCCAAATTTCGTCAAAATCAGACTATTTTTACGAGAGTTATCGTGCTCATGGACAATATATATATATATATATATATATATATATATATATATATATATATATATATACAGTATATATATATATATATATATATATATATATGTATATATACAGTTTTGAAAGAATGGTGTTTTTTGGCATCTGGGGACCTCAAAATGAAAAGTTATCATGGTCCTGGGCGTAGGTCTTATCATGACGACTACGGTATTAGCTTCTTCCCTATAGGAGAAATTCGCTAATCCCTAAAGGGTAAATTCGCTAAAAATAAATTAAAGTGTCCGGGTTAACCTGAAACTGGGAAACCAGAAGAAACAGACTATGGGAAGAGGGGTTTTTGGGGATTTTAAATTTTCCAAAAATCAGTTTTTTTTTTCAATTTTCACCCTAAAGTTTTTAAAAAACTTAATTTTGGGTTGGACCATGTTATAGAGCTTAAAAAAACAAATAATATAGTATTTTGAATCATTAACCTAGGTTAAGTGATTGCAGAAAAATCCAAAATACCTGCTCATAAAATCTCCCATGTAAATCTTATGGGGAAAAGGTTTTTGGCTTTTCCTCAGTTAATTTTAATGGAAACTTCACATTTGCTTTGAGCAATCAACTCAGCTCCACAAAACAATCATTTTGGTGTTTAAATTGTGATGCTACGTCCAACCGTTGTAGAGATATTAAAAGTGCTAAACATAGTACGTTGTCCAATGTTTATCCTTATGGAGAATAAATAAAATTTGTTATCTCCATTATTTATGAATGTATATCGATGAAACTTGGTATGTGGCTTCACGTTGTATTGGTATATTGATATTTGCACCAAAAAAAGATTTTTTGTTATCCCTGTAGCAGCAAACCTGCATACTCAGCCCTAATGTTATTCTTATGGAGAATAAGTCTATCTCCTTTGATTATGAACATAAATTAATTAAACTTAGTATGTAACTTTACCTGGTTGAGTAATATTGATAACTGCCCAAAAACATATTTCTTCTTGTTTTTGCAGCAAACCTGCGTCCCAGCCCTAATGTTATTCTTATGGAGAATGAATAAAATGCCATTGATCACTTATATACTTATGCATTTTTATGAAACTTGGTAAGTGGCTTTATGTGGTAGTGAGAAACATATGCATTATGCATGCATTGGAAATTCTCTGAGTACGCAGGTTTGCTGCGACAGGGGTATTTGAATTATTCATAAACGTATCATAGTAAAGCATAAAATAAACAAAATGAGATGTAATAAAAATTTACATGATGTATCAAATAAATATAATAAAATCATGCAGTTGTCTATAAAGGACATCAACAATAATTTCCAAATCTTATAATACACTTTAGAGGAAGTTACACTTTGTAGCAATAATTTAGAAAGCTACATCATATTTTGATATTACAGTAGGGTCTTATCTGTATATAGTATTGCCCATTAGCGTGCATTTTAATAAAAATGGCATACTAAAAAAGTAGAAATATTGTGTTATTGTTTTATATTTTAAATCAGTAGTTCTGAGTGAACAATTTTAAAATATTTTATTGTGAAGTAGAAATATATGTTTATATTTAAATTAAATCAATATATTCATAATATAAATTGAAGTCTCTGTTTGCGTCTGAATGTTTATCTGTTACCTCCTCCTAAACCACTCATCCGATTTCGATGAAACATTGCATGGTCATTCAGGTTAACCCTGGGAAGCCACTAATAAAAAACCTAGAACTAAAGGACTTCGCCCCACTGGATTTCAATGTTACCATGCTAATCACATGAAAGAACATTTTGTTATGTTTTTTTACAGGTAACTAATATAAAACGTTGTAAAAATCTGTCTATTTATTTAGGTAGCAAGCTGTAATGTAAATAGTATAAATGTTTTAGTGTCAAAACAAATCAAGACGGAAAACATAATCTCTCTCTAAATTACTTTTGGTTTCTTTATACTTTACGCGCTCCTTAACCATACATCGAACTGCGGTGAAACATTGCACAGTGATCCAGGTAACCCTAGGAAGGTTTATAGCCATTTACTTAAAACCTAGTGCTTTGCCCCACTGGACTCGCTTGGAAATCCTATGGTCATTAGGGATCCTCTTGAGCGGTAGCAATGTACCTAATATATCAGAGTCAAACATAAGTCTAATCATGTTCTACAAATGTTTTAGGGCTCTGCCTTCTGGAAATTTAAAATACCTATTCCAACCAGCTTACTACTGCTGCTACTACTGGACTGAGGGGTAAAATTCAGTAGAAAGAAAGCTGAGAGGTTAACGTCAGACATAAACCTACCCCTGATAATAAATACTTTGCCCCACTGGAATATGATACCTGGTTTAATGAATCCCCCATAAATTTAATATTTTGTTTTGTAAATTCCAAAACATTGTTAAACATTGCCATGGAATAAAAATTAAATAAATAAATAAATATACCCATGTCAAACATTATACACCAATGACCACCGAACTGATGGTGCTGAAATTTGTTAGAAAAATAGATAATACACCAGAATCAAAATACACATTCCCTCAATCCAAAGATCCTTTGGGGTCCCGCCCCACTGGTACTTCACGCTATGTTTACCATCTTGCACCTACTGCTGCACTGATGAAGCCGAAGGTCAGTAGGATGATGGCTAAAGCACTCAAAGCAGAATGGACAGACATACTCCAAATGATTTTTTTTTAGAGTCCCACCCAACAGGCATTTATTATTCCCATATTCTAATTATCGCTCACCCAATTACCGGGGGGGGGGGGGGGGTTACGGGCTGCGTGACAGTAGAAACTGTTAAAGCATGCAAAATCGTCAGTTACAGTGACAAAATACCGTACGCCACAATCCAATACTTAAAAATTAATAAGTGTGACATGACATGGGTGAGGGGAGGAAATGACCAGGGTGACAGGGTGATAAAGGGCGGGAGGGGGTCAAAAAGGGCTGAATATAGCGTGACATAATTTACCAATGGCCCTTATAATATGAACATTAAAGATTGGACATATATTATTTCAAATTGTAGTTAAGCCATATTAATAGTTGATTGTTTTTGTAGTTAAGCCATATTTCCCTTAATAAATCATCGGAACGAATAACTGAGCTATCATGTTGAAGATACTTTTACAATTAAATGTGTAAAATAAAGAATTCAAAACCATACAAATTATAACATAAATGGGCGATTCTCACTTATTTTGAATGTATCGGTAGCACCACCATAGAAAGACACGTTCAAATAACCTAAAAAAGGTGTCTCATTGGAAGTTGTAGTACAACTAAATTGATAACAAATATATTTACAAACAAGTCTTGCCAATAGGCCTATGCAAATAAAATAAAGTACAAAAGACACACTCTTAACCACCCTCCATAGGACTGAGCCCTGGGTCGGATAACTGAAAGGTCGGTTAAAACGAATAACGTTTGGATAATTTGTCATATTAAGCACTAAAATTATAAAAGTCAAACGTCAGTTAAAAAAAGGGTATAAAAACAGGTACCAAGATGCAACTTTGGAATACTTGCTAACTATGGAAACATATGATCGATTTCTGATCTGATCTTTTTTTCCGGTGCAGTATCAGGAATACAGCTGCGGCGGCAGATGTGAGTTAACTTATTTCCTGGAAATAAAAAGGCGGTTGATACGATGGAAGGTTAAAGTGAGGATGGTTAAGAGGGTGTCTACTGTAATCAGATGAGCTCACAAAGTAAGGAAGATCTCATACCTGACTTCAATGCTCCTATTGCTAACGAAGTGATTCAAACTGGAGTGTCTTATGCACGATAACTACCGTGTCCATATCATAAAAAGTTAAAAAAAAATGAATATGACCGTATTTTGCATCTTTTAAGCATCCGGAACTTACTGAATCACTTCCGTGTAACATTTTGTCAAATTAATTTTTACGAAGGTATCTTCAGAAAAATATTAGTTGCACTCTGCTAAAAAGAATTAATGTTCGCACACACAATTAATAATAAATAGTATCAAGTTCAGTAGTAATACACTTCACACTCTAGCCAAATGTATTAGGTGAGCGACTCGCATTGAAATTAAACATTGTAAATAATCAATTGGAATAACATGAGCGGAGCCAGACTAAGTTACACATCCACTGACTCACGTTCATCGTTGCTCGCCTAGACTCGGCCAAAGTGTGAAGATGGCATACAAATAAATGTTGAATACCCATTAACTAAACATAGTTATATCCTTATTAATTAGTGAATTTCCTAAGGAAAAGTGAACTATTAGCATGACCCGCACGGTGAGACTTAAGCCCGGGACTGCCGTAGAAGTTCCTAACGTGCCCCCCTGAACACGTTTTGGGGGGTCGTTCAAAATTATATATATATATATATATATATATATGTGTGTGTGTGTATGCAATCTAGCGGTCGCATTTTTTTGTCCAATTTACTTCAAATTCGGTAGGGATGTTCCTTTCTATAATCAGTTGGACAAGTTCGTTGGGCAAAACAATCGGAAAACTCTAACCCCCTTTTAAAGGGATTATTCTTTCAAATTTCAAGTTTTTGGGCCCAAAAAGGGTCAGAAAAGCTCCGGACGTAAAATTAATGCTTATATTAATATGGGAATTAGTAAAGCGAAAGTTTTAAGCCCTCTCTTGTCATCCTAGCATAAATATTTACCGAGTTATTAAAGAAAATGTTTATCGGCTAAACACAGTATGTTTAGTCTTATGGGGTTTTTACATTAGAAAAGCATGTTATTATTTGTTGGTGTATTTGTATCATCCCCAGCAACCTCGCGCCTACTTTCAAGCCTGACTGGACCTTCTCCTAAACTTATAATGCGCAAAATTGTATTCCTAGCATTGCAGGTAAATGAAACCAGGAGCATCAGAACACAGCCAAAAAAATCAATGTTTTCAGATTTCAATAAAATTGGAATAAATTAATGTTTTTACACTGGCTTTGAGTTTTAAAAGTTTTGGATGAGGAAATTCACTTCCCTCACGTCAGCGTGCTGCGTGCGAAGTCGTTTTCAAGTTTATATTTCCAACAAAATACACAACTATTAATAAAACAGGTTATGCTTCAATGAAATATCCTGAATACTGTTATTGGATTTAATATACCGGTTGGTAAGCGATTGGTTTTATTCTTTTAATATAGTTATCATATTGCAAGACGTGTGTCATTCATACTGTATCATCTTTGACATATTGTATAATTTGAAGTTTACTGATTTCCTGGGGTACAGTTCCGCAAACGTACCAACGATGTATTATCAAATGAAAATATCTATCGATTATAAATATCGTTTGGAATTTGGTATTTATTAGCGATCGAATTAATGGTTGTTATCGCTATTTCCAACAATATTTATAACGTATTAAATCATCTGTTTTGAAATATAATTTGTTTGCTTTATTTGTTTATGTTATTTCCTTTCCTTGGTAAGTGAACTAAAATGTTCTCTACAAGTGATAATATTCGTAGTTTAAGTATAAATGTACTTCAAAATAATTAATCTGCGTTTTCTTTGTAAATATATTTGTGGAGGAGCTTGAAAAGGTCTCTAAAAAGTGGTATAGAATCTGACGATTTGGCAAATAACTTATGCGAGTACCTTTATCGTAGGGAAGTCTTATTTTCTAATGAAGATCCATTTGAACACTTCTTAAAATCAGTACAAAAAGTGTACCCTGGTTTGTAAAGAAGTTTAATCTGTTGTGTAGTGACCGAATTTCAATCAATATTTATAATCGATCGATAGTTGCATTTGATATTATATCGATATTTATAATCAATATATATTTCCATTCGATAATATATCGTAGGTACGTCTGCGGAACTGTACCCAAAAAACATGCTACAGTACTGTAGGCAACAGTTCATTGTGCCAAATGCGTTCCCCAGAGCAGACTTACATTGTGTTGGGAAATTAAGCTTACTTTTTCGCCCTTGTGGCAACAGGGTTTTAAAAATGGAAACTATAGCTAGTCTAACGTAGCTGCTCCAAATTTGGGGACTTTTAATTTGTTCATAAGAGGAAATCATTGAAACTCAAATGACACAATATGAAAACGACGATACAATACAAGAAATACCCTTCTAATGATACACGTCTCAACAGTGACGCGATACCACTTCAGTCATATCACGAAATGTGACCATATATTGCACATCACTACTCCTTATTCCTCTCAAGGAATGGTGTATTGGTATCCATGTTAAAAATGTCATCAGTCATCAGCATATAGGCCTTTAGATACTATACACCTCTAATCAATCCAGTTAAGTCAGTAAACAGAGTTTATACTGTATTTTCAATTCATTTAGATTACAAGTGTATTACAGTACTAACAACTATCAAATGAATATTTGGATCTTTACCGTTAATTTACCAGCACAAGCTTTTTGGCTTTCTGTTTATTTGCTACCATTCAAAATATTTTTTACAACTAAAGAAAATATTCCGCGCACCTGTTAACGTACATTCTCTTTTTCCCTGTTTCTCTGAAATTCCTGGGGTCTTATCTTAACAACGCTTATCGATATCTGCTCCACACGCTCAGCGGCCAGAAGTATTCGGACATCAAAGCTCCACCATCAATGTTGCCAATTCAGAAGTTGCATGAATTGCTTCTTGAGATGTAACTTTTAGCGTTCACGGTATGTCGTGGTAGCTCAGGTATGGCCCCAGAGTCAAATCGGATTGTGTTCCTTTATTTTAATTATGTTTTACAGTAATTGTAAAACCTTACTTTGGTTTGTATGTACACCAAACGATTTGTAATAAACCCTGTGTTGATTTAGTTATTTTGGAGTTTTCAAAACAATTTACAGGCATGGTTGGTTGGTGGGAAGTGTGTATGAGTGCACAACCCTGAATTTTGTGTATGAGTGCTTAGACCTATGTTAAATACCTTACCGAACTCAACGTTACTTCACGTATTAAGCACAAATGTCAAACCCACCAACCACACACCAGAATTTATTTCCATTTGATTTTTACCCCTAATTAGGTTAGGTTTGAATGTGCTATCAGAAGTAAATAGGCCTATGAGTATTCCAGTCGGGCATTTTTTACTTAATCTTTAAAAAACCCCAATAATTTAGTTTATGTTAATTAAGTTTGGTTACGTTTTATGTTTAGATATTGAATAGGGCCTATGTACTACAAAATAAACATAGGGTACATTAATTTTTTTTCGTCGGTGGTATCTAGTGCATTTAACAAAATTAAAAACCCAAAAAGTCATGGTATTAACCATTTCAATGATGTGGACCGATATATCAGCTTTTGAATCCATTATCAATAAACACTGTTACTGCTTCATAAGCGATTGTACCGTTAGGCGCTCAGTCTGCAGTCTGAGTCTGTCATGTGGTGAAACCTGGTAGACACGAATTGAACTACCTCGTCCAGCGCCTAGTCTCTATAATACCAACTGATCCACTGCAGCTGCTAGCCTGACCAGTGGCTGTGCGGTCTAAGGCGTTACCTTCCCGGCCGGGGGTAACACTTGGATCGAGGGTTCGAATCCCGTCACAGCCGGTGGTTTTTATGTGCAACTCATGGTGAGTTCACCTGTCTGTGGCAGAGTTGAGGGGGAGGGCAGATCTTAAGCAAACGGTGGACGGCTCAGGCCCAAGCTGACGGGATGGGTGGATTCTTTGTGATTTGCACATATGATCAGGTGTTTTACAACTTTTTACCTATCCTTTACTGTGTGTGTGTGTTCATCGGAAGCATGTTTTTATTAATTTTAACTGTTCAGGCGTTCAAGATATTTAAAAAATTAACAAAACATCAGAAATTCAACTACTCCTTTCAGAAGCTTAGCACTGAAAGGGTTAAAGGAAAGGATCCGAATATTTTCTTTCATTAGATCGTTAAGAATAAGTATAGCCTATTAACGTTTGTTAAATAGCCAAAATTACCCGTCACGGATAAACACACCAGATTGGAGAGAGGATTCTCTTGACTAATGCAGGGTGGTGTGAACTTAAAAATTCCATGAGAACGGAAGGGTACACTTTCATAAACGGAACAATACACAAAGCCGAATAAATTTATCGATATATTGATTAGATCGACTGTAAAATATTTTATCATCTGTATGTTAGTTATTACGTAATATTTGTTTTTTAGTTTCTTTTTCAAATAAACTTAAAATAAAAATGAAATAAACCTTGCCTGCATAAACAAAATAATTGATTTACAAAACATAAAACTAAAAAACAAACAAATTTAAATGGTTTCTAGGAAATAACTTTCTGGTATTACAGCAGCATGTAAAAAGAACATACGATTTCCATAGGTCTGTTAAAAGGTTGCTCCCGAGAATACATATTTAAGTATTATTGGAATCAACGTTTCTTACCTGTAAAAATTTCCAGACAATATCTTCCACATCTTTGAGACCGAACATAACCGAATAACCTAAATAATAGCTATACTGTATCGAACAATTTCATTTTGTTTTAGCGAATTTCCCCTATAGGGAAGAAGCTATTACCGTAGTCGGCATGGTAAGATCTAGGCCCGGGACCATGATAACTTTTCGTTTTGAGGTCCCCAGACCCCAAAAACACCATTCGTTCATAATATATATATGTGTCCGTGAGCATGATAACTCTCGTAAAAATTATCCGATTTTGATGAAATTTGGTATAATCGTGTAAAGCAGCATTTATGACTTAAAGTTCGAAAACCAGACAGATTGACCTATCCAAAGGGGTATTTTGGGGGGGTTTTGCGTTTTTTACATATCATTTTGGAAAACGTCAAATTTTAGTTTTTTTTAGAATCAGCTTAAAAAGACGCACGATTTGGTGTTTTGAACATTTCTCTATGTCAAATGGTTACAGAGATATTGAAAGTGCTAAACACAGTACGTTGTCCAATGTTATTCTAATGGAGAATAAGAAAAATTGTATATCTCGCTTATTTATCAACTTATCCTGATGAAACTTGGTATATTGCTTCATATCGCTGTGGTCTATTGATATTTGCACTAAAAACACTTTTTGGCTGATAGTTCCCGTAGCAGCAAACCTGCGTACTCAGCCCCATGTTATTCTTATAGAGAATAAGTAACGTGTTATCTCCCTTAATTATGAAAATAAATTAATAAAATTTGGTATGTGGCTTTACCTTCTCGACTTATATTGATATTTGTATAAAACCCCGTTTTTTGTGTTCCTTGCTTCAGCAACCCTGCATACTCAGCCGTCATGTTATTCTTATGTAGAATAATTAAAATTTCTTATAAATCGTTTATTTATGAATGTATATTGATGAAACTTGGTATGTGGATTTATGTGGTATTAAGATACATATATATGCATCGGAAATTCGCTGAGTATGCAGGTTTGCTGCTACGGGGGTATTTTATATGATCGCTCCATCATTTATGAATGTGTACCCGAATGAAAAGTTTATGATAAACACTGAACCTTATTTGTGAATGCTACAGTAAAAATCTTTCAGAAAAAATAATATAGGCTATGAATAAGTTATTGGTCCAATACTTTCTATTTCAACCGGTTATGATTATGCAACAGTTAAAACTGTTAACACACTGTGGTGGTCAGGATAAGATTAACGCGGTTTAAATAATTATAGAACTTTGTCACTTTTGTTAAAAAAGTGAAACCTCACTAGAAAACATCTAGCCAAAGAATAATAAAGACTAACATAAGTTGTGAAGAGGGTATTTGATTGGTTAACATATTTGTTGCCATGAAGATCGGAGGGTATAGAGCGTCAAAATGGCGGTCAGCATGTAAGCACAGTTTTTTACCCCAGACGAGACCTCTATAGATATATACCTCGTTGGATACGATAGGATTTGTTATTTAAAAACAACATAAGATAACCTAACCTAACACACTGTACAAGATGGGTGGTAAAAAAAAAAAAATACCATTTCAACATCGAAGGTCACTCTTGTCACTGACTTTGGCAAAAAATCAATTCCTAGGTTCTAAAATATAGATACCCCCGTAGCAGCAAACCTGCGTACTCAGCGAATTTCCAATGCATATATATGTATCTTAATACCACATAAATCCACAAACCAAGTTTCATCAATATACATTCATAAATAAACGATTTATGACATTTTTATCATTCTCCATAAGAATAACATGGCGGCTGAGTATGCAGGCTTGCTGAAGCAAGGAACACAAAAAATGAGGTTTTATACAAACATCAAAATAACTCAAGTAGGTAAAGCTACATACAAAGTTTTATTAATTTATATTCATAATTAAGGGAGATAATAGGTTGCTTATTCTCCATAAGAATAACATGGGGCTGAGTACGCAGGTTTGCTGCTACAGGAGCTATCGGCCAAAAAATTGTTTTTAGTGCAAATATTAATAGACCACAACGATATGAAGCAATATACCAAGTTTCATCAGGAAAAGTTGATAAATAAGTGAAATATACAATTTTTCTTATTCTCCATAAGAATAACATTGGACAACGTACTGTGTTTAGCACTTTCAATATCTCTGTAACCATTTGACGTAGAGGAATGATCAAAATACCAAATTGTGTGTTTTTTTAAGCTGAATCCAATGGTAAAAACAAATATTTGACTTTTTCAAAAATTATATGTAAAAAATTCCAAAAACCCAATTTTGGGGTACAAAACCCCCCCAAAATACCCCTTTGGATGGAGCGATATGGCTGGTTTTCGAACTTAGTCATAAATGCTGCTTTACACGTTTATACTAAATTTCATCAAAATCGGATCATTTTTACGAGAGTTATCATGCTCACGGACACATATATATATATATATACAGTTTCGAACGAATGGTGTTTTTGGGATCTGGGGACCTCAAAACGAAAAGTTATCATGGTCCCGGGCCTAGGTCTTACCATGCCGACTACGGTGATAGCTTCTTCCCTATAGGGGAAATTCGCTAATTCCCTATAGGGGAAATTCGCTAAAAAAATAGCTAGGATAAACTGGAAAATACCTGAAACTCATTCCGTTAATATCAAAATAAAATTATGGCCCCTATATAGTCCTGACACAGACTTGCTTGCTGCATTGAGAAATACACCCGCTATTGGCTAAATACACGGCTAATTCATCTACTTCAGAACTTGACGTTAAATTAAAACATATTGTCAATATTAGCAAAATATGTACATACCACTAACTGTTTGTACGTTGTCTTCAGTTTTTCAATTGATAATCATCAAAAGTCCACATTTCTGATCCCAGTCATGGCCATGACGCCTCTAGCTTCCATGAAAAAAAAACCCTAAGTGCGAGGCCTTTGTAGGCGCGAGGCTCTTGTGCGGCTGCATCTGTCGCGCCGCCCTAAGGACGGCACTGGGTCCTTATCACGTTAAGTAGATACCTTGGGTTAGGTAAGGTGTATGAGGTGGTGTGGTCTGTCGGATTCATTTTAGTGTTTGGCCATTCCAAGGAGGTCTACAGCTTACCTCAGCAAACTTCTCACAAAAAGCGAGTGGACATATGTGAGATTTTGTAAATCCCAAATATAGGCTAAGCTAGTCCTCTTATAAAATCCTCCCTAATAGACAACCAAGGCCTATATATGGATACTTACAGCAAGGCTAAAATTAGAATGTGATGGTTGACAAACAATAGCATTGGCCTACCGTATCTACATTATATGAAAGTTAAATAGGTATGGTAACTTAGTCTTAAAGAATACCATTTAATCTTCATATATTATTAAAAAGTTGTAGACAGTATGTCATGTATATTGACAGCATCAGAAGTTTGTTTTTAGTCACATCTTTCTTATATAGGCTACATGTTACTTATGAATAAAACTGTAGGCTATAGGCCTATACCAAAACATCAGGTCTAAAGTTATTCCCACAGATTATTTAACCAGTAATGGAATAATGTTCTCATTCTCGCCGATGTCACTTTTATCGTGTTAAATCCAACTAAACAAACCACAGTCTTATTGACAGATATGTATGAAACTACCATGGAAACATATCCATAACTCAGAAGGTTTACATTTGATTACCGGTATTCTTACAATGTAAATTAAAATATTATTATTGAGCATGAAGAACGTCACGTTTATAGTTTATGATTTTCGATCAAGATGTTAGAACAAATTATCAAAAAATAAACTTCTAGTTCGTAATCGTAACCTCAAAAAAGTAACGCCAAACATCAAGATGACAGCAACTAAAGAATTTTGACTGTTCTAAAGAGCCTGTGTACGGTGTGCCACTAAGGTCAAAAGTGGTAGGGTAACTTACTGAAGAATGTTAAAATAATTATTAAAATGTAATAATAATTCGACAATCTCCGGTATAGTTTATCAGAATCATTAAATCGTCAAATCGTTAACCTTAAAAATTTCATGACAATCCATCCACCGGTGGAAATGGAGAGCGTATCAGGAATTAGATTTTTAGACTGAGGTATAAGGATTTTCGCTTCGCTTCAATCCAATAAGATAACTTTATATATGAAATTATAAGGTTTCCACCAAGCTATATAACATAAATATTAATCAGTGTTAAGAATAGCAACCTAATTAATATACCGTAGCCTATCGAACAATTTCATTTGGTTCTTTATTTTGTTCCACTTATGAATGTATAGCCGAGTAAGATCGAAACCATATTGGATTCGCCTGGGTAAATTAAATGTAAGTTAAACAAGTCAAAGCCTATTTCAGATTTAAAATTTGTATCACTTTACCCTTGTTTCTGAAAAAACAAATGTGATTTCCAAACTCTAGAGGTAAATTTACATGAGGTTAGTTCAATGAAAATGATCATTTTCAATCGAAAAGTAGGCCTACGACGAACTTATGCCAAAAGCCACAATTATCCAGAGACTAAGTTTTACCTTACCGAACAAATTTATAAAATGTTTATTTTGGATAAAAATGAAGAAATTTAGTCAAAAATTGTATTAAAACAGTGGTGTATGGACATCATAAACTATGCCTAGAAAATTAAAGTCGATAGGCATACCTTACAAATATTAACCACCAAAAAGGACCAAACTTATTGAGTTTGCCTTATTGAGTTTGAATAAACAAGTTCTGGTAATGCAATTATCATTTTGTAGGAAAATAAATTTATATTAAACTTCAGTTTTCAATCGGACAGAAAGGAAATAGGCTAGTCCCAGAAAATGGTGAAAAGTAATGTGCCACATAAGTTTTAATAACATACCATCATAGTTAAAAGCACGATGTATAGGTAGCTATAGTTTGTTCTGTTTTCTGTTCTTACAAATGTTAATTATTGTAATATTGTAAAGTTGCATTGGTGATAACCGCCAAATAAAAAACCAAAACATTAATTTTATTTGGTAACTTACCGTAAGTTTTATAAGCAAGATAATAATATTTTTAACAAATTAAGACTTTCTACTTTTAATGAGTGGAAATTGTAATGTAAATAATTACATATATTAGCGTATAATCACTTCAATAAATTTCTTGTTGACATCTTTACTTTCGGTTATAATTCTATAATTCTGTCTGTCGTCTGGAGTCTGGAGTCTGGACTGGACTGGCCAAAGTCCCATTAATAGTGCAGCGCTCAGCCTGCATTTCTTTACATAGAGTACGGTACCAATAAAGTTATTTATTATAATAGTATTTAAAATAATAATGCATCTTTTAATTAGTATAAAATAAAATATACATACAACTTTTAAAAGCTAATAAAATTTAAAACTTAGTTTTTGTGTTTCAAGTTACGAAAAGAAGTTTTTTCCTAGTCAACATGAACATGAATAACTAAGTTGCAGTTCTGTAGTGAATCTATGGCACTGTGACTTACGTTACTCTATAGTTGAAACATAGACGTTGGCTAAATATCAACGATTCAAGTACCACTAAAATGGCTCCCAATGTTAATCTTATGGGATAAAAAACAGATTTGTTTTAAAGATAATTTTATTATTACTTAACCAAATATTCCCAATAACGAACTTGACCGAGATTTCGTACTATAGAATCTATCTCTAAAGTTTGAAGTGCATCTGTAGAGGCGTTTTTGAGTTATTTATGACAAAGACACGCCAGTTCGAGTTGATTCTCTTACCACTGTAAGCAGTAAAGTTATGTATAAGGATTTCGTTTCACTCAATCCAATTAGACAACGTACTGTGTTTAGCACTTTCAATATCTCAGTAACCAATTGACGTAGAGCAATGATCAAGATACCAATTTTTTTGTTTTTTTATGCTGAATTCAATGGTGAAAATTAAAATTTGATTTTAATAAAAATGACATGTGGAAATCCCAAAAAACCCATTTTTGGGGTACAAAATCCCCCAATACCCCCCTTCGGATGGTGCGATTCGTCTGGTTTTCGAACTCGTTCAAATAAATGGTACTTTACACGTTTGTACCAAATTTCATTAAGATCGGACCTTTTTTACGAGAGTTATCGTGCTTACGGACACATATATATATATAAATATATATATAGATTTAGATATAGATTTATTATTTAGATTTCACCGTACAAATGTCAACTGTACATAAGTACTTTTATTTATTTTAGCGAATTTCCCCTATAGGAAGAAGCTATTACCGTAGGTCTCATGGTAAGACTTAAGCCCGAGACCATGATAACTTTTCATTTTGAGGTCCCCAGATGCCAAAAACACCATTCGTTCAAATTTTTATATATGTATATATATATATATATACATATATACAAATTTGAACGAATGGTGTTTTTGGCATCTGGGGACCTCAAAATGAAAAGTTATCATGGTCTCGGGCTTAAGTCTTACCATGAGACCTACGGTAATAGCTTCTTCCTATAGGGGAAATTCGCTAAAATAAATAAAAGTACTTATGTACAGTTGACATTTGTACGGTGAAATCTAAATAATAAATAAGTAGCTTTTCTGGCTGTGAAGTAAAATTGTATGCCTTGCCTATTTATGAAACTGCATGTGACTTCATCTGGTTGTAATCTATTAATATTTTCATAAACATACACTGCATCATAGTCCCCGTAGCAAGAACTAGCGCCGGTGGCGTACACAGCCCTGAAGCTATTGATTGTGGAGGGTTAATCAATGCTATTTCGCGCTTATTTATGAATGATTTTGATGAATCCTGGTAAGTGGCTTTATGTATAGGAGTACATATGTATGCGTTGAAAATTCAATGTGTACTCTTTATTGTTGCGAAAAGGGTATTTCATTTTATTTTAAATAGTTTTGTATAAGACTGTAATGTGCTTATAAGGTTTAAATCTTATATAACAAAAGTATTGAGGTTTTTTATACTTTATAAATAATTTATAGTTTATTTTTCACATCTAGGTATGAAAATAAATAGACTTTCATCTTGTAAGGAGATGCTACGGGTAATAACAACAATCCAACCAATATAAACAAGTACAAAACCGTTCAGATACCTTTACATTATACGTTAGCGGACCAGTAACACTTGATCTTAGGTTCAGCCTCTAACATATCCCTTTTTTAAATCGATTGAACACACATACATTCTCGCACTTCGATGATTTTCAGAGACCGCCATTACGTTTACTGTATATTTTATGTAGCAGTGAAATTTTAAATCAATGCGTTACTTATTCTGTGTTCAGTCAACGAAGTGGTATTACCACTTAGTGGAATATTCATCATAGCTACTTCCCCATGAGAATATTAATAGTCAGAGACAATAATAAAAAGGACGTCAACCCCAGCCTAGAACTTTCCTCATTAGGAAGAATAATCGCATCGTTTAGGAAATGCATCAACCCTCTTTCGTGTTATAGTTGATATTCCTCAAGATTGAGATCTTCAACTTTACCTAAGTAAACAAAATTGTTGATCTTAAATAAATTTTTTTTCATGGCTGACCCGAAAGCATACATTATATTCGAATAATGATAGTTTATTATTAAACAAAAACTGAGAATATATTTAAGATTATATCGAATAAGTTTGCTATGCCGTCCGCGAGAAGAACTGGTGGCAGGAATTTTTGTTGTATCTATTTTCTGATTCAAGGCAAGTGGAGTCAATATTTCAAAAAGAAAATTTAAAAACTTATATTTGTTTTTTTTTGCATTGCATTAACAAATGTTCCATAATTCAATTACTACAACATGATTTTCTACAGTGAATTGTTCTGTACCTGTTACATAAAATAAGTATATGTGTAGGGAAAATAGTTTTTTTAGCGAATTTCCCCTGTAGGGAAGAAGCTATTACCGTAGTCGGCATGGTAAGACCTAGGCCCGGGACCATGATAACTTTTCGTTTTGAGGTCTCCAGATGCCAAAAATACCATTCGTTCAAAACTGTATATATATACACACACACATATATACACACACACACATATATATATATATACACATATATATATATGTTTGTGTGTGTCCGTGAGCACGATAACTCTCGTAAAAATTATTCAATTTTGACAAAATTTGGGATGAACGAGTAAAGCAGCATTTATGACTTTAAGATGGAAAACCAGCCAGATCGATCTATCCTAAGGGGTATTTTGGGGGGATTTGTACCCCAAAAATGGGTTTTTTGAGTTGTTTACGTATAATTTTTGAAAAAGTCTAATTTTTTCCCCATTAGGGGGATTTGTACCCCAAAAATGGATTTTTTGAGTTGTTTACGTATAATTTTTGAAAAAGTCTAATTTTTTCCCCATTAGAATCAGCTTTAAAAGAAGCACAATTTGGTGTTTTGATCATTGCTCTACGTCAAATAGTTACAGAGATATTGGAAGTGCTAAACACAGTACGTTGTCCAATGTTATTCTTATGGAGAATAAGAAAAATTGTATATCTTGATTATTTATCAACTTAACCTGATCAAACGTGGTATATTGCTTCATATCGTTGTGGTCTATTGATATTTGCAGTAAAAAACATTTTTTGGTCGATAGTTCCCGTATTAGCAAACCTACGTACTCAACCCCATGTTATTCCTTTGGAGAACAAGTAACGTGTTGTCTCCCTTAATTATGAACATAAATTAATACAATTTTGTATGTAGATTTAACTACTTGAGTTATATTTATATTTTTATAAATCCCCAATTTTTGTATCCCTTTATTCAGCAAACCTGCATACTCAGCCGCTATGTTATTCTCATGGAGAATTATTAAAATGTCACAAATCCTTTATTTATGAATGTATATTGATGAAACATGGTATGTTGCTTTATGTGGTATTAAGATACATATATTTACACTAGAAATTTGCTGAGTACGCAGGTTTGCTGCTATGGGGGTATTATTATTTTATTTATATATATTCTCAACTTATCCATTCATGGGTTTAACCAAATTCCTCGACAGTTCAGTTTAGTATTTGTGCCAATGCGGTTGGGGCAATAACGTTTTGTAGGCTTTGTTTAAATGTTCCAATTTAGCTTGAGGAGAAGCAAACCAAATGCATACCATATCTCTTGTCATAATGCATCGAAATTATAATAACAGAGGAATTGTTATCCTGTTCAGTAATACTTCCCTTTTCGTTTCACGATGTTGAGAGAGAATTGTCGCTCAGACAGAATGTTTCAGTCGGCAACTAACGTGCCACCGCAGGGAAACTTGTCTAGTTGACGAATCCAATACAAAAACCAAAATATTGGCATCTGCTTCCCCTACTTTTTCTTGCTCTTTTAGTATATTTGTTATTTCTTTAGAAATTTGTTGTTTCTTGTTGTCTTCATTTATTATAGTATTATATTTATATAATTCTATCATATTTATTTATATTTTATTGTGTTTAAATATATATTTAAACTGAATATCACTAGTATGCCTACAAACTACTGTATAACAAATTGGCAGTAAAATTTACATCTAAGAGCATGTTACACTAGTAATATATTAAAATAAGTCAACATTGTCAAGGCTGTGAAAGTAAAAATCTAGAATTAAGTTGCTCGTAGATCAAGTACAAATTTTAAAAAACCAAACCATGTAGAAGCTTTCCAACCGTAATGAAGTAAAATGTTTGAAAGTCAACGAACTTAAAAGAAAGATTCGGAGGAAATATGCAAAAGATAGAATTTCTGACATTGAGAGAATCCTTCTTTATTCTGCTAATCAGCCCCTATTGTGCATCGGTTGTGTTGCGTTGTGTTTATGAACAAGAAAGGCTAACAAAGGAATTGTTGTTTTATTTGAATCACAAAGACGAGTCGCTTTCTTATTAGGTTTCGGCTAGTTCGAAATATTTATATTTCGCATTGTTGTCAAAGAAAGTCTTTTCATATAAATTTAATTCTAAATCCGTGGGATTCAAATTCAATTTGTTTTAACATTAATTTTTCTACGCCATCTACAACAATTCAGTCATATTGAAATTGTACAATTAATTAAAGAAATAGGTCAATAATAACGATCAATTCATTTTAAATGGCATTACAAGGAATTATATTTACGTATTCACGTCAAGTTATGCTACATTACTGTTCTTATTAAAATACTTAATTACATCTAACTAATTTCCAACAATAATAATTAAGTATTAACTCTGAAAATATATATTAATTTCTCCTTCATGTTGTTGGAGAGCCTTTTTATAAATTTAAACTAACGTTGTTGACTTTATAAATGTATGGGTATATTTCATGCTTTTGGGTTTCTAAAATTGTTACACTATTTTAATTCTAAGTAAAAAAATGAGAATTCTTCCAACCGGATTATATAAAGTTTAAAGTAAAATGTACTTAAAACAAAATGTCGTTTATATGTGTGACTGATTAACTTCCAAAATGGTTAATCAGTTTTTAAGAAGCTTGAGTTGTATTTTTAATCCTAAACATGTGGAAGGAACTTTCTTTGTAAGGAGCTGAAGACAACAGATGGAGCTCTTTTCTGTCGCTTTCAAAAACCAATATCAAATTCCATTAAAAATACTCTCCAAGTCTTCGGGGATTTCTCTCAAACTCAATAAACCTCTTATTATTGTCTCTTGAATTATATATAATTCATAGTTTTAGTTTTCAAGGAGTTTCTTTTAGTAATTATAAAAGTATTTATTGCCAACTATTTATTAAACCTGAATAACTATAAATTTTTGTTGTAATTCGAATGTAATATTATAACACGTATATAAAAAATAACGTTTTGCTCTGTTGTTCTGATTATTTTATTTTACGAAGTTGAAATTTGGACTAACAAATTTCAATTGTTTGATATTATGGTAAATTTGAGAATATTCAAGATCTAATCGTGTAACTATTCTCATCAAATAATTTTCAATTGTGCAATAAATGTTAACAATATAATACCCCCGTCGTAACAAACCTGCGTACTCAGCGAATTTCAAATGCATATAAATGTGTCTACCTACTACATAGATCCACTTACCATGTTTCACAACAAAATTCACATATAAGTGATATATATCATTTTATTTATTCTCCTTAATAATAACACTGAAAGATGAGTACGCAGGACTGCTGCAACAATGAACACAAAATATGTGTTTTTATGCAATTATCAATATACTCAACCAGGTGAAGCTACATACCAAGATTTATTAATTTAACTTCATAAATAAGGGAGATATAAAATTTCACTTATTCTCCACATGAATAACATGTGGGCCGAGTATGCAGGTTTGCTAATACGAAGAAAATCAACAAAAAACTTTTTTGGTACAACAATCAATATACAACAAATAGTTGAAGCCACAATTGAATGTACAAATAATTTGATAAATCTTGCTTTGGATAAAATTGAGCTATCAATGATTTTTTTTATTTATTACGTGAGATAACATACTATTTTAATGTATTTGTCTTGGGTTTAATCTGAATATGAGTGCAATCTAGGAAATGCTATAGTTGATTAGGATGAATGATTTGTTACTATTTAACTTTTGTTTAATTCCTACTGATAACCTCTTGAGTTTCGAGTACAATTAGCATTAGTTACAAAAATACTCGGTTTGATAACAAATTAACTTATAACATAAATTGTAATCAATAAAGTGTGCTTTACCAAATTATTATTTTATGAATATCACGTTACTACCTTTATCTCAAACCACCAACCATAGGTTGTATGACTTAAAAAACGAACTTTGTAAAATTCTGTAACAATATTGTATTTCATTCAAATTTTTCACTTTCGTTATTATCTAGTCAGTTAAAATTCAAACACGCATTTCCCTAAACCCAATCACTTGACATTAAATTATAGTAACCGCGATATATGCTCTATTACAATTACTTTCTAATTATAGAATATCTTTCAGCTTTAAAATGTTGAATAACTATTATATCAAACTAACTATAAAACTTTACTTAACTTTAATAAAACTAACTATAAATATAACTTTAAATACTTGGTGTAATTTATTATAATTCCAACTATCAAGAAACTGTCTCCAATGCACTTTTTAATGTTATCTGATCATTGTAAACTCTGCGTCTTTCTAATTATTAATCACACCAACGGCTTTAGAACTAACAAAGGAGTTTTTACCCTCATGGCTGCCCTGCAAAATATATTTAGTTTTTGCTTTTACTCGGTATAGTATTAAAACGGTCTTCAATTTAATTTAAGCTGTTTATTTAGATGCACTCTTATGATTAGGGTTGCAATGAATAAAATTCAGTCAACAAATCACTTAATGCTTTCAATATATAGATTTCCAATTCTTTATGAGTGTCCATCAAGATAAACAATATATATACACATATTCTTGTATCGTTATTTGTATATAAAAGTGAATATAAGGTAAAAGGTAAATTTGGAAACAGTTTACCTGAATAAATAATTTTCTTTCGATAAGTATGTAATTTTAACATATTAAATATATATTAACACTGCTGAAATACGGTGTTGGATTTATTTTTTAACTTTATTGCATCACATGCAAGATAAGTGTGTTTCATTTAGTGCCCCAAAATAGTATACTTATTTTGCTAAGTCAGTGACAGTGGTGTAAGATACTGTTCACAGTAGTAGACTGTCAATATACCATAGTGAGTAGGAAGTATCGAGTCATTAGTGGTGTTGGAAGGTGTCCTATACTTTGACGGCTAATTGTATATCATTGTACAACAATACAACAAAGTGCTTATTGCGCACTGTTAAATAATAAATCAAACTTGAGCATGTGATTTAAAAATGAAACGAAACACTGATCACCATGTGTAAAACGTAAACAAATCAAACATTTTGAAAGTATTGTTATGATCTTGGATGTGTTTAATGTTATATCTGTATATATTTAGACAGTGTTTAACATTATATACCGTTCAATAGTCTATAAATTTATTTATTGCTTTAAATTTTACTACCAAAAACACAGCGTATACTGAAGTTCAAATCAAACATTAAAAATTTCTTACAGAATTATAACATTGAAGAGCTTTCAACACTTTAATAAAGTAAAATTCTTTGAAGAAAGTATTCGTTCGAGAGAGAGAGAGAGGGGGGCTTCAAGGAAAGGAACAATTTTTACGAAGAATAAAACCCTCTTTATTTGGGGTAATCAGCCTCTATTGTACAATGAGCGTGTATTACGTTTGCTTATGAACTGGAAAGAGTAACAAAAGTATTATTTTTCTAACTTTGAATGCAAAGAATAATCCCATCATGATTTAGTCCAACTTAACTCCGCTACTTTTCTGTTTGTTGAACGAAATCTTGATTGCATTAAGAAGCTTAAGAAAACATCATACTTGAGTAAATAATTGCTCTATTTTCATAATGTAGTTTTAAAGTTGTTAGCTGTTTTATTTGGCTGTTTAGTTTGTATATTAGCATTGTTTAAATTGAATTCAAACTTATTTAATTATGATCCCGTTTGCTACTGATTGTTGTAATGGATATGCATGATTGTTCAAACAAGTGTAATCAATTTGTTAAATCAAAATGTGTACTCCCCCAATGAAAATTCCCTGAAGGAATGTTACTCTTAAGGAATTGCTTCTGTGAAGGAATTTCCCTGAAGAAATGTTACTTTTAAGGAAAATCTCTTCCTGAAGGAATGTCCCCGAAGGAATTTTACACTCAATACCTCTCCAAAGGAATTTCTCGAAAGGGTTGTGACTATTAAAGAAATGTTCCCCCGATGGAACGTACCTAACTGGATGTTGCTCAAAAGAACACTTAACCTAAAGGAATGTATTGAAGGAATGTTGTTCTTATGTAAATGTCTCCCTAAATAAGAGTCCCTAAGGATCGTTACTCTTGAAGAAATTTCTCCCTGAAGTAATTTTACTCAAATATTTCCCTAAAGGAAAGTTTTATGCAGGAATGTTGCTCCTTATGAAATTTTCCCTTAAAGGAAATCCATGAAGGAATATTAGTCCTTAGGAATGTGAAGCACAAGACGTCATTGAAAAACGATTAAGGCACTTAAAAGGTCAAAGAACTTCTATTCCCAGGACCTTTATAAAGCCTTTGATTTTCACTGATCATTAAGATACATTACAATTTTATCTCACATCAGATATCGAGGGGGTATTTGATAACCATCAACGCGGAATATTTATAATCGCTTAACTAAAGTCCACTTTTAACCTATTCAATCATTAAACATTGTTTATGTCCAATAACCTAGTATATTTGGACATTTCCTCACGTACCCGTATTATTTTTATGTTATACCTATAAAATACTTTATAAGAGACACATTCCTTATTACGATGGAACATTTTTTCCATAGCTTAATAAAACTAATATTGAATTATGTTTAAAATATTCTCCGTGGCTTTAGAGATGTTCATCGAATTCAATAAATCTCTTATAAAGAACGTATTCCTGAAACTATCCTGGGTTAATTTTATTTGATTCCGTCTGATTATGTATAGACATGTTTTGAACATTTTCTGACGAAATGAAGAAGTATGAGACTGTTTGTTAGCGTTACTTCATTTGTGTTGGAACATCAAAAGTCTGAAATTGACAGTTGAGAAAACTTCAATAAACATTATTAGACAAGTGAAACACTTTCTCCATTTTAATAAATGTTTTGTTAATGAATACTTATATATTTACTACATATATAATAAAATGCTATAAAATGTACGCAAAGTATTTTAAAATACTATTTCCCAGAAGTGTTCAGAAAAATTCCTTATTTCAAGGCAATTCTAAGTAAATTGCTACACACAGTTTTTTATGAGGGAAATTAACCATTTTCCTCCATGGATTAGGTGGTAACATATTCCAAATTCCCTCTGTTGTTGAATGCCTGCTTAACCTATGCACAAATAGGTTCGTAAATAAGATACAAATATAATGTATTGATTCTCTTTAAGAATTTCATTGGACAACGCAATTAAATGTCTTCTTACAGCGTTTACGTTATTTGAAGAATGCAATTTTGCTCTCAACCATTAGTCATTGGATAATAATTAAACATAATAGTTTGGTTAGGCTTTTTAACTTTGTTTTGTTTTACTCGTGATAAGAACGTTTCATCGAATGTTAATGTTTATTATTTTCCAAAACCATGAAACGTAATTTAAACTAATTGAACCTATTAGCGAATTTCCCCTATAGGGAAGGAGCTATTACCGTAGTCGGCATGGAAAGACCTAAGGCCGGGACCGTGATAACTTTTAATTTTGAGGTCCCCAGATTCCAAAAACACCATTCGTTCAAAACTGTCTATATATATATATATATATATATATATATATATATATATATATGCCCGTGAGCACGATAACTCTCGTAAAAATGGTCCGATTTAAATTAAATATGGCTCAAACGTATAAAGCATCATTTATGAATTTAAGTTCGAAAACCAAACAGATCGACCCATCCAATGGGGTATTTAGGGGGGGGTGGGATTTGTACCCCAAAAAAGGGGGTTTTCCAGTTTTTTACATATAATATTTGAAAAACTCAAAAATAAATTTTCATTATTGGATTCAAATTAAAAAACACACAATTTGGTATTCTGATCATTGCTCTACGTTAATTGGTTCCAAAGATATTGAAATGCCTAAATACAGTACGTTGTCAAATGTTATTCTTATTTAGAATAAGAACAATTTTATATCTCGCTTATTTATAAAAGTATACCGACCAAACTTGGTATATGGCTTCATCTGGCTGTGGTATATTGTTATTTACACAAACAAACATTTTTACCGATACAGTTCCTGTAGCATCAAACCTGCGTACTCAGCCCCCATGTTATTCCTATGGAGAATAAATAAAATATTTTGTGTCCCTAATTATGAACATAAATTAATAAAACTTGGTATGTGACTTTACCTAGTTGATTTATATCCATATTTACATAAAAACCAATATTTCGTGTCCCTTGTTGCAGCAAACCTGCGTACTCAACTATCTGTATCGCTTCTCTGTGAACTTAGTAAGATTAACTTTATGCGGTATTAGGACATATATATGCATTGGAAATTCACTGAGTACGCAGGTTTGGTGTGACGGGGGTATTAAGTCTTATTATTTATTGTTGACTCCGAATTATCCCCGCAGTATAATTTTTTTATAATCTCAAATCACTGTAAAACTTGGTGTAAATAGGTATCTGCAAAACACCAAGTTATTTTTAAATTGTTTCGCCTTTTTTTGAGAAATTTTGTTTTACTATGAGTTTAGCAGTCATGAAAGGAAATCGTCCTAGAGCATGAAAAGTTCAATCTAAAAAATAAACGCCCTAATTAACTGTGTGCAAGAAAATAAATATCAAATGTTATCAAACTCAACTCTTTGGTGTTGTCCTTAGGTACCTTACACATCCGAAACAAAGAGTCTGACAGACGTCACCACTGTAGGGAACATCCGAAACAAAGAGTCTGACAGACGTCACCACTGTAGGGAACATCCGAAACAAAGAGTCTGACAGACGTCACCACTGTAGGGAACATCCGAAACAAAGAGTCTGACAGACGTCACCACTGTGGGGAACATCCGAAACAAAGAGTCTGACAGACGTCACCACTGTAGGGAACATCCGAAACAAAGAGTCTGACAGACGTCACCACTGTAGGGAACATCCGAAAGAATGTTTCCAACAATAACTCAAATTATAAAATGATGACGCAAACTATACTTTTAAAAATAGTAGGCATAGGGAGGGAGAGAAATCAACATGACTTTACAGATTAAATGTTTATTTTCAAATATTCTAAAACATATGTTGTAAAAGCAAAAACAATACATAATATTGTACCGTATAGACCAATAATGAAGTCAAGTAATATACTTTAAATAAATCTTATAAAATTTTATCTTATTAGACCAATATTAGGATAATAATTACTGGAAGATAATAAATATAAAGTTTCTGCCTGGTCAGATATCACTAATGTTGTTATGGAGTAACGCTTTGGGAAAGTTTACTGCTTAATCGAAGTGTATAACGCCCACCCCCTTTTTATTTCGCACTATTTTACTTCTTATCCTTTTGTTTGATGTATGAAATGTGGAAGCTAGATGTGAGAACCAGAACGGCTAACTGACACTGAAAATAGCCTGATCAGTACCTGAACCATTTGGGTGTTTTGTTGCATGTCAACGTATATAATGAGAGTTTTACACATGTTGACTGTGGCAGCTGAACATCGGTGGCATATCCTAAGAGGGTCTACAATCCCTCTCAACAATATTGTATAAGCAAGTGCATCACAGTTGTTATAGATAGTTTAAATATTTACTTCAATGGATAGTTTAATGCCGATTTAATAGCCTGACAAATGCATAACTTTCAAGGATAATATAAAGCTGTATTAACTGCAAGGTAAATACGTACAGTTTGAATATTGTTTTCGATTTAAATGAAATTCAGGACAAGGTCATAAATGTTCAAAATGGCCGAAGGTAATAGGATACATTTTCACTTACTAAATACGATATTTTTTAAGTAATCTCTTCATTTATTCTTCCCGTTTTTTTTTACTCGTTCAGTGAACTTTTTTAAATTTGCAGGAATTTGTTGTAAGAAAGTTTGAGTTTTTGAGTTAATCGTATCAATGCATAATAAAGTAGGACGACATATAACGGGTTATGAGACACACTGAAGGTTTATACATATATTTCAACACCAGAAGCATTTTTTTATAAGTACATAAACTATTTTAAAGGAAAGCTGTCCAGTGATCCAAACCCCGCAACAATTGTAGACATGTCGGGGACCGAACACGTGACCCCTTGAACCGAAGCCCAAAAGGCTATACGTTGGAATAGTAGGACGCCAAAGCGTTAAGTATACAAGGTACAATCTGATAAATAGTTAATAAATATTAACCGTATATTATACGTATACGTGCTATGCTTATCAAGAAGTTATTAAGCATTTTATTTAGTTAATTTTCATTTAGACAATTAAAAAACATTCATTGACAATTTTAATCATCTGATTTCCTGAAATTGATTGATAAATAGCCAGAACATATGTTATACATCTATTAACAGATTTTTTAGAACATATAAAATGTTTAGTGCTTGCATTACATTAAATCTCCAAGCCATTTTACTCTTTATATTAGCATAACATTCCAGGTATTTGTCCATGTGGTTTCTTCATTACCTACTTCATATTGAAACCTACTTCATAAAATATAAAACATAGTCTGTAATTTAAATTGAGAAGATTTTATAGCTAAAAGTCAAGGCTAATTTAAAGTAATTAAACATTCACTTGACGTCGTGTATCTCAAAGGTGTTCTTACTACTTATCAAAAGCGGTGTTTCAAGCTATATTTAGGTTGTAATTTAATGAAGGGACTTGATAAAGTTAATTTAAATATTGTAAGAAGTGTTTTATGTAACTAAAAGAAAAATTTTAATTACGTTTAATATTTATGACAAAAGAAACCCGCAGGTTCTTTTCATATAAAGGTTACAGTATACTAACAGAACAAAGTCTGGTTTAGTTTTATAGCTAATGGTGCTTAAAATACCAGATAACGCCTAGTGATTGGCAACTACCATTAATACTAAGCGTTTCTGATTTTCTACGATTTAAGGACAACATTTTAAATGCACTTTTTAAATTAACTTATAGACTTCTTATGATCCCATTAAAATATGAAATATCAGCAATTGTTTATTGTCTGTGTATTAAAAGTTTTTTTCAACTGTTTATTAACTTTACATTGTCTTTGTTCAAAAATATTTTAGAATGTCCTTAAAGTATTGCATCATTTATATTTCATTTCTGGGAAACAGCATTGCTATGATTCCCAAATATGAATATAAAGTGCGTTCCAGGGACTGGATGGTTAGATTCTCTGGAAAGTTTTACGACTCAAATTTTATTTACGTTTAGACTTGGGCCATTCCGGGCTGTGAACCACCGTGAGGGGAATCGATAACCTTTCGCCTTTTTGCGCTGTCTACGGCAATTCTTCTATCGGGTAGTGACTTTTGGTCTGGAATCTAATAGACTAAATACCCCCATCGCAGCAAACCTGCATACTCAGCGAATTTCCAATGGAGATATAATGTCTTAATACTACATAAAGCCACTTACCAAGTTTCATAAAAATATATTCACAAATAAGCGATATATGCAATTTTATTTATTCTCCATAAGAATAACATTGGGGCTGAGTACGCAGGTTTGCTGCAACAAGCAACACAATATTTACACTAATACCGATAGAACTTAACTAAGTGAAGTCTTATACCAGTTTGTATTAATTTATGTTCATAATTAAGGGAGACATAGTTTTTAATTGTTCTCCTTAAGAATAACATGGGGGTGAGTACGCAGGTTTGCTGCTACGGGATCCTTTGGCAAAAAATTTTTTTTTGAGCAAATATCAATAGACCACAACCAGATGAAGCCGTATACCAAGTTTCGTCAGTATACGTTCATAAATAAGCGAGGTATAAAATTTGTCTTTTCCTCCATAAGAACAACATTAGACAACGTACTGTGTTTAGCATTTTCAATATCTCGGTAACCAATTGACGTAGAGGAATGATCAAAATACCAAATTGCGTGTTTTTTTAAGTTGAATCAAATGGTAAAAACTAATATTTGACTATTTCAAAAATTATATGTAAAAATAAAAAAAAAACATGTTTGGGGTACAAAACCCCCCCACAAAATACCCCTTCGGGTGGATCGATCTGGCTGGTTTTCGAACTTAAAGTCATAAATGCTGCTTTACACGTTTATACCAAACTTCATCAAAATCGGATTATTTTTACGAGATCGTGCTCACGGTCACACACACATATATGTGTGTATATATATATATATATATATATATATATATATATATATATACAGTTTAGAACGAATGGTGTTTTTGGGGGTGTTTCTGGGGACCTGAAAACGAAAAGTCATCATGGTCCCGGGCCTAGGTCTTACCATGCCGACTACGTTAATAGCTTCTTCCCTATAAGGGAAATTCGCTAAAACCCAACGTGTTAGTTCAAATAGTTGATGAAATATTTTATTTTTTAATGCCTTTTGTTAGTTTTAGTTTTTTGGGAGCACACTGACCCTTCACAATGAAACAATTAATAGATACCGTGGAATCGTACCTCACACCAAATTACAGCAATGACGAGCCCACTGGTTTGGTATTTGGATCCGTTCACATCCGGACGGACAGTCATACATAACCACGAGAGCCCACTGGAACTACATGATGTTTATAAGACGCTGTTTACGATGTTATAAACGTGATTGGAATTTGAAAAAATGTGGTTTTGATTTATACAGGCATCGAGATTTGGAAATCTATTAAGGTTAGAGCTTAGAGGCGTATTTATAGCGGAGCTTGAAACAAAAGTTGTGAACTTTGGAGGTCTCAACTTTGATGGAAACGGTGATGTAAATGACGATTTTGCTGTGGTGCCCGATGTAATCGCTATGCTTCTTGCAAACTAATGTCAACTTTGCCTTTTTCTACTTCTTGGGTAAAACACATTTTTGTTTCAATTACTTAAAATATGGAGTTAACTCACAATTTCAAAGTTATCGGATTATTGACGTTCTTTTTAAAGTGTTGCAACAATTGTTGGTAACTTCGGTGTAATCTCACCATATGCTGTAAAAAAGGATCAAAATGAAAACTGTAGTAGTGAAGATTCTGATATCACACTCATCCTATAAGTAACGTTAGGAAGAACTAAAGGCTGATACAACAGGGAAGGCATAGTCCAAATATTTTCATTATATTCATAAAGAAATTTTAAAATAGCCCTCAAATATTCTAGAAAACAGGGACATGAACTGTATTTTCTATTCAAAATAATTACTTCACCAACTTCAAACTACGCTTGATACTAGGTAGTATATTTTGTAAAGTTTAACATGTCAGTAGCGCTGTGTACGCATTTGCAAATTAGTCGGTAGACAGACTCAGCGTTTCTGGGCGATACCGTTGACATTTGCTGATGCCAATCACGTTTAATTACTCTCACCCTTTAGTGATGTGTGTAAATACACGTGCACACTCGTCTTCTACAGTGTTTATAAAGAGGTGTGTGGATCAACCGACGAAAAAGATTAATTAATACTGACCAAGAAAAAGGATTAAAATGGTCTGATTTAAGGATATTCATACCAAATAAAATAACTTTGTTTTATGTATAATATCTACATATATTATTTTAGATAGGTTTTATAGTTTTTTAATAAATTTTCATTTTTACAATTTATAGAAAGGTACTAGAATATAAAAATATAAATACATATCCTAAAAAAATACTCATTAAAAATGAATATATAATTTGTATTTATATCTGTTTCATACCGATACCATCACAAATATTTTACATGTAGTACGCTTCGAGTTAGTAAAATAAGTCATATAAACTGTCACCATAGTTACACCATAGTTATTCACGAATACATTTTACAGTAAAAAGTTATGCACTAATTAGTTTATCGGGGGAGTAAGTTAGAAGTGACTTCAAATACGATTTACTACAGGATATTAAAGCTACATATAAACCTTGTTGACTACCTTGGCTCATCCCCTCAAACAAACAACGCTCAGAGAGGAGCAGAATACAATGCGATGCAGCAGCAAGCGCACAACCAGGACTGCACTACCGTGAACTCACTCGCGGGTTTGTCTCGACAACAATCAAACTCTTGTGTTCAGAACACTCGGTTATAATGAGACACCCCGCTTCCCTTCGGAAAACAAGTTATTGATTTGAGCTCATTTATATATATATATATAGATATATATATATATATAAAAAACAATACCACTAAAACTGAAATATTGGTTTGAAACATGAATTTTAAAATTTAAAAAGTATAATCTGTTTAACCTGTCCTGTCATTTATTCATTCATCCTGTATTCGCTTTGAAAACTTTCATTGAAATATTTCAATTAATTATTAACTATAATTATATAATAATTATTATTAATTTATTATTATTTCATTAACGTAAGTACTGTTTATTTTGATATACTAACCACGTATAAGTATTAATGAAGAATTACTCTACCTATTTATTTAAGAATATATTTATTTTTTAAGGCTATTGCTTTATTAAAATACCTTCCATTAATGCAGCTTTCTCGAGTGATTACATTTGATTTTCCACGTGGAGAGTTTATTAACCTCTTAACAATAAGTGCAATTACTAAGAAATCAGATTTGTAGAAGGAATTATAAACACCATCCCGAAGACCAACCTAAGAAAGGATTTAGTGTTGCTCATCCAAATGAAAATTGTATGGTGGTATCAGTAGTTAGTATTCCTCGTCCTCAGAAAAGGTAGGACTAAAGTCAGGAATGGATGTTAGCCTAATAGGATTAGTACGAGCATTTCGGTGGAATGTTTAAACATTTTAGTTTTACAGTAAATAAAATGTAATAATACATTTTGGTTATCTTTATCAATTCAAATAATCTGTTCAAGCATACATGTTCTTGAAGAAAAATTCTACCGATATCTATCAGTCAATACGATTGTTTAATGCTTAATATGAGAGCTGCGTACAACATCACAGCTCGTGTATTTCTGACGCGTTCGTGCCTTCTGAATACAAATCAGCTCAAACAATGCGATGCATCATCAATATAGCACGTTAATGTGATTTGTTGAATTATGTGTGTCTATATATGTTTGTCAGTGTACGTTGCCTACTCGTTGTTCAATTATGACATTAAAAATGTATATAATAGTATTGATTAATATTTAAGATATTTATTTTAATAAACCCTATTCTTTAACAAAGTGTAGTGAACGTTTTACCAAAATATGTTACAAAGCAATAACAACTTTTTTATTAGCATAATCTTAAGTGTTGTAAGACGTCTTTTATTACATCCCGTAACGCAATAACGTACGTCTAATAAACTTCGTCTATCCCACAAAGTCTTTTTCTAAGAGGGTGGGGGCCTCTTTTTACCTATATTTAAATAATGCAATAGTATTCCCTCTATAGTATAAGCCAGAGATTACTGATAACATTTTAATGTAACAACTGGGATTTGAACCTACGACAGGGCTGCTGCCATGTCTTAGTATTGAATTAAAAGTAGTGACAGTATTTAATTGTTATATTTTGTTTATTTTTTGTGTGCGTATGGCGGGGACATTAAATCAAGGTAAAGTTATCGTGCATATATTTCTATTTCAATAAGGTTTATTATATTATAATCTAAATTTATCTGAAATATTAGTATAGATCATGGAAACCAACGAAATATTTGGAATTAGTAAAAAGATTTAAAATGATCTTATGTTATTGATCATACAAAACCTTTTAACAAACAATTTAATGGGGATATAAATTAAATAAATATACTATTCATGTATTGTATTAATAATACACTACTAACTGCGGTGTTAAATAAACAAAGAAAAGTATTTAGTTTTACTTTTGTCATAAAGTCACTCTTTAGACCTTTTTTAGTAAACCGTTTGAATCTAGAAGTTTGACACTAAATTTGAAACAGAATTGAGTAAGACACGTGCAAACGATTATCCGCCCAAACTGTACTTATCTTGAAGAGACACGTTCAATCGTTATAGATTAGTTTTTAGTCACTTTAAGCAAATGTTTATATTTTAAATGAAATATTTTTGTATTAATCCTAACGTGATTTTAAAACTACTATTTAGTAATACTTATTTTGGTGTTCAAGAATTAATCGTTCGTTTTAGGTTCTATGGACATATCAGATATAAAAAGGATTTCCCCTAAAAAAAAAACATTTCAAACGTAAGGTTACTTTATAGTTATAATTTTGAACATGACAGTAATTGTTAAAAATTGTGCTCAATTAGCTATACGCAATGTGGAAAATAATTTAAAAATTCAAACGTTTAATTATAAAATGGTTTAAATTACTTATTTTGGGTTCTATAATAACCATTCTAACCATGTTTATTTATTAAATAATTAATTACGATGTTGAAGAACGTCATGGTCGTTTCTAGTTTTATTACTTACTAACAACTAACTTAGAAAAATTTAAGACAAATTTAAGCTAAAACAAATAAATATTACATCAATTGTTCCTTTTCAATATATGTTACCATATTTGAAACACATTTTATAACAAAAATAAGGCAAATACTGTGTACGTCTAAAGTCAGAACATATATGTCAAAGATTTAAATTAAACTATATATAATAATAATAGCCTTGCATACTATTTAATTGTTTCCGCTTGACACTAATAAATAGTATATGCACATGATTACGACGTAATGGTTTATATGGTAAACGTTTTAGGTATCTAATATTATCGGTAAACGTGTTCCAGCATCACTTAATTATTTTTAGCAACCTACCACAATAACTGACTTAATATGTATAATGGGTAGGAAAGGCCATTTTTTCGCAATTACATTAACAATAGCACTGCCTTGGCTGTAAAGTGTTATAACACCGTCCATTAAGAGCCATCGTAGTTAATTTATATCGTTTAAATGTCCAATTAAGCTAAAGTGGTCGTCTGTGGCTGTATTGTTGTGACCAGGGCTGACCAAACAACCATTCGTAACACGATAAAACCTACAAAGTATAATTTTAAAGTTGGTTTTTGTGGAGGGAAATTAGGAGATTTAAGTGCTATACGTCACTATATGACGCCTTAGGTCATGATATGAATTATGGTGTTTACGTTAGCATTAACAATATTCATTATGAATTATGTTCCAATTATATTATCATAGTCAAATATTGTTAAGATTTCAAGAGAAGATTTATCATTGACGTATAAGACAAGCTGAGCAAATATTAAAAAAATTAGTAAATCTAACACATTATAATTTTATGCTACTAAAATTATTTCTACAACATTTTAATGTTATTTTTATGAATGTAAGTTTCTTTAGGTATTTAACAGTTTATAAGATACATATTATAATAGCAAATTTAATAAAATCTTGCTTACGTATAATATTTTAACTTAATTTTCTATTACGTTAAGAAAATAAAAACTTCCATTTGTTTAGATTTCTCATTGTTTTTAAATAATAACTAAAAAGATAAATGTAACGCGTCCATAAATGTAGGTTTTTCCAATAACATATTTGACTCCTTATTTATTCACTATGTTATCTGTACAATAACTATGCGACGTCCGTAAAGCAAAAAACTGTTTGGGGACAACTCTAGCATTAACTATACGTTAATTACGTTAATTACGGTGATTACGTTAACATTAACAATATTCACTATAAATTATGTTCCAATTATAATATCCTAGTCAGATATTGCTAAGATTTTAAAAGAATCTTTAACTTTGTCGAATGAAACAAGCTTGAGAAATATTTAATACATTTTTAAATAAAGCATATTACATGGTTATACTACTAAAATTACTTATACAACATTTTAATGTTATTTTTATGAATGTAAGTTTCTTTAGGTATTTAACAGTTTATATATACATATTAGAAGTAACGAAATAAAAAAAACCTACTTATGCATGATATTTTATCTTCATTTTTCATTCCGTTTAGAAAAAAATTACTAGGATTTATTAATGTTTTAAAATAATAAACATTCAAAGATAAATGTTACGTGTCCATTATTGCAGAATTTTCCAGTCAAATATTTAATTCCTTAGTTATTTAATATTTTGTCAACACAATAATTATGAGACAGAAAGCAGAAAACAATTTTGGGCACAACTCTATATTCACTAAACTCCCACCCTTACGATAGTAATGCCCGTATTGTATTCCAGGTGGTTTTACCACAACGCTCAATTAAATGGGGTTGTGGGGACAATTCTGGACTGTAAACCACCGATGTAGCCTCAAGCTAACGGCGCCCTTAAATGGAAACTCCTTCTACCGTTAAAAAGTTGTATCTAACATTTATATAACATTTGGTGTGATTATGTATAATCAAAGTCTAAACGTCGTTTTCACAAGTATTAAACAATGTCCATTTACATTACAACATTGAAATTAGTTTCATTAATTCATATTATATGAAAAAGTATACAACGTTTTACAAATGTTTGTTTATATAAAACGAATAAAATTAAAAATAGGAAATATAATTTAAGGTCTGATATAATTCAAAATAATTCCATACTCTTTGGCATCATATTGAAATATTTAATTGGTTTTAAAAGCTTTATCATGTCGGCTTCATCCTCCATCACCACATCTAATTCCAATGATCGGTTCAACATTTCGCAGCATCAGCCATAGATTTATTGTTTTTTAATTAACGGGATGTAATAAAAGACGCCTTATATATAAAATATAGTACACGGCAGATGTTATTTATATATGTCTAGTATGTGAATCCTGACGAGAAGCACAATTTAATGTTTTTTAATATCTATAAATGTAAATATATCTGACCTTTAAATCACGCCTTAAAAGTTTTTCTTTACGATCTGTAACACATTTTAAAACAGCTGTTTTCTGTTTCAACGGCAAATGTATTTTCGTTCGTTGTTCAGTTGCCTTAGGCTATCCTCTCAAGCATAGGTAGTGCTGTCAGACGATGTGGTCTGGTAACAGTTTGTGGTATTTATTCGTTAGTTATTCTATTTGTCTTTATTTATTTGTTTTATGAATCAATAAAATTGCCCCAAACAAACGAAGCCATCAAATGTTAATTCCTTTTATTTCTGAGGGCTTTTACATTAAAAGAAAACATTCTGACAATTTTTTAAGCAAGGCTCTATCAACTTTGTTTTGTTTAAGGTAACTTTTTACTAGGTTAAGAGTTAAGAAAGTACACAACAGGCCTGCTATCAGCCATACACATATGCCATTCAGTTAGGATTATGGTTCTCGCCATATGATATCCCAAGTTGTGCGGAGAGCTGACGTACTGGTTTTAGTTGTACTTGACTGATATTTTCGTTTAAAATCTCAGCAATTGGGAACGTTAAGTAAGGGAGATAATAATTTATGTTATACTTATCATTTAAGTAAATGATATGTTGTATACGTTATTTACAAGATAAGGACAACGCCTCATTAATCTACTTACTCCGCTGAGTAATTGGTTCTTTTTTGTAAGAAGCCATTTATCGAGAACCCATAAAGTCTTATAAACAAAAACCTACTATTTAATTAAAAATGTTCTGCCATACACTTACATACTCATATTTCCTCGATATTGGCAGCATTAAACATAGTTAACCTACAAATCCGTTACAATAAGTTTTATAAAATAATCAACAGTTAAATGCGAATAGTAGTGTGGAAAGGGGACTTTTGGCTCACTTGATTTATGGCTTCCGGTCACGTGACCGGAAGCGCTGCGTCATGAAAGACGTCATCTGAGTCTGAGCCAGTGACGTAGGCGGTTTCGTGACGTAATGAGTGAAAGGTTAAAGTTCAAGGCCACGGGGAGGTAATTTTAAAAAAGTACTACCTCGCACGCGTAAAATCCGATTGTCATTCGATAGTTAATCGATAAGAAATATCGAATGAAAACAATCGAATGAAGAAATCGAATGATACGAGTGCGAGGTAGTACTATTACAAATATTACTTTATTTTATTTACAATAATTCATGTTTACAATAGTTCCCCGTTGTTCGTTGTCATCGATGTTGTTGATCCGGACGAGTTGCGGCCATCACTTCGCTTTCTGATGAAAGACGGTAGATATTTCGATTCCTGCGCAGAGTCCATGTTGTTTTTTGATGCGTAAAGTTCCAAAGATAAATCGTAACCGGACGCAATGAGAAGTCTTAACTCTTCATTAAAAACCTCGAGGTCTTGGAAAGTCGCCAGATGAATAGAGTCATAATGAATACACCTAATTTTGATGGACATTTTAACAGAGAGCTCGAAGTACACTGGTCAAGAGCCGGAGGTGTACTGACTATTCGCTAGCTAGCGTTTTGGTATCAAACAAAATGGTGGGGGTAAAAGTGTGGTGGGGCGGAGCAG
This sequence comes from Allygus modestus, assembly GCA_963675035.1. Taxonomy (NCBI): domain Eukaryota; kingdom Metazoa; phylum Arthropoda; class Insecta; order Hemiptera; family Cicadellidae; genus Allygus; species Allygus modestus. The sequence continues at coordinate 317,197,997 of OY776112.1, forward strand.
ATGGCGGACGGCAGATGGCAGGCGGCAGGTGGCAGCTGGTGCAAGGCAGATGGTTGCTACTACATTCGCCGCCACAGTAATGCAATCCTTCGGCGTAATTCTTGTATTTTATCTTGTCGGTTCATTTGATATGTTTTACATCTACATATGCAATAGCTGAAACACTTGCACTTACGACAAGCTTTCCCGTCAACTTGATCGCCTGGTATTTTAAAACATTGTAACTCGCAACAATATGTCTTCAAATTGTTATCGAAAAATAAATTGTTCATAGGTGGCACCGACATGTTAGCTGCAGCGTGTGTTAGACAAGACTGAGACTAACTTCACTGCTCCCTCTCTTTTATACCTCTGCATAAGTTAACCCTGAATGAAAGTTCAAGGTCACCCATTTGAATTTAAAAAAAAGCAACACAGCAGTATATAAAATAATATACTGCTGTGTTGCTGTTTTCTTTTTTTCTTTTTTTTCTTTTCTTTATTAAACAAACATCTTACAATACAATAAGCTTAAGTCTAACATTAATGACTAGAAATACAAACAGAGAAATACAAACAGAGACATTATGTACAAATATGCGTGATGTGCAGAGTGAGTTCCGTAGAGTTGTTGCCGCTTACACCGTGTGATACCAAATACAACGTTCCCGGTTGAATATCTCGCAAATCTTCATTTTGTAGCAGTTGAACAAATCGTTTTTGAAGAAATACTTGAAACTTCGGCTCATCTCCTGGAGTGAAAGGTCCTTCGCTCAATGAAACTAGAATTGCTTCTCCATGTGTGGTTTCCACTTTCTTGATGTTATGAATAATGTAGTGTTTTTGTTCTTTTAGTTCTGAACACTTTTTAGTTAGCAGAAGGTCGGATTTTGAATGAGTGTTGAATTGATCAACCAGTGTTTGTAGAAACTGTTGTGATGCCATCTTCGTCAGTGGTGGTTGTGGTGTCTTCTGTGATGTTGCCTCTTCGGAGTCTCGAATAATACTCGTGCTGGAGCGGTGCTGTCTCCTCGTATTTATAGGCCCCGCTACCCCCACCACATTTCTGTTCTCCGCTACCCCCACCACATTCCTGCATTTGTTTCAAGTAAGCAGCCAAACGATACGCGTTGTACAATGCACAGTTTGTTTGGCCGTGTTTAAGATCTTTTGCAGCGACACAAATATTACCGAGATTAATGTTAAAGTCCTTACTGATAGTTATATCGAAAACATCACCGTGCGTGTACTTTTGTATCCAGTTCTTTTTTTCTAATCCTCTTGTGTATATATGTGAATATTGTTTGCAAAAGTTAAACATAATACTGTGCAGATTACTGTAGCTTATAAATCCTTCATACCAATGTATGTGATGAAAGTAGTTTGTTATCCATTTGTTTGTACTTTTCGCTTTGGTGTTAAGTTTGTTAAAAGAAAAAGGAGCTTCAAACGTGAATGGATAGGCTACAAATGTAAGCAAGTCTAAAATTACTAATTCCTTGATAATAAACCTATCATCATTATTTCGAAATGCTTGAAATTCTATTACACAAGGCTTTACACTCACTTCTTCATCCCCTCCGCTCATCATGGCACCTAGCGATCAACTAAACTGTTTTCCACACCACGGTAGGTTAAATACCAAGCCGTACAGTTGCAGGCGCGTTGGTGTATATTTAACGTGGGCACCGTCCCCAATAGGCCTACCCCACGTGTGTTCTTCTTTACTAAGTCAAACTTTAGTCTTTTTTAACTTCTTCTTCTTCTTGTGTTTCGTTTTCTTCTTCTTCTTGTTTCTCCGTTTCTTCTTCCTGTGTTGTTTCTTCTGTAGCTTTTGTAGCGATTTCTACAAGTGGTTCAAAATCCTTTAACTTTCTCCACATGCAAACTTCATGAGGTATTCTATTAAAAATGGATGTATCCACAAGGCCGTACACGATGGTGCTATCAGGTTGTTTTTCCAAAGTATCGACCAAATATTCTTTAATAATAGCGCTTGCAAATACCAACTGTCTCATGTACCTTGTAATAGGTTCTGTTGCGTAGTTTAAAACGTAGAATTCTTCACGTGACAGTAGAATCTTATTTTCATGTTGAGTCAAGTCTCTAATTCGCACTTGTAGTTGTCCGCGATGTTTAACAATATCGATTTCATTGTCACAATCCAAAAGTCGAATATGTGTTTTCCTTCCACACAAACTGTTAGTTAAATAACATTCTATTAAATGTACATGTTTCAAAAATGACTCCCAAGCATTTTGCGAAAATAAAACCTTTTTTGTTCCATGGTGTAGTATTACTGTAGGGGAATAATCCAATGATTTCATCAATCCAACTGATACACTTTTACTGATGCATGCTGAGATGGGGTAAAAGATTCGCAGAAAAACTTCAGTTAAAATGTGAGGAGGAATATTTTCTTCAACTTTCTTCTTCCTCTTTGGTACTACCTTTGATGGGTCTGCATTAATTTCCTCCTCTCTATCTCTTTTACCAAACTTTAAAAATGCAGTTATTTCCTTGATGATTTCTGCTTCACTAGTATTATCACGTTCCAATAACGGTGCTACCTCTGCATCACCTTGTACAACAGATGGAGAACTCATTTTGTAGAAGATGTTACCCATGCGACGATAGACGATCAACTGAAGACCTGCATTGTTGCTCCGCTATTTATAGGTTAGCGACAGTGGCGGTGCCGGTGGTGGTACAACGTTTTACAATACTGTCTTTACAATACCGGTCAACGGTGTGTATGTAACAATTTTATCGTGCAAAATTAAACAATACGCAGACGTATTTGCAGGTACGTTTTCTTGAAATTCCATTTCTATTTTTATATCAACACTAGACGATTTTACAGATTCATTTTGTTTGGAACAATCAATTACAACAATCGGATCTTTCGATTCAAACTGTACGGGAGATAGTAGAGGTGTATTTGTTTTGCCGTAATATGAATTTTGGAACCTAGCGTACATGTCGTATAAAACACTGTATCTTTTCTTATCAAAAGAAATATTAAAGTTGTCGTAGGGAAAGAATTGTGAATTCAGGAACACTTTACAGTTTGTTAATTTACAATGGTCAAATTCACCAGCATTTTCAGTTATTATACTTTTCTTCTTCGTTTGTAATCCAAATGTTACATATCTCGCTTTTTCCAAATGAGTAGAAGTTTTTACAGTCCATGTATGCCGTTGTGTTGTAGGTAAAACGGGGTATTCATGAAACCCCCAGCTTCTGAATGGCATTACAATGTCTCGATCTGATTTTAACTTTCTTAATAATGTAATCCTGTGTTCATCATTTAGTCGCACATGTGGTACTCTCCAAACAATCTTGTCTAATGTTAATTTCCAGTCTAAATTGGCATCAGTTGTTCCAGCAGCTGCTTTAATAATATCATTATCGTTTGATGATCTTAATAAAACTAGTTCTTGTTTTACATTTATTATTATTCTTCTGTAGTCTTCAGCAAATCCTAGGAGTAATCTTAAAGGTACGTAGAAATCAAAGTTTCCCGAAGAGTCAGGAGCGATTGTACTTTTGTCTGGTGCAACCCATCCTGCAACAGCTAACAGATTCTTCTCATTTGGTGTTAAAGACGCTAATCCTTTCAATGTACTGTAAATTCCAACCTTTTTTGTTGAATCGACTGTAACTCCTGAAATTTCATATCTAATCTCGTCAAATAAAAATGCCATAGGATTATTTATGAACGGAACAGTGGTTCCAGCAGTACCATCAGTTTTTGTTACTTTTCCTTCAATATATAAATAACTTTCGCATGGAAGAGTATAAATGTCTTGTTGTTGTATAGGAATCCTAATTTCATCGTTATTGTTTAATTTGGACGAAGCGTAAGGGTTGTGCGTGTGATATTCCTTTTGCCATAAGGTCTCGTCGAATGTTGGACCCTGCACTATATCCAGTATATCCATTGTTAATGACCTTTAATCCAATTTCTTCTAGAAAACGAATGTTGTCACTTGTTAATCCTTCTACAGCTGATGAGCTACTGACCTCTTTGCTGGTTGGCTCTCTCTTTTTAAATGATAACCCCATTGTCTAAGCGGATGATTTTATATGTATTCTTACAGTAATAGCTTCTCCTCTAAAGTCAATAAGGTTTCCGTCTTGATCCACTATGTTCAGCACGATGTCTGAAATGAAACTGGTGTTTAACGGTAGGTACACAAGGTTTTGAGGCTTTTCTACTATCTTGAAACCTGGTGCAACTGATGGGTAGAATGTGTGTAATATATGACGATTTTCTCCATCTCTGTAGGATCCTTGTATAATGTTACATGTAATATCTATGCTGTTAACTTTGATGATCGTCACAGTTTTATTCCCAGAATGAGTTTTATTAGGTTCTAATACTTTTGTTTCCTTAGAAAACCCCAATAAACTACCAATTGAATGTTCTTGACTAAAATCAATATAATACTTAGACGTAATTTCGGCTTCATTGTATTGTTATTGCCTTTTATCGTTATATTTTCTTTTCCCATATGTTTTTGTATAACTTCATTTATATTATCAATTTCATAAGCTCCTGTTGGTAAACTGAATTCTTCCAAAGCTGAATACTTTCCTTTATCATCTTTTGTCTTGTAATAATGTATTTTGTTATTAATTCCTTCACTAACGTTTGGAATAGAGTTATATGTTGTTAAATCCAATAATGCGGCTTCCCATAGTCTTCCTTTTTGCAAACGTAGCGCTGGAAACAGAATACTGCGCAAAGTACATGAGTTACCGGTTAATGACACTGTATACGAAGACATCTTAAAGTTGACTAACACTTTTAGCTAAAAGTCTAAACATAAATGACCGCAAATGGATGTATCATCAGGTTGTTTTCTTGTATGATTGTAAAAAACATTTTCTGCCGCACGAAAGTATTGTTGAAGTTCTTTCGGTGGTGGAAGGTCTCCAAAACTGTCGAAATAATAAATGGTTTTACCAAGTTTCTTGTAACACACCCAATGAGTGCCTAATCCTTCACTATTATCCAAATTTACAATACCAGTCTCATTTTTTCCACATTTTAACCGGTAATTCATCTTTCATAAATACTCCTCTAAAAAATGGGATTTTCAAACAAGAAGCATATGTAATCAGTTCTTCATTGGTCAATTCTTTGTTTTTAATAATTAATTGCTCTTTCTTATTTAATACACACGATACGGTCTTAGGTATAATCCTCCTCCCTTTTTTATCATTGACCATATTGTTGGTTTCTTTTTAGCTTCATCACTGGTAGATCGACGTTTTCTTCTGATATTACCTCCTTGTTTCTTAGCGGGTTTTTTCCCACGCCTTCTTCTCTTTCCTCCTCCAAACGTAGTTTTTGCTTTCATTGCTGCTGTTACTGCTAAAGACGCTGCTTTTTCACCAATACTCGCGTCACTAGATTTTACTCTTTGCCAAGCTTTCTCAGCAAGTGCTTTATCCGCTATTGATCTATTTTTAGTATCACCAAATTTGGAATACGCTATATCGTGCTGTTTACAAGTCTGATCGAGCTTATTTATTCCAGGATCTCCTCTAGCAAGGCGTTTCTCTAATTTGGTTCCAGGACCACAATATTGATATCCTCCAGGTAAATGTAATTCCACAGGTAATAAATCAATCGCCTTGTTAACTATAGCTCCAACCGGTTTACTCAATAGAGAAAATGCTGTTGATGCTAATCCCCTTCCTCTCTGTAATCTCTCTCGATTATGACTGATGCGTTTAACCCTCGACATGACTATTTATAGCAAAACCTACAATCAGTAGGTGCACTCTATAAATGTTTTACAATGAATGTAATATCAGTTTTGGTTTCTTTTATTATATACTGTTTAAAATCCATTTATTATATAGAAATGGATTTATTAATTAAATGTAGACATATTAAATAAAAGTATTAAAAATAGAAATAAGGTGTAATTGAAGATGTTCCGGATGTTTCTCCGCTGGTGATGGTATCGTTGTCTTCGGTAAAATGAATAAATTTTAAATAGTTGGCATGTTCCCTTAGAAACTTGCCACTTAATCGTTGGTAATTGAATAACACATCCCAGTCTAGTTTATCTTTAAAATTGTCAATGTAATTCTCAGAGAGATTTTGATATTTACTTATTACTTCCCAACAGTTATTAAAATTTGGTGTCATCTCTACGAGGAAGTCTTCTGAAAACTGTTGTCTTTGTAAAATATGGATCCAGTTAACTCTGTGAAAATAAATTCTTAACATAGTCATTGTAAAGAGGTAGTGTATGGAAAGTTGTTCCCAATCCATATATCTATCAAACCGTTGAACAAAACCATCTGTCAACACTCCTTGGGGAAATCTCAGCTCTTGAGATATTAAACTCCACGCAGTAATATTGGATTCCATCATCCTCTCTGTATCGTCTCTCGAATATGACTGATGCTTTATCCCTTATCATGGGTATTTTAAATTCTTTTTCTCTTATGTAATCTTCATTGTTTTCTGTTGGTTCATTAATCACATTCACTTTATCCTCCTTTCCTAATGTCTTGACTTTAGAAGGCTCAGACGGTTTATCTCGTTGATTAGGTTTCTCTGGATTGTGTATATTTTTCCAGTCTAAATAATTGTGACCGGCAACATCTGAAGCTGCATCTCTTCCTGAAGCCCGATGGATATAATGGAATAGAGCTGCACCAAACCTTTCCAAATGTTTTTCATATTCCGTAGTCCATTTCTTGTGTACAATATCAAACATTTTATTATTTACAGCGTCTCCATCCTGCTCACAATCACCTACATTTGATAATTTTAATTTTTTTTAAATAATAGCTTGTATCAGTTTTATTCCTTTTGTAAATCGTTAACAATTTTAGAGTAGCTAAATTTACTGCTTCACCATCATAAATGGGATATTGTATATCGCTTAACCTTTTACCGGAAAACCCCCAATGATCTTCGTGTACAGTTGGGGTTCTTTTTTTCATGTACTGTACCGTAACCGCATCAGACGACATAAGCGGATCACCAACATTTTGAATTACTTTTCCTTCAAAATTATAGTTTCCGTCAGGTGTTAATGGAAACCCAGCTCTTTTTTCACTATATCCAGATTTTACTCCAAACTCGGAATACCGTCCAAACTTGTCCACACTCATGATGTAACTGAATCGCTATCGTTTAGGTTCTTATTATATATACGTCTACTGAACAATTATTCCTTGTTTTCGCAGTTCATCAACCAAAGCTACCCATTCGTTTTCTAAACCAGTGTGCCCGGCTTCCATAGCTTCATGTAATAACCTCATTCGATCAACTAACTTATTTATATTGTTGTAATATATTATATTAGTTTTATACAAATTTTTCAATAATCCCCTTCCAGATGTGGTAGGATCAGTTGTTTTTCTCTTTTTATGCAAAACATTTAATTCAGCAGAAGATAAAGCTCTTCTTTTAATTTGAGCTTTTTTTGATTTCGAGGGGAAAAGACTAGATATAATACTTGTATATTTTATTGACCGATTTCTATGAATAGGTAGGTCTTTGGAATACTTCTTTCTATGTGCATTTGTATACTCTAATATATTTTTAAACAATTGTAAATCTCTTTTAGTATATTTACCAGGATTATTTTTAAAAATGAGTTCAAACAAACCTTTAGTACCTTTATATTTCTTATCTCCAATAACTATATCATCATTTTCGTTTATATCTAACCTGCTATCTCCAATCATTAATCCTTTATCCTCTATTCTAGCTCCATAGGTATGATAATTTCGATTAGCATGTGCGGCGTGTAACATTTTTAACGTATATGTTCTTCCAAGTGTTCCTTTAAACATAATATCAGTGCCTAATTTGCTTAAGTTGGATGGGTTAATATCCTCTTCTTCTGCTCTTGTATCTTCTACACTTGTATCTTCTGTACTTGTATCTTCTGCAATGTCCTTTTCCTTTAAATCCTCTATATCTCCGCTTTCTTCATACTCGTCGCTTTCTTCAGATGTTTGTAACTGACCAAAACTTTCATCATTCTGAAATTCTTCTTCATATTTGGAAATTGGTAGCATTTTGTCTCCTTCGAAGCGAATTGAAGGTTTTTCCATATTTTGTGCTAATCGCTTTAAAGGTTCAGTAACAGGTTTGAATGTTGTTTCTAAAAATTGCTCTCTTTCATTTATACCTGATTTTAAAGCTCGGTTCTTTTGTCTAATAGAATCACTAAGTGATTTTATTTCCTTTAATAGCTTTTCCTGATTAACCATCTTCACACCTTGACGACTTGTACAGTAATACCGCTAATCAGTGTATTAAAACAAATTTATCAAAACCTATTCTATAACGACCATCTTTTATAGCTTGATCTTTCATAATAACCAAAAATCCATACTTTTCCGCCCATGCTTTTCCGCAAAGCTCTTTAAACTTTTCAAATGACATATCCGCATTCACATGATCGTTATATATATGTTTTAGGTTAGTATAATCTTGTTTGAATACAATTAGAATATTTGCATTATCTCTGATAAGTTGTTTTGGGATTTTGCTATAAGTTTGTCCTATATATATGCTGTCGATGTTATTATGTCTTCCCATGGCAAAGTAGTTTCTAATAGTATCCTGATTTTCACAAGATACATCGTCAAATATAAATACAGAGTACGGTTTCGCTTCGTTTGGTTGCATAATGCTATCACTAGCGTTAAATTTGTAAAAAATAACATCAGACACATCAGATAGGATTTTATCCAGCAATTTATACTTTGGTTGATGTAGAGACTTTGAAAAAATATATAGGTTATTAAACCTTAATCCCTGCGGATTAGTGATCAAACTAAAGACAACATTGGTCTTTCCACAGTTTGAGGGACCACTTACTATACATCGAACAGTGTTTGGAAGTAAACTACCGTGTTTACCATTGTTGATTTTAACGTTATCCACAGTTAAATCATCTATGTTATTAATATTGAATCGATCTTTATGGTGAATAATCTCCATCCTGCTCAAAGGTTAACGATGAAATGAGTTGCTTGCATTAAACCAAGTCCTTTATAGGTATCCATGATTCCTCAGTTTTGTTAAACCCTAACCACCGCACTTTAACTGCGTCCTTTTTTCTTTGTAACACTTTTTCAACAAGATATACATCACCTACTGTTGACTTTAACATTTCATGTCCATAAAATGCACCTTGCGACAAATCTCCTTTGTTATCTTTTAAGATATACGTTTCAGGTACAGTCGGTTGCACTTTATACACTGTAAAAACTTCATTCGTCCAATTGGGAAGGTATTTCTTGGTAAACACTCCCTTATATTTACTAATCCGTACTTTATCACTTACATTGAATTTTCTTGGCTGCATTTTTTCTACTTTAGGCTTTGTATTTTTCTTTATGCGTTTTAATACATCTTTTGCATTTCTTCTATTTACTTTGTTAGGTTTCATACCGATAGTTCTATGAAACCTGTTGTTATAATCATTTATTAATTGTGGTAAAACATCATACCATACGTAAGAACCTCTTTTTGAAAATTGTTTATACAGTGCTCCTTTTAAGGTTCTATTGAATCTTTCTACAATAGCTGCTTTTTTCTCTGAATTTGTAGAATAATGATTTATTTTATATTTATTCATTAACTGTGCAAAGTTTGTATTAAATTATTCTGTTCCATCATCAGTTTGTAAATGTTTAATTTTGTTTTTATCTCTTTTTATGGCTATTTCCATGGCTTCTGTTACGCTTTTACCAGTCTTGTCCTTTAGAGGCAAAGCGTCTGCAACTTTTGTAAAACAATTAATAATTGTGAGTATATATTTAAATCCTTTGTTTATTCTGCTATGCGGTCGCATTTCAATTAAATCCGCTTGATATAGATCATTTATCCCTTTTATAACAGTATTTCTTCTTGGAAACTTTATTCTTGCAGGTTTGTGTAGTTCATTAATAATCTTCTCCTTCAGGTCTGACATGATGGTTTCACGAAGGCAGCTGATATGGTATTAAATATTCTATGGTATAAATCTGCTTATATATATACATATAGTTCAAGGTCATTCAAAACTTGTGTAAAAAAAGGGGAAACACAGCTTAACATTGCTGTGTTTCCCCTTTTTTTACGGAAAGGAAAAGGATAAAGGATCTAGGACGATGAAAAGGTTACTCGTCAATAGGGTTGAGGGAGTAGTGGCCGAATGGCAATGTGTTGATTTTGTCTGGAAGGGTTTGTCTTTTGTCGTCATTACAGGATAGCGCCTTTTTAACTTCAGTCACGCTGTACAGCTGATGGTTAAAACTTCTGATGGTGTTGAATTTAGCTGTAATGATGTTATCCTCAAATAAGCATTGCTTGTAATGTTCAAAATGCACTTTCTTCTTTAAATATAAACTCTTCACACCTTTAGCTTTCTTAATATAGCTATTGTTCTTTTCTTCTTCTTCTTTTTCATTATAGAGTTTCAAAGAATATATTTTAGACATCAGTGCAACAATCTCTTCAAGTAGAACACCATTATCCTCATCCTTGAATTTGCCTAGTACTTTTTTGTGTCTGCCATTGTCGTAGTTTGGATGATCTTTTGGATAATCGGAGAAATCAAAGTCGTTCTTGTAAATAAATGTACGTAAGTCTTTATACATGTCCAATGTTACTATGCGATATATGAAAGCGTCAGTGTCCATATATGTAATAGATATATTTTCTCTTCCGTAGAACGCCACCATTGTGTTGTAGTGAAAGTCGTACATGTGTGTTTTTGAGATGTCCAAGATTGACATGCCTATATACAAAGGACGATCTATCTTCACACTCGTCTTCTTCATGGACACTGCTACAAGTTTTTCATTAATAATTATAGATGTTCCAAAATATGGCTGCTGTACTAGTTTCTGTAATTTTTTGCGTCGGTAACAAGTTTAACATTTTTATGTCTTCTTTTGTTTTCCAATGTTTTTCCAAATATCGCATTATTCATTAATTTAAAGAAATCTTTTTGAAAGTCTGATGTAGCTGCTGCTCTTCTGATGGTATTTGAATCAATGTAGGGTTTCAACCAGCATGATTGAGAAAATTCCAAAACTCTATTAATTTTTGTTAGACGTAGTCCTAATTCGATAGCTTGTTGAACCACCCAAAAGTGAGCCACGTAGCGTTGTTTATTATTTAATGTCATCATTAATTTGGGGTGTTTTCCAATTGGTGAAATTTCTGTTTTAGCAAGAAGTGGAAGGTCATAATGAAGATCATGTAAATTTTCTGGGTATTCAAAATCGCAATCCAAAATATATCCAGTGTCACCATGTTTCGGAATTTGTAAAATATCGCCAATAGAGTCGGGATTAATCCATTTAAAGTTATCAAAAGGAAGTGGGTTTGACATTGCCCATCCGTACAGGTTATTTGCATCGAAATATCCTATTTAGGTTGACGGTTTGGTTTCATCGTAATCGGGAAGGTATTTGTTGTTGGCTTTGACATGTCTGGTAACACTTTGGGTCAATCCGCCTCTTACTCCAGCTTCAACCATTAAAACCATGTCAATATCTGTTAAAAGTTGGAGTTTGCATTTTGTTTCTTTTAACATGGCTTGCCAAGCTAATCCTGGTGAAGTATACGAATGTAGAGGGTCCAAACCGTATGCAGCAAAACAGGTGTTTCGGAATTCTTCCATTACATCACAAAGAAGAGTTACATCTAGTTTTACATAAAAGTCCGAGTAATCTCCTAAGGTCTTCATATCTAACTCGTTCCATACTCGACGTGCGTGTTGATAGTCCTCAAGTGATATTTCCGAATCATTAAGTTTGTTTTTGAAGTGTTCTGGTGGAGGTAGTGATGTTTCATCAAATCTATGCAGTCCATCGATGTAATCATAGGGGAAGACTCCTTTTTGAAGAACCAAATCCATTTTACTATTGGGTACAATTTTGCTTGTTTCTATCAAATCTGTTCTTCTTAGATTTTCAGATAATTTCATGAGGCTTGAAGGCATAAATCTAAATGAATCAACAAACCTTAATTTAATTTTACCAACCTTTTTTGAAAAGCTTATAAATTTTTCCATTGTAGTAGCCAAAACGTCTATTGCTCCATTATCTCTTCCTAGTTCGGGGATTATGAAGTGCGAATCATAACCACTCAGATTGTGCAGAACTACGGGGATGAAATATGGTAGTTTGTAGTTCAAGTTGCAAGCGTTACAGGCTGCACCTCTGTACGCTCCCGTAAGATGATCGTGGTCACGAACTTTAACGTTATCCAGTGTAAAGGTGTTATAACACAGATAACACGTTGTTGTTGAATCATAATGTTGAAGCTCTTCTTCTTCCATAGGTGACATGGGTACCTTTGTTCTATACAGTTCTTCTACCTTTGCAGCTATGTCATACAGATCATCGACAAAGTATTTGGCTGCTTCTTCACCGCGATAAATCTTTGGAGAAGATGATAGTCCATATTTTTGAAGATGGTCTTCAGTCAACGTGGATTTAATTAGTATGCAATAACTGTTTGGTGAATGAAGTTGGTATTTGCTTCTTCTTGTAACGTCCTCTTCTTGTTGTTCAAGTGGATGTAAAGAAGACTCGAAATCAGCGTAAACAGCAACAGGTACACGGTATTGTTGTATTACTTTGTCAAATTTTATCTGCGCTCTGCTGGAATGTGGCAATTTAATTCTAACCTCATAGTTTCCATTACATAACCTTTGATGTTCTACTAACCATTCTGAACCTCCCCTTCTTAATGGTTTGCCTACATGACAAAAACATCTTTTACAAATGGGTTTCTCTCCGTGTTTTTTGATATTTGTTTAGATACAAGGGCTCCAAAGTTTCTTATGTAGACATAGTGGGATATGTCCCCTTTAGTGATCAATAGCAAATATGTATGATCTCTGCGCTCAATAGGTGTTATGCGCAAGGGGTACGCATTGTTTGACGAATCTAAGCCGAAAATGTTGACTGAAGCTGAAGGATTTTGCTTTTCAAATTTTGAAATGTCTGTTATAGCAACAGGGTAAGTCATCCCTTGAAAATTATATCTATGTTGTACTTCTTCATATTTGCGGCTTGGTCTTATCGGATTGTCTGTTACATATTTGACCAACATGGCATATTTAAAACATTCAGTATCTTGATTTTGTACGTTGACGCAGGATAAGGCATTTCTAATCTTTGTTGGTAGAGGGATGTAGCTACTTCCTCGAATTCCATAGCCGTGTTTGTGTACTCTTAAGTCTAGCCCTGTGATGCTTAACAAACTCCATCCAGAGCCTCTTCCTTCATGTTCTTGTATTTTTGTCATTAGCTCTTCAAAACATTCAGATACGATTGAATGAATATCTGACGAAAACATAATAGTTCGTTTTTTTGTTAAGAACCCTCTCGGTTAAGTTTCATTTTGAATGTTTGTAAATAAAGTATCCAGTAATAGTCCCCGAAGATGTATCCCCCAAGATAAGCAATATGGCCAGTTTACAACAGTCGCGCACTCTGAAACCGCAAGGACGTTCATCACTGTGTAGGCGCCAGAGTACTACGAACCGAAGTACAATAATCACCTGACCAAGATCCCCTTGAATTTTACAGATATTTAAACAAGATTCCCTTAAATTTTACAAATATTTAACCAAGATCCCTTTAGATTTAACCAAGATAAGCAAACTAACTGAATCTGTTTCTCGTGAGTGAGGGCTAAGATAGGTAAAAAAAAAGTCATCCGGTTTTCATGCTGTAATGACTCAAGGTCGGTTTTCGTGCCGTACCTTTTTGTAAGGGGTTAGGAAAGGTGTTTATTTGAGAAACATAATCCCCCCTGAGATATTTAAAGACATAAGGTCGGTTTTCGTGCCATACCTTTTTGAATGGGAGCGTGAAAGAAAAGTACATATATCATTAGTAAATAAAAACACTTCAAAGACACTTTAAAACCAACACCAAACTAACTACAGTTAAACTAACTACAGTTAAACTAACTACATTTACTAGCAGCAAACTACAAGCGTTATTCTAACATGCTTAATAATAAACAGACATGCCTTAAGCTAAGGTAGCATCTCTAATATACAGTGGTACCAACTCTATACTAGAGATACTATTGCGGACAGCGCGGGCAAACAGCTAGCTAGGCTGTCGGCCTGCGACTGCGAACCCTCTGCGGGCTGCTCCCGCTTTTATAGGAATATATCATGGGGGGGGAGAGGACTTCGACAGTAGTTTTTTCCAACACTGTATCGCATACTCTGAATTGCTCCAAGTCTGGTAACTGGGTCAAGGACACGTTAAAATATTTTGTAAAATAGCAAAGGTGTTACCTTTGCCATTTTACTTTGGAAGCAAGCTGTACTACGTTTAAACAAGGGAGACTATTATCCGTTTTACATAAAACTCCTTGCACAATCTTTTGATAAAATGGAAAAGATTAATGCCGGAGGGCGATTCCCATTCCACCAAAATACAATGCATATCATTTCTATGCAACGGTCTCAGCTCTACTTTTACTTTTAATTTAATGCCTCGGAACTCATAAGTAAGGATGGACAGAAAGGCTTCTGAAATAGCAAGCTCGGAAGGAACAAGCCAAGTGTTTACACCTACAGCTTCCATAGCGATATGATGATTTTTACCACGCTGTTGCAGTATATAAAACATTTCCCCCTCCAGTTTTTATTTTTAATACAACATTTTTGTGTCAACCTTGTCCGCATGAAATATCTCTAAGTCCACATTTCTTCCAATATTTGATCAAACGACGGTTTTTCTAAGTCCCGTCAGTAGGTCAAGGTCATCTGACATAATGCCAAAGCGGGGAATAGAGCATAACATACTGCTCTATTCCCCGCTCTGTATTGGGGAAGGGGACAAAAGACAACAAACAAGAGACTGATTTTAAACAAGAGACTGATTTTATATTTCACAAACGTTTCTCATGGGTGAGATAGGTGGTGTCAACCGGTTTGCATGGCCGTATTGATCTTATTGACAAGGCCGGTTTTCAGGGCCGAACCTTATTGTCAGGGGTTTAGGAAAAGGATGAGAAACAAGATACATTACTTTGAAAATAAAGACTTTACCAGCAACTATGTAAAAGAAACAAATTAATCAGTTAACGTTACTTTTACAAAAACAGCCGAGGTCGGTTTTGCAAAGGTCAACAGTATCACTGAAACCCGGTGGGACGTAGACCCAAACACCCGGCGTCAGGCTGCTGCGAACCCAAGTTTTGACCAAGGTTGTTGAGGGACCCGTAGGGCCGGGAGTACATATGTTATTAGTAAATAAAACACTTCAAACCGATACCACCCACTAACATATATATATTAGACTAACTACATTACCTAGCAGCAAACTACAAGCGTTATCTAACATGCTTAAACAAACTAACTAAACATGCAAGGGCGCGGATCTCTTAATTGCGCGTCGGGCCCAACGCACACTTAACAGACCTACGCTGCAGCAGGCACTGCAACCCAGTGGGACGTTCATCGCAACGGGCGGCAGGCTACTGCGAAGAGACGCTCGAAATCTCGGGTTATATAGACGGAGAATGGGAAATCGGGATATTAAAGGGAAAGCGGGATAAGGGATAACCCTGCTTCGTTGCGGGATTTTATCCCGAACTTCCAAGAACATTTTTTCCTCGACCTTGACCTTGACATTGAACATGACCCAAAAGGGGGGGGGTCTCGAGGGGGGGGTCTCGAGGGGGGGGGGTGCTCGAGGGGGGGTGCTCGAGGGGGGGGCCTGCTCGTGCTCGGGGGGGGATTGACGTAACCGGTTCTAAACCAGTCCTCAGCTTTCTACCCATGTATGGATAGGGCAAGGTTTCACTTTACGACCTGCTTCACTCTGTCTACCACCTCATTCCAGCTTTGGTTTGCAACCAGTACACACTTGCTCTATCCAACTCTATCTTATCCATTTTCTCTTCCATCCTATTTACACCATGTCTTCTCCTCTGACTCCCGAAAAACTCCAGCGCTTAAAGGAATCTTTGAAGAGGTCGACGGAAAGAAGGAGCGGGTTTAAGAGACCTTCAACTTTGAAGTCTCTCAAACGGAATCTCCGTGGCCATCCGCTGTATTTTGAACAACGACCCTCGACTCAGCCTCGGCCTTCTACATCGGCTCAGCCTCGGCCTTCTACATCGGCGGCTCAACCTTCGTCTCCAACACCGACTGTCGATGAGGTGATGCAAAGGACAAGGGTGATGGGGCTGAACGACTTGGTGACGCCGTTTGAAGTCTCCAAGGTCGAGTTTCGAAATCTGAAGCGGATGACGGAGTATAAATATGTGGCAACCAACGGGGACCACGTGTTCCTGTTTCAACACACCATCCACTACATCGAGGTGCGTCTGCCGCAGTCTCTCCCACCGCCACCTCCTCTGATACCTGATACACAGGAGTTATTCTTAACCAGAAAAGATGGGAGGGTAAAGTGGGTTTTGAAGAATAAAGTTTGAACTGATCCTTATCCCGACCATCCCTATCCCGACCAACCTTCAGCACGCAAACGGTCCTTTTCAGGACCACCCTAAGCATTTCAAGTTAGGGACTTGGCCTGTACATAGGCAGGAGATTTTGTTTGTGCAGCCCACTTTGTGAAAATTTCTAAGTCCCAAAGTCCTTGAACTTGACCTTGACCTTGAACATGACCCATGTTGGGAGGGGGGGTACAAAGTTTTTCCAAAGTATGTCATGTGGGTACTCAAATTACGCGAATTGATCAGACGAACAAGGAGGTGCAAACAGAATTTTGATCCACCCAAGGGTATAGCAGCAGAAGCGAAAAAACTACAAAGTTTGTCCAAAGTGTGTCATGTGGGTACTCAAATTACGCGAATTGATCACTCGAACAAGATGGTGCAAACAGAATTCAGATCCGATCATTGGTATAGCAGAAATAGGGAAAAGACCAATGTTTTCAAGGTTACATACTAATAACTTCTTTATTATTGGGTTAAAGTACAGCGAGTGGGTACTCAAATTACGCGGGTTAATCAGACGAACAAGATAGTGCAAACAGAATTCAGATCCGACTAACGGTATAGCAGAAATAGTGAAAAAACCAATGTTTTCGAGGTTACATATTAATAACTTCTTTATTATTGGGTTAAAGTAAAGCGAGTGGGTACTCAAATTACGCGGGTTAATTAGACGAACAAGATGGTGCGAATAGAATTCAGATCCGACTGAGAGTAGGGAAGAAATAGCGCGAAAACAACACTTTCAAGGCCTGCCATAAATAAATACTTTGTTTATGGATTAAACTACGACAAGTTATTTATAGTTTAAAGTATACCGAGGTAACGTTGTGGTGCGGGTAGGTCGGGTGGGTATCATACACGCTAGCGCTATATCATTATACTTTCAGCTCTTGCAGGACTAACATCTACCTATAGAGTTTGTGTTATTCTAAAGATGTCACAGTTTTACAGAAATATGACGAAGGTGTCCTTCAACAGTCCGCCTGCCACCACCTTCTACTTCTCCGACTGTGAAGATAGAAGGTCTACGCTGTTAGTGGATTGTGAGCGATTTCGCCGTAGAATACTCCAGGCTGAAACATTCTTAGCAAGTTGTCTGCTACGCAAGATGCATCATATGAGTACATGCAATAAATTAGATCACAGTGACTGTTATGATTGCGTAAAAACAGTGTCGAGCAAGAATTGT
Organism: Allygus modestus; assembly: GCA_963675035.1. Lineage (NCBI taxonomy): Eukaryota > Metazoa > Arthropoda > Insecta > Hemiptera > Cicadellidae > Allygus > Allygus modestus. The sequence continues at coordinate 317,215,648 of OY776112.1, forward strand.
TAATGTTTTCAGTTACGGAGCTCCGATCCTCACAGAGCCAGAGCTAGACCCTAACTAATGCATGTCCCGTAGTTATTGTGCGATGTGAATACTTGGTGGGGAAAACTGGTGTGGTGGGGGTAAAGGCGAGTGTCTATCCTACATGCTTGTATCACTTCAGTATACCTGCGGCTCTTGCATAGTTCACATGGATTCGCAAATACAAGGCACTACTGTTTCTTCCACATGTTCTTCTTTTAATATTGAGCAAGCTGACAATGCAAATGATGAAATACAAGTACATGAAGTTTCTAGCACAATATCTTCTGATGCAGAAGCAATAATGTCATCCCTAATAGGGTTTGACTAATGATGGTGGATGTAGTAGCAACCATCTGCCTCGCACCAGCTGCCACCTGCCGCCTGCCATCTGCCGTCCGCCATCTGCTCCGCCCCACCACACTTTTACCCCCACCATTTTGTTTGATACCAAAACGCTAGCTAGCGAATAGTCAGTACACCTCCGGCTCTTGACCAGTGTACTTCGAGCTCTCTGTTAAAATGTCCATCAAAATTAGGTGTATTCATTATGACTCTATTCATCTGGCGACTTTCCAAGACCTCGAGATTTTTAATGAAGAGTTAAGACTTCTCATTGCGTCCGGTTACGATTTATCTTTGGAACTTTACGCATCAAAAAACAACATGGACTCTGCGCAGGAATCGAAATATCTACCGTCTTTCATCAGAAAGCGAAGTGATGGCCGCAACTCGTCCGGATCAACAACATCGATGACAACGAACAACGGGGAACTATTGTAAACATGAATTATTGTAAATAAAATAAAGTAATATTTGTAATAGTACTACCTCGCACTCGTATCATTCGATTGCTTCATTCGATTGTTTTCATTCGATATTTCTTATCGATTAACTATCGAATGACAATCGGATTTTACGCGTGCGAGGTAGTACTTTTTTAATATTACCTCCCCGTGGCCTTGAACTTTAACCTTTCACTCATTACGTCACGAAACCGCCTACGTTACTGGCTCAGACTCAGATGACGTCTTTCATGACGCAGCGCTTCCGGTCACGTGACCGGAAGCCATAAATCAAGTGAGCCAAAAGTCCCCTTTCCACACTACTGCGAATTAATTTTAATAAAGAGTTGTATTTCAGAAAAAATATTGTTTTCTAGTATTAAGTGGGTAGTGTAAAACTAAAACCGCTACTTATATAGTGTTTGTGTGGTTGGACTCCTGCAGAGGGTAAAATAAGTTTAGGTCGCTTTATGTTTGGTTTCATTTCATAACTATTACAACCTGAGTGCTCATCTAACCTCGCAAGCGTTATCAAAAGATACCAAAATTAGTTTCCACGACTGACGAGCTAGCCCCGGCACGGCACGGCTGGGTGCCGTGGTATCTGAGCCGTCGCAACCCGCTCTACCTGCCTGTATCTATTTCACCGCTGGCTGCGCCGTGCTTTTTATATTCATCCCCGTACATTCTTTATAATTATAATGGTCCCATCAGAGCTTGCGGAAGATACAATCCTGGTCCCATCAGCTTTGAATAGAGCAGCGAACACAAAGTTGGGGCAGGACATTTGTTTGTTACGCGTATCAAGATACGCACTTGTGCAAGGCACAAGTTCTGCAAGTATGTCTCTTATTCAGTGGCCCAGTCAGTAATCACTTTTATATTACTTACATCCTCTGGAATATTTTTAAAATTGATCGGCCAAATTAGTTAAAGATCAACAATAAATTTATTTTGCGTAAATATGACATGTTATAGTAAATATAAAATGCTTATATAATAAGTAAAACATTAACATTTAAATATAGAAACTAATAATATTAAAAATAACATTACTCTAATTTTAAGCATGGTTTTGACAATGTAACCACGTCTTTATAGAGATTTACGTGAATTAAAGAGCCGCTAGCACTGTAGGTTCCCCACTGACCATGACCACAAGAACATTGTACAAGCAGCGTAACATGTGACCTCGGAGCTGTGCGGGCTGCCACCAAACTGTGTCCAACCATCCCAGATCGACCCGTACAGTTGTTGATTCACATATCGTATCTCCAGGTTTAAAAATTGTTTATACATTTTGAAATAACAACATTGTTTCGGTAATAAGGGGAAGTTATAAATTGCAGTTAATTTAGAATTAATAAAACATGCCATATTTTATGTTATAAGATGACCAGGTGACGTAGTAAATACTTTTCATTTAAAAATATATTATCAATTAGACAAGATGATGTGTTACCCATTGCTATGCCCTCATTTTGTAAAATACAATTGTATATAGACCCTTTTTCATTTGAATGTTATATAACCATCATACATGAAGCATTGAATATTACTTATCCACCAAAACTCTTCCGTTTTTAAATCAAAACATCACGAGAAGTAATTAAAATATATCTTAATAACTTAAAAAATACTTCAAAATATAATCACTCTTGTCTTGTACACACTTACATACTGGGAAATTTGCTCAAAAGTTGTACAAGGCAGTCAATTTCGAGGAGTATCACCGAACATCATCAATCCCAACGAGAGAATTCTTTCACTAGCACTAACTCTGCTAATAACAAGTTTATTTAGTTCAAAACATTTACACATTTTAGACGACATAATTACAACCATGAAACTAATTTTCCAAAATTATCATAAAACTTTGAAACGATTCTGACCAGAAGTAGTAATAATTACCGGACGAAATAGCACCATTTATAATGTAATTACAATTTTATTTTTAACGATAACCAGTTTTTACCGTTCAATTTGAGAATAACAACTAAGCTAAAAATTATTATCAACAACAACAACAACAATATATATATATATATATATATATATATATTTGTGAGCAATAATATATGCCATGTATCAGTTTTGGACACATCGTGTTAAGTACCTCTGACAGAAAATCTAATGTTAATTACTGATAAAGAAACATAATTTTCACGTTATTTAATTTTATTAATATTATGTTGCATTCAATTTAAAATTCTCGAAGTTTTTTTTAACGTTGTTTTGCTTGATAGTGGATGTAATCGTTTCACAAATTGCTTGTGACTAGTTACATACCTACATAACTATAAATATAAAATGTTTTTAAATGTCCATTTACTTATTGAAGAAAGTATTGCTTCATGTAAGTTGAAATAAAAAACAATTAAACAAAATTAGAATATTGTCCTTAAATTAAATATAACTAATAGAGTTATATGTTAAATCAGAATACAAGCCTTGGGAGTATTAATTATGCAGTATGGTTCACATAGATTGACATATTCGCGAAACTAGCTCCCTCATATCATCGGGTGGGTTACCTCACGATTATTTTTGATCCCAGGTAGTTTCAGTTACAACGTTTAATTAAACAGGCTCTCGAGATTAATTCAGGGTTACCAACCCCCGACCACTAGGCTCGAGCTAACGACATTCCTTTCGGGTGGTGTATTTAATGACAAAACATTTAAAACATCCTAGATTATATTTGGTGCGACCTTTTTCCTGTAATGGAACACGGCACATGCCATACGTGGATCATACGAATTACAACTCTGGTGATAACCATATAATTGCAGTGCATCAGAAATTGTATTAGTTTTTCAAAAGTTTTCTCCACTATTGTTTCCATTATATTCTATTTTATACATATTTATCTAAAATCTATTTTATAAAAAATTAATTTATATATGTTAATTATGTATTTTTTAAACATTAGTGGAATACATTTATGTAAATAATAATATTTAGTTTCCTATATGATACCCATATGATTACCTATATTTTCTACAGTTATCTTGCTGAAAGTATAAGGCAATCTTAAAAATAAAAAGAGTCAATGGTAAAAGAGGAAAGCAGCTTTTCACAAGGTAACTTGAAGTGTTTTCGATAGTTTTCAATTGTATCTGACCTAATTTACTTAGTTCTAATTTGTAAGTGTTCCTAATGTGCAAGATAAATAGAGTGCGTTGGCAAAGTTTGTATTGGCCTTATCGAAAATAACTTTAGTTTCGCTTAAAACGCATTTTAAAATTAGTTTCAGACTAAAATATTTTCATCACCAGTTAAATTTGTTTACTTAAAAGGGTTTTCTCGACGTTATTATTTTTTAACACAGTTATACTAAACTTTTTGACGGCCGTCTCGTAAAAGGTGACAGCACAAAAATGTGCATACACGACTAAAAACATTATAAAAAGGATCGGCCAAACACACGTACCGGTTGAATTAATTCGAAGATTATGGCAACGTTTCAGACTAAATGAATGTTAATTTTAAACAAAAGTATTTTATAGCATGATCCTTGGATTTTGGAGTATTGCATTCAGTAAATGCAGTAACTATTTTAATCATACATCAGTTAATGTTTATATATGAGTTTCTTTTAGATAGTTGCAAGGATGATATCCACAATGTTAAGCTCAGTTGACTGATATTTGGTCACTTCATCCATTATAGTCCAATACTAAAATATAATTTATAAATACCCATGTCGCAGCAAATTTACGTACTCAGCGAATTTCCAATGCAAAATATATGTCTTAATACTACATAAAGCCGCATGCCATGTTTCATAAAAGTATATTCACATATAAGCTATTTTAAATATTCTCCATGAAAATAACATTGGTAATGAGTACGTATATTTGCTGAAACAAGGAACAGAAATAATGGGTTTTTATGCAAATATAAATAGAATTTAACCAGGCGAAGCCACATACAACATTTAATCAATATTAAATCATAAATAAGCGCTATATAACATTTTAGTTATTATCCATAAGAATAACATGTGGGCTGAGTAAGCAGGTTTGCTGAAACAAGGAACAAAAAAATTGGTTTTATGGAATTATCAACGAAGTGAAGCTACATACCAAATTTTATTAATTTATGTTCATAATTAAGGGAGTAATTACATTTGACTTATTCTCCATAAGAATAACATGGGGGCTGAGTATGCAGGTTTGCTGCTAAGAGAGTAATCAACAAATAATCAATTTTTAGTTCAAATATCAATATACCAGTACTACCACATACCAAGTTTCATCAACATACATTCATAAATAATCAAGATAACATTGGATAACGTACTATGTTTAGCACTTTGAATATCTCTACAGCGGTTGGGCGTAGAATCACAATTTAAACACCAAAATGATTTTTTTGTGGAACTGTACGGATTGGTAAAAGAAAATGTGAAGTTTACTTTAACATAAACTGAGGAAAAGCAAAAAACCTTTTTCCCTTAAGATTAACGTGGGAGATTTTATTATTAAGTTTTTTGGATTTTCTCCGCAACCACTTAACCTAGGTTAATAATTCAAAATACTAAATTATTTGTTTTTTTAAGCTCTTTTTATTATAAGTTTGCTGTGTTAAAAGCACTGACGTTTTTAAGAAAGCTTATAAATTATTTACCAAACTACAATAATTTTCCGGGCTTTAAAATCACATTGGATTCCGGAAGTTATTAAGGGGCTTTAAAGTTTCTTGGTCTTTTTAACGATATATGTCGATTCTTATGGGCCATCGTGAATGCATATTCACCGTACAGCAGTGAGCATGATGCAAGTACAGCTATGTCTAGAAGCTTTGTAAGCCGTAGGCCATAGTTGTAATAATGCGTTTAATGTTAAGATTATGGATAGGTTTTCAATTATGTATCGTTTAGTTATTATTTTTTTCACACATAAAAATGTCTTTAGAATTAAAGTTTTTATATTTGAATATTAAATTTAAATTTAACATTGATAATATTTAGTCATAACCAGTTTTAATAGTTGATTTAATTGATTAGGCTGCATAAGTAATTCATGTCTTATATTGTTTTTTAAGTATTTAAAAATTGTGCAAAAACATTATCCAGTTCACATAACTTCCTGAAACCACACCAACTGTATGCTGGGTGAGTGTTACCTTATTAAAAATCAGTATGTCAATGTAATTGTAATTGTCTAGGGAGAAAGGTCTTAAAGCATTCTGTACAGATAACGGTGGCTTACAATATACTGTACTGTAGTATTACAGTGGATTTCCTAGTAGTATTAGTTGCCATGTTTAATTAAACAGGTTCTCCGGACTAAGCCTGGCCCAACAACCACCACTGGACTCGCTAGCAATATTTCTCTTGGCCAGTGAATTTAACGGCTGATGTAGCTTCAAGAACATTAACCAAAATGATGTTCATTCTGTTTTATTGAGTTGGTTTCCGGCATCCATCCTAACACCACGTACTGATTTATCAGTATTATTTCGTTTTTGAATGTATTTTGATGGTTATTACAAAATTTATGAAACTAATAAAAAATAAAAAAGTCTATAAACGCTAGGTTTTATTATTGAAAAATTTCAAATTATACATTTGGCTACAATAAAATAACTTATTCTAAACTCTAGGTCTCATATACGTACACATTTATGTATATTTCATCACACTCATATATCATGAAGTATACATTATTGTCTAGTTTAAGCTTTCAACTATCGTCATCGATAATCGAAAGTGATATCAATTAAACGATGAGATACAGATTTATTTAAATATCTTAAAGCTACAGTAATTTGTGCTTGAAAGGTACTGTTTTCCATTGTTTGTATATACATTTTATGTACAACATTCCATTTAACTTACATTAATTAAGATTTTGAGGTATACATCCTTTATTTGACGTTTTACAAATTATATTAAGACGAAAATAATATGTCAAGAAAGGGTTTAGGTTAACTCTAAAATATATTTAAACAAATTTATGTTTACATTAGTACGTTTTATAGGATTTTTAATCATATATACTGTATAAGAATAGTTATCTATATAAATTTCAAATAATTCGAAAACAAACAAGCCGGTAAAATATTAAACTTTTAGGTAATAGCCGTATCACCTAAACTTGTGGATAAAATTACGGATTGTTACATTTTTTAATGTTGCGGATTGCTAAATATTAAAATGCTGATTGCTAGACAAATTGAATTAAAGTTTCTTCTATTAGCTAGATATTGTTAAAACGTTAGTCTATATTGGTAAGTCATAATCACATTGGTTGATTAATAGCCATTGTAGCAGTATCTTTGAACTAGTACCATAGCTTACCAAATATTTAACCGTGTTACGCTGATTGCAGGAACAAACATCTGTATAATTCTAGTATACTAGTTATAGTAGTTTATTTGGCTTTACTATTTATTTACATTTTAAAGAAAATCTCGTTTAGTGAATTTAATTTTAAATTTTGATTATGGACTTCAGTCAGCAGTAAACCGTTTTTTACTGTAACATATAAGATATAATTAAATCAGCATTGTCTTTTATTTTTTATTTTTTTACGTTTTGAATTGCAAACCGTTTTAATTAATTTTTATTTATTTATTTGTTTTATACGATGGCATAAGCTGCCTGATTCTAATAATACATAGTAATAATGTTATAAATAGTGTTAGAAAACTGAAAGAAGGTTCTCCTTGTTAAACATATTTATGTTAATAAATTCCTCTATATTTTATATGAATATAACTTTTAGTAAGTTGGCATATATGAAAATTCTTTTGATCATAGTTTTTCTTTTTCTGTCAGAAGTGTTTACCAAAATTATTTTCTTTGCAGCATATCCTCATTTGCTACACAAAGTGATTTGAGGAAGCGAAATCCCTCTTTTTCCTTTCCAGATTATGTTTCAACACACTTCAAATATTATCTATTGGAAAATGTTAGCTTAACCTATATAACAAGTTTTATTAAATTGGCCCGTAAATGAGAGAAAAATAATAATTTAGTGCTTCACTGTAAGAACGCTAGAGCACGTACTGTGTTTATACTAATTGAAGATTACAATTTTCTCCGCAGTCATTAGGTGTAGAACAACAATTCAAGGTAGGGCCTAGCAATTTATTTAGTTTTTATAGCTCTGTTGAGTGGTGTAAAGTGCTTTGCATTGTATGTTAATTTCAGTGCAAAATCCAAAAGGGAACCTAGGCACATTTTAGTACGCCTAAAATGTCTGACACAAATTTTCCCAGATGTTATAGTCAAGGACCTGAAGTGGTATAAACTACCAAATACAATAGTTTAAATCGGTAATACAAAATAATAGATCCGTTTTTTAGAGTTGAGATTGTAGTTTTTGGTGGTTTGAGGGTGAATGATTGTCTAAATAAAAAAATCTAAAGTTTCAAAACAACTCCTGCAGGTATCTACATACCAAATATTTTAACTCAATTGTATGAACGTACTGAACGACATCAAGGTAAAAAAAAAAACTTTTTGGTTTCAAGGAGCATCAAAATACATTTTTGTAATACTAACTCAAATTTTAAAATGTTCACAAAAAATACATTCTTGCTATACTGAGTATAGGTGGGTGGTTTGAGAAATGCGGTGAGTCATATAAACGATCCAATCAAGTTAGCAAAAGTTGTTGAGAGCCTCACCAACTTTTAGTTTCCTTTTATAAGTTTTAAAGAACATCGATTTTTCCGCCTTACAATAGTAATCTATATTTTGCTATAAATAAAAACATGACTGATCTCTTTGAATCAATTATAAGTCTTATTTTGTGTTAATATTTCCTCTTAATATAAAAATATAACTTTTGGTGTTAATGAAAAATATAACTTATCGGTTTGTTTATTCTAGTTTACTACATATGTTTTATTGTTTGGCAATATTAAACGTTCCCCGCTGATTTACCTTTATTTTGTGACCCATTATTATATGTAAGTGTATATTATTAAATAATGGCTCATGATCTGTGAAACTATAAATAAGAGCAGTATGTGGATTGTATTTTTAAATATATTGGATTTTTTAGCTTATAGCCAAAATTAACCAACTATGAAAATCAGAAATACAACTTTAAACGAGGAATAGCTGCAATGTACATAACTTAATCATTATAAAGTTCAATTTCTTTTCTAATTTAAGGAAATATTTATAAACATGATTGTATCATTAATATATATTAAAGTAAACTACCTTTTTGTTTTCGGCAAATATACTAATCCGAAAAGAGTACCTCGATTACAAACAATGCAGTATCATACGATTAGATTGCTCAGCAAAATTATTACACGTGTATGTAATTTTTTTGCAATATTTTATAACATGTGTGGACCTTTAATTTTTGTAATAGCTATCCATATTATAATCTGGAAATTGTAACCTACTTTACTGATTAAATTAAACAATCCTACAATTTAAATCCATCCCAAATTCATTGGACATTTCGTCTCAGCCTTCGGCTGAAATTTTATTTGTTATCCCCCCATGCCCCTTGATAATTTAACATGTCGTTTTATCTCTAAACCAGCTGTCTATTAGCCAGTTCCGAATAGTAATGATTCGGAAACGAATATTTCAAACGAATATTTTGTGGATGGTTTTAAATAGTTAATACTTTACTCATAATTCATTTCGTTATAAATTTTATAATAAACGTACTTAAATTAAATATGCCCAACTAAACAAAAAGATTCTGAACAGATATGGAGGTGTACAGTTCGAGGCACAGTGCTTGGCACCTGGTTAGCGTATGCTCTAGAATGACTTTTCGCCTCTATATGGCTTAGTACCGTTAGTGTTACAGAATACTTTTGCCAACAGAAACCAAAATTAAATAATTTAATGTTAAAATATTGGTTTTAGCGAATTTCCCCTATGGGGAAGAAGCTATTACCGTAGGTCTCATGGTAAGATTTAAGCCCGAGACCATGACAAATTTTTTTTTTAGGTCCCCAGATGACTAAAACACTATTCGTTCAAATTTATATATATCTATATATATATATATCTATATATATATATATCTATATATATATATATATATATATATATATATATATATATATATATCTATATATGTGTCCGTGAATGCGATAACTTGAGTAAAAAACGTCCGATTTCGATGAAATTTGGCTCAAATGTATAAAGTGACATTTATGACTTTAAGTTCGAAAACCAGAAAAATCGGGCCATGGAAAGGGGGGTTTATGGGGGTTTTAAATTTTCCAAAAATCAGTTTTTTGCATTTTTTACCCTAACATTTTTAAAACCCTTAATTTTGGTTTAAACCATGTTATAGAGCTTAAAAAAACAAATAATATGGTATTTTTAATTATTAACCTAGGTTAAGTGGTTGCGGAGAAAATCCAAAAAAACCTGCTCATAAAAATCTCCTATGTTAATCTTATGGGAAAAAGGTTTTTTGCTTTTCCTAACTTAATTTTAATGTAAACTTCACATTTGCTTTTACCAGTCAACTCAGCTCCACAAAACAATCATTTTGGTGTTTAAATTGTGATTCTACGTCCAACCGTTGTAGAGATGATCAAAGTGCTAAACACAGTACGTTGTCCAACGTTATCCTTATGGAGAATAAATAAAATTTGATATCTCCATTATTAATGAATGTATATTGATGAAACTTGGCACGTGGGTTCACGTAGTACTGGTATATTGATATTTGCACAAAAAATTGATTTTTTGTTGATTATCCCCGTAGCAGCGAACCTGCGTACTCAGCCCCCATGTTATTCTTATGGAGAATAAGTAAAATGTAATGACTCCCTTAATTATGAACATAAATTAATAAAACTTGGTATGTGGCTTCACCTTGTTGAGTTATATTGATACTTGCATAAAAACCCATTTTTCAGTTTCTTGTTGCAGCAAACCTGCTTACTCATCTCCCATGTTATTCTTATGGAGAATAATTAAAATGTTATATAGTGCTTACTTATGATTGAATATTGATTAAACTTGGTATGTGGCTTCACCTAGTTAAATTATATTTATATTTGCATAAAAACCAATTGTTTGTGTTCCTTGTTTCAGCAAACCTATGTACTCATCACCAATGCTATTCTTATGGAGAATAATTAAAATTGTATATATCGCTTATATATGTATATATTTTTATGAAACTTGGTATGCGGCTTTATATGGTATTAAGACATATATTATATATTGGAAATTCGCTGAGTACGCAGGTTTGCTGCGACGGGGGTATTTGTTATTTTCGTTATTATCTGCTTTTAATTATGAGAAGTTTGAATTGGTTCTCGCCTTTCCCAGGCGTCAAGCACCGTGGCGCGAACTGTACAGAAGTAAAACAAACCGAAAACACATCTAGCACTATTTATGTACACATTTAAAAACCACGAAGCTGGTTGTAATTTTGTTTGTTGATTTGAAAATAATAATTATTGTAAATGGTAACCTTTAATAGACTGATTTGCTCAAGATGTGTATACAAGTAAGATAAAATGGGTTTTTATTATTATTATTTTTTAATTGCTGCATTTAATTTTTACTTGAAATAAACACAGTATCCCCTGTTATTGATGATAGTCTTAAGGTTTTATTATTTACAAACATTTGGTACTAAACACATTTACACCATCGATGCAGACTGTATGACCAGCAATATTCATTAGCCTATATTATAGTATACAATTTGTTACGTTTTTATTCAAAACCTTATTGAGCACACTCTGCAGAGAACGTGACAAAAATTATCAACCTAATCCCTTGTCGCTAGTTTGTCTTTGTCACTGGAGCTAATTGATTCAATACGTGAATCGTATCACGTTAAAATTACAAGCTTAAGATTAATGGGACCTCTGCTCAAGTTTTGTATATTGCATCTAATATATATATTACGTCTCTGAGATGAAATCTCTCACACAATATTAGCATACTTTACGGGTATGCAAGCTTACTGTTAAGATATGCAGTTGAATTGTAATACTATTTCGGTTAGGGAAACGTTTAATGCAAGCTTCTACTTTAAAATTTTACAAAATGGATATTTTATTTTTGTTTCGAATCAAAGAAATTTATGGTAATAAATTGCATTACTAATAAAATACATTTATAGTAAGTCACAGTTAAGTCTTAAGTTAAAATAGGTTTCAATAATATATAAAGCCAATTAAATGACGTGCTTGCAATTACTAATTAATATAACACTAAGAGGGAGAAGTCAGATTCTAAAATATGTTAAAGTCTTAATGTATTTGCCGACAGTACTTTAGAATAATAAATAATACACTAATAAAAATCAAACATACGTGAGCGATTATAATGTTCTATAAAGGGTCAGTTTTTGTATAAAATATTACAGTAAAGGGATAAACTATTTCTATTTACCAGGTTCCCTACTATTTATTATTCCCTAGTCTTAAATATCCAATTTTACAAGGTTCTTAAAGAGTTAAGTGCAGTACATATATTGCAGTTTCAAAGTGGATTTTCTAGTAATGTAGGCTACAATGTTTAATTAAACAGGTTTACCGGATTAATCTAAGGCTACCAACCGCAGACCGCTAGACGCGGCATTTCTCTTGGTCAGTGATTTAAACGGGCAACGCATATAAGACACCTTTTAAGTATTATAAAGTAGTACTTCTGTATATACAGGTTTATTTTAAAGTTATCTTACATTTTCTTACAGATTATTTATAATTTTAATGAAAATACTGTTTTGTTTCTACTGAGTTAAGTACAATATTTTCGTAACTAACAAATTAAAATTATGTAAACTACACTGATCTTAAAAATTAGGTTTGAGTTTTGTTCGAATGATTGTTATATTTTATGGATATATGATCAAATAATTTGAATTTTTTACCGTGATATTGTACACAGTAATAAATTTATTGTTAATACCACGCTCATGTATAATGTAACCGGATAATTTGTAATATAAACATAATAATCGTTTAACAAACGATTGCATTTATTAACATGTTGTAAGGTACACTACTAATAAATAATTTGTCGTAGTGTATAAAATACAAAATATAATCATAAGAAAATTCATTTGCGTATTAACACAATTAGCAATCATGTTTTTTCTCTAAACTGCATATAATATATAAGCAATTTACAAACATGTATTTCCTATAATTATGAGCTGGTTTTGATTTGCAGTTGTAATAAAATTTATTAGTTAATTAATTTTTAAATTAGTACGCAACATTGAATCTATGATTACAAAATAAGAAGGTATAAAATTATTAAAATTGTTCATTAGAGAGTTACTGCATTGTCATGTCACCTTGGTCAACACGTATTTGACATTCGGCTGAAAGCTAATGGCCCCAAATTGGATTATACCATAACAAATTGTTTCGATGTGTAGGAAAAGCCATAAACACTTCAATAATGGTTTAATCGTTCACTATACAATTGTACGGTTCATATTACGTTTTAACATCAGTTTACAAACTTCATTATACTGAACATACGTCAGTCAGTAGTTCTTATAATTTATGAAAAAAAACATAATGTAATGACTACTAAAGTTGGAGGAATGATCACTAAATTGTAATGTAAGAGACTGCACAAATCTAACATTTCTGCATTATTGACTGTGGATTACCTAATTAAAACTACTGTAAACAACTAATTTAAATTAAACCATTGTTTTACTACATTTATGCGTTACAACTAATTACTGAGTTAATAAAGCTGTTGGTGGATGCATAATTAACTAACCAATTTTAATCCTTCAAAGAAATAGTTTCAAGCTAATTTTCAAAATACACAAAATAATTACTTTACACACTACCTGAATAACTAAAAGTTAAAATAGAAAACTAATTATTATATTACTGATTATAAAACAATGTTTATTTTTAATCAAAGATAAAAATTGATTTATTGACTGAAATTTAATCTTAAAAGTTTAGTTATTCTTTATTGCAAATTTGTATTAAGAAGTAAAAATAAAGTTTTTGAGTGGTTATACATGTAAAGCAAATTAAAGTTATAAGTCAAGACTCCTAACTATATTGTTTACAATTCTCATTGATGTTTCACACATACTATGTTTAAAATCCGAATTAAACATATATTAAAACTAAACAAGCGCCATTTACGCTTCATTTACTAATCGTGTACGATTCCAGACCAAGGCCACTCATGTTGATGACACTAAAAACAACCTTTTCATCACACTGTACCGAAAGTAGATATTTTAGGTATAAGATATTAATGCATTAAGCAATACTTACTCACTATAGATCCAGAAAATAACAGCTGAAGATTTTTCTAGCACTGTTATTAGTAGCATTCTGACCCCAGTAGCGTGAGTATCCAACGAAGTTATTACATAAAGAGGTATCGACTGGAGTACAAATGTAAAGCCTACATGGTTGGCTGTCATTTTCCTCAGGTCAAAAGTTAAATGTTTTTCAGTTGACTGTCGTATAACTCGTGAAGATTGAATTTGAGTGGTTATCATGTTAGTTGCCACGGTAGCAGAGGGGAAAATGGTGGACGACCATGTAGGCTACACTATTTTTACACGAGACCAGACCTCTACATGTATCAACATCGTTGGTTGCTTCCATCAATAGGAGTAATGTATTCGAAATCAGCTGATCTTATTAATTTGGTTAGCAGTATAAACCGTCGAGGTTAAGTATATCTAGAGGCCTCGTCTGGGGTACAAAAGTGAAGCGTACATGGACGACCACCATTTTCCTCAGATAACCAATCAAGACTGTCATATAACTCGTGAAAGGTTTATTTGATTGCTTGCTATTTTGGTTGCCACGGGAGCAGAGTTGAAAGAGCGGTGACCACGTAGGATGTAACTAGCACTTTCTATACATAATATGAGAGTTTTAGATATGCTTAACCTAGTTGTCTTTCCTCCTGTGAGACACCCTCAAGAAAATGTGCGAAAATCTGGAATTGGTTTCCGACTTTTATAAGTATTTATTAACAACTATTTATATGGAAAACCAGTTAGTCGTATTTTTGTAAAAACTACGCACTTGTGACACATAGGTCTACTTTAGTAAGAATATATATATAATACATATAAAACATTTTTAAAACTCATGTACAAATTTTATTTTTGCTGTTGAAAAAAAAATAAATGAAATGAAAACAAAACCATGTTTTACACCAGGGTTAATGGTGACAATAGTCCTGAGTGATACATCCAACAGTGACCATACCAATCTTGTGCTACGGGAATAATGGCTATATATAATATAATGTATACATTATACTATCAGAATCGTATATTTTTTAAAAATATAAATAGTTTTTAAATCAAAAACGTAGATGTGTATTTGTGATTTAATATTTAATTAAAATTTCTACTGACCATTATTGTTTCTGTTAACAATGATTGTTGAAAATGATTGTTACTGTTTTGTCGTTTGATACTGTTATTATTTATAACATGAACGTTAACATCCCTCAATACTGTTTTTATTTGCTGTTATTATTGTTATCACAGGGACTTTCATCGTGGTAATTTAATTTAATCTTGCAGCATATGTAGCCTTTAGTATTTAATATGACATTGTAAAAACTGTGAATCCGTTGAGCAAATAAATATAAATAGTGAACAATGAGACTAGTCGAAGTAAATTTCCTTGTACAGTTCACTTTTTAATATTATCCTTTTTGTATGCAAGTTCAGTATTAAGTTTATTACGTAGTGTATTTAGTAATAGTGTTTATTTAGCAGTGTATTTTACGGTGTTGTATGATTAGATAACGGAAAGTTGCTCATGTTACTAATTTTATAAAATAAATATTATCAATTAGCATTATGATAAAGATAATGATGGCATTAATGTGTTTACATAGCAGGGGAAATAAAAAGGGACTCTTTGTGAAAAGTAAGTGTAAATATATGTATTCTTATATTCGACGATTATTAAAGAAATAGTTTAATTTGAGAGACATTATAATTAATTTTTGCTTTTTGATAAAACAACCCGTTTTATATCAAACATCATACCAGGAAAATCTGTGTTGATTCACATAATAATTGGGAGAACTTTGGAAAAGAGATGAGTAAGGTGGATTATATAAGTGGTCAAAATCAAGTTACCACAAGTTTGAAAAGAGCACAACCAACTTTTCATCGAGTTTGGTAAGTCTGGAAGGACTTTTCTTGCCGGTTATCTCGCTAATTATCTTAATTTTGTCACAAGGGAAGGAGGACTTCTCTTTAAGAAAGGAAGAGGTGGGTCGATATAACATGTAATTAACTAACCAGATAAGAAGAAAACCATCCGAGAGAAACCTCGTCGAATTTGAGAAACCTGAGTTTTGTCATGGTTCACAGAGTCGAACGCCTGGGAATAGTCTAGTGACGCCATAATACTGTGTCGCCCTTGGTATTTAGCTTGAAGTAGCTCATCAGTCATATTAAGAAGAGCAGAAAAAGTGCTGAACCCCATACGAAAACCTGACTGCGTCTCTGACAGCACATCTGACACCTCTAGGTAATTCACCAACTGTTCCACAACAGTTTTCTCCAAAATTTTGGAGTACGCAGGTAAAATCGATATTGGACGACAATGACGATTCAATGTTGGGTTCGAGCAATTCTGAAGCGGGATCACAATGCTACGCTTCCAACTGTCTGGGAAAACACCAGTTTTCAGTAACACATTAATCAGATGCGTAATGGCTGGCAGACAATATGGGCTCACACTCTTTATCATGTCTATTGATAAGCCATCTATACCAAACGCTTTTGATGTTATTTTGTTCATAGTGTCCATAACCTTCTCTTTGCCAACGGTGCTAAATCTGAAACCTTACCTTACCGCTCCACAGTAGGTTCCCTTATAAAAGGCTCTCGCGATCGACTTTATTACCTACTCCCATGCTAGCAAAATAGACATTTAACTCACTGGGAGAGAGTGGGCAAGAGTAGCCGTTGTCGTTTTTTCTAAAGCTCCACTTTTGGACAGAGTAGACAAAAACCTTTTGCAGTCTTTGCAGTCCAAGTTGTGGGCAAAATAGTCCTTCTTGTCTCTTCGGACAGCACTATTTAGTTCATTTATGCATCTGACATAGGATTCCTTAGCGATTGAACAACTTTTGTAAAGGTCTCTTAACTTGTTTTTCTCTTTAATTAATTTTTTAATCTCACATCCAAGGCGACCTCTTTCTCGTCACACGTTTTCTCACCACAGGAGCACACTTGTCAAATACATGCATTATGATGTTTATTATAGAATCTACGATCTAATTTACATCAGTTGATGTTATCACAACATCCCAATTTATCTCCGAACTGAGTTTTATAAATAGTGCCACGTCAAAGTTTGTATAGTCTCTATATGATACAAACTTGCCCACCTTTTTAATCTTGAAGCTTGGCAATTCACAATAAGTCAGCTTATGGTCGGTGATTTTCTTCCCCCTGCTATCAAATATTGCGGAGGTGTCGATCATTCCAATAAAAGGATTCAGACTTTTATCGACAATGATATGATCCAACAGGTATGAAGAGTAGGCAAAGGCATCCTACAGGTATCTGTGGCACGAGTAGGCTCCTTAACTAACTGTGTAATTCCCAGAGAGTCCAACAAACATTTGAAAAAAGTTGTACTGGGCTTACTTACATCAAGCATGTCGATGTTCAGATCACCCAATAACACAATTCCGTCTGTTTTTGGGGAAAAGTCGATGTACAAAGAATACAACAGAGAACTCAAAGCAGAATACAACACTGACGGAGATCTATATACAACACAAATACACAATTTTTGAGACTTGATAATTACAATACCACAGAGATACTGAAGATGGCTGTCAATATCAGAAAGACGAACCGGTGTAAACCGGAGTTCACTTTTCACATAAAGAGCGACACCACCACCACCCTCACCAAAAGTCTTATCATCATGCCACATATCGTATCCTGAAATATTGAATGAATCAGAGGACATGTCGGGCTTGAGCCACGTCTCTGAAACCCCTAACAAATCAAACTTAAAATCATTCACAAGAGAGCTTAGCTCTTCAAACCCGGTATTTAGCGAATGCATGTTCACATGTGCTACTCTAGTGGTGGAGGCGGGAAGTTCAACTCGTTACCCGAAGAAGGGGCTAAGACAGAAAGTACTGGTGTACACCTCAATCCAACATTAGATGAGTCATCAGACTTTTATAGGTAGGAACGAAGTAGTGAGATTATATATACTATCATAATTAAACAAGGATTTTCTTTTAATTCTTTTGTTTACCAACTTCATGTTATGGCTGCTAACGTGTAAAGAAAAAAAAACATTTCCTTCTAAATTAATATTTTGTTAATCTTGCCATTTATTGTTATAGAAACGGCTCGCCACGATTTTAGCACCCACAAATATGGAGAAGACTAGCACTTATCTGATGCATAACATTTTACATTTTTAAGCAAGTAGATAATTACCATCTCCTTCATCTTTTCCCCCTGTGGGGAAACTAACCTTGAAAGTAACCTTTGTCAGAGATAAAGAGGTGACAAGGAGTAAAGCAATAAATCCCGGCAGAAATATCAACTAATCTATACTTCATGTTGAAATATATATCAGAACATACTGTAAAAATATGCCGTCCATCACAATTTATTGAGCCAGAATTTATTAGGTCCAATATATGCCTTCTAGAATTTTGAACCGGGTAAGTGGCAAGGAACATAATACGGGTTATTGATGATAAATTATTGCCCCTACGAAAAACATCGTCATTGAAAAGAACTTCCAAACTCAACACGTTTGTAACATAAGATGTATATAACTGAACTCTTTACTACACATCTGAAGTCATAAAGATATATGTTCATAAACTAGAAAAAAAATTGTATTGTATAATTTATTTTAAATAATGAATATTTGTTTATATTCTATTCAAAAATCAAAAATGTCCTACATCATTCTTTCAAGTCTTAATATCTCGTACATTTGTTTAATAAACTAATACTGCTAGAAAGAAATCCTTGTACAACTTTTGTGTAAATTTCCCAACATGGATGTGTGTGCAATGTAAGAGTGATTATGTTTTGAAGTATTTTTTTTTATAATTTATTAAGATATATTTTAATTACTTCTCGTGATGTTTTGAATTAAAAAAAAGGAAGAGTTTCAGTGGATAAGTAATATTCAATGCTTGATGTATTATGGTTATATAACATTCAAATGAAAAAGGGTCTACATACAATTGTTTTTTACAAACTGAGGACATAGCATCGGGTAACAATCATCTTGTCTATTTGATAGTATATTTTTAAATTAAAAGTTCTTACTATGTCACCTGATTATGCTTTAACATAAAATATGGCATGTTTTATTAATTTGAAATTAACTGGAATTTATGAATTTGACTTATTACCAAAGCAATGTTGTTATATCAAAATGTTTAAACAATTTTTAAACCTGTAGATACAATATGTAAATGAACAACTGTACGGGTCGACCTGAGATAGTTGAACCCGGTTTGGTGGCAGCCCGCAGAACTCCGAGGTCACGTGTTACGCTGCTTGTGCAGTACTTGTGGTCTTGGTCAGTGGGGAACCTACAGTGCTAGCGGCTCTTTAATTCACGCAATTCTCTATAAAGACGTGGTTACATCGTCAGAACCATGCTTACATTTAGAACATTTTTTAAAATATTATGAATTTTGATCAACTTAATGCTTTACAGTCTTTTTTTATAAAAACGTATTTAAAAGTCATATATACGCAAAATATATTTATCATTGAACTTAAACTAATTTTTCCGATTAATTTTAACGGTTTAATTGTTTATGCTATTGCTGGTACTATTAAAAATCTAAATTCTGAAACGCTATTATGTACTTCGATAAGCAGTATTTATTTTAATAGCAGCTGTTACTTCCATTCCATTATTGAATTTTCTTTAAAAGTAAAAGACCATGTGTTTGAGTAAATTACACTCAAGCACTATGATTTTTTACCAGTATGAATGTAGTAAGATCGCTAAGAATGATAGAAGCAATGATGATTTCTTCTCATACGTAACCAAAGACCACTTCTTAAAAATGAGTAAACTTCCAAAGAATATATTTGAACTATGATAAAATAATAAGACAATTTTGAAATGCGGATTTGAAACTGCTTTTGAATAACTATATAAATGTATATATAAATGCTTTCGCATTTTCCCTTTCAATTTGTCACGTAACAATGCAAAAGATAAAAGATATATTATACCATTAGATTAGAGTGTTGAACCTAAGATTCATCTGATTTATGTATAAGAACTCTGTTTACTGTTTAAATTTTACATAAAAATGTTTGTGAGAAATGTAGAATTTCAATATTTTACTGGAGAATTAATCAAAAAGGCCATTTGAAAGACATTTTCCTAAGAGTCTTTCGTAAAAAAATAAGTATAATGAAATGCAGTGAAATTATATGTTAAACTCATCAAGTAGTAAGCTGTTACAACATGTGAACTTAAAGGATAGCAGGTTTGGGGCATGGATATGACGGTGGCAGGAATTACAATGTGGATCAGCAGTTTGCAACTATAACTATTATAGTATACACAAGTTGTATGCAGAAAACCCCATTCTTATATCAGGTATTTCCTGTTTAAATCATTTTCTTTTCAGTAATTAAAATTATCAATAACTCTCAGACAAAATTTTCTCTGAATTAATTAGATTTATTTAAAGCAATGCAAATAAACATTTAATTCATCCATTTCAACATAACAAATAATAATGGTAATTTGATATACTATTTTTTTCATTTTATGAAGATTCTATAAAGATTAAAAGATACAACTGCAATCTATAACACTGTTTACTCGTACTAGAATAACAGTAATCACGTGTCTTGTAAGCTAGTATATATATATATAATGAATGGGATGTGTTCTCATATTGTGTTGTGGCTGCTTAGAGCTTCACGCTGAAATACTACCAATCCATCCCCCAATTTATCTAAAGTGAGTATTGGTTTGCCAAATTTAGTCAGAACTATGAAAGCTTTGTTATTGCACATTTTGCGTCTATCGTTCACAGAAGTAACGTTTATCGCATTCAGCATAGGACTACAACTACTATTTTCTGACCACAAACTAACTTTAGGCTCAACTTTTACTTTGCATTAGAATAAGTTTATGAATTAACTGCAATATATATATATATATATATATATATATATATATATATATATATATATATATATATATATATTCCCGTTTTCTGTTTCCATGTTGATCGCGGGCATTATACGCATTTATGTTGCTCTCTGTTGGATAAAATGCATTACATCGTTGATCAAGCTATACAAATGGATATTTAATGCATTTACGTTGATCGAAAGTATAAACATGGAAACTTTACGCGTCCACGTTGATCTAATGTATACAAATGGGAAATTTATGCATTTACATTGATCTAAATTATACAATAGATATTTAGTGCATTCTTGTTGATCAAATATTTAAAAACTATATAAATAAGACGCTTGTGTTGCTCTAGTTACAGAAATGGATATTTAATCAATTCATGTTGATCTAAAATATAACAAAAGATAAATAAGACCTATATGTTGCTCAAGATGATAAGTTCGCCAAACTATTTTGCTGGTTCTGTAGATTACTTGTTTACTCATAGAACTGCACAAAACCTTAGAAGTTGAGATGGAAGGATACAAAAGATAGGCTAAGGAAATTTAATTTTCTGATCTGGAGTTTCCTCAAACCATCAGTTAATATTACACATACAAATTAATACTGTATTTATATTCTCTTTTAAGGAAATAAATAAAAGAATTAACTACGTTTTTGTTGTTCAACAATTTAAAATATAAGATAATCCTATTTCGTTAAAGCGACAATTCATGAATAATTCTTAATTTTTGAATTTTTTTCTTACTTACCTTTTTATTGTAAAGAAAGCAAGCCCCCAATTAGTTCGGCACCCTTTTTTCAAATAAAAAAGTCATCTTAAAAACAATCCATAATTCGGGGGATCCCACAGGGGCTCGTTTTATAAAAGTAGCTTGCTGTAATGCAAGTCCTGTAATACAGGACTTGTAAAATAAAAAGTACAATTCCTGTAAAATCTGTTTCATAAAAATTATTCCACAATCCTAAAATCACCTGTAAAATTCCACGTGTATTACTATTGAATCCTGGCCCCTGGGATTTATTTTTACTGTTATTACTTAGGCTAGAATCACGTAGGCCTACTCAGTACATTTATTTTTCATGTTAAACATTTATATTTAGTGTGTTTAAAATATAACGATTCTAACGATGGCTAACGTTTTTATTTCAAATGTAGTGGTTTATGGTTTTCAAGTCCCTAGTAAAATGACACCAACCGCAGTTAAAATTCTAATTGCAATGTTTTTTTTATTTATGGGGAATAAAAACATATTATTTCTATCTTATTTACTGTCCAATTTCATTAAAACTTGGTATGTAGGTAAAGTTAGCATTAACCAACAGAGGACATTCAAAATATGTTGCCACCTAACCCTGGGGGGAGGAGGAGGCATTCCCCTCGTAACTTCTGCGTGTATTTGGGTCGATATTTTTGAAAAAGGTCATTAGAAGATTGCCTATACATGATACCGTACTTTATATTCTATATTTAGTAAATATAATTTACTGATTCAAATTGGTATAAAAGGGAGAATGCATGTATGAGTTTTCTGATAGTTTATTATTCTATTAATATTATAAATGTGAAAGTATGGATACTTGGATTTCCATCACATATAAACTACTGGACTGATTAAGCTAAAATTTTGCATTTTACATATCACATTAAAATATAGACCTGATAATGTCCACATCCAAGCTTAGGGCTCCACCCCCCCTGGTCCTGTAAGTTCTAATCTAATGAAAATCTCATGGAAGGATATCCTACTATAAATGGGATGGTTTGTCTATCTGCTTTTTGTTCCTCAATCACTAAAAACTACTGAACTGATTGGCATGAAAATTGAGAGAAATTTTCCTTATATACTAAATAAACACATAGGCCTATTTTCGTTTTTAAAAGTCCTCAGGGCTCTTCCCCATAGGACTTCCAAGTTCCCATGTTATTCTTATGAACATTAATTTTTGTTTGAGCTGATGAAAATACAAACAGCTGATCTTGATTCGTAATAGTTCCACGGGCTAACCACAGAATGCAGCACACATAACTGCTTAGTCTTTCTACTCTGAATGTTTTCCCCATTGCGAAGCACGGGATTAGCAGCTAGTCATTTATAAAATTACCAGCTGTAGTTGTATGTCAGTTAGGGCAAAGGAAATCAGATGGGAAAACTAAACAAATATTTGATAGTGCTGGTCAGTCTTTTATAATTTGTCGCGAGCAAATCCGCAGGTAGCAGCTAGTACTTTATAATTACAAATCTATGCAATAACAAGCTATTTTTACTTTATACGCGACACTTGAATAAAAATGTTATGATCGTATAATGATGACATTTATCTAATTTTCTAATTTACATGGCCTGGGGGGGGGGTTACAATTGAATCCTGGGATTCGTGGGATTTATTAGCGAATTTCGAGAAAGAATCTATATATTACCTTGGGTTGCACCATGGAAAGGTAAACATTCAGTAGTCCCAGGACTACCTTAAGACTGGTCTATACCAGTTTTGAGGCTGACATTGGGTACAGCAAATGAGGTTGTCATTACGACATATGGTAAGTCTTTTGGCTGTCCATTATGACTAACTTCCCTTTCACCTTTGGTCCCTCCATTTGCAGCGGCTAGGGACAGAGTCTCCAGGTTTGGTCCCTCCTTCCAACCTGAGAATGAATGGTCCCTGGCTGTTGTGCATGGATACCCTGTCAGTTGGGTTGACCTGTTGGAGGGCAAAATGAGGGTCCCCTGTTGAGAGCCTCATCCCAGCTGTCACAGGGGCACGGGAATTGGCCCTCTGAGGGGTCGATTTGGCTGCCGTCCCTTCCCACCCTTTCCTTTCCTGCTATATCCTATCTTTCCGGTAACCCTTGCAATATTCCCGTGTGTGGAAGAGGCGACTAGCAGCAAAGCTGGGGTTTCCTAATCCGCCAATAACAACAACAACAAACATTCAGTATAGTGTACCGTTGGCAAACATAAACATTTTTGATTTCAAGTGATATATTTTTACATAGGCAGATATAAAAGAATTTGCTGTCGGAAACACATCTGAAACTGCACTCAACAACCTTTATTCTAATATTTTACACATTTTTATATGGGAAACAGACATTTCAGTTTAGTGAGTGTTTGTGGGTGCAATAACTTTCATAAAAATGGTCCCATTTTGATTAAATTAGGTACAAACATATAAAGCAATATTTATGACTCTAAGCTGAATCCAATAGTGAAAATTAAAATTGGACTTTTAAAAAGATCATATCTAAAAGTTTAAACAAAAATGTTGGTGTACAAGGCCCCCCCCCAAAAAAAACATTGTGATGGGGCGATCTGACTGGGTTTCTAACTTGAAAAAAAAAAACAATTTAGTACTTAAATTACTATTCACGTCAATTGGTTACCCAGATATTATTATTCAATATTATTCTTATGGAGATTAAGTAAATTTGTATGACTCTCTTAATTATGAACATAAATTAATTGAAAAATAGTATACAAAAATAAAATTCTCTTCATCACAAGAACTGCTTTCTGTGTCTATTATACACTTTATAATTACAAATATATGCATAACACACTATTTAACTTAACAGCTTTGCTGCGTTTGTTATGTTTAAACATGAAAATCTCATATATTTCAATGTTGAGCGATGTCCCGATTTCGGGGCACCCGCAGCGAATGCGTTAATAAGTGATACTTGTAAAAGTTTTATGATATTCTAAACAATCATCATTTTGTGTATAATTTACAGGGCCTGTAATACAGGCCACTACCCTCTATGAAACAGATCACTTTATAACTCTTGTAAAATGTACTTGTAATACAGGTAAATCCCCTGTAAGTATTTCTACAGTTGAAAAACTTTATGAAACGCACTATTGTAATTTTAAGTAATAATACAGAGAAGTTACCTGTAATACAGGTCCTGAAAGTTTTATGAAACGGGCCCCAGTGAAATTTTATAACAATAAGTGCAGATTATACAATGTGCGGATTGTACTTCTGAAATATGCTGGAGAAATGATTGTCATGACCTTGAAAATAATGAACAAACTTCTATTACAGGTAAAATGAGTTATATATCAGCAATTTACAATGAGCATTAACATGACAGACATGGTTTTGTTAAGGCCCAGGAATGAAACAGATTATGTAGTGGTTAATGTTGGCCATGAAATAACTTTGATTAATTTTTAATCAAAAATTTAAATTTGTAACAGTTGTTCCAATAAACTTTAAACTTTAAAACCAAGGTAAACCCTGGTTTATATTTACAATTAAATTCTGAGAAAGGTATTATCATATGTTACACAAATTTTCCTTAAAAACATCAATACTATAGATCGTATTGTCTGAGGCTCCGTGCGTCCGTCCGTGGCTGTTTCTCAAACTGTAATGGCTCCCAAGCGACGGTTCTTGAAAAAACCTTACTTGAGTTACGGTAGCTTAAAGCTTCATGTTTTAGGCCATTTTCATGCGTCTATGCGTCCACGGCTGTTTTTTAGCTGTAACGGCTCCCAAGCTACGAAAAGATATATTTTAAGGGTAATCGAGGTCGGGGAAGCTGCACATGTTGTTTGTTTTTTCTTGAAAAAAAGCAACCTTGTTTGAGTTACGGTAGCTTTAAGCTGTTTTTAGGCCATTTTAGCATATATTAGCAGAGCCGGGAGTATTCAAGCTTTGTTCCTGAAACAGCTGATTATTTCCTGCAGTCGCAATAGCGGCCGCCAATACTAGTTGTTTATCTTTAAATGGCAATCAGTGAAACGCATTTAACTGCTGTTGGACATTTTAAAGTAAGTGGGTATTTTGTATACAGGGAAGACAGACCGGATCCAGCTGCATCAGGTGGTGTTGCAATTTTTGTACGAAGGACTTTAGACCATCACCATATATTTTTATCTACTCTCGCTTCCTTGAAATCAGTTGGTGTTGAAATTAGTTTAAACAATGGTGCAAACTTTCGTGTTATATCTGTGTATAAATCCCCTAACAGACGGCTACACTATCACGACTTGCAGATTCTTTTTCAAGAAGGCTGTTCAACTGTTGAAGGTGACTTAAATGTAAACATCAGGTATGGGGCTGCCGAAAAACTAATCCAAATGGGAATCGTCTACTTCAATATACTAATGGTTCAGATATAATGATTTCCGCTCCAGATTTACCGACCCATTATCCACGGCAACCGGATTAAAACCCTACATACTTGATTTTGGCATTACACACAAATTTCACTCCAGCTATCATTCAGGAAGGCTTACCTGAGCTAGATTCTGACAATATGCCTGTAACAATCTCTTTTTCATACGACCACAAATGAGATAACATCCTCAGCGACTGATTAATGGGAATGTTAACTAGGAAGTATTTAGATCAGAATTGGAAAAATGGTTATAAAATAAATAAACCTTAACATCTTGTCGTGAAATTGAAAATTGTATAAACTGTGACCACTTTGAGATATTCTTAAGAAGTCTACGTCATCTAATAAAATATTCTACCAACATAAAAATCTGTTGAATATTTTGTAACAGAATTTGAAAAAAAAGTTTCTCTGAACTATAAATCATAAAGAAAAAACTGACTTATCATTTATAACCATACAAGTAATAGTCAAAGATTACTTATAAATCACACAGGAATTACATAGCCTATTTCATTTTGCGATAATTGTTAAATACAATTATAAATAAAACCATAAAACATTATTACTGATCTTTTTTAGCCACAAAAACTAGGCTTATTTTTGTTCAATTAACTTATTTGAAAATTTAAAAAATAAACATAATTATTTCATATGCTTCATAATATTTTTATGCCTAATGAAATATTAAAACTACCATGACTGTAATAACTAAATAAAATACAAAATGCGTGTCTACTTTTGTATATTTAAGTAGCCTAAAAAATTAATAATATAAAAAGTGTAACAAATGTTTAATTAAGATGGTGTCTGTGTTCTTGCAACGGCTGGCGCATTCTAGAAGTTGATGATCGCCAAAATCTGTAACAAACATATATATATATTAAATATAGGGAAATATTGTTACTAAAATAAATAATCAATTATTTACAAAATATTTCTAATCACAACTAGAATTCTTTGGACAATTAGCCCGAGTTTTTTTACTGTAGTAGTTTAAACCAAGATAAAGTAAAATCTTTTTACACCCCCGAAACCCCCTCCCCCCCTATTAAATATTGTGTTGATAAGTATTCACAATCGCTGTACATTTTGGTCACGTAATGTGTAATAACTAACCTGGGAATTTGGAACGTTAATTGCAACGAAGTATCAGATACTTAGTTACAGCGTTATAAGTTTTCCACTGCACTGTGTTGCCAGATTGTCAATGTTATTCTTATGGGGTTATTTTGTCTCACACGGGAGACAAAGTAGTACTTTATTCGTTCATTATAAAAGCCAATTCACACCGGCAAAACGTTATGTTATGTGACAGGACGTGACAGACTTATTAAAAGATCGCTCACCGTTGTTTCAAATGGGGCAATTCATACCACCGAAAAAACGTAACGCGTAGTCGGCGAAGTAAACCAACTAATCGCAGGGGATCGCTTGGGGAACGATATTTTAAAAACGTACGCAGCGTCGGTGGCCTCGCGCATGCGTTATAAAGACCTTGTGTCCTGCCCTTGTCAGTGCTGCTGAAGGGTTTCGACATATCTTTATATATTATTCTGTAAGCGAATTTAAGTAAAAATTGTGGCAGTTTGGCAAATTGCAGGATGATAGGAGAGGGTTCAAATTAAAGGTATTGATACCACGGACTCGGGGAAAATAGCAGTATTTCCATTAAGTTACCAGTAAACGAGAAATAACGTAAAACTTCCCCCATAAGAAAAGCATGGGGATTTGAAAAGGTCTGATTTGTTTAAATTAAAACATGTGATTTTGTATCTACTTTGTTTGCGAACTAACATGTTTTAAAATATATGAAGCAAATTTAGGAAAAGGGTTAGAGGTCATGGCCCCTTCAAGCCAATATTACTATTTCTATTATTGTTTGTTTGTTTGGTTATTATAAACATGGATCAGTTAATTGATGAGGTACGTGCCCGACTACTGTTGTGGGATAGTAATAGTAATATGGAGAGTTTTAAACCAAATTCAAGTATTTGCCTGGGAAGACATTTATGGTGTACTCGGCAGGGTTTAAGCTGCGGTCGCGTTTGTCGCAAAAATGCGACATGCACCACGAAAATGCGACAATATTTGGGCAGGCTGTCGCTTTTTTGCTACAAAGAAAGGTATTTTATAATTTTATTGCAGAAAATCTGGTTTTAACAATACAAATTGTAGGTATTAAAAGTCCGTGATCACGATCCACAACCATAAAAGATTAGAAGATTAGTTGAGATGTTGTAGAGGCTTAACGTTGCGTAGGTTGCACTACGTCACTTACCGATCGTCTCTGAGCGAATGGTAGAGGGGACGAGCCTACATTACGTAAACAGTTGCTGTCGATTTCAACTGCGTACCGTGTAAACGGAACGGGCGAGTTACTGATATGACAGTTGTAGTAACGAAGTGACTACGTACACGTCCAATGTAAGGGCAAATTCACTTCGCTACCGCTTAGGTTAGGTTACGTTACATTACATTAGGTTAGGTTACGTTACGTTAGATTAGGTTAGGAGGTTTTCTGGCTCTCAATTTGTTTGAAAAGTCACAGGAAAGTTAACGTACGGTGCATAATTTGGAACAGACGTGAACAGTAGCGGCTCACGTCGGACGTGTACGTAGCCTCTGCCTTGTAGTAACAGACCCCCCTCGTGAGTCAGTCCTTAGTAGCCGAGCGAATCGGCGAATGCGAGAATGTCAAGGGCTAGTTCGCCACCGAAGGAATGACGGCGCTCGCCTCACCTTCGCACCGATTCTTGGTGGTTTTTGTGACCGAGTCAAATGAGACGAGTACTTAAGTCTCGACTCGCTGCTGAATGTGAACGGTTACATGAGCACGAGTCGCTCGAAGTCGCAACGATCGGGCGAAAGTGTAGAGGTTAGCGAAAACAGACAACTCGAAATCGGTGATGCGCAAATGCGATCGCGATATGCTTTGAGGTTATGTTTCAGAGTGTGTAATGTTTGGGTTGTGTGAGTTTTAGTTGTTCTGGTGCCATATTAGGCCTATTCTACTAGAATGTTTAGTATATTTCCATTATAGACTTTAATGGTTAAAATGGATAAGTTACCAAGAAAAGTAGACACTGCTGAATTATATATTATTTAAAAGTTAACCCTTAAAAACAAATACAAGCAAAAAAAAAAACTTAAGACCAAAAAATAGTATAATGACATGCGATAAAAATGTGAAAAGGAAAATATTTTTGCTACAAGTATTTAAGAGCTTGTAGCATTTTTGCTCAAAGAATTTTTTTCCCAGCTGAATCCCTGGTACTCGGAAAAGACAGTCAGTTTATATTGCATTAATGTTTTCCTTAACTACTTTGTTGATTAGAAAAAAAATAATTCCTTTACATTTTCTGGTATATCATATTCTACATAATTAGAATACAACACTTTTTAAAGTAGGCCTACATAATTTAATTTAAATTAATGAAAGGGATAAATATTCTTATACGAGATAAAATTTGTTTGGTGTACTAATTTGCTAGCTATAATTTTATACCCGCTGTAATTGATAATGTTGACTAACTTTGGCCAAAAATAAAATAAAAATAACCTTATCAATGGGACTTTACCAGTAGCATAGTACACTGCAGCAAATTTATATGTTTTGAAAACATAACAAATTTTTAAGCCTACATTTAACACAACTTTTTTAATGCAGTCAACGCAATATATTCTTGAAAACGAAAATACCACGGTTTACAAGACATCCTACCACCTTAAAGGTTTGTTTGTATCAGTGACTGACGAACTACTAAATGTAATACCATAGTATTTAAATTAATACTTGTAATTAATACTTGTATTTTATATAATACTACTTAATAATCAATCTGAATAAACCGTTTCGAAGTATATTTGGTTTAAGTACATTAAAAATTAGACTATAAAAAAACACGAGCTTCATAACAAACCATTAAACATGTTTTTAGCTCTTTTGAGGGCTGAGAAAACATCACTTTACGAAATGGATACCAGCTTTCATAAAATGAAGTTTAAAAATCTAAAATTATACAAATAAACTAAAAAAATATTTATTTATGGCGTATCAAAATTTGGAATCGATAAGTTGACCCGTTTCGGAAATATGAATTTTTTAAGTCCGTAGTTGCTATAAAAACGGCAAAAATCGTTTACTTTTTATATTCTACCCGCAATCAAAATTTAAAAACCTGTACACCAAAACACGGAGAAAAAGACATGGAAAATGCTGATGTAACCGCCGTTATTGTAGCTCAATTTTTGGTGGCAAATCAAACTCGAGAAGGCCTATCCATCATTTTGAATCCGACAGTAATCGGGGGAAAACTGAAAAACTCAGAACAGGAGCTCGCGGATGTCGCTTGCGGTGTGAATTGGCCACGTGTTACGTTACGTTACGCTATCGGATGTTATGTGACAGATCTCGGTGTAAAAAGGCCTTAAGGAGTAAAATTCTACTTTACATAGTAGGTGGGGGAAAAATAAATTATAGTTATTCTTAACCAGGTTGAATATGGATATACCATTCTCAATTATATATTATTCTTTTAAATAATATATAATTCAGCAGTGTCTACTTTTCTTGGTAACTTATCCATTTTAACCATTAAAGTCTATAATGGAAATATACTAAACATTCTAGTAGAATAGGCCTAATATGGCACCAGAACAACTAAAACTCACACAACCCAAACATTACACACTCTGAAACATAACCTCAAAGCATATCGCGATCGCATTTGCGCATCACCGATTTCGAGTTGTCTGTTTTCCCTAACCTCTACACTTTTGCCCGATCGTTGCGACTTCGAGCGACTCGTGCTCATGTAACCGTTCACATTCAGCAGCGAGTCGAGACTTAAGTACTCGTCTCCTTTGACTCGGTCACAAAAACCACCAAGAACGGTGCGACGGTGAGGCGAGCGCCGTCATTCCTTCGGTGGCGAACTAGCCCTTGACATTCTCGCATTCGCCGATTCGCTCGGCTACTAAGGACTGACTCACGAGGGGGGTCTGTTACTACAAGGCAGAGGCTACGTACACGTCCGACGTGAGCCGCTACTGTTCACGTCTGTTGCAAATTATGCACCGTACGTTAACTTTCCTGTGACTTTTCAAACAAATTGAGAGCCAGAAAACCTCCTAACCTAATCTAACGTAACGTAACCTAACCTAATGTAATGTAACGTAACCTAACCTAAGCGGTAGCGAAGTGAATTTGCCCTTACATTGGACGTGTACGTAGTCACTTCGTTACTACAACTGTCATATCAGTAACTCGCCCGTTCCGTTTACACGGTACGCAGTTGAAATCGACAGCAACTGTTTACGTAATGTAGGCTCGTCCCCTCTACCAATCGCTCAGAGACGATCGGTAAGTGACGTAGTGCAACCTACGCAACGTTAAGCCTCTACAACATCTCAACTAATCTTCTAATCTTTTATGGTTGTGGATCGTGATCACGGACTTTTAATACCTACAATTTGTATTGTTAAAACCAGATTTTCTGCAATAAAATTATAAAATACCTTTCTTTGTAGCAAAAAAGCGACAGCCTGCCCAAATATTGTCGCATTTTCGTGGTGCATGTCGCATTTTTGCGACAAACGCGACCGCAGCTTAAACCCTGCCGAGTACACCATAAATGTTTTCCCAGGCAAATACTTGAATTTGGTTTAAAACTCTCCATATTACTATTACTATCCCACAACAGTAGTTGGGCACGTACCACATCAATTAACTGATCCATGTTTATAATAACCAAACAAACAAACAATAATAGAAATAGTAATATTGGCTTGAAGGGGCCATGACCCCCAACCCTTTTCTTAATTTGCTTCATATATGTTAAAACATGTCAGTTCGCAAACAAAGTAGATACAAAATCACATGTTTTAATGTAAACAAATCAGACCTTTTCAAATCCCCATGCTTTTCTTATGGGGGAAGTTTTACGTTATTTCTCGTTTACTGGTAACTTAATGGAAATACTGCTATTTTCCCCGAGTCCGTGGTATCAATACCTTTAATTTGAACCCTCTCCTATCATCCTGCAATTTGCCAAACTGCCACAATTTTTACTTAAATTCGCTTACAGAATAATATATAAAGATATGTCGAAACCCTTCAGCAGCACTGACAAGGGCAGGACACAAGGTCTTTATAACGCATGCTCGAGGCCACCGACGCTGCGTACGTTTCTAAAATATCGTTCCCCAAGCGATCCCCTGCGATTAGTTGGTTTACTTCGCCGACTACGCGTTACGTTTTTTTCGGTGGTATGAATTGCCCCATTTGAAACAACGGTGAGCGATCTTTTAATAAGTCTGTCACGTCCTGTCACATAACATAACGTTTTGCCGGTGTGAATTGGCTTTTATAATGAACGAATAAAGTACTACTTTGTCTCCCGTGTGAGACAAAATAACCCCATAAGAATAACATTGACAATCTGGCAACACAGTGCAGTGAAAACTTATAACGCTGTAACTAAGTATCTGATACTTCGTTGTAATTAACGTTCCAAATTCCCAGGTTAGTTATTACGCATTACGTGACCAAAATGTACAGCGATTGTGAATACTTATCAACACAATATTTAATAGGCGGGGAGGGGGTTTCGGGGGTGTAAAAAATACATTTAACTTTTAGATATTATTTGTTCAGCCTCCTTCTAATACATCCATAAGACTCTTGGCATATTGCAATCCCAATCTAATCATAAATCAAATTAAAAAGTTGTGTTACCGTTAGACTGTACATCTGTAGCATTGACAAGCGTCAGGTTTTGTTCGAGTAAGTACTAAGCTAAGGCAATATGCGCAAGAATATAATGATTCACTTGCAATGATAAGTAATAGTGTAGGTAGGCTAAGTGATAACGGTAATAATAATCAACGAATATAGGCTAAGATATTTTGAAGGAAAAAGTAGGATCCTGGTAATTTTTAAAAAAGTTTCTGATTACGGTACTTGTGATTAATTCACAGAGAAGTAACTAATACCATTGATTATAATCAATGCTAATACTTCTCGATTGCTTTCGGTGGCAATCGAGAATCAGAGGTATGTACGGTACGTTTTATTTTCGGTACTTTTCCTTTAGTATGACCACACTCTCAAAATAAATGTACTGGCATATTTGTTTAGTTATCTATAAAACGATATTAAAGTTTCTAAGATGAAAACCCTCTGACTCAAGCTTGTCTGCTTTGTTAAGCTCGTCTGTTTTGTAGGTCCTCCAAAAGTATAGTATAGTATAAGGGTTATACTATAATGACTATATGGTAACTAGCTTTATTAGGTTAATCTTCTGGTGTAGGCCTATAATTTGTGAGTGTAAGGTTTTCTTGGCCTAAGTAAATTTAAGTTGATGTTGGTGGCCGTATTGGATTTACGCTTCATAAAAACCAATGTTGAACGGAATGAGTGATATCTCATTCATTTATTACGAAAAAATATTATTCATATCTCAAATTAAAGATCTTGTAAATTTATATTTTTTCTTGTGAGCTAAGTTTTTCATGAACACATTGGCTACCGACGTTCCCACATACGCGACGCAATTTAAAAAAAAAACTTAAAATAGACCAGCACTGGACGCAGTTGGTTTTAACTGCAGCTTGTGCTGAATCCAGCGGACCGATGACACGTATGTATGTAACTGTTACTCTGTTGGTAATTAGCTTGGCACGCTCATTCAGTGCACCAGATTGCTTTAGAACTTACATATTGGTCTATGGGAATATATTACAAGTATGCAGAACACTTGGCCTCTGGGTTGGAAGTTCAGTTTTTTTTATATGGATTTTTAAAGTTGTCAATATGTTGCTGTTTCAGTTTGCAGCCCTGTAATTTGACAGTTAGCTGTAATTTGGTTTGTTGACACAACCCAACTGTGCTGTGTGGCTATAACAGTATAAAAGCTGATTATTTATCCTACATTGTTAAATGTTTTGCCGCATATCGCTCTCCCGAGTCGATTTAACCAATACAAACTTTGTAGACCCAAGCTTATCATTATGCAACTTCTTTTACGCACTCAATGTGTCAAAGCTCACAAACCATTCCCTAACGCTCTCGTAACAATGATTTTACACATTTGATGAAAAAATAAGGTACTTTTCCTTTAGCTCGACCACACCCCAGTTACAGCACGTTGTGGAGGCTAGGCTGGTCTAGGTTACTGTATTTGTAAAGAACAGTGTTTTCTCTATTAACATCATCTTTCTGGTTGCGATAAGACTCCCTGCCACCCTTCCTGTTCCCCTGTAACTGGACCTAGGTCGCACGGAAACTTACTAACCAGTGCGTTGTGGTGTCATGTATATACTCAATTTTGTTCATTTCACTTGACAGTTTACTGCGTACTGAGTTATAAATGACAGGTTCCTAATCAAAGTGCCCAATAGAAATGCAAAAACCCTAAAGGGAAAAGTTAAATAAACAACATATATATATAGAATCAGGAAGTACTATTATTTCAGACTTTTGGAGGACCTACAAAACAGACGAGCTTAACAAAACAGACGAGCTTGAGTCAGAGGGTTTTCATCTTAGAAACTTTAATATCGTTTTATAGATAACTAAACAAATATGCCAGTACATTTATTTTGAGAGTGTGGTCATACTAAAGGAAAAGTACCGAAAATAAAACGTACCGTACATACCTCTGATTCTCGATTGCCACCGAAAGCAATCGAGAAGTATTAGCATTGATTATAATCAATGGTATTAGTTACTTCTCTGTGAATTAATCACAAGTACCGTAATCAGAAACTTTTTTAAAAATTACCAGGATCCTACTTTTTCCTTCAAAATATCTTAGCCTATATTCGTTGATTATTATTACCGTTATTACTTAGCCTATCTACACTATTACTTATCATTGCAAGTGAATCATTATATTCTTGCGTATATTGCCTTAGCTTAGTACTTACTCGAACAAAACCTGACGCTTGTCAATGCTACAGATGTACAGTCTAACGGTAACACAACTTTTTATTTGATTTATGATTAGATTGGGATTGCAATATGCCAAGAGTCTTATGGATGTATTAGAAGGAGGCTGAACAAATAATATCTAAAAGTTAAATGTATTGACCTAGGCCCAAGTAATATTTTAATTTTACCTCCTAATCTTTGATGAGCTGTCAGTTACGTGTGTCCATTTCCCATAGGTCTCAAGTCTGGTTGGGTGTTGGGTTCCCACTCTCACTTTGCAGCGCAGGCAGTCTCTTTTCAATCTTGGTTGGCAGAAACATGAAAACAATTAGGAATTATCAATTAAAATAAACTAGTCATTTAAAAATGACTTACCGGTAAACAAATTATAACGAAAGCTCACTAACTAGTTTAAATCCAATGATACTGATGTTTCAGTTACGGATGTACTATTTACTGAGTACTTTGAGTACTTTGAGTACTTTGAGTACTTTGAGTACTGAGTATACTGAGTACTTTGAACTGCCTGCTGCACTGACAGAAAAACACCGATATTGGCGTAAAGAAACTCAAATATCCCAATAGAAGGTTAACCTTTAAGCATTTACATATATAACGGGTACTAAATCACACTGCTCTAAAACATTTAATAAACAACCAATAGTTATCTATTTCACATAAATATTCTTGGTGAAATCAAAATAATATTACTTGACAGTAAGATATTACAGGCTGATGTGTTCTCTCATGATTCCCACATTAATCTTAATGGAGTACCTGATATTATTTATATAATACTTATACATTATTTATCATTAACTTAATAATACTCAAACATTTTTTATCATAACCTTAAGTTACCTAGCCGAACCGCTTAAGCATGGTGTACAATTGTACATCCACCACTTGAATCTCTCCTTTTAAAGTATGCTGTGGCACAGAGGCTTTGTTGGGTTACTGATAATAAAACCATTAACTTATAAACTATACATGGTCTATACCATTGCTTCTACCAAGTTGACTGCTGTACTTGAGCAGTCGTTGAAACAATGTTAATAATCAGCTGAATAACAGGAATGTGAATTAATACAGTACCTACGACATTGTTAGTTTGGTCATATTTCAACATAAGTTAATTATCCTAGTATTGATTCTATACATAACAATGTGTGGGTTAAAATAAGTTATTCCTTTGAAAAAATAGTCCTACAAAATATTAGTTTACTTTAAAAATCACTAAATTGGCATACAATATACATCCCGACTCGTATCCGGTGGGACGCGAAACAAATTATTCCGAAGTCGGGACAGTCCCGGGATGGCTGGCAACCCTACACCTCACGTGCATACATTTAAAACAACTCCCAATATACTCTAGGCATAATTTATGTGAATATGTAATTAGGCCTACTGATAACGTTGAATGTAT
The DNA here is from genome assembly GCA_963675035.1 of Allygus modestus. NCBI lineage: Eukaryota > Metazoa > Arthropoda > Insecta > Hemiptera > Cicadellidae > Allygus > Allygus modestus. The sequence continues at coordinate 317,252,064 of OY776112.1, forward strand.
GTACTTATTAGGCTACTGTATATAAACACTTATAAATACAACAATTTATCAAGGTGAGAAACATTTTTTTCAGCTGTAGAAAACAATTACTGTGTGCAAGATATAAACTGAACAAATAAATCCACAAATTTGAGGGAAATTACCTTCACTTGTCATACAAAAACTGCATATTAGGAACAAATTACAGTACGGTATGGTAACAAATCATAACATTTTTGGATTTAATGTCTAAGCATGATGAAACATGGAAATCTAGTAAAATTGGTGGCTACCAAATGAAAAAATACTTAAAACCGGTAAATACTTAATGCCTATTTCGAAAATTTTAAATTTTCTTGACAGTTTTCATGAAACTGGCTTTAAACTATTGATATCATTAATTTAAGAGGACATGCTTAGAAGAAAAGCTTTTTCTAGAAAATACAGCAATCGAAAAATGCACAATGACCTTCCAATCTTATTTAGGGTGTTTAGAGTAATTACATAAAGTGTAAATTTAATGTGGAGTTGCCCTTCAACATTTAATTTAATTTGACGATGCGTTTCTCTTGCTTGTAGGCTAACTACCCTACATTGCTAATTTGTTTTTATTTGTTTCTCTTTATTTGCTACATAAGTTAATTCACCATTCTTTATTTAATTAAAAGGGTCTTTCAGGAATGTGATGAGACCTATCATTAGTTAAAAGCCTAGGTATCTAGTTTTGTTACGAGCCTATTACCATTTTAACCTGATTATGAATCATCTTTTCTTAGCCTAATGGAATATTTCCAAGTAAGTTTACGAGTCATCAGACAGTTGTATTAAATTTTAACCAGTTTCATTATTTTCAATAGGACTAAACTTAAATTTCTAAATAGATCTAGGCTTAATAAAACAAGACACACACAAAATAAAATCCATATTTACAAAATCCATAGAAGAATTTTTAAAATATTAGGCTTATGGCTATATCCTCTTTATTTTTTTATAAATAATCTTTAAGTACTATAAGTTAGGCCTTTTTAAGACTGTATATGGATAACTGAAGGAACTCAAACTTTTATAATAATGATATGAACATACATGTTATATTCTATTTAAAGTAGCTTAAGGATTGAGAAATCCCTGCTTTGCGTTTACTATAAAAATAAAAAATTGTCCTTGACTTTTATAAAATAGTAAGCATTTTCCCTGACTTTTGATATTTTTCCCTGACATTCCCCATAGACGCCTTTAAAGAAGGCCGCGGCGTAGTAGAATTGGCAGCGCCGCAAGAGGAGTTACCATGCGCCTTGCCACCCATATACTAGAATGGAGGAATCAAGACGCTGCCATCTAAAATTGTTATTTTTTACTCTTCAAGTTAGAAAATACCGTTCTATATTCTGTTCCTCATTTACTGTGCAGAATGGAACGCCAATAAGCAATGTATTTCAAATGGCAATTCAAATTCTAGTAGTCAGCCTGAAAGTATTTACATGAGCACCTTCAACCTGGTCGGGGGGACAGTTAATACAACCCGCATAACAACACCAACGGTGCACTCAGCTCAGATAGTAACATGGCATTTTCCATATACCTGTACTGCACAGTGAACGTGCAACACAGTTTAGTGATGTTTATCGTTTTGCTAACGAGTATCTTACCCTGTTGCGAGCCCAACAGAGTTCATATTTAAACTTAGAGTAAAATTAAGCATGTTTATAGTCAGTGTTGCCGGGTTTTACAAGTACAGTACTGTACTATGCCTACTTAGGCATATTAATACTATAATGCCTAGCACAGTTAATTCAGGAATGTACTAGGAATTTACATCACTTTTTAAAATTACCCCGTTGCAACAAACCCACCCACTTATTGGATTTAAAGTTAAGTTATGTAATACGCTCAACATTTGTTTACTAAAGAGTTGTATAGGCTAAAACTCCCTAATGTTATTAGGGCTACATTTCTTTTTGCCCTAATTTGCATTTTTTAAAGTTGTTAATCCATAACAATGGTAAGTTATGTTTTTTATTAGTTTAGAAAGGAATTAATAACAATACTTTTATCATTAGTTTTGTTCTATAAATAACAATATTTAAGACAGTTTAGCACCATTTACTAAGTGCTGATACCGTAAGTAAAGTATTATTTAAAACAACATACCTATATTAAACAAGATTAAAACGACATACAGCAGTTTATTTAAAGACAAAGCGAAGTTAAAATAACAAGTATTAATACAACTAATGGGAAACTGTCTGTATAAAGTATTAAAATGGGTTTTGCACTTTTGTCTTCCAAAGACATACAGTAATTGTGTGCCTCTTATTACATTTGTCACTGTTAATTTTTAATTCAAGCAGTTTATCAACAGAATTTATTTAACACATTAATTTAAAAATGTATTCATAGGGGCATCTTAAATCATAAGTTAATCTGACCATGATATGCAGATATCTTTAAAACCTAACAGAAGTACGTGATTGATGTAGACCTATTGTTTAGTTTACTGCGAATTTGTATGTTTAATATTATTTTTCGGTTGTTGTATACTTTATTAAAAATCCCTAACGCCCTATTTTATTTGTTCACCCCAACAAAATAAACTACATAAGTTAGGATGCACTATTCGACTAGCGGCTTATGGTCTTTTTGCCGGCAGAGACTTCTATGCTCTGTGAGATTGCGGCATGGCGTTGCCAGTTCAAACGCCGCGGCCTTCTTTAAAGGCGGCTAATGCTTTCCCTGACCTTTTTCAAATTCCCTGACTTTCCAGAAAGTGTGAACCATGGCATGTTTATTACAAACAGTAAAGCCTAGGTCTATTCATTGTTTAAAATTAACTTTTGGTCATGGTGAGTTTGTAATTAATTTAATCTGGATAAGTTTATAATTTTTTTCAATCAGTAATGGAAAATGTCAATAAACATTTCTTAAACGAGTACCACGACCTACTAGCATCCTGACTAGCTATACTAATACTAAATTTAAGATTTGAAACCCAAAAGCTTATACCAGTTGATCCACAGAATAACAGTTAGGCCTACCTCAGGAAAAAAGTAGATTAAGACTTTTGGGAGCATGAAATTTAACGTAAGCCAACAATAAAGAACAATTCGTTATGTACCTAGGACCTTACAGACGATATATTGTTAAACTATTTATCGATATAATATAGGATAATAACTTACATAACAAGTATTAACCTACCTTTTCACACAGAACAATCTTCATTTAATTTAGTCTTCATAATCAACTTGCACATCAACTTGCTTAATATAGGTAAATGTAAGATAAACATGCCGAGCACAGAAAAGGACTGCGACAGCAGACAGGCAAACATCAAGTCAAATATTAAGTTTTATTTTCAAGCGAGATGATCTTGGAGTACTTGGAGTACAATATGAAGCGATTGGTCTTATTGATTTTCTCTTCTCCATAGAGTTCAAAACTTCAAAACATTAGGAAAAATACTGTCAAAATCAACCAGCATATAATAAAATAACCTTAAATAACAATACTGATCTGTTATGGAGTATATCTCTTTCAGTCACTGCGTTGCAAAATATCCTATAAGCTCGATCAACTTAACTAAAGTTTCTATTTATATACAGTAGCCGCCTATATGAGGGCATTTAAATTTATAACCGTATATAAACGTAAACATGCTTTTCAAGTGGCTCTTGATCAACTAAACAAGCGTCTGATCAACTTAGAGTTTCTGTTCAACATGCCACGTTAAAATATCTGTGTATGTTCAACATGGGAACTAAAAACAGATCTATATATATATATTGTATATGCTATGTTTTATGGTCTCTTGTACCTTTTGTTTGGTGTACAATTACATTGTTAAAATGTTTAAATGAAACAAAGAATGTTGTCTATTGTCTATTGACTAATTCCGGTTAGTTAATTTAGTTTTTTTCTCATTTTTACCTTCCATTCCTCAAAATAAAGGAAAAGAAAATTGAAATATTCAATGGCCCCTATAGGAATAGCAAAGTAACAAGCTCCATTATTCGATCTCATAAACATAATCTAAATTTCACCTAGGCACCCACTAATCATACTGAGGCTGAAACCCTGTAACCGTGAGTAATGCATTGGAACACTGTAAGGTCCAAAAGTGTAAACGGAATGGAGTTAAGACGAAGATAAGGGATATAAACACGTTTCTTAAATTTAGGACCTATCCAAGTGGCGTCGGTTGTGATATCTTCCGAATTGTGTTTTAACACATTCAATGCCATTTGTATATATAATATATTCACTCTGAAACCAAAAATAAATTCTCTCCCTCTCTCCCTCCTCATTTAAACTGATAACGCGGCACAAATACAAACCAAGCTCACTGCGGATGGCCCACAGTATCACTGCAGGGGACCACAAAATAATAGTAAAAAATACTAGAAACCGAGCTACAGGAATGCATTGTATTTCAGTTTGCTCTTGGGTGCCACATGGCGCCAGCGGTAGCAGGGTGATTGCCACAGAGGTACTATAGATGTGAATGTGATAAATGGCCAGGATCTTTTATTCTTCTTCTGTGGTCACTGGTTAAATCTCAGACCTAGAAATATACTGAGGGAGATAGGAGGAGATGAGACTAAGTGTGTTTCGGGGGGGGGGAAGAATAGAATGACAGATGTATATATTGGGTTATGAAGAGTAAAGGATATTCCTGCTGAACCTGTAAACTGCCCTGGAGTCCTTAGTAACCCCTGATTAACTATAAGCGATTTTTATATCTATGTCTGTACTCAGGTGTCACTTCTATAACAATAGTTTCTTGAACCTTTTTGTCAGAACTTGTATTTTTCATCAACTGGAATGTACACTAGATAAAGCTTAAAGGATAGGTATATCATAAACTATTTTTCCCTTACTTTATACTGGAGCTATTTTACAACAAAAATAACAGCCAAGTACAACTACAACACATTATTGTAATTATTCTTTATGGTCAGCACTCACCTTATTTTTTCTCGCCCTGGGACTCGTCAGAAGTTACACACACCATACATACACAAAACACAAAAAATCGTCCCGAATTCAAAGCCGACGTTTTGCGGGACCGAAAATAACAAAAACGTCCCCCTTGTTCAGGGCTTACCGACTTACAACACATTATGTCAGCCCTCCGCACAACTTGGTATATAATTTTTGAATTAATTTAGTATGTTAAGGAACACAGTTTGATTCAGGCTCATAACCATCAATATTTTACTAGAAATCGCTATGTTAATACGCCTTCTCAATATAATTTGAGGCTCTTTGAAACCGAACCTTGTTATGCTGATATACAATATTTTTCTCAACTTTCATCTTACATTAAAGATACAGTTTAAATAGCTTTAAAAACAAATTAGGACAAAAACACGTTGATAAATGTTACTGCAATCTGCCGGAGCATACTTGACCTATCATATCCACTTTGTTTTACCATTACCATCACCTAGCCTTCCCTTTTACACCTGATTGACAGCGTTGCCTAGTATATATAATGGACGGGTCCAATGCCAGATGGTCTGCGGGAAGTACAAGGAAGGTAACGGTTTAACAGGTAACCATTATTCCATCTGAATTTCATATGGCTAAGGCTCATAGCAGGCATGCATTGTACAACTATTAACCTTGTAAAAACCTACCTTAAAACTAAAACAAAGTTGATAGAGATGTATTTAACAAATGGCTTATTTGAACTTTAATAGTTTACTCCACCTGAAACCTAAGAACAATTTACAAGATAGCCTATTTTTTGCGGAGCATTCTGATTTATTCATTCAAACAAAACTGGAATAACTGAAAAATAAATACCACAGATGATTTGGCAGATAACAGCGTACAAAAGAAAAGCATGAGGTAATAGTGTAGACAAACCGGAGGTATTCAGCCCTTTCAGTAAATATGAAAACTTTCGTTTGTAGAATCTGAATAACGATATTTTAGCACCTATTTGAATGAATGAGAAAGTAGATTTTCTTGAATCGTTTGCGCATCTCAACCCATTGCACAATATGTACTTAAACAAATATAGGTATCTTCTAATACCAGAAAATTAGTCTTGTTATTACGTTGATTTTAAATATTATAATTATATAGATTCATATTAGTTTATATTTATTAGATCTTTGAACTTAAATGTCTAAAATGCTTAGTTTTAAAGCTATTACATTTCAGTAATACTTTTTTCAAAGTTGACAGTTCTCTACGCATATAAATCATCTACACACATTCTAATACTGTTGATTTCCCAAAAACTGCACATTAAGTACTTACTGGGCTGCTAAATAAGTGATAGCGTACTTGTAGAACGTGTGCGAGGTATGCGCACCAAACGGTGTGAGTTAATACATCCATATGAAGTCCTGCCACAACTTTGTGTTCGCTGCTCCATTCAAACCTGATTGGAACAGGATTGTATCTTCCACAAGTTCAGTAAGAAGGTCGCTTACTTAAGGGACCATTATAATAATAAAGACTACGCGGATGAATATAATCAGGAAACTGACAAATACATTCTCCATTTTAGCCTAACTTGAATGAATAAATTAATTGTAATTTACTAAATATAGAATACAAAGCACGGTCGAACGTACACAACATCTACTACCCCCCAGGGTTATTAAGGGGCCATATTTCGAATTTCCTCTGTTGGTTAATGCTAACTTGACAAGCATATCAAGTTTGAACGACGTTGATCAGTAAATAAGAGAGAAATACTGTAGTAAGTTTTGTATTCCCCATACGAATATCATTGGACAACGTACTGCGTTTACCGCAAAAATAAAAATTGAAATATTCTCCGAAACCAGCAATCTTAGAATAGTAATTAAAAATACTAAATTATTTATTTGTTGAGCTCTTTTTAATGGTTAATAGTAATATTTGCTATATACATTTTTTTGTTTAAATCAAAAAACTGAATTTTTGATATTTTAAGTCCTGTAATTTCTGAACCCGATTTTTTACAGAAATGCAGGTTGTGTAATTTTGTTAGAAAAGTAGAGCTTTACAAACGACTAAAGTTTAATTAAAATCGTTAGAACCGTTTTTGAGAAATTTGATTTTTCTTGTTTTTTGGTGGATTTTGGGGGAAAATAAAAAATTCAAAAAATGAAAAAAAACACCTAGAGATATTGTGGATTAGTACCTACATACCAAATTTCATAAAAATCGGAAAATTGGTTAGGGCTCTAGCTCTGTACTCATCCAGACAGATAGACAGACAGACATACATCACCTAAAAATAAATTTTTTGGGTTCAAGGAGCACCAAAACGAATATTTTCACTAACAACTCAAATTTGAAAATTTTGACGAAAACAATACTTTCTCCACATACTATGTATAAGGGGAGAAAGTAATAAGCACGGCTCAGCCAGCGGTGGAAGAGATACATGTACGTAGAGCGGTTTGCGTCGGCTCAGATACAACGGCGTTTTCCGTGAACCGCCGGCGCCGGCGCTAGCTCGTCAGCCGTGAAACCTACTTTTGGTAGCTTTAGATTACGCTTGAAAGGATAGATTAACTTTTAGGTTGTAATAGTTATAACTTGGCAGTTTACATATTCGGTTTTAAATTATGAAATTAAACTAACTATAAAGCGACCTAAACTTATACTACCCTCTGTAGGAGTTCAACCACCCAAACCCAATATAAGTAGCAGTTTTATTTTTACACTACGAACTTTATTATAATATTATATTTAAGTAATACAACGCTCAATTAAAACTAATCAGCATTTTACTGTTAATCGTTTTATGAATCTAACCCATTATAACAGATTTGTAGGTTAACTTTGTTTAATGCTGCTTTAATATTTAGAATGTAAAAATGAAAGAATGTAAGTGTATGTCTTGTCTTTTTCATAATTAAATATACTAAAATATTATTAGTTCCCTTTTCTCAGATGAGTTTATAGATTCGTAATAAATAAATTGTTACATAAACAGTACAATGTTTTCAGAGGAGTAAGTAGATTACTGAGGCATTGTCTTTATCTTGTAATTAATGTATATAACATATTGTATAAACTTGAAAGACAGGTATAGAGTAAATTGTTATTTCTATTACTTAATGTCCATACTGCAGCTATCTTAAACAAAAGTAACTGTCAAGTAAAACTACAACACATTACCAAAGCTCTCCTTAAAACTTGGGATATCATATGAGTAGGGATAAATGGAGTGTTCTGGCTCAGGAGGAGCCAGGAGGAGCGCCCCCCCCCCCCGAGGACCCCCCCCCTAATTAGTATGCAATTTTTTTTTTTAATTACCCTAATTAATATGCAAATTTTTAATTACCCTAATTAATATGCAAATTTTTTAATTACCCTAATTAATATGCAAATTTTTTTTTTCGTTTCAGGAGGAGCCCCCCCCCCCCCGTTACATCAATCAGGAGGAGCCCCCCCCCCCAATACATCAATCAGGAGGAGCCCCCCCCCCCGAGGTCTCGTCTGTGACACTTTTGCCCCCCCCCCGAGGTCTCGTCTGTGAAACTTTTACCCCCCCCCCCGAGGTCTCGTCTGTGACACTTTTGTTTAGAGGCCCGCACCAACACTTAGAAGAAATCTCCTCTAAGATTTCCTTCTAATCCCTAACATGAAAAGCTTTTGTGGCCTTGAAAAAGGCCGATTATGATGGTGGGATCAGGTGGAGGCTAAGGTGTTGGGAAACATTTATTTTTTATTTATGAAAAACTTTGTTATTTCATCTGGGTGGAGTTCATCCGTTCGACGATTCCACCACATTTCAACAAGCATCATGTACTTCTGCTCAAGTTCAATGGCGTAGATGTGCTCCTCTTCAATAGGGTAGAAATTCATCTTGTAGTCCATGTCCCGCTGCCAATATTCCCATTCCAAGTCGTCCAGCGGGCAATGGTTCCACATGCTGTTGATTCCCCGTTGTTTGGAGTACAGAGCGTCGTCAAGATCTTGGGTAGTTGAATACATTTTTGGCTCATGAACGTGCTTGAACTTTTTGTCATTGCGCCATAGCCTCTTCTTATGGAAATGCTTCAAGGTGCAATCATCGTCGTCTTTTCGTTTGTAGAACTCATCACCTTCAAAGTAATCATCTTCATCGTCAAACGGCCTCTTCTTATTATTGCTATTCATCGACGTTTCCGCCGCAACACATACATCCTCCAACTCGACGTCTGTGATGTCACATTCCCACTCGATGTTGGCCATGATCTCTTCGTAGCTGTTGACGCTTCGAGACTCAAGACTAAACTAAACTTTGCTGCTAGGGCCGCGCCGTGCGTGGTGGGCTGTTGATCGCAGGTGTTCAAACAAAAAACCCGGCGAGTCGAGACCGGTCTGGGATGCAGCTGCGCCCGACCCTTCCAGGAACCCATTATAGTCCGCCCGTATCGAATTACATTAGAGGAGGGTTGCTTTTACCCCTGACAGTGGATGTGATTTATTGCCGAGGCGGCAAACGTCGACAAAGGACCCAGCACCCTGAAAGCTTTTAACGAGCGTAAATTCCCCGAGGCCTGTCTGGGAAGCAGCTGCACCCGACCCTTCTAGGAACCCATAATTATAGACCACCCGCGTCGAACTCCGAGCAATAAATCACCAGTTGGTAAACACCCCTGCTCTCATTCTTGTTCTAGTCTTCAACAATTCCTGAAGTATGGGGGAGCGAAAATCTCCCCCTAGTAATTAAATAAACAGAACACCAGGCGGACGAGAAATTGGAGCGCGTATTGAGCGGTGGTGGTTATAAGAAGCGGGTCGCGACACGCCACAGTCTCTCGATAGACTTCTTCGAAGACGGACGTCTACCGGACGTATGCAAAGACAAAGGAGAACTATAAAGAGGGCAAGTAGGTGGAAAGTTTAAACGAAGAGCCATTACAAAGAGGATAAGGACCAACAGAAGGATAACATCGTTAGACAAACGTCGTAGAACTGTAACGAAACGACGTAGGAGAACAAGGGATATTTTCAATTAATTCGATAACAATGTCGTTTATTCATCAGAAATCGTGTGAATGTGTGAAGACTGAACTGGACTTGTTTTCGTTACCGCCTACGCAGACCAGCATCAAGAGCGGTAAATGGGTTCAATACAAACCGATCTCATCGCTGACGGACGATTCGCCAATAGAGTTTGTAATACCCGGTCACGGTGACGAGTACACGGACCTGACACAAACGTTATTACACGTGAAAGCCGCTATTGTGAAACAGGACGACACTAAAGCGGACGGTGGGCAACCTGCTAAAGAGGTGGGTCCGGTGAACAATTGGCTCCACTCGATATTCAGTCAAGTGGATCTTTATCTCAATCATAAACTGGTGTCCCCACAAACTAACACGTACGCTTACCGTGCCTACTTGGAAAACCTATTGAACTACGGATGTAGTGCGAAGAATTCGCACCTGACTAGCGAGCTGTTTTTTGAAGATTCGGCCGGACAAATGGACGATTGCGACGAATTGAACGAGGGATTGAAAAAGCGTCGCGATCACACGAAAGAAAGCGATGTTTGCGATATGGTCGGTCGATTGCACATCGATCTGTGCAATCAGAACAAATTCATGTTGAACGGTGTCGAGATGCGATTGCAACCTAACAGATCCAGAAACTCGTTTTGTATAATGTCCAAAACGCTAACTACCTACAAGGTGACAATTAAAGAGATTAGTCTTTTCGTACGTCGATGTAAGATCAATCCGAGCGTATTGTTGGCGCACAGCAAAACTCTCGAGACCGGCACGGCCAAGTATCCGATCACGCGTGTAGAAGTGAAATCGTTCACACTACCCTCCGGCATAATGAGTAAGGCTTTAGACAGTGCATTTCTCGGCCAGCTACCGAAACGTGTGATAATTGGACTGGTCAGTAATCTTGCGTTCAACGGAGATTTCAAGAAGAATCCTTACAACTTTCAACACTACGATATGAATTATCTCGCATTGTACGTGGACGGTGAACAAGTACCGGCCAAACCGTTACAGCCCGTTTACACATTGAATAGTGAGACATATATACTCTCTTATTACACATTGGTCACCGGCACCGGAATCCAGTTCTCCGACGCAGGTAATGAGATCAAGAGAGGTGACTATCCGTACGGTAATTGTCTTATGGCGTTCGACTTGACACCGGACATGTCCGCGGCTGAGTCGAGTCACTGGAATCTCCTGCGCAACGGTAATCTACGTATCGAAATTGGATTCTCCAAAGCGTTGCCCGAGACCGTCAACTGTATAGTGTACGCCGAACTGGACAACGTCATCGAGATCGATCGTCACCGTAACGTAACAGTTGACTTCAGCGGGTGAATAAAAGCGATCGCTAAACAGAAATATTGTCTGACAGCGAGTGCGTACAGCTTACTTCAAGGGTGAGCAGACGCACCGCCAGTCAGTAGTACGGTTGAAGTCACACGGTAAGGACGTGAACATGGACGCTTACGCTTCTGCGGACGACTATATCAAATCGTTTATTCAGGAGATTGAGGTTATGAACAATAATGGTAGTGATCAGACATTGGCATCACCTCAGACGTCATTTGTAAAACCGACCACTGCCTGCAAGAGGCGAAGGAGGGCAACTCCCATCGAAGTGGAAACCAAGAAACCAGGATGGGTGCCGAAACCAACAGATGACTGTCCCATAGTGTCATGGATGGACGATGGGAATACTTTTGCTGTTCAAAACCCGGGAAACAAAGGACAAATGTTATTGAAAATGGAAATGTATGATGGTACAGATATGGTGTTCATGTGTGGTTTATTTTTGGACAAAGATGGTGAAATGCACCAAAGTGTTAAACAAGTAGTTGATAAAGTGGAAAACATGTGGATCGATAAATCAACAGAAGTACCGAAAATTACAGGCTTAACTCAAACTGTTACACAACGCAGTGCAGTTTCGCAGCCAACGTCGAAGAAGCGAGCTGTGAGGAAGAAACAACGAGTGGCGCAAGCATTCAATTAGAGCAGCTGCATCCCAGACCGGTCTCGACGCGTCGGTCTTTTGTGTGAACACCTGCGCCCGACCCTTCGGACCCCCCACTTAGAAGAAAATGGCGGCGAGGGTTTATAAGGCGAAGCCCCGCCCGATTGAGCATCATTCGCCACCAGACCACCACCTCACATACACCTACTCCAACTACTACTAGAGATGTCGAACAGCAGCAGCACTTTCAAGCCAGAGTTTTCGATTTTGAACGGCACTGCAACAACCGCGGACCTGAGAGCTACCCTCAACAACTGCAAGTCCGACTCTCCGCTCTACACCAGGATAGCCGATCTCCGAGAGGAATGTGGCTATCTCATCACTGCGATGGAGCGAGCCACCACACCCTTTGGCGAGACGATCATCGTGATCCTGGAGGGGCAGGTCGGGGACGACTTCTTTCTGCGAGTCTACCTGCCTAGGCGCTTCAACGAGGCCCTGAGCAACGCCGACATTGAGCGCTACAACGGCGGATTTGGAGAACGCCTTCTCTTGGTGAAGCGCAGCCCGAGGGGTTCCAATAGCAGATTCACACCGTTGGAGTTTATGTAAAGCAAGACTTGAAGATTACGTTAATACCTTTGTAAATTAGTTTTCGTAGTCAATACTTATAGTCACGTTCAGAACATAACCACTGTGTTATTTATTTCACTTAACCCCAAAAATGTCCTTTAGTAGTAAGTTTAAGAGTGTGAGTATGGTAACTGTGAGGTGTTTAGCTCAGTAGTAATCATGGGCTTGATGTGGAAACATCCGTTCTCAGCCATTGTGGCGGGACCTTCGGTTTGTGGCAAGTCACAGTTTGTGTCAAAGTTTATAAAGCACATTACAGAAATGTGTGACACACCATTTACCAGTATAAACTGGCATTATGGTAGTGGTGGTGGTGGCGGTGGTGGTGACCCGAAAAATGTCACCATTAACCACATAGAAGGTCTACCAAACTTGGAGGATTTTTCTGGTAACGAGCCGATACTTGTGATTATAGACGATATGATGCGTGAGGCCGACAACCGTGTGGTGGATCTTTTCACAAAAGGTTGCCATCATCGCAACATTAGTGTGTTTTTCATTACACAAAATTTGTTTCATCAAGGACGCGGGCAGAGGGACATCTCATTGAATGCGCATTACATTGTGTGTTTTAAGAATCCTAGAGATAGAGTTCGGATTAGGTACTTGGCCAGACAAATATATCCAGACAGCCCGAAATTCATCGAGGAGGCGTACGCTGACGCTACGAGGAATCCACACGGCTACCTACTGATAGACTTGAAACAATCAACAGACGAGAATATGCGAATACGAAGTTGCATATTTCCAGACGATTCTACCAACTATGTGTACTTGCCAAAGAAAAGGTAATTTCGCCATCAGTAGTAATCATGTCGTGCTTGCGGAAGGACGCAGCTCTGCTTACGGCTTTCATACACGCAACACCCAAGGAGCGGAAGGCACTGTTAAAGGTGTGTGACAAGAGCCGCATTCGCTCAGTGTGTGAGTGCGCATACAACGTGTTGCGCGGTAACGTTCCTCTGGCGAAGAAGAGTAAAAGTCAGTTAAGCAAACACAAGGCGACGCTACGTCGATTGGTGAAACGCGGCGAAGGCTGGTCAAAGAAACGAAAGTATCTCATACAAAAAGGCGGTGGAATCTTTATACCATTACTTTTGAGCGCAGTACTACAAGCAGCATTGAGTAGATAAAAATGACTGGCATCAACAATCAGTTCTATTTGACGCTGCCCAGCAACAGTTCGATGCAGTATTATCCGAAAAATACAGTTGCAAATTACATAACACATTTGCCGAGAGCTATTCAACTGGACGCTGGCGACTGGGAAATTGCACTTGTGGAAGCGCACTATCCAATGACATTTCTATCAGTCGGTAATGACGAAACAATTGACATTTGCATACAACCGCAAGAGGAAGCAAAAGTGAACATAGAAGCGTTGGCGCGGGTTATGGACAGCACTGCCGATGTAACGCCAGTAGTGTCGGCTACTCCAAAACAAAACCACAGAATTAAATTGAAGACTGGTGATTACGCAAATATTCAAGAATTGTGTGATCATATCAATTCGCAAGAACTAGCGATTACTTTTGGTGTAAAGTTCACCGTTGAAAACTCATACAACAAATTCATTGAAGTATCGATGGGAACTGATGTTGTAAAAATTACATTAAGTCCAACGTTAGCGCTTCAATTGGGGTTCGATCCGAATGAATTGACGCTGGAAGGTGATGCAGTTAACAAAAGCATCCGTTCGCCCAACATTCGTCTTGGCTTACCGTCACACATGTACGTGTATTGTGATTTAGTCGAGCCGCAGATGGTCGGCGATACAGTCGCACCGTTATTGAAAATTGTCAATATATCCACGTCTACTTATGTATACGGTTTGCATAAATCAACATCATTCATCGATCCGCACTATGTGCCTGTTATGAATAGATCTTTTGACAGTGTGGAAATTGACTTAAGAGATAACATTGGTAATCATTTGCCATTCCACTTTGGAACGTCGTGCGTGAAGTTACACTTTAGAAAAGTAGCTAGTCATTAGTGCAAAAATGGAACATGCAAAGAAGATGGTAGTTGTGCCACAAGAGTTGATTGATCGACTGCAATCAAATGCTACGGATAACAGACAGACTAATCTATCCAGTGAAAACAGCCTCGACGCGGAGATGCAACAAATATTGAATAACAAACGCATGGACGATAGTGAAAAGTGGAAATTGTACAAACAAGCGTTACATCGCTTCTTGCATATTGCAGAGAATAGACGTCAACCGATTAGCATACCAATCGTGGAGTCGGGTGGGAATGAGCATAGTCGACGATCGCACCCCGCTGCAGAAGGCGGTCCAGTGGAAGAGATTGTGGAAACGTTTTCCAAAACTTACAGATCTGATGCCCGCAATCTTTTACGTTTCATGAAACGTGATGGCAGCTTAATCAGTTGGGACAGTGGCTATTCAGTGTACATCAACGGTGTAAAAATCCCAGACTCAAATCTAGTGGATATCTTAAATTGCATAGTAAAGGTGCGTATGCGTGATTACACACCGCCAGGATGGCGGGAAGTGCTCAACGCATTGAAAGCGATGAACGTGCCAAAGGACTACATGAATAATCTAAGAGCGCTTAAGGAAATAAATGCCGAATATCGATCATCATTCACAGGAGGAGAAGGATCAGACGATGAATTGGACACATCAACTGAATCAATACTGAGAACACCGCTAATAAATCGGCTTCGATCGGCAAGAGGAAAACGTGTAACATCTACACCGGCGCGAGCGACAGAGCAGTTTGATTTTTCAAATAGAAACAAGCCGTTGTCAAATTTGGACAAGTGGGAAACGTACACAGGATAGGTTTTCAGTATTATGGAGTGTTTGTATTACAATCCCATCGAACCTTCGTCGTATGGCGGTGTAGCTCCTTTAACGCGAGCTGCAAAACCAGTTTCAAAACGCAAAGTGATTGAATGGTTACAAACACAGGACACTTACACATTGCACAAACCGGCACGCAAGCGTTTCCCGCGCAATCCTTACATAGTGTATGGTCCATTTGAATTGTGGCAAGCGGACTTGAACGATATGCGTGGTCTTAGTAAACACAACGACGGCGTCAACTACCTACTGACTGTAATAGACGTGTTTAGCAAACACCTGTATGTGCGAACGTTGAGGCGGAAAGAAGGGGCTGAAGTGGCCAACGCTTTCGAGGAGATATTTGCCGAAGCGACCGACACACCTCGCTGTTTACAAACTGACAAAGGTACTGAATTCACCGGTGCCAAGACGAAAAAAATATTCAAACAATACGGAATCATCTATGTCACTACACAAAACCCAGATGTTAAAGCGGCCGTAGTGGAACGCGTGAATCGCACTTTGAAAACACGCATGTGGCGATATTTGACTTACAAAAACACATATCGTTATGTAGATGTGTTGGACAAACTGGTTAGTGCATACAACAACAGCGCTCACAGGAGTCTAGGCAATAGAATACGACCAGTCGATGTGACTGTCGACAATAAGCGAATATTGCATCAGGTATGGCGTCGCATGTTTGGTAAGATACCGCATCGTGTTAAGCCAAAACTGAAAGTTGGCGCCACAGTGCGCATATCTAAGGAGAAGGGCACATTCGCAAAAGGTTACGAGACTAATTGGAGTAAAGAAGTGTTTGTGGTGCGTCGTGTAAACACATTGATGCCTCTACCAATGTACACTTTGTCGGATCTCAAAGGTGAACAAGTGACTGGTCAGTTTTACGAATGCGAATTACAAAAAGTGACAATATACAACGACCATCTGTTCAAGATTGCTGAAATATTAGACGCTAAGGGTCGCGGTCGCAGTAAGCGTTATTTCGTCAAGTGGGAAGGTTACGGAGACGAGTTCAATTCTTGGGTAAGAGCGCAAGATTTGCAAAATGCCTAATAGCAACCAGTTCTATTTGACATTGCCCAGCAACAGCTCAAAGGATTATTTTCCAAAAAACACAGTGTCCAAGTACACTACACATCTGCCGAGACAAATTCGATTAGAAGGCGATGGCGAGTGGGAGATGGCTTTGGTCGAAGCGCATTATCCATGTTCCTTTATGACTGTGGACGAGGAATCGTGTATTTGGCTCGACTATAAACTCGTTCTGCCAAGTATTCCCGTCACACTCAGTGTTGAACACATTATGCTAAAGATGAATCCCGGCTATTACAAGAACATAACCGATTTATTGAAAATGATCAATAAAGCGAAGGATGTCACCCAGTACTTGTACTTTGAGTATGACAAAGAGCAGGACAGAGTCAAGATCACGACAATGGTGGACGGTATAAGCAAAGTACATTTCACCGAAGCGCTGTCTCTCCAGTTGGGTTTCGATCCGTACGAGAACGTTTTGTCAAATGGCCTCACAGCGATATGGCCACCAAATCTGACTATGGGACTGCCGACACACTTGTACGTGTATTGTGATCTGATTGAACCACAGCTGATTGGTGACACTACAGCGCCGCTTTTGAAAATTGTCAACATTGACAGAGAGAACTACACACACGGCGCGCATAAGACTGTGCATTTCATCAGTCCTCATTATGCGCCAGTTATGAAAGAAACATTTGAAACGATCGATATTGACCTAAGGGATCACGCTAGTAAAAAAGCGTCATTCCTCTTTGGGACGTCGTACGTGAAGCTTCATTTCAAAAGAGGAGCTCAGCAATGATGAATACAAACGATCCCTACTTGGCGTACTATCGCCGCCAACAATTGCAGCAGACCGGAGGCAGTATCGAAAGGGTATTTCGCGGTGCACCCTACCAGCGCGGACATGGAATTGGAAGTTTCCTAGGCGGTATGTTCCGCACCATCACACCGCTACTCAAGTCGGGAGCCTCTGCTGTGGCCAAAGAGGCGTTGAAATCCGGTGTTGGATTCTTGGGCGACATGGCCATGCACCAGCGGGACCCCAAAGAAGCCGCTAGAGATCATTTCAGCCAGTTTACCGACTCGCTAAAACGCAGGGCGGACGGCAAACTTGAACGTGTGCTAAGTGGCGGCGGCGGCTCTCGCGCGAAACACCGTCGCGTAACGCGAAAGAATACCGCGAAACACCGGCGCGCTACTCCTGCGCGAAAGACTAACGCGATACTCTCGCGTAAGAGAAACGCGAAGCGCGCCATGTCCGGCGGCCGTCGTGTCACACCTCAGTCTTTGGCGAAACTCCTTCGAGGAAGGTCGTCGTCGTCATCCAAGAAGGGCAAGAAGAGAAGGACAGTTAGAAAGAAGAAGAAGAAGACGAGGAAGACGAGGAAAGCAGTGAGGAGAACGTCTATAAGCGATATATTCAATTAACACACACGCTAGCAATGTCGTTTCTACATCAAAAGTCGTGTGAATGCGTCAAGACGGAATTGGACTTATTCTCCCTACCACCGACGCAGACCAGTATCGAGAGCGGCAAATGGATTCAGTACAAACCAATCTCCACACTGACTGATGATTCGCCCATCGAGTTTGTTGTGCCCGGCAACGGCGAAGAATACACCGATCTTTCGCAAACAATGTTGGAAGTTACAGCGTCTATTGTCAAGTCGACAGGAGCGGCAATCGCAGATGTCGAAGAATCGAATAAAATTGGCCCAGTCAACAATTGGCTGCACACGTTATTCAGTCAAGTCGATATGAGTATGAATCAGAAACTGGTCACACCACAAAACAACACTTATGCATATCGAGCGTATATCGAAACATTGATGAATTACGGCTATGATGCTAGGAAATCACATTTAACATGTGGACTGTGGAACGCGGACGACGCCGGCTATATGGACAATACTCTGGACGATAACGATGGACTAAAGTCGAGACGAAAAATGACAAATAAAAGTCGTGAAATCGATATGCTCGGTCGCCTACATGTGGACATGTGTAATCAGAACAAGTTCCTGTTGAACGGTGTGGAACTGCGTTTTAAACTGATCCGGTCAAAAGATTCCTTCTCCATTATGGCGGATGATGGTGACTACAAGGTGCACATTGTTGATGCGAATCTCTGGATACGAAGGTGTAAAGTTAGCCCCACGGTACTGTTGGTGCACAGCAAGACGCTTCAGACCGGCACAGCTAAATACCCAATCACCAGAGTGGAATTGAAAACATTCACACTGCCGTTTGGAGTGAGGAGCAAAACTTTGGACAATGTCTTTCTAGGTCAAGTGCCGAAAAGAATTATTGTCGGACTGGTCACCAACGCCGCTTATAATGGCGATTTAAAAAAGAATCCATTTAACTTTCAAAATTTCAAAACCAACTACTTCTCGCTGTACGTGGACGGTGAACAAGTGCCGTCCAAACCGCTACAACCACACTACGAAACCGGCAAGGGAAAATACGTGATGGCGTATCACAGTCTGTTTTCAGGCTCCGGCATACACTTTAGCGATGCTGGTAATCTCATAAATGGAGACGATTACGACAATGGATACTGTCTGATGGCATTCGATCTAACACCTGATATGTCAGCAAGCGACACAACTCATTGGAACCTAGTGCGCAACGGCAGTGTGCGTATGGAGATTGCTTTCGACACTGGGCTCACAGAGACTGTCAACTGTCTGGTATACGCAGAGTTTGACAACGTCATAGAAATCGATCGTCATCGCAACGTGTCTGCGGACTTTGGCGGTTAGATCGTCGGCGGCGGCGTCATCGTCCTCCTCAGTCATCAACCAACACTCGCACAAGATGGATCGTTTATGCAGAGCACAGCGTACAAATTTAGCATCTCCAATTATTGTGGATTTTCAATGTTTCAAGGACAACTCAAATGACTACATTCTGAAGGAAGTGTGCGTCTTGGAATTGGCCAGTGGAACACTGCTAATGCATCATATCGCCAAATCACCATTCAGCCGAGATTTCCTATCACAAGAGAAACTGCGTGAAAGCTATTGGCTCACAAAACACTGTCACGGATTGGAATGGGACCAAGGTGATATCTGGTATCATGTGCTAGAGGAAAAGTTACGTGCATGTATCGCCAAACGACCGATTGTCTATGTCAAAGGTGCTGAGAAAAAAGAGTTTGTACGATACAATTTCATCACGGATCACTGTACTACTAATGTCATCGATATCAACGATATTGGCTGCGGATCACTATCGTCAATCAACAGTCTACTATCAACAAACGCAGTGCGATGTCGCCACCACAGAACAGCTCACACACGATGCGCTCTAACCAATTGTATCACATTGCGCGGTTGGTTACATCTAAGTACAAATATCGATGACGCTGATGATAACGCTGACGATGGTGAGAGTGATACCAGTTCCTGCTTTTGTTTTGCTACTAGTACTACTCCTACTACTGACTGTGGCGTCGACACGGTAGAATGAATACCTTAGAGATACAAAAGTGTATGGCTGAACTGCCCGTACAGAATGTTGGTGTCTACGCTGCGGATCAATTGCCCCATTATATTTCACCATCTACGGCTATGATTGTGAACACTGATCCACACAATGAAGACGGCACTCACTGGGTCGCTTTCTACCTTAACAAAGGAGGAGGAATAATTGAATTCTTTGACAGCTACGGTCAAACGCCACATCTTCAATTCTACCAAGGATTCCTGAGACGCAACGCTCGTCGCTACCTGTACAACGAGCATCGCATTCAAAGTGACAACACTCTGGTCTGCGGTCAATACTGCCTTGTGTTCCTGTACTGCCGCACCCACTACGGTATGAAGATGACGGACTTTGTGCAGCTCTTTGAACACTCTTCTACTGACCACAACGACGCACTGATCAGAAGACTCTTTGCACAAATGTATACCAATTGAATTTTGAAATTTTGCATTTTTTTTCTCAATAAACTAGTTGTGTACTCAGAATAAAAAGAAACATTATTATTATTTCCCATCCTCGCATCCTTTAGTATTTACTTTTAGCAATTAGTCAGACACATATTGAATGCAAATTTTGAGAAAAATGAGGAATGTAATGCTTTGAACATATACTGCAAAGGGGGGTGTATCGATACACCCCCCTTCAATTACTCTAACCCAGGTAGGAAAGTCCTACTAATGCGTGTTTGTGAAAACACTAGGGCTGTCCCAATTTTGGACATACCTATCATACAATGATTCTAAAGTAACATTCATATCCTCACCTCCTTTAGCAATTACACTTTTAGCAAGTAGTCATACATTTGAATTGGTAGTTTACTTTTGTATCTTAAGACTATGTGAGGGGAGAAAAAAAAATACGAATGTATATACAAACAATTTGGCTATTTATTTACACACCTTATATATATTTTACATCGAGTATGTGCTCCTGAACATTTGAGATTGACTAGCAAAAATGAGAGTCGACACAAACTAATGACTAGAACAAAAAGAAAAAAGGAGAACATTTCTAAGTTTTACGAGACTCGATACAAACTAATGACTAGATTTTTCAAAATAATTTACAAGTCAAGTCAGGGTCTTTGGCAATATGACACAACCACTCAACGCTCCTCATCCTCCGCCTCTTCATCGTCTTGAGGGATGTCTTCGGGCTGAGGTGGAACGTCAATGTGTCCCCACGGAAGTGTGTTGACTCCGTCCGGAAGGATGTAACGTTTGTCATCGTTACAGCTCAAGGATAGCTTGTCGACTTGGACTGTGAATACGCGGTGGTTTCGGGACTGGAACCTGGTGTTGATGGTTCTCTTCAACACGCCGTTGAAGAGGCATTCCCGATAGTCGTCAGAGGTTAAATTGTGTTTTACAACACCTCTAGCGACTCCCTTGGCGCGCTTCACTGTCATGACCTGCAACTCGTCATCTTCGGTCCTCTCCTCGAACTCGACAATGTCCATGAAATAAAGTTTCGAGCGAAGACCGAGGTACTCGAGCAGAGGAAGTCCGTTTGCTTCATCCTTGAACTTTCCGATGACTTTTGCGTTGACGGGGCTGTAGCAGGGATGGTTTCTGGGGTACGCACTGGTGTCAAAATCATCCATATGCTCCAACATGTCCTTATAAACATCTTCAGTCTGGACGTCGAACACGAAGCTGTCAGTGTCCATGTAGTCAACCTTCAGACGATCACCGTAGCGGTTCTTCATCTTCCGAAGGAAGTCGTACATGAGCCACTTGCTCAGATCGAGGACACACATTCCGACGTACAGCGGTTTGTCCAGGACGATATTGACTTTCGACATGTGGACAATGGCGACATCATCGTTGAAGTAGGTTCGGTCCAGGAAGTTTGACTTGGCCACGTACTTCCTGAACATCTCCGGCGTACACACCAGCTTAGAGTTCATTCGCTTGCGAACATTCTCGATCGTCTTGCCGAAGACCGCATTGTTCATAAGCTTGAAAAAGTCTTGTTCAAACTTGGTCTTGGCCTTCTTCCTCAGTTCGGTGTTCATTAGGATGTAGCTCTCTAACCACCGAGACTGTCGGAACGAGATGACGCGATGCACGTTCGCAAGCTCCAGCCCGTTTTCCAGTGCCTGTTGCAAGATTCTGTAATGACAGATGTAGTTCTCCTTGTCATCCAGAGTCGTAACGAGCTTCTTGAATTTCCCTCCTGGCGGACGTTTGGTCTCACAGCAGTAAGGGAGATCTTTGTGAAGGTCGTGCAGGTGGGCGGGGTAGCGAAGGTCAACTTCCAAGACGTAGCCCGTGGGTCCTTCGGGGTCCAACGCTGCAATATCCAGGGACGCGATCTCCTCGCGGCTGAGCCATTGGAAGTGTCCCTGTGGAAGACACTGGGACATGGCCCAACCGTAAAGGTTGTTGGCGTCCAAGTATAGCAGGTGATGTGTTGGCTCTTCAGGTCGTCGATCTTCAGGGCGACATCCATCATGGTTGGCCTTGGCGTGTCTGGTGATCGCCTGGGAAATACCTCCTCTGATGCCTTTCTCGAAGAAGAGGTACATGTCAAAGTCCTGTATCGTATCAAGCTCCACTCCACAGGTCCTTAACATGACATCCCAGGCGTATGACGGTAGGGTGTAGTAGTGCGCAGGGTCTAGTTCGTATTCAGCCATCGACGTGTCCCTGAAGCGTTCAAAGACGTCAGTCAACAGCGCAATGTCACAGCGCAGGTACTTCTCGGCGTAGTCCTTGAGGTTCCCACAACCGAAGGTTTCCCACACGTTGCGAGCATGCTCGTAGTCTGCATCCGTGATGTCCTCCAGGGTCAGGTCGTTGTGGAAATCTCGCTGCAGAGGCAGTTCCGTAGTATCTTCCAAAACGGCGTTCGACGTTACAAAGTTGTACGGGAACACGCCTTTCCTACGGACTAGATCGAAGAGGTGGTCTTCGGGGAATCTCTTCCTCGTCTCCAAGAGTTGAGCTGGTGGAAGTGCGGCTGCGAGGCTGGCGAGGCTCAAAGCCAGGAACCTGTAGGTGTCGAGGAACCTGACTCTGAATCCTGGCTGTCTTTTTCCACGCCCTGGCATCCCAACCGGTGCCGCTGCTCGGTCGAACAGGAACCGCTTCGTGAAAGCGATGTACCGCTCTTCCGTGTGAGCCAACACCTCAACATCACCAGGGTCGACCGCCAACTCCCGCACTATGAAGTGAGCGTCGTAGTTGGAGAGGTTGTGGAAGTAGCAGTTGACTACTCGCTGCTCCCTGTAGCGTAGGTTACATGATCTGTGCGCAGCGCCACGGAACTCGTAGGGCGGCGCGTGGTTGTGATCACGAACCTTTGGGTCTTCTCTTGAAAATGGCGATCCACAGAGGTAGCAATTCGCTGTCGAGTTGTACTGCATCGTTTCCGCTGGGGTCAGGACAGGGCGCAGATTTCTTGCTTCGTACAGAAAGTTCCACAATCGCTCAACATCAGTTTTCAACATCTCCATAAATGTCTTTGACGCATCATCCCCGAAGTAGACTCGAGGCTCAAACTCTTCAAGTCCGTACGAGTCGATGATCTGGTACGCAAAGGCATATGGGATGTGGATGTGGGTGGCTACTCCTCCGTGCGGCTCGTCGACTTGTTCATCCATCTCCGCGGTCGGCAGTAGAGCACACTCAAAGTCCGCGTAGATGGTGAAACGCTCGCGTCAGGTGAACTCTGGATGGCTGAATTTGATTTCAGTCTTTCTCGGCGTATCCATGCGAATAGGGGCTGAAGCGGAGCAGTATCGCCTGTGCTCCTCCAGACGCTGAGCACCCGTCAGACCGAGCTTGTTCGGACGGTTGTCAAAGTGCGCGAAGCACCGCTTACAGATGAATATCCTGTCTACACGCGCTGTGAGTTGGGGACGGATCAGTCGGCCAAGGTCTTTGACGTAGGCGTAGTGACTATCACCGTCCGTTGTCACGTACAAAAGGTCGCAATGGTCTTCGCGCTCCTGCCTACAGATCTTCAAGGGAAAGACGGTGTCCTGATACTTTGGTTGTCCGTTAGGTTTCTGACCCACGCGCGTGTGATCAATACCATAGACGTTGATGCTGATGTTGTTTGTCCGCTCAAACGTCTTGATACTCTTCAGAGCAACGGGGAATTGAAGGCCGGTCCAATCGTATCGGGCGATGATATCGTCGGTGTACATTGCCGGTCTATCGGGGTTCTCTTGAACAAACTTGCCCAGGACAGCATACATAAAACACCGCTCATCGGTGTTCGATACGTTGACGACTGCTTTGGTGTTCTCCAGAGACGTAGGCAGTGGGAGCCAAGCTCGACCATCTTCACCTAGAGGAGTGTACTCGTTGATACCGACCTCCAAATCACGAACGCGAAGGTATGTCCACCCGGAGCCGATATGATCACACTCAGCCTTCTCTCTGATAAGCTTCGCAAAAGCTGTTGTGATGTACTGGTTCAGGTCCGAGGTCACCGTCAGTGGAGTCATCTTCGTCTTGAAGTTGCGCAGGCAGGTGTTGTTGTGCACATTTTTGAACTCACACTCCAGCTTCAAGTTGACCTTTATGCTGCGGTGTTTCGCCAAGGTGATCTCAAGCAACTCCGTAAGGCTCACAATCAACAACGCCATCACTTCTCCGATTGTGACGAGATTCTCCATCGGTCGCTGCAGACGGTAGGTTAGGAGGCGGTTGCGGAAACCCCGTTGAATGAGTGAGAATACGGGGCTTGACTGTCCTGCTCCAGTCATCTCAACATCATCGGGTTGTTGGTGTGTGCTCGTACCGGGTTGTGGCTCCGTGCTCGGACCTGGCTGGGGTTCATCCTGTTCCATGGCTGCTCGGTTCCGGATCAGGTCCTTCATGATCGGGCAAGAGATCCGCTCATGATGGTCCTTGTTGAACAGTTTGTTGAACTCCTGACCGCAGTATGCGCAAGGGAATCTCCGTTCTTGGCCATCACCGTGAAATTGTTTGGTGTGGCGACGAAGGTTGTCTTCCCTCTTAAACTCGGCGCCGCATGTGACGCAAAAGAACCTGCGGACTCTGCTGTGGGTCGATTCTACATGTCTACGCAGGTTTCTTTCACGACGGAAACGGCGACCGCATTCATGGCAGGTGTGGTGGCCAGGACCCGGACCTTCATCTGAAAATAAAAATAAAAACAAATTAGGATAAATGAAGATACACATTCCCCTCTCTCTCTCGAGAATCACATTTCAAAGTTAAGTTTGTTAAATCAAAATAGCAATCATTAAACAGGGAAGAAGTAATCTTCTGTACTGTTTGTCTACATTGATGATCCTGGGTTCAAAGCAAAGGATGTAGCTGCAATAATGAGCTACGCCAACCCTAAAGAAGCCTTTTGTGTTAGGGGGAGCGAAAATCTCCCCCTAGTAATTAAATCAATAGTACATCAGTTGGCACGGTCTCATTCTTCTTCAGGAACCTAGTTAAATAGTTAAAAAAAAGAAGGTAAATAGTCACTAGGGGAAAAAAGTTATTTTAAAGTAGATTCTCACCTTCAACGGAATGATGGTTGTCATCGGCAGTCGTCTGCGGAGCATCAATCGCCTCCCGGGGTGGAACGACGAGGTGATTCGCTCCCATGTGCCGCTCTAAGGCCCCCTGGTCTGCGAATGTGGCTCGACAAAGCCGACATGCAGCTTCTCCATCTGCAAACGCACAAAACGATTAGATTGAGAAATGTTTAACACCTGTCTTAGTTTAGTGTACTTGATGGGGGGTGTATCGATACACCCCCCTTCAAGTGCTCCAACCCAAAGCATTCACTGGTAGTTAACTTGTCCGCAGGCACTGATGGGCTAGCTCTGTTGGTTGTAGCGTTACCCTGCTCAACTCTTGTATTAATTATCAAAAGTACGACATGTGGGTACTCAAAATACTCGGCTTGAAGAGGGGATTCCGAAAATGCATTAAAAAAAAAAAAAAAAAAAAGAGGGTCAAGTTCAAGGTCATCATCAGGTTAGCCCAAAGTGGTCGATGTGGGTACTCAAAATACTCGGCTTGAAGAGGGGATTCCGAAAATGCATTAAAAAAAAAGAGGGTCAAGTTCAAGTTCAAGGTCATCATCAGGTTAGCCCAAAGTGGTCGATGTGGGTACTCAAATGACTCGGCTTGAAGAGGGGATTCCGAAAATGCATTAAAAAAAGAGGGTCAAATTCAAGTTCAAGGTCATCATCAGGTTTGCCCAAAGTGGTCGATGTGGGTACTCAAATGACTCGTCTTGACTAGACGAGCAAGAATCTGCAATCAGAATTCAGATCCGACCTATGGTAACCCAGACCCATTCCCCCCCCCCCCGAGGTCTCGTCTGTGACACTTTTGCCCCCCCCCCCGAGGTCTCGTCTGCGACACTTTTGCCCCCCCCCCGAGGTTAGGGAAGTATGTCACATGGGTACTCTGATGACTTGACTTGATGGTTCGAACAATAGCATAAGTTATTAACATTATATAAATATAGTCATGTAATTTTAATTTTTTTACACAGCTCTATATTCGCACAGAATAACTAAAGCTGTTAAATAAAAAGAAGACTTTTACCACACTTAGGTTATATACTGCATAACATATTCCTATATTACTAACATTTAAGTCTGATTAAAACAATAATGCAACACACAATGACGTACCTTGCTGGGGTGGGAAGAATCCACCGTGGAATTCTGCGTAGTGCTTCATACTGTGTCTGCGCGGGAACGTGCAGCCGCAAATGACGCATTGGTGTGAGTCGTTCATCTTGAATATGGATTATAAAGTTTCGTTAATCACAAACAATACGGCACAACACAACCGTTTTAAATAGTTCAAAGATGCTGGACGAATATCACAAATGAAATCAGCAACTAACAAAAATCGCGTAGAACGGAGCAGGATCGGACTAACACGTCTACACGCACTGAACTCTCGAACTGAACTGACGGAGGGCTGGCGATGTGGGGTGACGCTCCCCACTAATGGATTTCGGAGAAGGCCGGGGCAATAAATCTCAACCGCTGTCAGGGGTAAAAGCAACCCTCCTCTAATTGAATTCGATACGGGGGGACTATAATGGGTTCCTAGAAGGGTCGGGTGCAGCTGCTTCCCAGACCGGTCTCGACTCACCGGTCTTTTGTGCGAACATCTGCTGCGTCGACGTTTGTCGCCTAGACAACAAATCACGACAGCTGTCAGGGGTAAAAGCAACCCTCCTCTAATGTAATTCGATACAGGCTGACTATAATGGGTTCCTGGAAGGGTCGGGCGCAGCTGCTTCCGAGGTTAGGTTAGGTTAGGTTAGGTTGGGTTAGGTTTGGGGGGGGGCTCCTCCTGATTGATGTACCGCGGGGGGGGGCTCCTCCTGATTGATGTACCGGGGGGGGGGGGCTCCTCCTGAAACGAAAAAAAAAATTTGCATATTAATTAGGGTAATTAAAAATTTGCATATTAATTAGGGTAATTAAAAAAAAAAAATTTCATACTAATTAGGGGGGGGGGGCTCCTCGGGGGGGGGGCGCTCCTCCTGGCTCCTCCTGAGCCAGAACACTCCATTTATCCCTACTCATATGGCAAGATTCATTATCCCATCTGAATGTCAAATGTGTAGAACTCATAGCAGAAGTGCTGTTTACAAATCTTAACCTAGTAAACACCTACCTTAAAAACGAAACAAAGTTGATAGAACTCTGCTTAAAAAATTGTCAGAATGTTTTCTCTAAATGTAAGGGATTATGCCCTAAAAAAAAGGAAAAACATTAGATGGCTTTGTTTTTTGGGGCAGGGATTGATTCATAAAACAACAAAAACTAGTACGCACGCAGCACGCTGACGTGAGGGAAGTGAATTTCCACATACAAAACCTGTACAACTCAAAACCAGTGTAAAACATTTCCAATTTTATTGAAATCTGAAAACATTGATTTTTTGGCTGTTCTGATGCTCCTGGTTTCATTTACCTGCAGTGCTAGGAATACAATTTTACGCATTATAAGGTTAGGAAAGGTCCAGTCAGGCTTGAGAGTAGGCGCGAGGTTTCTGGGGATGATACAAATACAACAACAAATAAATAATGCTTTTCTAATGTAAAAACCCCATAAGACCCTACTGTGTTTAGCCGATATACATTTTCTTTAATAACTCGGTAAATATTTATGCTTGAATGACGAGAGAGGGCTTATAACTTTTGCTTCACTAATTCCCATCTTAAACTAAACATTAATTTTACGTCCGGGGCTTTTCTGACCCTTTTTAGGCCCAGAAACTCGAAATTTGAAAGAAAAATCCCCAAAAAGGAGGTTGGATTTTTCCGATTGTTTTTTCCAACGAACTTGTCCAACTGATTATAGTAAGGAACATCCCTACCAAATTTTAAGTAAATCGGACAAAAATTGTGACCGCTAGAGTGCCTACACACACACACACACACACACACACACACACACACACACACACACACACACACACACACACACACACACACACACACACACACACACAGACACACACACACACACACACACACACACACACACACACACACACACACACACACACACACACACACACACACACACACACACACACACATGTATAATTTTGAAGACCCCCCAAAACGTGTTCAGGGGGTCACGTCAGATAGTGGTCCAAAACTTCTATAGTGGTCCCGGGCTTATGTTTCACCGTGCGGGTCATGCTAATAGTTCCCTTTTCCATAGGAAATTCACTAATAAAGGCAAATAGAATAACTAACGAAAAAATTAAGCCGCGATTTAAAGGACAAGTATATTTACATTTATAAAAAAAACACATGCAATATATTTTTCTTGTCTGTATTCACATACCAGACAGTAAACATAAATAAAATCTGCCGTGTACCATGTGTAAGACGCATTTTATTACATCCCGTTCATTAATAAAACTGTGGCTGATGCTGCGAAATGTTGGAATTGATCATTGCAATTAGATGTGGCGATGAGGATGAAGCCGACATGATAAAGCTTTTAAAACCATTAAATTATTTCAATCTGATTCCTAAGAGTATGACATTATTCTGTATTATGTCAGACATTAAAACTATATCTTCTATGTTTAATATTTTTTTAGAAATATAAATTTGTAAAACATTTTTACTTTTTCACCTAACGTGAATTATTGAAACTAATTGTAATGTTGTAATGCAAATGGATATTGTTTGAAATTGGTGGTAAAGACGAATAGTCTTTGAGTAACCATAATAAACTAACTTAATTTTCTATATATTTTGAAAATAAATATTTTAGATACAACTTTTTAACGGTAGAAGGAGTTTCCATTTAAGGGCGCCGTTAGCTTGAGGCCGCATCGGTGGTTTACAGTCCAGAGTGGTCCCCGCAACCCCATTTAATTGAGCGCTGTGGTAAAACCACCTGAAATACAATACGGGCATTACTAATATAAGGGTGAGAGTTTAGTGAATATAGGAGTCGTGCCCAAATTGTTTTCTGCTATACTTATATGTCACATAGTTATTGTACAGACAAAATAGTTAATGATTAAGGAGTGAAATACTTTATTGGAAAAACCTACAATAGTGGACGCATAACAATAATCTTTGTATTAAGTTTTTTTATCATGTTGAAATATATAAGCATGGTTTTATTTAATTTGTTACTTCCGATATGTGTCTAATAAACTATTAAATACTGAGTTAAACTTGCAATCATAAAAATAATATTAACATTTTGTAGGAGTAATTTTAGTAGAATAAACATGTAATGTGTTAGGTTTACTAATTTATGAAATGTATTTCTAGCTTGTGTTATATGTCTTTGATAAATCTTCCCTTGAAACCTTTGCAGAATCTAACTAGAATATAATATTTGGAACATAATTCATAA
The DNA here is from genome assembly GCA_963675035.1 of Allygus modestus. Classification (NCBI taxonomy): domain Eukaryota; kingdom Metazoa; phylum Arthropoda; class Insecta; order Hemiptera; family Cicadellidae; genus Allygus; species Allygus modestus. Next base: position 317,281,804 of record OY776112.1, read on the forward strand.
TGAAAATTGTTAATACTTACATCATCACCATAATATTTACCATGACCTAAGACTTCATATAGTGATGTATAGCTCTTAAAATTTCGTAAATTTCCTACCTAAAAATTTTAAAAATATACGTTGTAGGTTGTATTGTGTTATGAATGCTTTTCAGGTCAGCCCTGGTCACAACAGTACAGCCACAGACCACCTCTTTCGCTTAATTGGACATTTAAGCGATATAAATGAACTACGGTGGCTTTTAATGGACGGTGTCATAACACTTTATAGCCAAGGCAGTGCTATTATTAAAGTAATTGCGAAAATGAAAACAAATGTCCTTTTCCTACCCATTAAACATATTTTAGCATATTATCAGTTATTGTGTTAATTGTTAAAAATAATAAGTGATGCTGGTACACGTTTTCCGATAATAGATAATAGATACCTGAAACGATTATCATTTAATCGATTACGTTGAAACATGTAAAGATACGATTTAATAGTGTCAAGCCGAACTAACTTAATAGTATGCACGGTTATTATTATTATTATTTATAGTTTAATTTTTATCTTTGACATATATTTTCTGACTTTAGACTTACATATTGCATTATTTTTTTATGTGACTAAACTTTGGTAATATATATTGAAAAGGACCAATTAATGTAATATTTCTTATGTTTTAGCTTACAATTCTCCTTAACTTTTCTTGGAAAGATTTTGGTAAGTATTAAAACCAAAAACGACCATTAAGTTCTTAACCATCGTAATTATTTCATGAATAAACATACAAATAGGTAATGTAAACAATATTATAATACAACATTTGAATTGTTTTCGCATTATTTTGCACATTGCATATTGTAAACTGAGCATAATTTTGAACTAGTGCTGGCATGATTAAAGTGATATCTATAAAGTAATCTTATGTATAACTTTTTTGGGACGGGAAAGTATATTTTTATCTGCTCAATTTAAAGAACCCAAAACCAACAATTAATTCTCTAACTCCAAATAAGTACTAGTAAATAGTACTTTCTCTCAGTTTAGTTTGGATTAGTACAACAATATTTAATTTAAATTATTACAAAATTGTTGAAGTAAATTTAAAAAAAATATCTAAAACAATCGAACGTGCCTCTTCAAGATAAGGACAATTAGGACGGAAAATCTTTTGTACGTGTCTACTCAGTTCTCTTTCAAGTTTGGTGTCCAACTTCTAGATTCATCCAGATTATTAAACTAGGTGTAAATAGGGACTATATGGCAGAAGTAAAACTAAATATTTTACTTTAATGTATTTAACGGTGCTGTTAGTACTGGGTTATTAATAAAATACTTGGATAATGAATTTATTTAATTTATATGTCCATTAAATTGTTTGTAAAAGGTTTTGTAAAATCAATAAAATAATATCATTACGGATGATATTTTGTCGGTTTCCATGATCTATACTAATTTTTGTAGATAAACGGAGGTTATAATATGACGAACCTGTTTGAAATAGAACTATATGTTTGATTACTTTACCATGATATAATATCCCCTCCCCCAAACCCAAACTAAAAATGTTGTTTAGTTTAAAAGTTGATTATTTTTCATAAAAAAATACAATATCACATCTAAATACTGTAACTAGCTTTACGTCGAAACCATGACAGCAGCCCTGTCGTAGGTTTGAGTACCAGTCGTTACAATACAGTTTTATCATTACCCTGCGGCTTGTACAATAGCGGCTCAACGATTGTTTTGCATTATTTCAAATATAGGGGAAAAATTGCCGCCAAACATTTTAAAACATTTTTTGGGGAGACCAACGAAGTTAATTAGACGTACTTTATTGCGCGGTAACATATGTTGGTTAAATTTTCACCATAGAAAAATGTATATTATAAACCTCAAAAATGTGTGCAGAATAAATGTCACTTTGTTAAGGAATAGGGTTTCACTTAAAAAATAAGGTTACATACCTTGTCGTCATCAATCCACTAGTTTATAAGATTACTAGTTTCGGGACTAGTTTTGTCCCATTATCAAATCTTGCTGTATCACATAATAAAATACTGTCATCGCCTTGAGTTTAAAAAAAATTTAAACACTAAACACAAACTTGTATACTGACACATAGAAACATTAAACATTTAAAAACATTTGTTTTTAGTGTTCAAACATTTTTAAACTCAAGACGATGACAGTATTTTATTATGTGATACAGCAAGATTTGATAATGGGACAAAACTAATCCCGAAACTAGTAATCTTATAAACTAGTGGATTGATGACGACAAGGTATGTAACCTTATTTTTTAAGTCATACAATCAATCCAGGAGGCGAATAGCATGAATGAATAGGGTTTATTAAAAAAATATCTTAAATAGGAATTATTAATACTAAGTACAATTTTTAATGTCAACATTTAACAACGAATAGGCTACGTACGCACAAACATAATTTTAACGAATCACATTAACGTGCTATATTGATGATGCATCGCATTGTTTGAGCTGATTTGTATTCAGAACGCACGAACGCGTCAGAAATACACGAGCTGTGATGTACGCAGCTCTCATATTAGGCATTAAACAATCGGATTGACTGATATAAATCGGTAGAAGTATTGGGATTATTGTTTTTAACAATGCAATTTAAACATTTACAAATACACAAAAATGTCCAAAGAACATACTCTTAATGTATGATGACTTATGTAAAATGGTTGGGACATTGGGTGAGACACTTTATCTTTATATGGTAATTATTTTGATATCCTCTCTCCACAGTTCCACTTATCTTGATGATTGTCCATAGTTCCATCTTTTAATAGTTTGCGATTGTAATTTTATTGATTTTATGTTGGTTTATGGTAATTTTAAAAATAATGCGATGCAACACAATTGTGTGTTTACTTGACAAGATTCTGAAGTTTACTTTAAGAATATATATTCGTGAACAGATTATTTGAATTGATAAAGATAACCAAAGTACCAACCATACCATTTTACCATATCATTATTATAAACCACACAACCATACCATACCATTTACCATACCATAACCACAACCATACCATTAAAACCACCACCATACCATACTACACAACCACCATACAATACCATTACCACAACCACAATTTTATTTATTTAATTTTATTTACTGCACAACTACAATATTCAAAATATTCTAGAAGTGATCGACCTAATCATACTAGGTGTTCCGATATAAGAATTGATTAATTGAAATGACACAAACTCAAATTTTTATAAGTTTAAAATGCAGTAAATAATTAAAGTTGTTCTTGAAATAAGGGAAATTACCTTTTGCTGAGTGGCAGTACTGGAGCTGAGTCTCAGTTCAAATAAGCTGATTGTTATTGGCTGATTATTATAAGCTGATATTGGGATTACTCGAAAAAGTGGACTTGATGATTGCGGTTGCTGTAGAAATTGTAAGTCAGATTCTAATTATTGATAATTAATATTTGAGAGAATCAAGTTTATTAAATATATGTCAGCATTTTCTTAATATGTTACTCATTTGTTTAAGAATTAATTTAAATGATTTTGAGCTGATTTAAGTTTTAAAGGAATATGTAAAGTTTCAGACAAACCTGTTTCAGTTGGTTGTAAAAAAAGCACATTGTCACCTAATTTTTCAAGGATCTTCTATCCAACGTTCTATTTAATTTTAACTACTAGAGAATTGTAATTGGTCATATTTCCTAATGTTTACAGACACGGATTAACCACAGTTTCTTTGATGCCAGACGGTCCACTCAAAACCAGTACCACAAAGTAGTCCCACCCAGTTATTATAAAGCCTTTGATGAAGAAGAGGTTTAAATAAAATATTAAGTTTAGTGTATGAAGAACTGGTGAAAATGTATTTTTTGTGTAGATTGAATTTAATAAACAGCGTTGTACACTCAAGAGTCTTTTATTTAATTCTCACATGTTTCTATCCAGATTTGGTGAGTTTAAAACCCCAAAATTTAATCAATGTGTTATCCTTAATTAGCATTAGAGGGTACGTAGGTTAGTATCCATTCCTGAATTTAGTCCTACAATGATCCTACCTTTCCTGAGCATGAGGAATACTAACTATTGTAACCACCATACAATTTTAATTTGGATGATCAACCACACAAATCCGATTTCTTAAGTAATTGCACTTATTTTGTAAGAGTTTTGCCAACTCTCCACGTGGAAAATCAAATGGAATAAATTAATCGAGAAAGCTGCATTAATGGGAGGTATTACATCAAAGCAATATCTTTAGGAATATCAATTAAATAAACAATTCTTAAATGAAAATGTAGAGTCCATATAATACTTGTATTTAGATGTTATATTTAACAAAATAAATAGAACTTACAATTATTATTGATTCATTTTAATATTTAAATACAAATTTTCAATGGAAACACAGGACAGTTTAAACAAATTATACTTTTACTTTTATTTAAAATTTATGTTTCAAACTAATATTGCATTTTTTAATTTTAGTGGTAACGTTATTATTTGTTGTATATAAGTTTTGCTTTTACGTACAAACATGTAATTACCACACCGAAAATGGTTCAAGAAATTAAAGCATATCGATGCATTATTGATTTAACATTTAAGTAGTTGTAAAGAATTGTAATGTTATTCAGTATTGACTGAACCCTACAGTTTAATGACTTATGTAAAAAGGTTGGGACATTGGGTGAGACACTTTATCTTTATAAAATTATTCTAAAATATTCGTCGCAAATAGTCACTGTTTCAAAAAGGTTTACAATAGCTCTTCTGTTGAAAGTTGAATAAGTGAAAAAAATTAAATATAATTTAATAAAATATTAAAACAGATTATGACAAAATGAACTTTTTGTCACTTAATGTCCACCTCTAAGTATTTGATAAAAATGAAAGCAATCAACAAATTTAATTTTCTACTGGAAAATATATAAACCAACACATATGTATGGTTCACAGTGTAAACTGTTTGAATCATAGACATTTTCAGTGATTTAGCTATTCAAGGTGTGTGAATATTCAGAATTAGTGTGTAAAAGTTACTCTCTGGCAGATTTTTATGATCGTCGGCCAATGTTTATTAGATATTCACCGAATATTACCTTTACTAGATTGCTCACACGTTGTGCTCAAAGTCATAGGAAGCATTAGCCGATTGGCACGATCATTACACCTTTCTATCCTTTTAGAAGCCTTTGGGTTGTTTTAAATCATCAAATATCATTAGGGATTTTCCCATAGTTCCTAAGAAATTAAAATAAAATCATAGAAACTAGATCAATTATATAATTATACAAATTATGTTTTTTTTTTAAAAAAAAGGGACCACAGTCTGGACCCAGTCACATGATATGGCTTGACCGCAGTATTCGCCTGAAAAGACGGACTACCTGCTTGTGGTGCCTAACATATTTACATCAACCAAAGTCAAATATCACTTATTCGTCAAAAATTATCCAACATTTATGAACAAAATATTTAATATTTTAAAGACATGGTAATCAAGACAAATGCCTTGTAAACAAAATACTGTTTCGTCCACGAGTAAAATAATTACAAAGCTTATATTGACTTAAAATTAACTAGTCCATTTTGTCAGAAACAGTAATACGGTAAGCAACAATATCAATAATACAATTGATAGTATGTGTGATATGTTGGTATGTAACATATTATATATTAATAATAATAACTGAATCCTTATTAATTTAATCGGCGCCCTTGTTATGTGGGATCTGGTCTTACATATTTGTATCTTGCTCATAAACAGACACGAGTTATATTGCTTTTCATTAATATCGATCCAGACTCTTCATAAAAGTAACAGAATAGTTCACGACTGATGCCAAACCGGCACTGCAGCCATTGAGAGCTCTCTAGAGACCAACGTAAATAACGCCACAGACTGGAGCGCTGCCTCTTCAGAACATTTATTTTATTTACTACTATGTCCTTACTTATTTGTGTGTGTGTAAAATAAATGTGTGTGTGTATGTGTAAAATAATCTCAAAGTGAAATTAGAAAACAAACGTCGCGTAATAAAATCTTTGCTTTTGTAAGTTGGCTGTTAAAGTTGTCCTTAGACTTTAGTTTTAAGTTTGTCTTTGTCATTTAAAATGTACTATTTGTTTTAATTATTATAAGTTGTAATAAAATCATCAAACAATATTCTGGAAAGTGGATGATTGCAGCTGTGAGTTTAAACTATAGTCAATTACAGCTCTCACTTGTTGTATGGACCTTCTGAAAACGCCACATAGAATTTACGATAACGTCACTTATTTCTTAAACTAATGACATATAAAATATGAAATAATGTATTTAACTAAAATTATGGATCATAATGAAGTTTTCGAAACCGTCACAAGCTAACTACTGCCATTAATTAAATACAACACTAAACATCTGGCGTGCTTTGTAACTGGCACAGTTATGGGGATGTTTATTTCTTTGGCTAACCTATTTTTTTATTAGTGAATTTCGTATGGAAAATTAATTATTAGCATGACCCACACGGTAAAAGGTAAGCCCGGGACCACCATATAAGTTCGTAATGTGACCCCCTAAACACGTTTTTGGGGTGGTTCAAAATTATATATATATATATATATATATATATATATATATACATAAAATCACTCTTACAGTTGGTTTTATGAGTAGTCCATCCCTTGTGGTCCAACTTGTTACTGTATATATTCGTTCAGTTCAAAGACTAAGTCACTGAAAATGATTTATTAATGTGTTTTATAAAATTTCAGATTGATATATAGTTGTATACACTAGTATTTTTTCACTTATAACAGATTTTAAAGAAAAGCTGATACTCTTACAGGTTACCACATCAAGCTGATATAGAAAACCCCAGAGATCCGCCATGTTTAATCGTATAATACATTTAAGAAATCCCATATTTAGATGATACTTCTAAATGTCTCTCTTCAAGTAGATACTGGGGAAACTGTCAAACCGCCATCTTTATAAAACTTAAATTTTCTTGATACAGCAGTGTATATCACAGTTATACAGTTTTAAACCAGCATTGGGTTGATACTACCCAAATATTAACTGCGTACTTGGCTTAAAACATTTAGAGAGCAGTGAGCAGTGTCAAGGTGACACGTACGGTTCACAGAGAAAAATGAATAATTGTTGAAACTACCAAAAATATAATAAACTAAACAATCTAATTTGTGTATGGACAACTAATTTCATTGTTTGCTTTAAACATTGTCATTTGCAAAACATATTGCTCTGTAAAAAAATGCTGGGGTATTTTAAACACAAAGATGTTGGTTAAACTGATTGTGTGAAAATAGACACTGAAATTGGTTTACTAGAGGCTTGAGTAACCAATTCGCATTCGTGGTAAAACTATGCTGTGTCAATTTGGCATTTGTGACACGAAAGCGTGTTGGTCTTCTAAAATATATTTTAAACACGGTAATTTTGTGTGGAATTGTGGGTAATTAATGTGCGTTGCACCCGGGATTGGCCGTAATTCACAAAAAGCCAGGAAAAATATGCGATTAAGTGTAATTTTGTATATGTTGACGGTAGTTATAGTAAATGAATACAATTTTGTTTATTAAAAATACAAAACAATTATTTAAATAGCACAAATGATCAACGGTGAAAGATAAAAATCTGTATTACACTATTAGTACTATTACATTTAGTCTAAGTTTGGGTAGGGCTTCGGGTATGTAATAAACTAATAAAGCAACTCAAGATTAGGTTTTTAACACTATGATATGTATTTAAATTGGCAGAAAAACTCTTTCAAAAAGGATCCATGAACAAATATTTCCACCTAAAAAGTAGAAGTAGAAGTACATTTTTTAATGTAGTTGCAGTTGCAGATGAATGAAATTATCAACTTATTACTGAGAATAATTATGAATAAATCCTACTGTTGGTACACTGGTGAGGCAAATTTATCGTTCTTTGAACTATGATGATTCGTTGTTTACTCCTATAAGTGATTCTACTCGTGAAAATCACTGGAGTAAAAGTAATACAAGTTGGAGCAAATTCATTTTTTCACTCTATTTATGCATCTAATCTTGCCGTGAAATATGATAAATCATGAGCAAACAAACGAATACAAGTTTATTAATGTTAAAATCATTAGTAGGTATTTGTTTGAGTTACTTTGCCAACTAGTTCGATTTCAGCGAGTAGTTCTTTGCCTCACCAAAATTTGGAAAGAACGGCTCGTAGTTTTGTTCATCAGTGTTACCTCCAGTAATACCAATAGAACTCCTTGACAGCGACAGACGACACCCGGCAGCATTCTTTTTGTTAGTTTGTCAGTTTACGTTCTTTGAGTTTTAAATTGCGAATGTGGAACTGCAATGCAGTAGCCAAATACTACTGTTACTACATGTCGTCAAGATGGGTGATAAGGTAAGTGAAGATTTAGCTGTAAAGGTAGTGATCAGTGTTATTGTAGGCTGTAAGTAACCCCTACAACTCCGTGAAGGAAGCGGCGTGCTTGAGTTATTAGGGTGATTGATGTTAGAAGGACATCCTAGGAAAAACAATTTTGTTTGACAAAATAACTTAGGCCTTGTCAATTTTGCCTACTTATCCTCTACTCAATAGATTGCAATGCATACATAGTATAATCCATCTTACGTTCTAGTAAGGTTATCTGAATTTCAAAGTAGGTATGCCTAGCTCACAAACTTAACTTGGCTCGATTTTGTTGGGGTCATGTATACTCCATAATTACCGATTACAGGCCTAGCCTACTCTCCAAAGCCTGTACGACTCGAAGTTAAATCTCACTTTTGTACTCCTTACATTAAAACTTTGAAGGGGTCTGAGAACTTAATTTGCTAATTTTATACAAACATGTTATAACTCCTCTAGTATTTTGACTGCTCCAGCTTTAGTGAGTCTACTATAGACAAGTTAAGTTTGTGAGCTAGGCGTACCTACTTTGAAATTCAGATAACCTTTCTTGAACGTAAGATGGATTACACTATGTATGCTTGGCAATCTATTGATTAGAGGATAAGAACCTGTAGGTAATTATGGAGTATACATGACCCCAACAAAATCGAGGTAAATTTACACTTTTCTTATAAATTTTGACCTGAAAAACACGATAAAAGTATTCTTTTTCCGCGGAAAGACCGTTTTAATGGTAAAAATAGTAAAAAAAACTTCGACGGTTCCAATTTCTTCTGCCGACTAGTGGTTTGAGGGGAGGAACGTTCAAATTGCAACATGGAACTGTCTGCAAGAGATTTCCAATCTAAGAACTTGTTAATAAAGAAAACACATAAATACCGTTTGATCAATCATCATCCACTAGAGATAATCATAATATGTTCTTAAAATAACTATACGTCAGTAAATAACAACTTTTAAGATGAAAATTAACAGTACGAAATTAAATAAACGGTGTTAACGTCCATTTTGTTATTTTTTCTGCTTCGGAGCTGATTTTTCTACTTGGAGCAGGTTTGCCAACTCGAACCCTTGAATATTGCTCGACTGCACCTGTATTACCTAACCTAACCTAATTAGGAGTATAATAGGTACCAAAGTATACTTATATTCGGATTGTTGGTTGGTGGGCTTGCCACGGGTACTTATTAGGTTAACTAGCGTTGGGTTAGGTTAGGATTGTTAGGTTAAGTGTGGTTTGTTTTTGTTCGTTTTGCCATCCAGGTACGGTGGCACTTAACCTAACCCAAGCTAGTTAACCTAATAAGCACCCGTGGCAAGCCCACCAACAAACCATGCCAGTACTAAGTGTACGCTTTCATGTCACATACCGTACGAAGATGTAGCGTTTTTTATTAACCATTCATTTTCGGATCAAGCTTCTTCGCCAGCTCACTTCCTACAGGATGAGCTTACGCGCTCCGCGCTTACTTGCCTCCATGGTGACCTCGTTTGCTGTCACGTACCCTACGAAGATGTAGTGTTTTTTACTAACCATTGCGCTCACTTGCCTCCATGGTGACTTAGTTCGCTCCGCTCATTTACTTTCAGAATGAGCTTGTTCACTTTGCTCACTCACCTCTCAACACTTAGTCACTTATAATGGGTAAGGGGTAAATAAAGCACAAAACATAACTTTTTATTAGATACATATTATCTACGACATTTCATTTATATATATTGTATACTCTATGGACGTTTTCCTGATAGTCTGTAGAAACTAGAAACATTGAAAGTTGTGTTCTAATCTGTGGTTTGTAAGTATTGTCTGCTTGCATCGAAAATAATAATTTTAAGTAATATTTTCTATAATTAATAATGGTTCCCGTGCAAAATAAATGTTATTTCTGGATTCTAGAGGTAAAAATCTTTAAGAAAAATGCAAATTTAACTCAATATAGTTGGGGTCATGTATACTCCATAAGAACCCTGTAATCAAATACCTACTAAATTTTATTGTTAGCTCAAGTAAACAATTCAGGGCTTAAATAAAGTAGTTTCCGGTCCGCCTCCACATATATGAAGACGTGAGTGATGCCAACTTTTTATTATCAACAATAACATAACATAACTAAACTTCTGTCATACTAACACCTCGCTTTGAGAGTAGTTTACATCTCACCTAACCTCAATTTATCGAATAAGAGTCGTGCCGACTGTACTGTTCTGAGTAGGCCTACCGTACCTCCGTAGCTCCTTAACCTATTAAGCCCCTTGTCAACCTGACCAACCAACCATGCCAGAAAGTATACTTGCTGATACGCAACTTGCAACTCGCAATACACAATGACAGTGAGTAAAATTGTTGATGGCGAGACTTATCGCCATATTGCGATATCGCTAGCAAACGAATATTTGCTTAACATAAGATAGAGAAAATATTGATGTTAGTCAAACGGTTAACATTACCCATTACGGAATACACACAGCATAAAGGTGGGAGAATTCTTTTACATACGTAGGGTGGTGGAAACTTTCAAATTAACTTACAGGAGAACATTAATTTTGTGACATTCAAATATCGCATGAAAATATCGAAGTTTTAACAATCGATATATATATCGAATAATTAAACTGTATTCTATTTTTAATAATCAGATGTTTTTAAACATTTTAATTAAAATTGTTTATTTACATTTTAAAATAAAGTAAATAAAAATAGAAGTAGAAAGTGATTGTGAGTTTGTGAATTTTACATGTTTCTGTAAACATGTGTTTAATCCAATAGAAAAATGTGTTAGTTTTCTTCAAGACAAAGAACTAATAGGTATCTAATAATCCAAATTGTGAAGTGTGTGGAGGCAAAACAAAAAACACTAATACGTGGTGAAAATTTGGTCAAATTTTGATGCAAAAAAAAGGTCAATGACGAACACGATGTAAGAAAGAACGCTTTAGAAAACACTTTTTTCGAAAATGCCAAGTTTGGATTGATTAACATTCTAACTTTAGTTTAATTTTTTGTATAAATGTTGTAAATTATGATTTTTTAATAAGAAAAACAAGCACATCAACATCTAAAACCAGCAGGAAAACTATCGCTGATTGGATGTCGTTTTGTAGAGAGCTACATCGACAGAAAATTTGAAGAATAAGAGTAATCGATATATCAACTGTTAAAACTTTTGATATTTTCATTCGATAGTATGGTAGCCCAGATCCGGAACTGCACCCGTTTAAACGTTTAGGTATTTTAGTTCAGAAAAGGTAATTTGTAACTTTTATTTATAGAATGGAACCAGACGAGAAATTCAATGATTTCAACGGTTCACCTACTTACCTCCAACAGCAAGTAGAAAGAAAACTGGACAGAGTGAGAGTGGGAGTGGCAGTTCTACAAGGTAAAATCCAATATAACAATCCGAATAAAAAAAAAGAAAGTTACAGTCCCCATCTAACCCCATCTAACATACGCTACCGACAGTGAGGTGCCTCCCTCCTATCTTAAGATTAAATTATAAACCCTTTTTCCAGGCCTATTACAGTGTCAGGGGATATTTAGTTTGCCGGCAAGCTAAGTAGCCAAACAAAAATACCCTTGCTGCAGCAAACCTAATATTTAATACACAAGCAGATTTTGTGTCACGCTGAGATATCAGGATCCACTGTACCGATTGTTATGATTGAAGTATCTATGCGGAAATGTCTCAATGCGTAGGTCTGCAGAAAATCATTAAAATCTACATCGGCCCTCAGGCCCCAAAGGCCTTCAAAGTTGCAATGTTAATCTTATGCAGTGTCTCCAGTTCGGCCAGGGACAAATACCATACAAGTAGTTAAATATTATTGTATTGTAGGTAAAATTATTGCACGTTTGCAAAGACACCTAAAACTTACACTCAAACGTGAAAATAGACAAACATTCAATTTTTTTAAGTAGAACAGCTGTAAATTTCCAAACGAAATAAAGGTTCGAATAAATAAACAAATGCTTAACAAAACTCACGATATTTTACAAAGCCTATGTAGGGTATTTATAAAAATAAATGGCAAAGAATCCAACAAAAAATTGTATTTAGTACTTTTAAAATATGTTCTGAGAGCCTATTTATGTATTTTTAAAATTTAATTCATTAAGTAGTCAGTAATTAGTTCATCATTAATAATCATTCAATTAATTAGTAGGTCATAATCATGTATAGTTTAGGCTGATCCCAAATTATTATACAATTTACCGTATCGGACGTGACCTATCGTACATGGTACAACGGGCTGAATTATCGTACAAAACGATAATAATCGTACAACTGGAGACACTGATCTTATGGAAGAACAGTAATCATTGAAATTGAGAATTTGATAGCTGTTGAAGGTAACAAAACACAGTACAGAAGAAAGATCAGCTGCTTCAGGCTAACTTTTGGAATGGCAACACAATTTAAAGTCACAACCGTATTTGCTTGAATTTGTGAGCAGCTGGATTTGCTAGTTTGTTATAATATTATAAAGAAGAGATGGTTTTTGTCTGTCTGTCTGATGTTCTGGGTGAACACAAAAACTACTGAACTGACTGGGCTGAAATTTTACATAAAGGTAGATCTTGAACCCATGCAACATATAGGCCTATTCACTTCCTTAAAATCCCCTCGGGGCTAAGCCCCGTGAACGTCCTAAGTTTCAATGTTTACATTTCAGAATAAGGTTTTATGGGCTTCTCTTGATGAAGTACTCAATAAGTATTGGTATATCATTGCTGACCAGATATATAGTATTGAAAAATATTTTTCTTGGTATATCATTGCTGACCAGATATATAGTATTGAAAAATATTTTTCAGAATGGCCATTCTGGAAGAGCTAGTAAGCAGTTCAAGTGATCTTCAGCCATATCTTTCAGCCGTGGACCAACAAAAGAAAGAGTTCCAAGTGATCTCCAGCCAAATCTTTTTACCTGTGGACAAACAGAAGAAGTGTCTCCCCGTACCTGTTAGAGTTAGATTTAAAGGGCCGTTGAAGCCTTCACGATAAAATCATTGCATTAAACAATGTGTGCAATAAAGTGTTTTATCTTTAAATGTTTAGTATTTTTGAATATAAAGTACATATAAAGTTGACATATAAAGTTGGAAGATCCAGTGATTTAGAATCTTGAAAATTTCATTGTTTTTTTGGTACGGTTGTGAAAAGTGATAACTTTTAATCCAGGTTAATTTTTTCAATTAACCGTTTTTAACGTAACTTAATAGGAATGCTTAATTTATTTACAGATGAAATATTTTTTGCAATATTATATATTAAATATATGAACAAACTATAAAATTTGAATAACCCCTCAAAATTTGTCCAGTTTAAAGATTATGTTTTTTTTAACAGTTTAAAAATATTTTTTTACTGTTTTGGTCACTCAAGATCAAACCTGTAATGTGAAGACGAATACCTGGTGTAATTTTAAACTATGTAGAGTATAAGTGTTTCAAAAGCAACTTTACGGTGGGTTACCTTTATTAGTATAAAGTTTTAAATTTTGACCCATTTTAATGTGATATATAAATTTTTACTGAAACTTGGTGTATAAAATTGTTGGTGGACAGGTGATGTCGAGTTGAATTTGTCTGTGCAATATTTCCCGGTAAATTAACCTTTCTCAAGTGATGTATACCATTACAGACATTTAATTTTGCACAAGAAATAAGCTGTTCACTGTTTTTCTTTACACAGAAAAAATACAAACTTACCTGACAGGTATTTTGGTTAATATTTCACTCAAATTTGTTTAACAAATATAACACAAATGTTATGTGTTGACTTATTATGCTGCGTGTTATTTACAATAAAAAGGTTATATTAATACAAATTTGGGTAAGTATTTTAACACAGTATTTCTGTGTTGCTTAATCATAGAGTAATTTTTTCACACACAAAAATGTGTTAAACATTTAACACGGAAGAAATATGTGTTACCGAGTGACACAAGGAATTGTGTTGGTTTCCAACTCAGGTAAGTGGGTGAACTTCAACACAAGCAGCTGAGTGTTATTTCGACACAAGAGTGTGTGAGGTCTTACTGGGACATCTTGGTATTAAATTTGGGTCGAATTAACACGATTATTTTTTACAGTGCGAAGGTTAATTTCAAATATAGTTTGGTCAAACAAAAATTAACAGAGTTTAGCACTCATTAATTTGTTGTTTCTTAAATAAAACTTAAATCATCTCAAATGATTAAATGTTCTCAAATGTTCGGGATAGTTCGCCTCACCATAATTCGTGTTCACCTGTGCTGTTTTGGCACAAATCAAAGGAGACGAGCGGAAGTGAATGGGCGAGCATGGTATTGCATTGGTATTGGGCGAGCGTGTACTTAATTAGTTTGTTGTACACATTTGGTTGATTTGGTGCAAGACTCGTTCCAAACATCGAGAGAATCATTCGGCGATAGTGTACTGATACAAAATATTTCGTGTAGCTCCCACACTTCTCGCGACTACCGAAAAATTGTAGTTAGGCCAAATGATCAGGCGTATTCGCGAGAAGTGTGGGACAGCCTTTATTGATTAGGCCTAACACAAATTATTTTAATTTACCTTTAACAGGGTGTCTACTCAGTCATTCAAACAAAAATCAGGGACTTTTCGGGGACTTTTAGGGGACATTTGGAAAAAATCAGTGACCCATTCGCAAAACAACTTTAGAGCCTAGGCTACAGAAAAGCGAGTCATAGAATAATGATAGGGTACAATACAAGCCCAAACCTAAACAAAACCGTATCATCAGATTGTTATGAAATTAGTTAGCTAGTGTATGCCATTAATGAGATGAAAATGTACCACAACATAGCTCAATGTAGCCATAATTTACTGTTAACTTACCATAAAACTCTTATATAGGCTATATAAGTACTGCAATTAAACATAAAACACCATTTCACCATTTACCATGCAATAAAATAGGCCTAAATGAGAATAAAGTTAGGGCCTAGTTGCTTTCCACTTTTCAACAAGTTTTCTAAATTTACATGTTTTTTGCCTTTCATATGGCAGGCTAAGGCATTTGAAACTTGCACTTTCCCGGCATTTTAGCATCGGTCAGTAAACAATAGAAAAATCTTGGCAGGTTATTACTTTAAACTTTAGTTTCAAGAATGAGATTTAGTTAAAGGTAAAACACTTAAACACAAGCCTACACCAAATAATTAAACCATAAGTACCGTACTGCAGTTAACTACTAAAACGATTAATACTGAAAAGCAAAACAAAAACACAGTATCATTCCTGGGTTATTTCGTTTCAGTCTTATACTAAACTTATACTTTGTCTTAAACAAAACTAGACAATTAAAACATAAATGATATATTGTCAATTTTGGTTAGAATACCATCCTCGTGTTTATAAAGACTACCATACAAACTTATTACCATACGTTCACCCAGTAAAATATATTTAATATACTGAGTAGCCAAATGTTTTCCGCAGGGATATTATTATGACAGATAGTATTGTTAACTTCCCCTCCAACGCTGATCATCCCACTTGTTTTAGAAATATAAATTGCTATTGAAATATTCAGTCTCTTGGAGGTAATAAATTTTAAATTCATTTGCCTGATAAAAAATTAATACTAAAGTGATCAGGCCTACTTTATAACATTTTCACGGGATTTTGTATAGCAAATTAATGAAATTGTATTACTTTACTTACTAGCAAAGGAAGTAGCTTAAATAAAACTCAAATTATTGATAAAATTACAAATTTTATTGAATACCTTATATGAATAGAAAAGTAATATCAAAAAAACACTGTATTCTACTGTTGTTTTTAATTGATTTAATTTTATGTCATAAATTGCTAACTTTATTATTTTCAAAGCGCCCTCCAGTTCATCCAGGAAACTTCTTCTGCACTGCCACTAAAATCAAAAACCAAAACAGATGTTAAAACTTATGTTAAATAGATTTAATGCAACATAACAAGCAAAATTAATACACTTGCTGCAGGCACAGGTATATGTGTCTCTAGTACGAGGCACCATCGCAAACAATTCTTCATATTAACAAATCTGTAAGCAAGTATTCAAATTCAATTATTTCTTTACAAGTTAATAACTATCACACTGTACATTCGGTAAACCGTGCTACACGCATGGATGAAATGGGAATTAGCCTCTATTTAAATTAATCTATATATAGTTAAATATTTTCATGCATCACTGTATTCCGGGCATGACCAAAGCTTCCGAAACCTCTTAAAAACTCAGAAGTCGTATTCCAGATAACTAAGTAACTTATCTATAATTTCATTAAGAATAACTCAATTGGTTACCTATATTATTTTCATGCAAGTACATTTGCCATTGGGGTGTGATCGAGCTAAAAGAAACTTTATAGCACGACAGATCAATATTCCCATGCGTAGTTCCCACTGACTCGTCAGAACCAGGGGCGGATCCAGGGAGTCACACGGGGGGGGGAATGCCAGGGGTTTGGGGGGGTATGGAATCCCCCCGGGGTAGGGGGTCTGGGAGTCCTCCCCAGGAAATTTGTTAAAAACTCCATATCAATAATTTTATCGGCTGTAAAAAATAGCCGAACGCGTTTTATAGACCAAAATGTGAGTTATCGGCCTAATAAGACGACTATTGAATTCATGGACCGAAATCAGCTATTAGACCTGTTTTTTGGATTAAAAATGGCAATTTTACCACATTTCAAGTTCGCTGTAACTTTTAAACCGTAAACGACAAGTGAACATAGTTTATCGGCCAAAAAAACCTCAACAGTTTATATCCAAACTGCAATTTAAAGGCCAAACACGCCAGCGGAAGTATCAAAGTATGTTATCGTTGAAAATAAAGATTTTGCCTAAACTAAGATCGAAACAAATTTGATCGGCCGAGATACGGCGATTTTAAACGATTTTAAGGGACACCCGAGACACATATTACCAGCCTAAAATAGCAGTGCTTCCCGAAAGGTGGTCTGCGGACCCCCAGGCCCCAAGACAGAATGTTCTCATTCTTTCTGTAACGGAATATGTAAAATCCCAAAACTTTCTGCAAGCCTAAAGCGATTTTTCATGCGTCTACCGCAACCATTGGAATCATATTATAAAGCCCCTTGTAAAAAACTAATAAGTACGAAAATTATTTAAATAAATCATCTTATTGGAAAACTCCAAATTTTGGCAATCCAAAAGAAAAGTATTTTAATAGCAAAAATTACAACAATAGCCTGATTAGCTTGAACATATTAAACTAATATCTATAATAATAACAATAATATTAATCAGGTAGTACAGTATAATCAACCAATGTCTAAAATAAGCACTTACTTCTAAATTAGTTTATAGACTGAGATTCAAGGTCTGTAGGCATAATTTGTTGTATTAAAACAAACATTTTTTTTAATAACATATTTGGAAACACAGTTAGTCAACTAACTTGGAGTCCCTTACAACCAAATAATTAATATTTATTTAGTACTTAAGTACTTTCATCTATTTTAGGTATTTACGTCAAGGACCCTGCATTGGAATAATTTTTCGTCATACTATGCGGGAACATATGACTTTCGATACTAAAATGCGGCTGGAAACTTGCTGTTTTCATTTAAAATAACATATGTTCCTTTGATGTCTTTTCCAATCACTTCTTTTCCGATCACTAAAATTAGCTACATGTTAATCTTATGGTGAAAGCCTATTTTTGCCGTACAGTTCTTTTCCGATCAGTTTTAGAAGTTACAAACGCGACGCAACAGCTGACTTTCATTGTTGTCAAATCATTGGCCACAGTTAACCTCTCATTGATGTTACACGTGTGAAGCACATTATGGCATTGTGTTTTTGTCATTTATAAAATAATGTAACAATGAAAATTGCACCATAAATATAAATTTGGATTTTGATAAAAAATAGCTTAGAAGAAATCTTTTTAAAGCTAAGTAGCCTAGGCTTATGGTTTTTGTTTAATAAAATATGTAAATAGCCTATAGTAAAATAATAATCAGGCCTATGTGTTTTTTTGAGTAAAATAAACCTTGATTCTACAGTAAAATTATTTCTTGGTTTGTAATTAAATGACTTTTTTGTAGTGTGACGAAAAGTATCGTTCAATACTCGTCCAAAAAGCTCTTTGCCAGTGCTTGATCTAAATTCCGTGCTCGACTTCGTCTCGCACGTTGACACGATCTCGCACTGGCAAAGAGCGCTTTTCCGGACTAGTAACGAAATATACTATTCCGATAATTTTGCTCGTAGCAGACTTGCATTTAACAGACAATGCCTGGTGATGCATCGCGTAATAGGGTTTTTAATTTTTTTATATAATATTTCTAAACAAACCAAGCAAAAGACGGCTCAATTGGTTGGTTGGTAGAATCAAAAACAGACAATGTAACGTCACTGATTGGAGCCGCACGATCATATGATATATCCGAGCGATGCATTGCATAGTAGTTGAACTATGAATATCCCGATTCTCTTTAAATATCGTATCGATTAAATACGTACTGCCGTATCGTATGGCTTGCATAGTGGGATGTGCTGCTGCAAGTCAGAAATATTTAATTACTTAAACTCCCAGATAATCCTGGGTTGCAGTAGAAAAAATTGTTGAATCGGATGGCAAATGAATCGCCCAAAACCAGTATTGAAAGATAATCATTCTCCTCCGGGACCCTGGATTAACGTTTAAATTACGTTTAAATAACGTTTTAATAACGTTTAAAAATTAAAGTTTTACGGGATTGGCGGGAGTGAGCTGAATTTGTTTGTGAGCTATCTTCAAAACCGAAGTCAGTCTGTTTATGTTAATGGTGAATGGTCCAGAACTACTGTACAGAGATTACGTGTGGCATCCCTCAGGGGTCAATTCTTGGTCCCTTACTTTTTCTTATTTCTATTAACGATTTACCTGCAGACCTAAATGCCTTTACATATATGTACGCAGATGACAGTTTTCTTGGAATTCAGATGTTTTTGAGCTCAAAAAGGTAGCTGAATCCACTCTGGAAGAAGCAGCCAATTAGTTCCATGCAAATAATTTATTTTTAAACGATACAAAAACACAGCCAGTCATTTTTACTTTTAAAAAACTGCCTCCTGGTATTCATCAAAAAACAGTAATTGTGAAGTACTTGGGGATAACTCTTGATTCGACTCTCAACTGGGGCCCTCACGTTTATCTCGTAACAAGAAGAATCTCCCAGGTTGCTTTTTTGTTGAAGAGATTATTAAATGTGGTTCCATTAAAATATGTCATCACTTCATACTACGCATTTTTTCAATCAATTATCAGATACGGGCTTATTTTTTGTGGAAATTCATCTAAAACGCACAATATCCTTTTGATTCAGAAAAAAGTTGTTAGAATGCTCACAAACTCATCATGGAAAGCTCACTGGAAACCTCTCTTTAAAGATCTGAAGATTCTGTCTGTCTACAACTTATACATTTTTTATTTAATTTCATAAATCTTTAAAAATCTGAGTAGTTTTAATTCAAGAAATAATACTCACTCCTACTACAAACAAAATCAGTCAAAAATTGATGTACCTTATCGAAGAATGTCCAAAACTCAGTCTAGCCATATCATTATAGGAATTAAACTGTATAACAAATTACCACAATCTGCTCTTGACATTCCATTTAATTAAGTTAAGAAAATACTATTTGAATGGCTACTTTCAACCCCATTTTACTCTGTTGATGAATCTTTAGAGCTAAATAGTAGAGACGTTTCGTTTAGACGCGACAACGAGAGCTGCGTGCCGAGATGTTGTTAGCGAAATGTTTCGTTTAGACGCGGCAGCGAGAGGTCCTTGCCGAGATGTTCTTACCGAGATATTTCGTTTAGACGTGGCAACGAGAGGAACTTACCGAGATGTTTTTTAGCGGAATGTTTCGTTTAGACGAGGCAGCTATTCTCGTACTGGGCAATCGAAATTGTTAGCGTGATGTTTTGTTAACTAAATATGTCGCCGATCAATATAATTATTTTTAAAGAGATTTTTGCATTCTATATTCTGTTATATTTGAGCAATCGACATCTCTACCGAGATGTTTTAACAAATTGCTACATTTGGGAGTTATTTAATAAAACGATGCATTCAAATACGTGAAAATTAAAAAATAAACTAAATAAAATCTAATACGTAAATTATTAATGGAGAGTAGAAACAAATGTTAATCATTATTAAATATAGACAAGCATAATTATACTTTTAATGCTCACAGAATTTGTGAACGTTTTAGGCAGCAGTATAATTCTGCAACTTTCCCACTTTTTATACTATATACTCTCATTCCAACATTTGTTATTACTTATAAAATTGTAAATGAAAGATGTTTTTAGAATTATTATGTAGAAATAAAATACTATAAGACGTTGCCAAAATTATAACACACGATTAAAATCAAATAAAAACAAATATTTGATCGAATCATTAATTAATTTAAACTTAATAATAATTAAATTAATTTGTTTACACACGATATAGGATATAAGGAAAAACATTGCCCATTGAAATTGAACTCCCAATAAAGCCAGTCTAAAGAGCCTATATTTTACAACATTAAAAACTTGTTTGGTAATTTTCTCCTATATAGAGTTTAATAATATGATACATAAAAACAAATATGAGAACCAAATTAATAAACGGTATCAGGAAACTGACACATACTTTCTCCCTTTTGGCCCAACTTTAATGAATAAATTACTTTTTATTTACTAAATATAGAATACAAAGCACGGTCAAATGTACAGAAGTCTTGTAAACAAGTTGTTTTAACAAACATCAACCCAAATCCCTGCTTGGAGGCACTACAGAATCCATTGCTACACTTGTGGTTTTAAGAGGGGAAATGCCCCCTATTGCCCCCCCCAGGGTTATTAAGGGGCAACACATATCGAATTACCTCTGTTGTCAATGCTAAATTGACAAGCATATCAAGTTTGAATGAAATTGATCAGTAAATAAGAGAGAAATAGTAATTTTTGTATTCCCCATAAGAATAACATTGGACAACGTACTGCGTTTACCGCTAAATGAAAATTTCAATTTTCTCCGAAACCAGCAATCGTAGAATAGTAATTCAAAATACTAAATTATTTAGTTTTTTGAGCTCTTTTTAATGGTGAATAGTAATATTTTTTTATATTTATGTCTTTTTATGAAAAATCAAAAAAACTGAATTTTGGATGTTTTAAGTCCTGTAGTTTCTGAACCCGAATTTTTACAGGAATGCCGGTGGTGTCACTTTGTTGGAAAACTAAAGTTCTATAAACCACTAAAGTTTAATCAAAATCGTTAGAGCCGTTTTTGAGAAATTTTGATTGTTCATGTTTTTTTGGTGGTTTTTGGGGGATAATTACCCTTAAAAATCAAAAATTCAAAAAAATGAAAAAAACGCCTGGAGATATCGTGGATTAGTACCTACATACCAAATTTCATAAAAATCGGCCCATTGGTTAGGGCTCTAGCTCTGTACACATCCACACAGACACACACACACACACACACACACACACACACACACACACACACACACACACACACACACACACACACACACACACACACACACGTGTTTATATTGACGTGGGGTGAAATAATAAAGGTATATCTAAAACAACTAATTACGGGTGGCTTATTTGCAAAAAATAATTTTAGTGCCTGATAAAAATGCGATCCACATCTATAACGGGTTTATCCTCTCGCCGCGCGCCGGCAGCAGACGATTTTGCTTAACGAATGCAACAATCGAGAGAAAACATCTCGATTATACAAACCTCTCGCTAAGCAATCGAAACAATCGATAAGCGGAACCTCTCGAGAAGGAACATTTCGATTGTTTTAACCTCTCGCAATCGCGCATCACTAGTTAGGTCAGGTGAGAATTTCATTAAAAATTAAAAATAAGACAAAAATCCAGACTTATCTGGTCCAGAGTGGCCAGACTTAAAATAAAACAATGAGACAATTACAGAAAATATATTTAAACACAAAAAAAGTATTTAAAGGATTTTTAACATTTTAGCTTGGCGGTGCATTCACATGCATTTTTGTAAAAAAACTCAAACACTTCTTGACCGAATTTGCTGGGAAAGGTTTTAACAGCTGGGGGAAAGGTGCCCCCAGCTATCCAATCCCAACCCAGCACTTAAAAATTGGCCTGAGGTCAACTGGACGTAATGTTCCCTGGGGTAACTTAAATTACAGAAATAGCAAAACTTAAAATGCTTATTATTTTCTTATCTATGAAATAAATTAAATAAAACTTGCAGGGAACATGTATGAGCTTAATTACAACTAAAAGTGACCGAACGTGGCACTGGAAAAGTCCCAGAAGCCCACTTATTCAAGATAATCAATTGAGTCACTATGCCTAACTTAACAAGTCTCAAAAACACATTTACACTGAACCAAAATGAATGGCTGACCTCACCAAGGTGTAGGTCAACCCAAGAACATAAAATAAAGTTATTTGGAGGCCTTAGGCCTAATATTACACAAACCATGGACAAAATTCATTTTGGCTGAACACATAGCCTATTTCTGGCCGAAAGCCAGAACACTTTCAATATTCCGATACGATACGTATCGCACATCACTACTACCAACACTTCAGCTAGGCAAAAGTTATTGATTTTACTTGGGAAGGTAATATGAAACTGTGCCATAGGGGCTAAATATGTTAAAACTGATTAAACTGCTAACTTACTGAAAAAGTTGAATCACAGATGCTAAAAAGATGATTTGCTAACTAAAACAGCATACAAACAGAAAATAACTTTTACATACACTAGACTGTATTCTGGCAACACATTACTTTAGCTTTTAGCAGAAATTGCTGCAGAATAAACATTTTGATTAGGAACTTGTTTGAGGTTAAGCTTCCACTGACATTTATTGCTGTGACTGACAGCTGGGCAGTGTTGCCAATCAAAATCTTCTAAATTCCCACCTTGACCTGAAATAATTAGTACCTGTTACCTCAAATTACCACCTCACACAAGTATACCTATTTAGGACCAATGCGAACGCACTATCATCGACGTTATCGTATTAAAAACGTGTTGGCACTTTGTAATTCGCTTCAATACAAACGATAATTCATTCGCATTCATTATTTTATTTTTATTTTATTAGTTTGGAAGTTTAAAATTATGTATTATGGAGATATTTAGAGCTCTACTACAGTAATAGCCAGAAGGTACTACTACAGTAAAAGCCAATACGATACGATACGTATCGCACATCACTACTACCAACACTTCAGCTAGGCAAAAGTTATTGATTTTACTTGGGAAGGTAATATGAAACTGTGCCAATCAAGTTAACCAAGCTAATCAAGTTAATAAAATATAGAATCCATGTAAAAATAAACAGTAAACTCAACCAAGAGTCATCGTAGATCGTAATCAAGACGAAAACATCAGAATTTTTTTAACAATAACGCCGCGCCACTGACAGAGTTGACACCACGACACTGACTCTACATAGCGTACTAAAATCGAGAATATTGTACCAACAATAATTCAATCCCAAAGAACTAAAAGCTTAGAGTATGAAATACAGCATCTCAAACTGAAATTAAATTCATTTATGTGACGGAAATTTGCAGATTGTGAAATAAGTCACGGTTGTTTAATGCAAGAATCACAAATTTTTAATTTTAATCAATTTAATAGACTGCCGCGAAATTACTGAAACTATTATTTCTTACTTATATTAATTCTACATTGCCTGACTCGCCCTAGCTTCCCTCGCCTTAAGTAGTCGCTTAGGAATGTCCAGTGTCTTGCAACAGTTTCAGTGGTTTCAGAAGGCATTTAATTAGGTTTAGTTTTTTAATGAAACATTTAACAAGTAACAAACAAATGAAAACTAAAATTTAAAAATACAACAAATAATAAAGAAACGCATAACCAAGCAAAAACTTAGGTATATTTGCTTAGGCCTAACTTATATTAACTTAGTTTATTCAATCCAAGAAAGCAGCCCATAAAGTTTACCCAGGCAAAGACAACTTAAGTTTTAGCTGAGTTGTACGTTTCTTTAGAATTTATTTATTTGTTTAAGTGTAGTTTTCGTTTGTTTGTTATTTGATAAATGTTTCATTAAAATATATTTGTAACTGGCATTGCATATTATTATTGACGATATACAATTTGTTGATTTTAGATTATAGCATTAATATAAATATGGAGTAAATAATTTTTTATATGTAGGTACTGTTAAAATGTGATTCAAAATATCGAGTGTTCCGATTCGATATAATGAATGTTTAAGATCGATATATTGCATCCGATTAGTTGGTGGCCGCTTATGAAACTGTACCCCCTCACAAGCTCACTTTTAATGTGGGAATGTAGGTTTATATGTGACGGAAATTTGCAGATTGTGAAATAAGTCACGTTTTTTTAATGCAAGAATCACAAATTTTTAATTTTAATCAATTTAATAGACTGCCGCGAAATTACTGAAACTATTATTTCTTACTTATATTAATTCTACATTGCCTGACTCGCCCTAGCTTCCCTCCCCTTAAGTAGTCGCTTAGGAATGTCCAGTGTCTTGCAACAGTTTCAGTGGTTTCAGAAGGCATTTAATTAGGTTTAGTTTTTTAACGAAACATTTAACAAGTAACAAACAAATGAAAACTAAAATATAAAAATACAACAAATAATAAAGAAACGCATAACCAAGCAAAAACTTAGGTATATTTGCTTAGGCCTAACTTATATTAACTTAGTTTATTCAATCCAAGAAAGCAGCCCATAAAGTTTACCCAGGCAAAGATAACTTAAGGTTTAGCTGAGTTGTACGTTTCTTTAGAATTTATTTATTTGTTTAAGTGTAGTTTTCGTTTGTTTGTTATTTGATAAATGTTTCATTAAAATATATTTGTAACTGGCATTGCATATTATTATTGACGATATACAATTTGTTGATTTTAGATTATAGCATTAATATAAATATCGAGTAAATAATTTTCTATATGTAGGTACTGTTAAAATGTGATTCAAAATATCGAGTGTTCCGATTCGATATAATGAATGTTTAAGATCGATATATTGCATCCGATTAGTTGGTGGCCGCTTATGAAACTGTACCCCCTCACAAGCTCACTTTTAATGTGGGAATGTAGGTTTATATGTGACGGAAATTTGCAGATTGTGAAATAAGTCATGGTTTTTTAATGCAAGAATCACAAATTTTTAATTTTAATCAATTTAATAGACTGCCGCGAAATTACTGAAACTATTATTTCTTACTTATATTAATTTTACATTGACTGACTCGCCCTAGCTTCCATCCCCTTAAGTAGTCGCTTAGGAATGTCCAGTGTCTTGCAACAGTTTCAGTGGTTTCAGAAGGCATTTAATTAGGTTTAGTTTTTTAATGAAACATTTAACAAGTAACAAACAAATGAAAACTAAAATTTAAAAATACAACAAATAATAAAGAAACGCATAACCAAGCAAAAACTTAGGTATATTTGCTTAGGCCTAACTTATATTAACTTAGTTTATTCAATCCAAGAAAGCAGCCCATAAAGTTTACCCAGGCAAAGACAACTTAAGTTTTAGCTGAGTTGTACGTTTCTTTAGAATTTATTTATTTGTTTAAGTGTAGTTTTCGTTTGTTTGTTATTTGATAAATGTTTCATTAAAATATATTTGTAACTGGCATTGCATATTATTATTGACGATATACAATTTGTTGATTTTAGATTATAGCATTAATATAAATATGGAGTAAATAATTTTTTATATGTAGGTACTGTTAAAATGTGATTCAAAATATCGAGTGTTCCGATTCGATATAATGAATGTTTAAGATCGATATATTGCATCCGATTAGTTGGTGGCCGCTTATGAAACTGTACCCCCTCACAAGCTCACTTTTAATGTGGGAATGTAGGTTTATATGTGACGGAAATTTGCAGATTGTGAAATAAGTCACGTTTTTTTAATGCAAGAATCACAAATTTTTAATTTTAATCAATTTAATAGACTGCCGCGAAATTACTGAAACTATTATTTCTTACTTATATTAATTCTACATTGCCTGACTCGCCCTAGCTTCCCTCCCCTTAAGTAGTCGCTTAGGAATGTCCAGTGTCTTGCAACAGTTTCAGTGGTTTCAGAAGGCATTTAATTAGGTTTAGTTTTTTAATGAAACATTTAACAAGTAACAAACAAATGAAAACTAAAATATAAAAATACAACAAATAATAAAGAAACGCATAACCAAGCAAAAACTTAGGTATATTTGCTTAGGCCTAACTTATATTAACTTAGTTTATTCAATCAAAGAAAGCAGCCCATAAAGTTTACCCAGGTAAAGATAACTTAAGGTTTAGCTGAGTTGTACGTTTCTTTAGAATTTATTTATTTGTTTAAGTGTAGTTTTCGTTTGTTTGTTATTTGATAAATGTTTCATTAAAATATATTTGTAACTGGCATTGCATATTATTATTGACGATATACAATTTGTTGATTTTAGATTATAGCATTAATATAAATATCGAGTAAATAATTTTCTATATGTAGGTACTGTTAAAATGTGATTCAAAATATCGAGTGTTCCGATTCGATATAATGAATGTTTAAGATCGATATATTGCATCCGATTAGTTGGTGGCCGCTTATGAAACTGTACCCCCTCACAAGCTCACTTTTAATGTGGGAATGTAGGTTTATATGTGACGGAAATTTGCAGATTGTGAAATAAGTCATGGTTTTTTAATGCAAGAATCACAAATTTTTAATTTTAATCAATTTAATAGACTGCCGCGAAATTACTGAAACTATTATTTCTTACTTATATTAATTTTACATTGACTGACTCGCCCTAGCTTCCATCCCCTTAAGTAGTCGCTTAGGAATGTCCAGTGTCTTGCAACAGTTTCAGTGGTTTCAGAAGGCATTTAATTAGGTTTAGTTTTTTAATGAAACATTTAACAAGTAACAAACAAATGAAAACTAAAATATAAAAATACAACAAATAATAAAGAAACGCATAACCAAGCAAAAACTTAGGTATATTTGCTTAGGCCTAACTTATATTAACTTAGTTTATTCAATCCAAGAAAGCAGCCCATAAAGTTTACCCAGGCAAAGATAACTTAAGTTTTAGCTGAGTTGTACGTTTCTTTAGAATTTATTTAATTGTTTAATTGTAGTTTTCGTTTGTTTGTTATTTGATAAATGTTTCATTAAAATATATTTGTAACTGGCATTGCATATTATTATTGACGATATACAATTTGTTGATTTTAGATTATAGCATTAATATAAATATCGAGTAAATAATTTTCTATATGTACTGTTAAAATGTGATTCAAAATATCGAGTGTTCCGATTCGATATAACGAATGTTTAAGATCGATATATTGCATCCGATTAGTTGGTGGCCGCTTATGAAACTGTACCCCCTCACAAGCTCACTTTTAATGTAGGAATGTAGGTTTATATGTGACGGAAATTTGCGGATTGTGAAATAAGTCGCGGTTGTTTAATGCAAGAATCACAAATTTTTAATTTTAATCAATTTAATAGACTGCCGCGAAATTACTGAAACTATTATTTCCTACTTATATTAATTCTACATTGCCTGACCCAACCTAGCTTTCCTTCCCTTAATGCTACTACTTATCTAGACATCGTCAAGGCGATGCTTCCGGACGAAATTGTAGCGATCTGCTAGGTTGACCAAAAGGGGGTGTGTCTCGTACCGGAGAGCGACGTCTAAGCCCGACGCTTACCCTCTTGCTGGCGGAAGGAGGCAACAAAGGTGACGTCACCCCACTTCCGGACCAGCCATCTGCTGAAGCGAGCCAGTTACCGGGTTGGCAAAAGAGGAATATGTATGAGGGTGACGTTACACGGCACAACATGTAGGAATTGTGAGAACAAAAGTAATCGCGAATACAAAGTAGTCGGTACTCGGTACTAGTCCGTACTAGTATTGGATATAATCGGTACTGGAAAGTAATCGTTTAGTCCTTCTTTAAACTTAAAAATAAATAACAAAAATAAACTCTAAACAGTCTATGAGCAACAAATATTGGGCAGCTGAATCACAAGACTTACGCTAATATCACAGTTCATCAACAACAGGAGTTGTAATCCGCCGCGGCACGGTGTAGAGGGCTGGCCTGGATTGCATGGGTAGGCGGAAGACGAAGAAGAAGGCGTCACATTCCTGGACCCTGTAATGTAACACCAATTCCTAATTTCTATGTAATGATTTATTCACAGTAGCTCAAAAGTTTTAAGTTCATGTGTTGTTTTGGAATAGCTTTAATTATGCCCAAGTTCACTTTAATTTGCAGATATACCCATCCAGAGTTCATTTGCCCAGTGCTTAACATAAATTTAAAATACTGAAAATAATTAAAAAATATTTATAACAGGAAAAAATGTATATTAATATTTTTAAGACTGAAGCTTAATGAAAATGGTTGTGAACTAATTAAGTAGACTAGATAAAATAAACAGCTTGGTAGGAAAACATCTAATCAACAAATTATAAAATAATTAAGATGTATTGCTGGATGAATCTTTCAGTTATCTAAATTCACAAGGTTCCTAGTCATTTTACTACAACATTTGTTATCCAAAATTAATAAGAAGCATTTTAAAACAAGGGGGCACATCTGAGCTAAAAGTAGATACCAGAACATTTAAATTGTAATATGCATAAGGAAAATTATTCACCAAAATATAGGCCAACTACACCTAAACCGGAAACCAAAATTGGCCAAAGTTTTGTGAAAAATGATCTGTGGGCTCAGTTTATTGACAAAATTGGTCCAAACTTTCTGAAAAGCAGGAGCTTAGGCCCCTGCAACTAAATAATAAGCCACAGTTCATTTAAATCATCTCCTTTGGGACTAAGCCCAAGAATCCCCTATGCAAGAAAGCAAAAACTAGCCTAAAACACATTCTACGCCAAGAAAATATAAGTTAAAAGTGGGGTAAGGCAGTTTACCCATAGTTGAGGGACATTGACAGGAAACATAATTTACCAAAACCCCAGCTTCAAACCCACCCTATTTGAACTTAGCCTACAAAACCGTACAAAACATAATTGAGAACACTGAATGAATGATAACTTTCAGAGTATTGCAGAAAACTTAATTAAATGTTTAGCGGTCTCCTAAGGTAGGGAAATGTAATTAGGAATGCATACAACTGTAATACCCGTATAACAAAATAAATTAGCTGCGGGGTCAATCAATCAATCAATCAAATATATTTATTGCCACAAAACAAAATAAATTGCATTAGCATACGTCATTACAAACATTTTTTCTAAAACTAAACATATTTCTTGTCAAAATAATCCTTAACACTATAAAAACTACTTTTAAGTAAAAACCTTTTTACATTTCTTTTGAAGGTCACTATATTACATTCTTGTTTAAGAGTGGTCGGAAGGCTATTGAACATTTTTATACAATTATAAACTGCGTGGTTTTTGAAAAATGTTGATTTGTGTGGTGGTATATTATAATTGTGCTTGTTTCTGGTTTTACTATTTGACAATGGCAAAAATTCTTGAAAAATGTGCTGGTTCTTTTTTAAAAAAATAAGTGATTCAAATATATAAATAGATGGAAAGGTGAGCAGATCAAAATCCTTGAAGTAGGAAGCACATGATACTGCTTCATCGATTCCTGCAATTATTCTCACAGCTTTTTTTTGAAGAATGAAAAGAGTCTTCGTATATGAGCTCTCAGACCCCCAAATCACAACTGCGTATGAAAGAAATGGATAAATGAGGGCATAATATGCTGAGAGAAGAACTTCAGTACTAGAGAAGGTAGATAGACGTCTTAACACAAAAACACCTGAAGACAAACGGCTAGCGACATGCTCTATGTGAGAAAAAAATTTTAAATTTGAGTCTAGGTGAAGCCCCAAAAATGTTACGTCATCTGCTGCAGTAACGACACTTTCACCTATGGACAATTTTAGAAGAGATGTTTCTTTATGGCCAATGGAGAAATCAAGCAGTTTGGTCTTATCAGAATTGACACACAACATATTTTCATGGAACCATTGCACAATACTATTTGATTTAACATAAGAGTCAATTTCCAAATCTGTTCTTGCCTGATGCGATATGGCAAGTGAGGTGTCATCTGCGAAAAGACACAGATTAACATTAATAACGCATGATTTTAAGTCATTGATGTATAAAATGAACAACAACGGGCCCAGGATTGAACCCTGAGGAACTCCGGAGATGACAAGCTTCTCATCTGAGTATGAGTATGTCATACAATCTTTATCTATAGAAGGTATCTTTACTATTTGTCTACGTCCAGTAAGGAAGGAGGAAAACCATTTTAGAGCAGTGCCCCGTATTCCAATGCTCTCAAGTTTCTCAAGAAGCAGACCATGATTTACCATGTCAAATGCCTTTCGGAGATCAAAGAAAACACCCGCTACGGATTTCTTTAGATCTAGCTCTTTTACAATAAAGTTTATGAGGGAAAACATGGCATCAACAGTAGACTTGCCCTTTAAAAAGCCAAATTGACCAGAAAATAAAATACTATGTTTGTCAATAAAAGAAATCAACCTATTTAAAACTGCTTTCTCAAAAATCTTGGAGAATGAAGATGTTATCGCAATAGGTCTATAATTGTCGAGCATTTCTTTTTTTCCTTTTTTAAAAATTGGGCTTACAACTGAAAGTTTCAGAAAGTCAGGGAATACTCCAGTTTCAAAAGAGCTATTGATTAGATGTACGAGAGGATTTGCTAGGGAATTAGAGCAGTATTTTAGGAGTTTGGATGACACATTATCAATTCCAGATGCAGTTTTGGGCTGTAATGAATGTATCAAATCGATAACTTCTGCTGCGTTTACTGGTTTTAAAAAGAAGGACTTTAAAGTAGAGCTTTCATTTGAAGAGGAACTCACATTCTTGCTATTAAAAGTGGTACACTGTGATATATTTATGAAGAAATCATTGAAAATGTTGGAAACCTCCTTTGGATGAGTAACTAATTCTCCTTTGCTATTTTTTACAGCAAAAATAAAATCATGATGAGACTTTGAAGTGACCCTATTTTCATTTATGATGTTCCACATAGTCTTTGACTTGTTTGAAGAGTTATTTATTTGTTTAGATACCTTGAGAGACTTAGAATATTTAATACTCTGGCGATATTGAGCTTTCAATCTTAAGAAGTGTTGCCTCAGTGGATTGGATCTCTCTAAATCCTTGGTAATAGAGTACCACGATCTGACTAAATCCCGAAGATCAGCCTGTTCTTTGCTTAAAGAAATATTGCTATGAAAGCTTTTTTTCTTGCACCTTACTTTCTTCATAAACCAAAGTTGTTTGCCGGCAAAGATGCCTTGATAGCCAAATCTTTAAACATTTGAAACGACTTTGTTTTATGGCCCAAGGGCTCTGAATGAGAATGGAAACATTAATTAAACCTTCGGGAAGTTCAGAAGGAACTTTAAAATCCAGAAATGCTTCTGCAACGAATGAAAACTGAAATGAATATGTGCTCTCAGAGGTTATATTTACTTCTGCCGCTAAGGTTAAGGTTAAGACTTGGATATTGCTATCTACTTGATTTATTAAATGGCAAGCTTACTTGCTCTTGTGTAAAATGAGATTAAAAAATATACACCTAGTACCGGTATGTCGTTTGTAGACCTTAACACATCAATAGGTATCAATGTTGAACTAGAAGAACTTCAAACTTTTGTTTGGCTAAGAATTAACAAAAGGTGGTAAGTTAAAAGAATCAAAAATCGTATTTGCCATTGCCATTATACATGCATTATCAAAAGTCTTAAAAGTCTAGCTTATTTGGCTACGGTCATAGTATACAATAGAAGAAACCTGGAGCAAAATTTATTATTATTATTGTTTTCTTGGTTATGTTTTCTCTAAAACACTTAACTAAATCAAACCTCCAGAGAAAGTGAGATTAACAAATGATAAACTACAATAATTTAGGTACCTAAAGGAGACCCAAGCCTCCTGCCGATAATCTTAAAGACATTTCTAAGGTTACTGTAATTAGTTACAACGTTTAATAAGTGTTATTTGCTACTTACCATAATATTGCACAGTTTTGGTTGCACAACAGCACAACTGGACATTGGACAACGAAGTGACTGCGTACACGTCCAATATAAGGGCAAATTCACTTCGCTACCGCTTAGGTTATGTTGGGTTAGGTTACGTTACGTTATGTTTCGTTAGGTTAGGATAGGTTAGATTACGTTAGGTTAGGTTAGGAGGTTTTCTGGCTCTCAATTTGTTTTAAAAATCACAGGAAAAGTAACGTACGGTGCATAATTTGGAACGGACGTGAACAGTATCGGCTCACGTCGGACGTGTACGTAGCCACTGCCATTGGACAACACAATAGCCACCTTTAATGACAAAGACTTCGCACTTTCTCAAAGCGGTAAAACTTCCAAGTTAACTAAGGCACAGGCAGATAAAAGTAGCACAGATTTTTTTGAGATATGTTCTGGGAGAATTGACAGTATTACAAAAACCAATTCATATATATGAATATGAATAATTAAAAATCGGTCCTTCTATGTTCTTACAGTGTTTGAATTGCAATATATGATGCAGAGATGGGCGTTATTTAACGTAATAGGATAAATAACACTATTACTGAAGTGTCACCTATTACCTTATGTGTTTATGTTTATGTTTATGTGTTGTTAAAGGGACGGATTCAGAGATCCAAAGATTCAAAGATCCTCACACGTCAACCGAAGCTTATTGTGTGTCCCTAGTACGTTAGTATGGCAAACCAATGCCCGTACCCTTTACGAGATCCAGGAGTTTTTTACCAATACTAGCGTCCCTTTCATCACCTGGTTGCTTACAACCAAACAGAGCCCTTCTCCTTGCCCCGAGTCTCTCGCAGTCCAGTATGATGTGCTTGGCAGTCTCTTCAGACTGATTGCAGAGCCTACACACCTGACTTTCATTTCTGAGTCCGAGAGTGTGGAGATGTTTCCTGAAATGGCCATGTCCAGTTATCAGAGCAATCAACTGCTTAACCCGACCTCTGCCCAACCTCACCAACCAGTTAGTGAAGTAAGAGCTAGTATCTGCTAGCAGCCTTTTGCCACAACCTATTACCTTGGTAATAGGTTACTGAAAATACCCTATTATTTGTTTAACGTCTTCTGAACTGCTTGAACGAGCGAGTGAAATAACTATCCAGCTGAGAAGTTGAGATGAGTGTCTTGGTGTCTTCCTATTAACAGCGATCATCACAGAATAATAGTACTAGTCTGTCTGCGCTTACTATTACGGCGAGAAATATTTAAATAAAGTTATCACGGGTGTAACGAGTGTATTACCACAAAGCTAAGGAACGTTCCTGAATATTATTGCAAAGTAACGGTATTTCCCATCTCTAATATGATGGACCGTATTTAAACAATAAAGCCGCCATATTAGTTGTTGGTTATGTATCAACACTAACACTGTTGTTTATGTAGATTTCCAAGGGAGTATGCAACTGTTAAGATGATACCTAGGGCTGTTTTGTTGATATATCAACATCTAAACAAATATCAGCACGAGTAGGTAAGTTTCAATACAAATATCAAAAATCGGCCCGCAATTATACCTATATATATATATATATATTTGTGTTTGCACTCTAGCGGTCGCATTTTTTGTGTGATTTACTTCAAATTTGATATGAACGTTACTTTCTATAATAAGATGGACAAGTTTGTTGGGCAAAACAATCTGAAAACTGTAAACCCCTTTTTTGGGAGGTAATCTATCAAGTTTAGATTTTTTGGGCCCAAAAAGGGTCAGAAAAGCCCTGAATGTAAAATTATTGCATGCATAAAAATGGGAATTAGTGAAGCTAAAGTTTTAAGCACCCTCTCGTCTATCTATAGCAAATATTTACCGAGTTATTAAAGAAAATTGATCTTGAATAAACACGGTACGTTGTCTTATGGGGGTTTTGCATTAGAAAAGACTATTATTAATTTGTTGGTGACTTTTTATCATCCCAGCAACCTCACGCCTACTTTCAAGCCTGACTGGACCTTCCTCTAACCTTATAATGCGGAAGATTGTACTCCCAGCATAACAGGTAAATGGATCAGGAGCATCAGAACAACCAAGAAATCACTGTTTTCAGAATTCAATAAAAATTAGAATAATTGAATTTCTTTCACTGATTTTAAGTTTTAAAAGTTTGTTATGTGGAAATTCACTTCCCTCATGACAGCGTGCTGCTTGCAAACTCGTTTATTTTTTATAAATTAAATAATCTACTTTGATTTAAACGAATTTTTCTAAAAAAAAACACTAATTTTATAATCGTTTAACATATATGTTACCAGTAAATAAAAAAAAATTGATGGTCATTATTTTACCCGTAATTAGTCAGTCTAAATACAGAATTGAAAACATTTAATTTCAAAGACTAGGATTTGAACCAACTTCTGAACCGCTGAAGAAGCTTCATAACTATGCATCTCGACCATTACGCCAGTAATTAAAATGAAAATTTATATGCGTATTTTTTATGTTTATTGTTTATTTTTGTATAAGGAATCTAATAGTCTAAATGCATGTATAAGTTAAAACCTCAAAAGGATTTTTAAAAATGTATGTTAAAGCAGATAACAAAATTGTTATTTACAAACAATTTTGTTCATATTATCTACAATTTTATATCCCTAAAATGTTTTCACTTAAAAATATAACAAGTTCACACGGATCACGCTGACGTGAGGGAAGTGAATTTCCACATAACAACTTTTAAAATTCAAAATATATGTAAAAAAAGTATTCCAATTTTTAATGAAATCTGAAAATATGGATTTTTGGCTATTCTGATGCTCCTAGTTTCATTTACCTGTAAAGCTGGGAATACAATTTTGCGCATTATAATGTTAGGAGAAGGTCCAGGCAGGCTTGAAAGTAGGCGTAAGTTGCTGGGGATGATAAAAGTACAAATGAATAACAGGCTTTTGTAGTGTAAAACCCCCATAAGACAACGTACTGTGTTTAGTCGAAACACATGTTCTTAAATAACTCGGTACATATTTATGATAGAATAACGATAGAGGGTTTAAAACTTTAGCCTCACTAATTCCCATCTTTTTACATGTATTACTTTTACATCTGGGGCTTTTCTGACCCTTTTTGAGCCCAAAAACTCGAAATTTAAAAGATTAATCCCCTAGAAAGGGGTTTAGAGTTTTTATATTGTTTTGCCCAACGAACTTGTCCAACTGATTACAGAAAGGAACGTCCCTAACAAAATTTGAAGTTAATCGGACAAAAAATGCGACCGCTAGAGTGCAAACACACATATATATATGTATATATATATATATATATATATATATATATATGTATATATATTTTATATATACAATTTTGAACGACCCCCCAAAACGTGTTGAGGGGATCACGTTAGGAACTTCTATGGTGGTCCCGGGCTTAAGTTTCACCGTGCGGGTCATGCTAATAGTTTACTTTCAAAAGGAAATTCACTAATAATAACTAATAGAAAAAAATTATAGTCGGGTCGCTCAATAAGTGACCTTCTAACGTAAATTCTGAAGATAGATCCACAAACTGTTCAAGTATAACTTTTTCCAATAGCTTTGGCTGGAGCAGCAACCATCATGTGATGGAGATTGTTCGGTATTTAGTGATATTGATTGTAATAATGTAATAATATTTAAATTTTAAATATTACCGCCCTGATCCACCTGACAGGTATGTCACCTACCCGTATTGGAGGACACTTGACCACGTGACAGTGGGGATTTTTTTATAAAGCCTCTCGGAAAAGCGTTATTTTTTATAAAAGATTGCTGTCTCTTGTAAGCCGCCTTGGACATCGGACATAGCGTCCTTGTTCTGTAGATTTTCTTAATTGCTCTCAAAGTTTTAACCCTCTATATCTTTTTCCCATATGGTTGGGTTGTTTCTCTCATTAGTTTGTTAGTTGTAAATACCTTTTTTAATTACTGTTTCGTGATGGTGTTAAGAGTCAGTGTTTGTGCCTCAAGATTCAGGGCAACATACCGGGCAACCGCGGCTACCGCGTACCTCCTCAAAACCTCGTAAACCGTGAACTGTGAACAGAATTGTGAACTGTGCAGTGCGAAACGTTGCGATCGCTAATTGAGCTTCCGCGGAAATAATCGTCTTCCGCGGCTCTGGACACCCCTGGGAAAACGCCGACACCGCCGCGCCACCTTCCTCGAGTAACCCCTCTAAGTGGACTAAGGAGATTTGGTGAGTGAACAATGCCTAGCCTTTTATTCACTTGTGTGATAGTTAGTGAACTCTAATACTCTATAAACTTTCAATTTTAGACGGTGAACCCAATACTTCCGGCAGCTAATTAGTCACTCAAATTGATCAATGTCTCAATTATTTTATTTAATATTAATTAATCCCCAAACAATTAACAGCGGTGCCAGCATTATATGTTTCTAATCAGAATTGCTGCTTCATATATATTGCACAAATTCTGAAGGAAGGTCACATATTAATCGGGCCGATTATAATCATTTTATTTTTTT
This sequence comes from Allygus modestus, assembly GCA_963675035.1. Classification (NCBI taxonomy): domain Eukaryota; kingdom Metazoa; phylum Arthropoda; class Insecta; order Hemiptera; family Cicadellidae; genus Allygus; species Allygus modestus. Next base: position 317,318,787 of record OY776112.1, read on the forward strand.
ATTTCATACCTTAAAAATAATTGACGACCTAAACACAGAATGACTGCCAATAACCAACGGAGGTTGGCGGTTCATGACATTTGCTGCTTATTTCCCCACAGTCCTATCATTGATGCCATGTTACCGATGGCTTTGTTGCTTTGGTTAACCGTGTTCAGTTTGTCACTTTAGGATTAAATGATGTTTTACATGATCTAAATTTGTATAGGTTTTGCAATAAGTTTGAACTAGTTTGGACATGATTTTGTAAAGATTGTAAATTGATTTTAGCACAAACTACAATGATATTTATTTTCCTAACATTATTATGTTATTTGTTTTTCTGTTAAAGTACGTACAGTGTTTTGTGAAATAAAGTGGATTTAAATATGGTCTTTATTTGAACGAATGTAACTAACAAATTAACATGGTGAAAAATTCCATAAGTAGAGCATACAAACTATATTTTATAACAGCTAGTTTTGAGTTAAATAATGATTTATACAACTGAAAATCCGTAGTATTTGTTGTATCCTTTTAAATGCGTGTGTTTTTTCTTTCTTAAATATTTACGTTAAATTTCCTCACCATTTTAGAGCAGTACATCTTCTAAGGAGTTTAATTTCTATTCATCTTACATAGAAGTCACAAATAACAGACTAATTACTTTACCATTTGTGATTATTATAAGTAAGGTTTGGTGCAAAAGTTGATTGGTTAGTCATTAAGCAAAATATCATTATTAAATCATCTAAAAAACCACTCAATTTCATTTATTATCAATTTATTTTTCATTATAAATATGTTGGGAACATACCATACTTTAAGAGACAACATCCGTCACTTTGCAACAATTGTTTTACTTAACAATTCTTCAATAACATGGGATGACATTTAATTAAGTGTTGTAGGTAAAAAATAAAAATATAATTAAGGCTTTTAATTTTTTTTATTTGTTATTATTAAATAGAACAAATTACAGCCAGGACCTCCGGGAAGTGGATTAACCGCTATAAAACACGTTATGCTAATTTAACGGTCTTGTTTAAGAACATAAAAGTTAGTTTGCTTTGTTGTATTTATGATGTTTATAATTACAAATAGAACATGGTTTATAAAACTATGAGGAGTGCTTTACTATATATAGCCTAATTTTGTTTCAATATAAATAACAACCTCCAAGTAAAATAAAACGTCGGCCTGTTATAACCATACAAAGACAAATACCAATACACGAGATGGGAACATATCTAGCCACCATATATCTTGCCGACCCAAAGGTTCAACCAGAGTTGTTTTCAATCGGTATAATCCACGCTTAAACCTTTGCCTAACCTTAACACCTAGTACCCCTGGTTCACTGACCACGTTTCCCATGATAAGATACAAGCTCCCTGCCCGGAACCATCCATCATGTCTGACCTCTACGCCGGGGCTGATACATCTCGGGTTCGGCGCTGATAAACAGACCTGCAGGCATTTGTTCAGATTTATTAAACTGTTAATATTCTTATTATATAAGAATTTAATTTGTTATAACGTACTTCGTATAGTTTATTTTTTGTTTAGTTATTTCAAAACCTAGGAGTTGTACCAATTAATTTTGTCCTTTCGTCCATTCATAAATTATGAATGAGTGCAAATCAGAATGTTAACACACCTTAAAATAAAACATGATTACCACGAACAACGTAAAACGTAATCATTTATGATATTTTACTTAAAAATAAACTGATGTTCATCTAATAATTTACATTTTTTACTTTGGTCCAATATTTTATTCAAATTAGTGTATCTACTTTATGAAATGTATGGTCTTAAAATCTAAAATTGAGCTTGTCACAACATTAATTAACTGATGTATGTATATATATATATATATATATATATATATATATATATATACTAAAAGCAATAAACGTTCAATCAATCATAGGTCCTTGCATTATTATCATTGAAATCCATCTAAAGCTTGATAGTTAAGTCAGTGATTCAATTTTCATTTACAAAGCAGTATCTGCATTCAAATAGTAACACCTGAGAGTCAGTTTATAAATTAATAAATATCATCACGAATGTAGTTTAATTTAGTCATCTATAAAAAAGTCTCAAATTAACTGAGGGACTGGCTTGTTGCTTAGATAAATAGTTATAAGCAATTTCTATAGTAAATAATTTTAAAAATTAAATAAAAAGTTATTTTATTTGATCGTTAAGTTGGAAATAATTCATATTTTGAGGGAAAAGTAGGATTTATTACATTATATACATTAACAGAATTCACTTAAAAATATGCTGGGATTTATTGAAAAAGTTAATAACAATGAAATGATCGTTAAGTTGGAAATAATTCATATTTTGAGGGAAAAGTAGGATTTATTACATTATATACATTAACAGAATTGACTTAAAAATATGCTGGGATTTATTGAAAAAGTTAATAACAATGAAATGCCAGAGCATATTAACAGTTTGTACGAAGCTATTTGTCTGTCGACGTTTAGAGACGGAACAAACTCTTGACAAATATCCTCCGGCTGGAGACAAGACAAACAGTGTCCACTTTCCCTGTCAAATACGCAGTTCCGTGTCCGTGTCTATGTCCACATTTGCCGGACATAGTGTCACATTGTATTTCGTTGAAACTTCTACCAAACAAACCTTTACGATATATTTGTAATAAAAACCGTATCTGCATAACCTGACAAAAGAACTGAGTTATAAAATACCAAGTGGAGATCCTACTATAAGATATTCTAGTTACAAACATATTTATTGCAAAAATAAACTTTAAGAAATGTTATTTAATTTTTTTAAATTTTTAATTACTAAACACACTTGACTATTTTTTTAATTCCTAGGTTTAGTACAGCAAAATAAATGGTTATCAATTTGATTACTTGGATTCTCTTTAAGGTTAAAAGGGGTAAGTTGTTGTTTTAACTTTTGGAACCAGGGACTTTGGTCTCATAAACCTCATTAAATAAGTATTTAGACAAATATATACACTATTTCATAAATACCACTAATTCTTTATTAACGTACGATGAGTAAAACTCCTGTCAGCTGAGGAAATGATGTCAGCTGTCAGGAATAAATGATATCCTTCCATAAGATTTACATTGGACCTTTACAGGACCCGGGGGGTGGAGCCCTAGGCTTGAATGTGGACATTATCAGGTCTATATGTTAATGTGACATGTAAGCTATGTTCATACATAATTTCAGCTTAATCGGTCTAATTGTTTTTGAGTGATGGAATTTCAAATATCCATACATACATCCAAACAAACATCCAAACTTTCACATTTATAATATTAGTAGGATTAGTGAAAAGAGATTGGGATACAAATATTTTTTAATGTGGCTAAATTATCAGCTGATATTTAAAAGTATGCCATAGTAAGCTTCAAATCAAATAATAATCTTATCATTATAATTATCAGGCGGTTTAAATATAATTTTATGAAAACACTCATAATAATTTCTATAGTTTGAATACACTATACAAAATAAAAATTTTAATGATAGTATTTTTGTTGATTTAGAATTTAATCGAAAAGAGAAAATCAGATATTAAATTTGTGTTCAATGTCTGAAGACATATATAGAGGTAGTAAAAATGAAATAAGACATATATAAGCTAAATCGGTCCATTAGTATGGTCTGGCTTGCTGTCATAAGCTTTTGGCCTGTGTGAACTTAGGTCATTGTAATATGTATATCTCTAAGTCATCCCCATAGAAATTACCCATAATTGCCTCAAAATGGATCTACACATATTCCTGAACAAAATGAGCCATGTGGGAGTAAAATCGGTTGGGTAATTCGGCCAGAATGACTGGTTTTTTCTCTTTCTAAAAAATTGGCAAAAACAATCAAATAAGCGTAACGAAAAGCCAAGTGGACAAAATATTTGTTCAATGTCTGATGTCACATCTAGATGTAGTTAAAAAAATTAGACATATATCAAGTGAATTGGACCAGTATAACGGTCAGAGTCTCTTTCTTTAGTTTTGGCAAAAGTTGTTTAATATATATTATGTATGAAAGATGATACTAAGAAAAATATAAACACCTGTAGATAGGAGAACAAGAAAGAAGTTGTATTTTTCGCTGCATTATTCTTTGGTAAGCCAAATGAACCCTCTTACTTAATGAACATATGTTTTAAGTAATCATCTGATGTAAACAAACTTCCTCCATAAGATTAACAAGGGAACTTTAAGAGCCACTGGGGCAAAGCCCATTGATGATATTCTAGTTTGGATGGGTGATGACATATCTAAGCATAATTATCTGTCATTTAAAAACAGAACCATGCAAATCGACCCAGTATAACGGTCATGGTTGCTGTCTTTAGTTTTTTTCAAAAGTTTTTTAATATATAGGATTTTAATTCCTAAATTTTTCTTTATCAATTTATATTCAGTTATTATTACTGTTTTAAATCAAAAATATGTACAAATCTATTTTTAAAATTATTATTATAGAGGTTATTTTTTAATAAACAGAATAGATTTTACTGTCATATAAATTAGCTGTGAACAGTTATGTTTGCAACAATAAAGCCGCAGACCACATTTACCGCTTAATTGCACATTTAAACGATATAAATGACTTTATATTGCTTTAATGGAAGGTATTCTAAAAATGCTTTACAGCCAAAGCAACAGGCTTATATAATTACGAATAAATTATACTTAATTGACAGTTCACTTATTATGAGAAATACCTTTCTTCGTCTAACTCTTTAACGCTTAAATGCTGTTATGAAATTAGCTAGTATTAACGGCAGTTATTGTGATCAATATTAAAAATAATGGTATTTAGCTGTAAAATGGTTACCGATGTTATTGGATGCCAATAAAATATTGTTTCATGCCTATTAGTGCGTAAGTATTTGAAGATATGGTTAATAATGCATGCTTACTAAACAAAATCAAAATATAAGCAGGACTTCTTACTTCGTTGTTTAGTGCAACTAACAACGCAACGTTTGAATTCCATGCTTGATTGTCATTCCAACATTTAAAGAAATAAAAACAACTCTTACGTAAATTAAATATCCCAGTAGTAACAGACCTGCGTCCTCATTGAACTACCAATGCATAATTTTTTTCTTAGTACCAATAAAGCCGCATAACAAGTTTCATAACAATATATTCACAAATAAGCGATATATACAATTTGAATTATTCTCCATAAGAATATCATTGGGGATGAGTACGCAGGTTTTCTGCAGCAAGGAACAGGAAATATGGGTTTTCATGTAAATATCACTATTACTCAACTAGGTGAAGCCATATCAGGTTTTATTAATTTATGTTCATAATTAAGGGAAACATTACAGTTTACTTATTCTCCAAAAGAATAACATGGGGGATGAGTACGCAGGTTTGCTGCTATGGGAATTATCGGTAAAATTTTTTGATGTGAAAATAACAATAAACCACAACCAGATGCAACTGTATACCAAGTTTCGTTAGTATACATTCAATAATAAGTGAGATATAATCTTGTTCTTATTCTCCATAAGAAAAGCATTGGACAACGTACTGTGGACAATGCACACTTTCAATATCTCTGTAACCAATTGACGTAGAGAAATGATCAAAACACCAAATTGTGTGTTTTTTAAAGCTTAATGAAATGATGAAAACTAAAATTTGACTTTTTAAAATATAACATGTAAAAAATTCAAAAAGCCTATTTTTGGGGTACAAAACCCCCCAAAAATACTACTTCGGATGGGTCGTTCTGTCTGGTTCTCGAACTTAAAGTTTCTACCGTATATTGTTTTTGGGGTCTAGGGACCTCAAAACGAAAAGTTATCATGGTCCTGGGCCGACGGCTTACCATGCCGACTACGGTAATAGCTTCTTCCCTATAGGGGAAATTCGCTAATACACCAAAGGTTACGCGTTATTGTTAAGGGTAAAAGTCATGCTTGTCAATTGTTTTATATAAAGGTATATAGTATACAGATTAGATATTATATTAGCATCGTATTTTATTGCTATCACTATTCATTTCCTACTGCTGGTATATTATTGTAATGGTGGTTAAAAAGAGTTGCATTTGTGAACAGTGTGGTGATTTTACCACCAACTATCGTTGAACATAAAAAAACAATAAAACACTCTTTAAGAGGGCATTAACCCCTGTTAACTTTAAATTTTATAATGAGTCCAATAGAAAAAGTATTATACTAATGGGTTATGTATAAATAGATATTTTAAACTGAGGGATAACAAATCACTAAAAGTTGACAAATAGTATAACAACTTTATTAAAAATCTCATGATCACTCTCACTTATAAAGGCAATTATAAACAAATTTAAGGAAAATACAAATCATACCTTAAACTAACAATATGTAAAATCATTTAGGTAAGAAAACATCACGAAAGCTTTTCAGTGATATCATCATAAACTATCTTTTAAATGCGGAAGCTAATTTTAATAAAGAAATCCCGACATGAGAAATGTTATTTCTTCAAGTTTATGTTTATATTTTGTTTAATTTTAAACTTTTTGAAAATATGTATTTCCAAAAATTTGTTTACATGAAAATTTTGAAAGTGTACTTGTTATTTTATAAAACTATATTTTTGAGCATAGAAGACGAATGCGAGTAATACTTTTGCTTACTCAACGCATTTTGTTTGCCCCCAAAATTCCACACTACTTCGCTAATTTAACATAACCTGTATCTCTAGCCGTTAACATGGGTCCAATGGTGAGCACATCAAAATTAACACACTGTATAGTATTTTAACTAGATGGACCATCAAATGAAGTAATATGTTTTTCAAAAGTAAAATCACGTCCGCTGATCAATTAAAATCCAAGAAATCGAATATCGTCTAGAAATGCGTTGTTTTATCATCATACCTCATCGTCTATTGAAACTAAACGCATACAAAATAATATTGTTTTATGGCGCTATTCTTTTAAAACGAAAACTTTAATTTATTATTTTTCCTGGACTGAAAGGATAAAAACATATTATAAATGCAAGCTATTAAATACTCTCTTAGCGTATTCATGTTGTTTATTCTATGGGATGTAAATAAAAAACGCGTTACAACTCTTCAAAATATATTTATACCTATACTGTATTCATATGCATGGCAGAAAACACACAATCAGTTGGTAAAAAGCTATCAATTTAAACCAGTCACACCTATTAACATCAGGCCCAATGAGCGAAGGCTCAATAAAACATTATCTTATTGAGTCTGATGATTATCAGTTACCATATTGTATGTATATTTACCTACTTGTATATAAATACGATGTAAGTTTAAATATATTTCGAGTTATTGAAAGATGTTCTTCATTTACATCCTGTAATTAATTATAACATCCCGCATCCTGCATTCTAATTCTTAGGAGTTTATTTAAATTCTGGACGAAAAATAAATTATACATTGCAAGTAGTGTAAAATACAACGTGTTTCGTTAAACACTTGTTATTGCTGCTGCACGTAGAAATTAAAAGACTAATTAACGATTCCCTAACCCAATATGTAATGAATAATTAATAATAGCTTTAAAATTACTTAAGTCCTTTATCGTTTTTCAGATTATTTATTTTGGTAAATACCCTAATAACTTGGGTATTGTAAAGAGAAATATTTTAGGAAAATAGGCTTATATAAGTGTTGTGGATTCTGTTTTGTTTATAGGGAACATATAGTTAAGAGAAAAATTATTCAAAGCTTACAAATACAACAACTTAATGTTAAAATAGTTTTAGTTGAATTGATAAAATTATGTCAAAGAGGTAGTTAACAGTAAGTTAGCCATCATAAGTAGCTGGAAGTAATATGGTGATTAATTTAATTGTTTTGGTCCATGATAAATATTTATTAAAGCTGATTTTTTTTATAATAAATAATCAAAAAACATCCACTATGTATTAATTCTCCATTATGAAGACAAATAGTATTTATAATGTTAAAAAAACAGATAAAAAGAAGCTTAAATATAATACAGTATTACATTTCAATAATCAACTTATTCCCCTTCAACAAAAAATAAATAAATATATTTAACACGTTTTCTCCAGTTAAAAAGTTTAAATCTATGGAAAATAATAATTTAATCATTCATTGCGATAAACTACAGTGTATTGATTTATTTGACACCACAGCCTAAACATGTTTTGGTAAATTAAAGGACATGATACATAACTATATTTTTGAAACTCATAATAGCGATGGATTCTAATTTGTTGTTGATTTATTTTTACTTTACCTATCGCATCTAGTGATTAAAACAATACTACGCAACCAAAATAAACTCCAATAAATAACTATAATAGTTCGATTAGTTTGGTTGGTGAAATCGTTAAAAAGCAGTATTGTTACATATAAAATACATGGACAAATACCAACCATGATTGTTTCAACTTTTCTCTTATCAGTTTTTTATTTGTCATAAGACGATTAATTTTGACGTTACGTTTGAAATACGATTTTTTGTAGTTTATAGTAGGAGATGTTTGATCCTAATTGAAGAGAAATCACTATTATGTTAAATTAGAGGACGACGTTAACGTATCAGCCAATTTAAAGCTTCTATTTGTCTACTGCAGTACTACTTGTCACCCCCTCGGCGGTAATTTAGATTCCCACTCCCAGCCAAATATTCTGAAATGTTATCCGTCTTGACTAATGCTGTCTCTGACATGATGTCTAATATAATATAAACCTACGCAGCCTAAAATAGGCTCTAGAAGTTGAAGATAATTACACATTTAATTGTTCAAGTAGTTTGTTGTACATTATAATTAAGCCGTTTTGTAATATTAATCGATAATAACACGATTAAATTATATATTGCGGTGTTATAGAAATGTGTAGATGTTAGTCAGGATTTGGTACTATAAATATGTCCACAAATCAGTATTTTAAACATTGTTTTAGCTTTGTATAAAACTATTTTAAAATGCATATTTATTTTAAAAGAACTGCAGACAAATAACGTACACTTATAAATACTACTTCATAGTAAGTGTGAATCCTATTTCTTATTTTATGAAAACAGGAACCAATTATAGCTATAATAATAACTATTAATCAAGATACGGAAGAGTTTATATCCACAGAAGAATTTATTTGTGACCATGAATAAAGAGAAAATTAATATATCAAAGCTATACATTTCCTCTGTGACAAATTAAACTGACAAGTCATGCTATGTTTGTTATACAAATTATAAATGTAATGATTAAAAGATTGAATCAAAAGATTCAACCAAAGATACTAAAGAACATGATTGAACTAAGGACATGAAAGTTATTTACACTCCGTATAGATCAGAGTAATAGTGGATGTATCGTTTATCAAATCACACGCTTCAACAATATTGATGATAGGTCGCATTGTTGACCTATTGTATATTCAGAACGCACAAACGCATCATAACGTGACCTGTAATGTCATACGGAAGGCGTATATGGATCGGTATACATTGTAATGTTATGCGAAACCTTGAAGTTCAGCATTTTGCCAATCGATTTCACTGAGATAAATCCGTATAGACTATTTTTTCTATGGTAGTCTTTAGTGCATTTTTTATAAATATTATTGAAGAGAGAACAACCTGTTGATATTTTATATAGGATTATAACTCATTCTAACCCTGGTAAGAATGCTTAAATTGAGACACAAACTCCCCTTCCTTAGTAATTGCACATCCAAATGAAATAAATGACTGGAGGTTGCGGCTTTAATGGGAGGTATTTGAACAAAGCTTAATAGCCCGGGGAACGCCATTACACTCAACTACTCTGCTATGAATATTTATTATTTTTAATTAAATCTTGTATTTTGTTTTAGTGTAATAATAAATTGTTATAAATACATTAAAAACTCAATGCTTCATTTAAATATTTTAAATAAATTAGCAAGCAAATATGTACATTTTTAGAAAAAATTATGTAGTTTTTAAATTTAATGTTACATACCAACATTATATATTATCAAGAGGTTATTATGAAATGTAGATGTATTTGTTAGTGAATGTGTTTATTATCTTCACATTCTTTAATCCATTGCATAGGGCTACAATAATTATTATTTTTAAAGTAAAACAAAAATACCTAGTAATCATAGCAGAATGCAAACAGTTTTTAATAAGTAGAATCCAAATGAAAAATTATAAGTTATATATTATATTTACGATTAATATTTTAAATATAAAACTAGTTCCAACATTTGTGGCCATAAACAATCTGTAATATTATTTATTTTATAATATATTCTTCCATGATATACAAATTCTTTCTCTACTAAATCCCAGAAAGTAACAGAATAGTTCACGACTGATGCCAAACCGGCACTGCAGCCATTGAGAGCTCTCTAGAGACCAACGTAAATAACGCCACAGACTGTGGAGCGCTGCCTCTTCAGAACATTTATTTTATTTACTACTATGTCCTTACTTATTGGTGTATGTGTTTCTTTTAACCCACACAGTAAAACACACACAACGTTTTTAGTTTTGATTTGTAGTTTGTTATTTATGTTTTCATAAGAGAATGTAACGTTTTAACATAATACGTAAAAAAATACACATTAATAATTTGAAAAATGTCTACCATGATAATTTTTACTACTTTTAATAACATTTTATAGTAATGTTGTTAGTGGGGTTTTGAATATTATCGAACGAATCCAAATTAAGTGGCCAGTTGTAATAGCAAAATATCGACAGAATTGATAAATTGTACTTAACTATTCTGGGATTTGTATCAACGACAGGACCACTGTGCTTAGACTCATCGCCTTGACCACTACATCAGTGATTTGAATGCAATTTAAATGTGTATTTCAACATATAGTTCCATTAATAAATATACTGTACTTAAGTAAATACAAAATATAAGATTTAATGCTTTGGTTACAACGTAATTAACACTGTTTATAATATAATACAATTGTTGTGAAGTTTACCATAAAAATATCTAAATAATAATAGTTTCGACATAGTACTCCATAGTACTATGTAGAAACTATTATAATTAATTTATATATTTTATACAAATTATTTAGGATTTTGTATTTAAAAAAGTTATGTAATAAAAAATAATTGTTATTCAAAATAAAGAATGGCAGCCAATAATCCTCCACCACCAACGCAGGTTGGCGGTTCGTGACATGTGCTGCTTAATTCCCTACAGTCCTATCATTGATGCCATGTGACCGATGGCTTTATTGCTGTGGTTACCTTTTAGCAACGATTAAATGTTTTTCTATACGGTTTCCCATGTTATTACATGTTTTCCCAGGGGTTTTGTGTAGATATAGTTTTTGTTCGTTTTGTTTTAAACTGGGAGTTTACTAATGAGGATTGTTTGTTTACTTGAATGTGCTACAGTAATTGATCAATTACACTTACAATTTTTTTAGGTTAACAATTTTGACAAGTATTAATAAAATGATAGTAAATAGTAAATTAGGAGCATTTAATTTGTATTTAATCAGTTTGCTAATTATGAATAACTCTTATTCAATCATAACCCTTCAGTTATATATTCCTTTTTCCCTTTACTAAATAAACCGACACTGTCCCATTACCTGTGTTGGGTGTCTTAAATATGCCTTTAGCCTTCTTAATCATAGTCGTGTAGTCACTTCTTTTACAAGTATTTATTTTTTATTTCGTTACGATGAACGAGACAATAATTAAACAATATTAACATCTTTATAATAATAATCTGTCTTATTATTACCGTGAACAATTTACAACTTTTTATTAGCTTACTAGAGTGGTTATTATTTTGGATTATTTTATAATACGTATTACAAAACTTCTAAATTGATTTTCTCTTAACAATATAATAACTTACAAGCCGCTAAATATACATAAACATTTGGTACAAAGAAATCAAAGTCAAGTTTTGTATTCCTCATTGGACTAATGATGAAAGCCCCGTTGAAATTGATAGCCTTGTACGCCATCTACGTACATTTAAAGGCCTTTAAGTGAGTATAGTGAAAGAGTAAATATATTTCAAAGTGTTGTAAGACGTGTTTTAATTACAACCCATACTCACAACATTCAATATTTCGATGATATTAAATTCAATAACTATTTACTATGTTTGTTGCCAATTTATAATATACCTAAAAATAAGTAGTGACGATGCCAAACTAGTAGACGACTCCCTTCGGGTTGCAGCAAACCATCCTCACTGAACAAACTGATAATTAAAATGAACAATTGTAAAATCTAATGAGCAAGATGTATGGTAAAAAAAATACCCCCGTCGCAGCAAACCTGCGTACTCACCGAATTTCCAATGCATAATAAATATCTTAATACTACATAAAGCTGCATACCAAGTTGCAAACCAAGTTGCATAAAAATATAATCATAAATAAACGATTTATACAATTACAATTATTCTCAATAACAATAACATTGGGGATTAGTACGTATGTTTGCTGAAACAAGAAACACAAACAATTGGTGTTTATGCAAATATAAGTATAATTCAACTAGGTGAAGCCACACACCATGTTTGATCAATATTCATTCATAAATAAGCGATACATATATTTTAATTATTCTCCCTGAGAACAACATGGGGGCTGAGTAGGCTGGTTTGCTGCAATAAAGTACACAAAAAATAAGTTTTTATGTGAACATCAAAATACTTCAACTAGGTGAAGCTACATTCAAAGTTTTATTAATTTATGTTCATAAATAAGGGAGACATTACATTTTACTTATTCTCCATAAGAATAACTTGGAGGCTGAGTAGGCAGGTTTTCTGGTACGGGAATAATCCTTAAAAACTGTTTTTTCTTGTGCAAATAACAATAGACCACATCCATCTGAAGCCGTATACCAAGATGTATACCAAGTTTCGTTAGTATACATTCATAAATAAGCAATATATATTAATTTTTCTTATCCTCCATAAGAATAGCATTGGACAACGTACTGTGTTTAGACTTTCAATATCTCTGTAACAAACTGACATAGAGAAATTATCAAAACACCAAATTGTGTGTTTTTAAAGCTAGATCCGATGAAGAAAACTTAAATTTCACTTTTTTAAATATGTTATTTAAGAACTTTAAGAAATCCATTTTTGGGTAAAAAACCACCCCAAAATACCATTTCGAATTGGTCGATCTGTCTAGTTTTCGAACTCAAAGTCATAAATGCTGCTTTACATGTTTGTACGAAATTTCATCAAAATCGGAATTTTTTACGAGAGTATTGCACCCACGGACACATATAATATATACAGTTTCGAACGAATGTGTTTTTGGGGTCTGGGGACCTCAAAACGAAAAGTTATCATGGTGCCGGGCCTAGGTGTAGCCTACGGTAATAGCTTCTTTCCTATAGGGAACATTCGCTAATACAATTTCATAAACTTGTTTTCTACAAAATAATACGAATGTATTTAATGTTTACTGTCATAAGAAAAAATAAATAGTAACTAATATAAAATATACTATGGTAATTAACACTCTTCTTTGGAACGTATGAGTTCGTGTGCTGAGCTTTTTTGAGCCGAGCGAATTTATGACTTGGACATAAGTCATAGATTACGAGAATCTTTGTGGGATATATATATATATTTGTTGTATTAACTTAGATATGACCTCGTTAAGTGTGTATTTACAACTTGAATTAATATTTTACTCATAAATGTAACTCGAAACGTCATTTTTATGTTTTTATCTACACTCAAATGCATGTGTGGAAAGTTATTAAAATAAAAAGAACCATTTGGAAGCTAAATCCACCTTTAATAATTGTGTCTAAGCTTACATCCCTATACCACTGGTTTACTGACCACGTTTCTCATGATAAGATACAAGATACAAGCCCCCTGCCCGGAACCATCCATCATGTCTGAAGTCCACTACGGGCCTGATACATACTTTATCACGAGTTCGGTGCTAATAAACAGATCTGCAAGCATTTGGCCAGGTTATGTCAAAACGTTATTGATTATATATTTTTGAAGTTTAGGTTAAAACAAATTTTAAATTATTTTTTAGAATAGATAAATAGCCAGATAAAAAAAATACCCCCGTCGCAGGGAACCTGCATACTCAGCGAATTTCCAATGCATAATATATATCTTAATAGCACATAAATCCGCATACCAAGTTTCATAAAAATATATTCACATATAAGCGATTTTAATTATTCTCCGTAAGAATAACATTGGTAATGAGTACGTAGGTTTGTTGAAATAAGGAACACAAACAATTGGTTTTTATGCAAATATAAATAGAATGTAACTAGGCGAAGCCACATACCAAGTTTCATGAATATTCAATCATAAATAAGCGCAGTGTAATATTTTAGTGATTCTCCATAACAATAACATGGGGGGCTGAGTAAGCAGGTTTGCTGCAACAAGGAACAAAAAAGGGGTTTTTATGCAATTATCAATATAACTCAACCAATTGAAGCTACATACCAAGTTTTATTAATTTATGTTCATAATTAAGGGAGTCAATACATTTGACTTATTCTCCATAAGAATAACATGGGGGCTGAGTACGCAGGTTTGCTGCTAAGGGAATAATCAACAAAAACTCATTTTTTTGTGCACATATCAATATACTAGTACTACGTGAAGCCACATACCCAGTTTCATCAACATATATACATAAATAATCGAAATATCAAATTTTATTTTTTCTCCATAAGGATAACAGTGGACAATGTACTGTGTTTAGCACTTTGAATATCTCAGCAACGGTTGGGCGTAAAATCAAAATTTAAACACCAAAATGATTGTTTTGTGGAACTGAACAGATTAGTAAAAGCAAATGTGAAGTTTACTTTAAAACAAACTGAGGAAAAGCCAAAAACTGTTTCCCCTTAAGATTAACATGGGAGATTTTATGAGTAGGTTTTTTGGATTTTCTCCGCAACCACTTAACCTAGGTTAATAATTCAAAATACCATATTATTTGTTTTTTAAGCTCTATAACATGTTCAAGACCAAAATTATGTTTTTTTTTAAATGTTATGGTGAAAAATGCAGACAACTGATTTTTGGAAAATTTAAAAACCCCACAAACCCCCCTTCCCATGGTCCGATTTTTCTGGTTTTCGAACTTAAAGTCATGAATATTATTTAATACATTTGAGCCAAATTACATCGAAATCGTACTTTTTTACTCAAGTTATCGCATTCACGGACACACACACACACACACACACACACACACACACACACACACACACACACACACACACACACACACACACACACACACACACACACACACACACATATATATATATAAATTTGAGCGAATATTGTTTTTGGCATCTGGGGACCTCAAAAAAAAAAAGTTATCATGGTCTGGGGCTTAAGTCTTACCAAGTGACCTACGGTAATAGCTTCTTCCCTATAGGGGAAATTCGCTAAAACAGTGAAAAATTATCAGTACATGTCACCTTACTAAACATATAACTTTGTGTATTTGGTTTTAAATTCTTATACTAGGAGTTAAAAATATAACCTATCATCATCATCATCCTCATTGTCACGGATTAGGAAACCCCAGCATAGCTACTAGTCACATCTTCCACAAACGGGACTATTGCACAGGTTACCGGAAAGATAAGTAATCTATCTAGAATATAACCTAACATTATGCTTGCTTTTCTTATGAGTAAAAGTAAAAAAATATGAAAACTATAAATATACTGCAGTAAATGGTCTTTATAGATTACAAAATTATTTTTTGTCATGAAATGTACTTTTTAATGATATTGGTAAACTATTTAATTTGTTGTCAGCTCTAATATTTAAATTTAACAAACGTGCTCGTTTCATTAACTATTTAATCCATAATCCTGATGATTTCGACTGTGATTCCGTTTGATTTTCCTGAAACAGTGGAGTTTGCAATCAAATATTTACGTATTAATAAAATCATTATTGCTATTGCCTTTTCAATTCAAAACATGTAATAAACCATTATTATTACTAATAAGGTTATTTGGAACTTCATACATCTCTTATATATATGTTTCTTAAAAGTTTAGATTCAATCGAGGTCATCTTCATCGGTAGAAACGTTATACAAAAAATAATACATAAATATCATATGATAACATGGAATTACAATAAATGAATAAACTTACAAAACACGGAATCATAACCACTTATCGATAGCTGTTTTTTTTTATTCGCTTACTTTGTTTAAAAATTAATTATTTGTGTTTTACACAAAAATCCCTTTGGAATACAAAGCTTGCAAGAATTAACAGTTTGTACAAAGCTATTTGTCTGTCGTCGTTTGCAGAAGGAACACACTCTTGACAAATATCCTCCGGCCCGAGACAAGACACACAGTGTCTACTTTCCCTGTCAAATACACGGTACCATGTCCACTTCCACATTGGTCGGCTGACACGTCATTACATTAAAACATATTAGTAACATAACACCGTACACCTAAGTCTAAATACTTAGCAATACATGGCATTCCAAAATGTCGTACAAATATACTATATTTACAAACATGTCCATTCCATAAGCTCAATACTACTCAACCATTACTTTTTACATCTACGTAAATCTAAATAGGTACATAAATTGTATTTATAACCAACTATTGCACGCAGTCTTCGCCCCACAAATGATTTATACAAACTATGACAGTTGTGTGTGCTGCATTCTGTGGTTAGCCCGTGGAACTACTACGATCAAGAACAGCTGCTTGTATTTTCATCAGCTCAGACAAAAACTAATGCCCTTAAGGAATACAGTGTAACTTTGTCGGGGTCTCTGGTTGAGCCCTAAGGTCAGATAAAGATTAAAACTAGTTACGTTTCCTATTTTATGCCTGAAGACTCAGAGTACAAAACTTCAACTCTCTAGGTAAATTGGAAGTAGGAGAAGTCGTGATGAGTGAGTCAGCGGAGGCTTTACCTTTTATAGGTATAGTATAGATATGTTACCATACTTATTTCTTTAGCAATAAATATAAACAACTTCTGCTATATATAAAGTTAGTTGGTATTTGCAGATATTTTTTAAACACAAACAAAACGTCATTAGAGAAATTTTATTGAATAAGACAAAATAAATGAAGCATGCATATTGTATTTGGATTAGTTAGCAAAGAATGTTCAGTGGAATTCACTGTATAATACGCAGTCGCTTAATTATTATGACAACAACTATCAGTAATCAGCTATGACGCTCTCTGCATTATTCAGTGTATGTTCATTTACACAGAACTAATCGTATAATCGCATTTAAATCAACTTTATAATAACTCGACTATAATGTAATATATTTGTAGCGTGTTGCTGTTCAACTTCCGTCTCACATCGATTGAGGATTAAATTGATATTTTGTGGAATGTAATCTATAACAAATATAAACTTAACATATTCGGTGGCACGTTACAAAACACAACGTATGATTCACACAACTTATTATTTCCTCAAAACAGAACAAATTTATCATGCTCAGCAGTTCCTAATTAGTGAAGTATTTAATCTGGATCAAATACGGATAGTAATCAGTGAATCGTATTTAATACATGCATTCGAGTTTTATTCCAATATAAAGAAAATTAAGTTTATTTTTGTTTTGTTTTTTTCTTAGGTGTGTTGCTTTAATTTATTATCTAATTACTTCTACACTTAAATAAAGAGCACTGTAGTTAAAATATACTGGTTTAATTTACTATTTGGATGTTGTACTTATTGTTTATAACCAATTCAAAACTAAATAATAAATAAATTTATAAAACACAAAACGTTCCTTAAACGTTATTAGATCAAACATATTCATATTCCTCGTGTCAGGTGCATTTCTTTTTTATTTTGTATGGGGTATGATGTTTTATGTCTGATGCGATTGTTTATTACATAGAATTAAATAAATAAGCACTGTCATTTTTAACGTTTAAAGCAGTGACTTATCGTATTGATATGTGTGAGCAAGTAACAAACCAATCTCTATTGGTATTTGTATTCTATTCATTTTTGCTACGTTGTAATTTGACTGAAATACATTACCTGCAGTATTAGATAACATATTACAAATTTATATGTTTTATTATATACCACATGCTCTATTACACACAATATTTACTTTGATTTTCAGTTGAAAATTTAGTTTAACAAAGACATTTAATTTAATTATATGTATTCACAGTTTTGTAAGAGGTTTACATTTGTATAGCCTGTTAAACCCATATAACCTGTTGTGCGAGGATTGTGGCTTTAGGTAGTTGATGGTATTGAGACGGACCGCAGCGATGTTGACACATATGACAGTGGAGTGAGGATGACATTGATAAAGCCCCAGGCGAGCCATTTGTAACTTTCTCTGATAATGTCAGGTTTTCTTGTTTCAGCTCGCATTGCAATCATTGTTTCTGCTGTAACATGAACTGTGATCTCAAGAAATAGGTTTGGCCCGTTTTCCATCAAAAGTTTGAGCATACCGTTAAAGTAAATAAAAACAAAATAAATTATTTATATCAACATTCCTTTAAAAATTAATAAAAGTATAATGCGTGTAGAAATAAGACAATAAGGGTAGAAACAAGTATCCTCTTGTTTGGAGCGTTGGGCGTTTTCTTACATAGTGTTTAAGTTTAAACAAAAAATAACTATTCCACACTAATTGCCGTGATTTAATAGAGTGGTATGCAACGTATCAATAATAGAGTACTTTAAAAACATTAAAGTAAGCTCATTATGGGCAGTTGATCATGGGGTTATGCAATATCATGCTATTCATTCAGTCATTTGTAACAAAATTTAATCTAAATTTCATGAAAATATTGTTATTACATTTGAACTGATTACTAGTATTAATTATTGGGTCATTATAACCTGGTATTGGTTTTTACTATAAGAATTAATTATATTTGTTTACGTACACTTAACAAGAACAATCGGATAAAGTATATATAAATACCGTTCATAAACTATTGAAGGGTAACAATGAGCTATAACAACGGTAACTATTATTTTTAACTACTAAAACGTGTTATTGTTTACAGACTATTACCTCGACCTACATTAAACTGATGCACCTCACGCCGGTCATGAGTAATTCAAAAGTTCCAGAATATACTATAATACTTCTATTTATTAATAGTAGTACACGTTGACGAACTCTATACTCCAAACATCACGACCAGACCGCGGAATATAACTGAAGCTTTGCATGCCAAACACCAAGCAAACTAAAAAAAAAAAAATTATTCCGTAAATATGCTAGTTCTTCTGACAGTGCAATCAAAACGTGCCTGCTGCAAGGGAGACGCAAAAGGCCGACCGTGCCTGTGCAGCTTAACTCGTGTGGAGGCGCGACTTTATCATACTATTGCATTACTCAAATACTGTTTTAAACAAAAAAATACTTAACGCGTGCTCATAGTTCCGTAATGTTATATAGATAAAAGTCATTTCTAGATTAACTGATTTGATGACTTCTCAAAAGCCCAGCTATGAGAATTATTTCTTTTGACTGTACATTATTATACTGTGTTCCGTAATTATAGTAGAATATAAATTATATACTACATTCTACATTTTAAATTTAAAAAAACATTCTGATCCCATAAATATTAAACGTACTTCTGTACCTTTAAACCTACAAATTTAGGCCAGCAATGGTAATTTGCTATCGTTAGTAATTTGGTTAATCTGTAGAGAAGATGCAGAAAATATTTCTAAAAAACTATATTTTTAAATACTGCTACTTTAAATATTGCTTAATGTCATAAATTATAAACCCATGGACGGCTGGGTTGGTGCAAAAAGTAGTTAGTCATTACTACTTTGAATATATTATTTATTGGTATCAATTACTTTACTTAAAGAGTATGTAACATTATTTTAATTTTTTGATTTCTAGCCTTCGGCTTATCAAGAAATAATTATAGTGGTTTAAATACCTAATTATTGGTAATCTAAATTTTTGCAATGACATCTAGTTTAAATTTCCTGCGAAGTCATTGGACGGCCTGATGATGACTTCGTTGGAAGTTGAAACTAGTAGTCATTGTAACAATTTGGATTACCAACAAGCAGGTATTTAAACCACTATTAGTAAAACTATTACACTTTATTGTTTAATGACATTTTAAAGATATGACAAAATTTGGTGTAAAGTAAATTTAAAACAAAAACATCCAGTTAACTAAAAGGGGTCAAGAGGGGATATAATCTCGACACAAACGGGATTTCCTGCTGTTTTTACGGTTCTCTGCTGTTATAACTACAGTCGAAATCATATTTTTGTTTCCATATTATTTGTCTACAGCTATTTTATTTGGCTAAAGTTTTGGGCTTTCTAAGAGGTTTTGTATTCAGTCTTCTCGTCAGTCAATGATAAGCAGTCTGATGTTACAGTCACTCCGTACATTTCTGTCAGATTAAATTTAGTCATTTAGTATGCCAGATCATCATTTTAGAAATCACCTTGTGTGTCCATCGTTTGATAATTTACCCGAATTGAAAGACACAAATCATTTTTGTTATTACAGTCAAATAATTGGCAACGGATGAAACCATAGAGTATATCTGTAAACACATTTAAATTGAAATATTCCTTTCCATAAAAGGTTTTATCGGACCAGTGCAGTGGATATTCCACCAATGACCGTGCCAGAGAGCAGATCCGCTGCAGCTGCCATGTTCACCGGCGCACAATCAGATTAAAGGCCGATACTCTTGATGGAATCATTAATATTCGACAGGCTTAAACCAATCGGTTGGTAATTGCGATGGGTAAATCTGCGGCTACTGTAAATTTTAACAAGATGGTGAAGCAGTGTTTTTTAGAGAAAATCTTTACCACAGTGTTCAAATATATTATAGATAACACTGGAAATCAGCATTATTTATATTAACTGAGAAATAGTGTTGTGCGGAATGAGACTAATGGTAAACGTCCTATTACAAATTTGACAGTGTAAACCGTGACACGGTTGTTTCGAGTATAATAATGAAAAATAACTTGCTGGATATTTGCCACTATGATAAATTCAAGTAGAATAACTAACGAATAAATACCACGAACTGTTTACCAGACCACAGTACCTGACATCAGCATGAGGGGATAGTCTAGGACAACTGGACAGCGAGAAAAAAAACATGTTTGCTGTGTGAACAAAAAAAAGCTGTTTTACAATGTGTTACAGATCGTAAAGAATCACTTAAAGCGCGATTTAAAGGACACACATTTTTACATTTATAAATAAAAAAACATGAAATATGTGTTTCTGGTCTGGATTCACATAACTTACCAGATGGCAAACGTATATAAATAAGATCTGCAGTATGATATTTTGTATTTAAGACGTTTTTTATTACATCCCGTTCATTAAAAACTAATAAAACTGTGGCTGATGCTGCGAAATGTTTGAACCAATCATTGCAATTATATCTGGCAACGGAGGATAAAGCTGACACGATAAAGCTTTTAAAACCATTTAAATATTTAATCTGTTACCAAAGAGTATTTAATTATGCTGGATTATGTCAGACCCTTAAAATTATATTTTCTAAGTTTATTTTTATTCGTTTTAAAGTAATATACATTTGTAAAACATTATATACTTTTTTATATAATATGAGTTATTGAAACTAATTGTAATGTTGTAATGTAAATGGACATTGGTTGATACTGGTGAAAACAACGATTGCTCTTAAAGTATTTATAATAAGCAAATATAATTTTCTACATATTTTGAAAAGAAATATTTAGGTCAATACTTTTTTCTGGTAGAAGGAATTTCCATTTAAGGGCGCCGTGCCGTTAGCTTGAGGCCGCATCGGTGGTTTACAGTCCAGAATTGTCCCACAACCCCATTTAATTGAGCGTTGTGGTAAAACCACCTGGAATACAATACGGGCATTACTAACATAAGGGTGAGAGTTTAGTGAATATAGAGTTGTCCCCAAATAGTTTTCTGCTTTATTTACGTCGCATAGTTATTGTACAGACAACATAGTAAATTAATAAGGAGTGAAATATGTTATTGGAAAAACCTACAATAATGGACGCGTTACAATTATCTTTGTATGGCTATTATTTAAAAACAATGAGAAATCTAAACGAATATAAATTTTTTGATTTTCTCAACGAAAAAGAAAATTAAGATGAAATATTATTCATAAGCAGGGTTTTATTTAATTTGTTACTTCTAACATGCATCTTATAAACTGTTAAATACCAAGTGAAATTTACATTTATAAAAATAACATTAAAATGTTGTAGAAATAATATTAGTAGTATAAAAGTATAATGTGTTAGATTTACTAATTTATTAAATATTTGTCCAGCTTGTGTTATATGTCAATGATAAATCTTCTCTTGAAATGTTAGCAATGTCTGAGTAGAATATTATAATTGGAACATAATTCATAATGAATATTGTTAATGTTAACGCAATCACCATAATTCATATCATGACCTAAGGCGTCATATAGTGACGTATAGCACTTAAATTTTCGTAATTTCCCTCCCACGAAAACACATGTCCTTTTTTATAAATTAAACATATTTCAGCATATTAATGTCAATTACTGTAGTAAATTGTTATAAATAATTAAGTGACGCCGGTACACGTTTACCAATATTATTTTACGAATAAACATGGTTAGCATGGTTATTATAAAAACCAACCATTTTAAAATAAAAAGTTCTTATTATGTTTAAATTATTTTCCACATCACGTATTGCAAACTGAGTAATTTTGAACGATTACTGTAATGTTCAAAATTATATCTTTAAAGTAATCTTACGTATAACATGTTTTTTGGAGCATTCATTTTTATACCTGCCATATCTATTGAAACCAGTGAGGGCAATTAATTCTCTAACACAAAATTAACTATTACTAAATAGTACTACTAAACTATTTATAGTATTACTAGATTGTACCTTTCTTTCAGGTTAGTTAGGATTAATACACAAACATTTCATTTCAAACGTTACAAATTTGTTTAAGTGAATAAAAAAACTCTAATGAATGAACGTTCCACTTCAAGATAAGGACAGTTTCGACGGAAAATCTTTTGTACGTGTCTTACTCAATTCTATTTCAAGTTTGGTGTTTAACTTCCAGATTCAAACAGTTCACTAAAAAAATATTTAAATAGGGATTTTTTGAAAGAAGTAAAACTAAATATTTTACTTTGTTTATTTAACAGTGCTGTTAGTCGTGGATTATTAATACAAAACATGGATACTATATTTATATCCATTATCCTTTATTATTATTTATCTATTTACATCCCCGTTAAATTGTTTGATAAAAGGTTTTGTATGATCAATAAAATAATATCATTACACATTACATTTTTTTGGTTTCCGTGATCTATACTAATATTTCAGATAAATGTAGATTGTAATATGATAAACTTGATTGAAATAGAAATAAATGTGCGATTAATTTGCCACCATATAATACCCCACCCACCCACACACACAAACTAAAACGTTTGCTTAGTTTTAATGTATTTTATATACAGTATCGACCCATCGCAATTTTTATATTTTTTAACAATCAGAAAAATAAAAATAATTATCTAGATGAACAAAATACAAATTCTCAGGCTGCCACGAGCTAATACCCAGGCGTCAAGCGGGCAGGAAGTTTCAAGTTGCCGACATCCTGGTATTGAAACAAGTATTAAATATCTCCAAAGGAGAATCACACGCTGATATAAAACCCAGAATGCTGAGCAGTGAGGTTCACTCACCGATGATCAGAAACTCTTACAAAATTACTAACAAGATGGTGTCAACCAATAGCAAGCGATCGACGAGAAGTCAAAGACAACGATTGGCCGGTAGGCGGAGTTAATAGATAGTTGGGAGAAAAATTAATAGGAAGGTGTGATTGTGAAGAAATGGAAGAACAGAGAACATAGGTTAGTCCTGGAGAATCGACGGAAGATGGAAGAGGTTTAACGGGAGGATCGTAGGACCGTGGAGGAGGACGTCCAGGGCGACCTGAATTGAGAAGGGTCGTAAGTCCGCGCAGAATTAGTAAAATTTGCCATCTCCCGGCTCCTAGACGTCAAGCCACTTCACTCCAATCCACGGTACTTCACCACTCTTTAACATGAACTTCACATCACCCGAGAGGACGAGGCTCAACACCATCGGAGAAGAGGGCCGGAGTAAAACGAGGTATTTACGATAACGTAATTTTTTCCTTAAAATAATGAAGTATTAAATAATAAATAACATATTCAACTTAAACTATGTGTCAAAATGAATTTATTGAAAAGGTTACAAGATAATTACCTAAGTCAATTACCTAAGGAATAATTAGCATGACCCGCACGGTGAAAATTAAGCCCGGGACCACCATAGAAGTTCCTAATGTGACCCCTGAACACATTGTGGGGGGTTTGTTCAAAATTATATATACATTTGTTTGCACTCTTGCGGTCCCATTTTTGTCCGATTTACTTCAAATTTAGTATGAACGTTCCTTTTTATAATCGGTTGGACAAGTTTGTTGGGCATAAGAATCTGAAAACTCTAAACCCCTTTTTTGTGGATTAATCTATCAAATTTAGATTTTTTGGGCCCATAAAGGGTCGGAAAAGAACCGAGTGTAAAATTAATGCATGCATAAAGATGGGGATTAGTGAAGCGAAAGTGTTAAGCCCTCTTTTGTCAATGTAGAATAAACATTTACCGAGTTATTTAGGAAAATGTACATTGACTAAACACAGTACGTTGTTTTATGGGGGTTTTCCACTAGACAAGCCTGTTATTCATTTGTTGGTAACTTTTTATCATCCCAGCAACCTCACGCCTATTTTCAAGCCTGATTGGACATTCTCCTAACCTTATAATGTGGAGTATCGTAAATGGATCCAGGAACATCAGAACAGCCAAAAAATCAATGTTTTAGATTTAATTACAAATTGGAATAATTGTGTGTTTTTACACTAATTTTAAGTTTTGAAATTTGTTATGTGGAAATTCACTTCCTTCGCGTCAGCGTGCTGCGTGCGAACTCGTATATTTTTTATACATAAAATAATCTACTTTGGTTTTAACGAATGTTTCTCAAAAACACTAATTATATAATGGTTAAACATATTTGTTACCAGTATATAAAAAAATATATGTTGGTGGTCATTCTTTTACCCGTAATTTGTCAGTGTAAATAAAATATTGATAAAATTTAATTTCAAAGACTAGGATTTGAACGAACTTCTGAACCGCTGACGTTGTTTCATAACTTGTCACCTTGACTATTACGCCGATAATTAAAATGAAAATTGATTTGCGTATTTTGTATGTTTATTGTTTATTTTTGGTATAAGGAATCTAATACGTCTAAAGGCATGTATGAGTTAAATCCTCGACAAGATTTAGAAAAATGTAAGTTAAAGGGTATACAAATTTTAATTTACAAACAATTTTGTTCCTATTATCTACCATTTTATATCCCTAAAATATATTCATTTTAAAATATAGTAATGACTAATAGAAAATCAGTAACAGTCAGTTCACTCAATAACTGACCTTCTTACATCAAATTTTCAAGATAGATCCACAAAATGTGCAAGTATTACTTTTTCGAATAGTTTTGGCTGGATCAGCAACCATCAAGTGATGGTAGTGACAGCAATATCTGTCTCTAATCAGACTGCGTGCTTCATTTATATTGCACAAATTCTGAAGGAAGGTCACTTATTAATCGGACCAATTATAATCATTTTATTTTTATTTCATACCCTAACAATAATTGACGACCTAAACACAGAATGACAGTAGTAGGATACCCCCCACTATAGCAAGCCAATCAGAAGCCAGCATTTTGTAGTGACGTCATTCCAAGATGGCGGCGCCCATGGCACTTTATTTCCCGCCAAATTTCCTAACCTCACTTTTTTAAATTTTAACTCATTTTGCTCAGTTCTGGCAACCTATGCTCTATGATAAATTATTTTACATATACACCATTATATATATATATATTATATACTGTAAATTATATGTATATATGTTCCATGGTTCGACTATTATATACTCTATGCGATTGATACTATCATATGGCAATGTATATACAATATTATACATATACTTTACAGCTACACCATTATATAAATATAATCTAGGATATATTAAAAATTGACGTCACACGTCACTTAACCGCATGGGCTGAGTGAATATATACGTCATCTGAGGCTGAGCCAGTGACGTAGATGGTTTTGTGACGTAATGAGGGAAAGTTTAAAGTTCAGGGTCACGGGGAGGTTATTTAAAAAAAAGTACTACCTCGCACGCGTAAAATTCGATTGTAATTCGATAGGTTAATCGATATAAAAAATTTAATGAAAACAATCGAATGATACGAGTGCGAGGTAGTACTATTACAAAAATTACTTTATTTTATTTACAATGTTTGTCCTTATTTACAATGCGAAGCTTCCGCCGTTGTTGGTTATAATCGAAGTTGTTGATCTCGACGAGTCGCGGCCATCGTGTTTTTTCCTGATAAAAGACGGTAGATACTTTGATTCCTGTGCAGAGTCCATGTTGTTTTTTTTGACACCGATCTATTCTGATAGGTGTTTCCATTTCATTACCGTCAGGTAGAAATACTACCTGACGGCAATGAAGTGGAAACATCTATCAGATCTCGAGTGACATAATATTATTATTTTGTGAAGAGCGTCTCGGAGAGCTCGATGTTCACCGGTCGAGAGCCGGAGGTGAACTGACTATTCGCTAGCTAGCGTTCTGGTATCAAACAAAATGGTGGGGGTAAAAGTGTGGTGGGGCGGAGCAGATGGTGGACGGCAGATGGCAGGCGGCAGGTGGCAAGTGTGCAGCAGATGGCATCTGGTGCGAGGAGGAAGACTTTGAATAAAATATCCATTAGTTAAAACCCATCAAGGATAACGTAATTGCTTCTGTATCAGAAGATTTTGTGGTAGACACTTCTTGAACTTGTATTTGATCAGTCGTTTCATTAGTGTCAGCTTGGTAAATATTAAAAGATGAAGATGTGGAAGAAACATTATTGTCTTGTATTTGTGAATCAAAGTGTACCGCGCAAGAGCTGGGCGTATAGTGATATAGCGTCTGCGTGTAGGTTAGGTACTCGGCTCTTCCCCCACCACACTAGTCCCCCCACCATACCAGTCCCCCCACAAAGTTTTACATCGCACAATAACTAGTTTACATGTGTTAGTTAGGGTTTAGCTCTTAGACTGTCAAGACCTCAGCTCCGTAACTGACAACTTCAATAATATTTGCTCAACGCTGTATAATGATAACAGTTAATATGATCTAAACCAGTGCATGTATTCATTTGGTGCTTTTTGCGTAGCAAACAACTGGCTAAAAGTGTTTCAACCTCGATTATTCTTCTACGAAACCGCTCATTGTCCACTAAAAGCGTAGACCTTCTGTCTTCATTGTCAGAGAAGTAGAAGGTAGTGTCAAGTGGACTACTGAAGGTCACCTTCCTCATGTTCCTGTAAAACTGCGACATCTTTCAGACCCTCTAGGTAGATGTTCATCCGTCAAGAGCTGGAAGTATAATGATGTAGCGTTATCGTGTATGATAGCCACCTACGGTTGCTATACCGTTGGTTAGATTTAAATTCCGATTGCACCTTCTTGTTCGTCTTGTCAAGCCGCGTAATTGAAGTACCCACATGTTATACTTTGAACCAAAATTAAAGAAGTAATTTAGGTTTGTCCTTGAAAATAGTTTTTTTTTCACTGTTGCTGGTATACCCTTGGTTGGATCTGAATTCTAATTGCACCTTATTGTTCCTCTTGCTGAGCCACGTCAGTAGAGTGCCCACATGTTATACTTTAAACCAAAAAAAAGAAGTTATATAGGTTTGTCCTTGAAAATAGTTGTTTTTGGCTATTTTACTGCTATACCCTTGGTCGGATCTGAATTCTGTTTGCACCAACGTGTTCGTCTGATCAACCTGCGTAATTGGACTACCGACTTGGCATTTTTTAAACCATAAATAAAAATTTATTTAGAATTGACCTTTAAAATAGTTGTTTTTGGATATTAATGCTATACCCTGGGTCGTATCCGAATTTTGTTTGCACCATCTTGTTCGTCTGATCAATACGCGTAATTTGAGTACCCACTTGGCATATGATAAACCAGAAATAAAGAAATTATTTAGATTTGACCTTCAAAATAGTTGTTTTTGGCTATTACTGCTATACCCTTGGTCGGATCTGAATTATGTTTTCACCATCTTGTTCGTCTGATCAATCCGCCTAATTTGAGTACCCACTTGGCATATGATAAACCAGAAATAAAGAAATTATTTAGATTTGACCTTCAAAATAGTTGTTTTTGGCTATTACTGCTATACCCTTTGTCAGATATGAATTCTGTTTTCACCATCTTGTTCGTCTGATCAATCCGCCTAATTTGAGTTCCCACTTGGCATATGTTAAACAAGAAATAAAGAAATTATTTAGATTTGACCTTCAAAATAGTTGTTTTTGGCTATTACTGCTATACCCGTGGTCGAAACCAAAAATAAAAAAGTGCGATACCCTTGGTCGGATCTGAATTCTGATTGCACTTCTTCCAATTATAATCAATTAATATAATACCCGGCGTCAGGCTACTGCGAACCCAAGTTTTGACCAAGGTCAGTTTTAAAGCGTGAAAGAAAAGTTTATATTTCATTAGTAAATAAAACACTTCAAAAAACCAACATCAAACACAACAATCAGTTAAACTAACTACATTTACTAGCAACAAACTACAACCGTTACTCTAACATGCTTAGTAATAAACATACATGCCTTAAGCTAAGGTAGGATCTCTAATATACAGTGGTACCAACTCTATAGAAATACTATAGCGGACAGTGCAGGCAAACAGCTAGCTAGGCTGTCGGCCTGCGACTGCGAGCCCTCTGCGGACAGCCCCTTGGTTTTATAGCCGCCAGCGTTGACGCTGCCAGACAGAGGAGAGCAGATGTCACGGCAGATGCCGCAGCGCGCCGGCGCGGCAGTGCACCGTCTGTGTTTGCAACTATGCTCAAAACGGTCTTCAATAAAGTCGAAACGTAGCACCTCTGGCGGGGACCTAACCGGTTCTTAAATCACGGCTATCCGGTTTTAAATATGCATATAAAAGGTGTTTATTATTCTTTTCACCATTTTTAAGGTAAAACTTCACTATACATTGTGTAACATGTCATAGATTTGTTTTTAAATGTCAATAACAATTTTAAAATAGGCCATTATAAATCAAATCTATTACATATTCGTTGTAAATGTGTTATTTACTATAATACACTTATAGACTAATAATAAATGTAAATTCTTTCATAAAAAGTGTATCACATATTTGACTTTTCATAAAATAAAGTGTTATGTTGCATTTATATTCATATAGACTTATGAGGAATCATATAATTTGATATTTAAAGCAAATTAGGCAGTAAATAATAAGAGACTTATTTGTTACATAGATAAACATATCTGGTTAGTGATTATATTTTACTCGTGAAGCAAAAACTTGAAAATAATTTTTCACCAAAAAAATACACGTAAAAAACATTTTTGTCTTGATTACTAGAAAAATAAATTGATGAAGCGGTTTGAGCAATAACGGTTGAATCTTTAGAGATTTTTGATTGCCTTTTTGTTTCATTTTAGAAATGTATTAATATGAACCAACAACATAATTGCAAAAGTTATTATTGATACTCAATACATGCAGAGTCAAACTGTATTCAAGGACTACGAGTAAAAATTCAGCCTAAACCTTCAATTCAGATTTATTCAATTCAGTTATAGTTGATTACTTAAAATGGATTGGAGTTATAATAGATAGATAGATAGATTGGAGTGATGTTGTGGGCATTTTAGCAAAATAACAACAAAACCGAGGCATGTTGTGACGCATGTTTTTTCTCAGTAAAACTACTGCGCAATGATTCTTTTATATTGAGAAGAAACAGATGTGACAACGCAATTGGTTGGTTTAACTTCTATAATGACTGAATAAAATGAGAAATTTACATACAAAATATATTAGGGCTAAATTAACAAGTGTTTTACTACTAATCAAAACAACTTTTACTTTTACAAAGTGTTGTGACTGAGGGTGTTTTATTGCCATGATTATTATTCGTGAGATAAACATACACTCTTAGTACCCACAATTTATTTCAAATCATAATATTAATGGGTACGAAATATACTGTAAGTTAGTCAGGCTAAATATTTGAAAGCGAACATCCGAGGGGCTGTTCAAAAGTTATTACTGTAACATGAACAAAACTTCTTGTACAACGTTAAGACTCGTTTTCACTATTATTTTAATCCTCTCCTTGATTAGTAAATTGGCTAATACAATACTTATAAAAAACTATCATAAATTGCAGATTTAAATGTGACTTGAAAGTCTATTTACAGTGGATTGCATCTTGGAAAGATTTTGTACACTTTTATTATAATTTTATAATATTCAGAGGGTTTAGTTTATAACTCCCACCACTATTCCCCTAAAATAGTTGTCTACAATCAATTAAAAATTTCGCATGTACGTAATCACGGTGAAGCGGCACGTCATTTGACAATGTAGGCTAAATAATCAGCTGAACTAACACAAGCAGGAGCGAGTAGTCAGCTGTTGACGTCTGTTACGGTGCGGCCGACGCCGCGACGCCCCGATGTGCTGTGGCCTTGGTGATAAGCCGCAACCTTGTCTATTGGTGTATATCTCGGCCCCAACGCCGCGGACTACGGCTCCACGCTGTTCTACCACATTCTGCATAGTTAAAACGCTCCTCATTTTACTTAGATCTTCACATAGAAAATATTAATTATGTAATTTTTACTCCATATTGCATTGACATTATTGTTTTCACAGCGATAACGTTTGAAAGAAGCGTCCGATTTTGATGACATTTGGCACAAATGTGGAGAGTAACATTTATGACTTTAAGTTCGAAAACCAGATCGAACAGTCTATGGGAAGAGGGTTTTATGGGGGTTTTAAATTTTACAAAAATCAGTTTATTTTTATTTTTATCCTAAAATTTTTAAAACACTAGATTTTGGTTAAAGCCATTTTATATAGCTTAAAAACAAACAATTTAGTATTTTTAATCATTAAGCTATGTTTAGTGGTTGTGGAGAAAAGTCAAAAAATGTGTCCATAAAATGTCCCATGTTAATCTTATGGGAATACGGTTTTTAGATTTTCCTCAGATAATTTCACTGAAAACTCCACATTTCTTTCCACCAATCAGTTTAGCTCTACAAAACAATCATTTTGGCGTTTTAATTGTTGTTTTACGTCCAACCGTTGCAGTGATATTCAAAATGCTAAACACAGTACGTTGTCCAATGTTATGGAGAATAAATAAAGTGTTATATTTCGATTATTTATGTATTTATATTGATGAAACTTGGTATGTGGCTGTGGTATATTAATATTAGCACAAAAAAGTTTTTTTTAAATTTTTCCTAGTAGCAGCAAACTTGCATACTTGGGCCCGATGTTATTCATATGGATAATAAGTAAAGTTTTATATCTCCCTTAGTTATGAACCTAAATTAATAAAATTTGTTATGTAGCTTTACCTGGTTGACTTACATTGATAATTCCAAAAAAAATCAACACATTTCTTATCTTCCTTGTTGCAGCAAATCTGCGTACTCAATTATAATGTTTTTCTTATGGAGAATAAATAAAATGCTATATACCACTTATTAATGAATGTATTTTTTTTGTAAAACTTGGTAAGTGGCTCTAGGTAGTAGTGATACTCATATATATATGCATTGGAAATTTGCTTAGTACGCAGGTTTGCTGTGACGGGGAATTTATATTTTCTGTAGGAAGGTTGATTAACAACTAAGTATCCTTCGTATTCAAGTTCCTTGAATGTTCCTCCTCTTTTAACGTCAAACATACTTTTATAGGATAGGTTATATTGTTGATATGTATAGAGGATTAGTTTTGAGTTTTTATATAAAAAACATATATTTATTCATTGTTTTGATTACATTTTTAGCTAGATCAATTAATTTACGACTAAGAAGCCTTCGTATTTGGAGGGGGAATGTTTAAGTAACAGATAGTTTAAAATAAAGTAGATTTTGTTGTTATAAAAAGGCAACATTATGTTTTCTTACTAAAGTATTTTATTTAATTATTGATTAAAACAAGTTTTTGCTTCACAAGTAAAATATAATTACTAATCAGATATGTTTATCCATTTTCTTAATCATGTGGTATTCCTTCCAACAAATAAGTCTCTTAATATTTACTGCCTAATTTGCTTTACATATCAAATTATATAATTTCTCATAAGTCTACACGGAAAATACGACTCGTTAACCAAGTCCGGGTTAAATGCCACAGGGTTACTATTAACTGAGTTCAGTTTACTGGAACGAATCTGGCTTAGTTATTGCCAACCATGTAAAAATAGTTATGATGGAGGTGGTTATCGGTAACTGAGTAGTTGGTAATACTTACAAAGTCTCTATTTTACGAAGCAAGGTTTGTTAAATTTGACCTAGCAACATTGTACGTGATAACTAAGAAGTCATCTAGGTTGCATCCAACCTTGTAGGTTGTTTGTTAGTAACCTTAGCGTTGGTTGAAATCTTACCATATACTCGGTTATAATTACGAAACAACTTGATTTGTGTGATGGGTTAGTTTTAACAAACTGTGCGTGGTTGGCGTTTACAGTGACGGTGTCTCTTCAGTCTGCAGAGTGTCAGTGTGCACAGTGCAATAAGTTAAAACAATAAACAACTCAGGTCACTGTACATTAAACCGTGCAAGCATGTGAGATTTTCGTACTGTGTTCAAGTTATAAGTTCACTAAATATGTATGAAACAGATCCATATGAATAAGTAAGACGAATGGGGTCTAGATCAATGAACATGATACATCATCCGAAGGTACGTATTCTTTAATCTGTTTTAGGTTATAAATTCAAAGTTTAAGTTAATGTAGGCCTATTGACGATGAATTTTATGTGGTTTTATCAAACCTGTCTTTGATAAGGATAAGGGTCAGTAAACTGTAAGTAGCAACATTACCTTGGACTTTAATTAATTATACTACTACCGAATATATAACTACTATGATAAACAATAATTGCTGGTGGTAGTGGCATGTTCAACTTACTTCAAGTCTATATTGTCCTGTTTTTAGAACTTGTAAAACGAAAACAGAGGTGTTAAATTTGTAAAGATAATTTAGTCAAGTGTTGTTAATAATTAATCAAAGTAATAAACACATTTTACGTCAAGAACAACACTTTACTGTCATATAAACTTATATAATAATAATATAACGTACAGTAAATAGTATTATAAATATAAGTTTGTATTACAATAAAATGTTGTTGTTTTCATTAAATTTGAATTTTATTTTGAGTTTAATTTATAAACATTTTCCTTAACTAAACAGGTTTTTCTATTAACATTGAAGTCACAAAAGCATGGTTTAGGCAATCTTTAATATCGTCATAGGCCTATACTAACTTTTTTTGGCGTATTTTTACAAGTTTTAAATGTCTAGATTAATACAAAAAATGTACACTTTTTAATGGCTGCCATTTTAAAATGATAAAACCTAGAAACGTCAAATTCAATACCAAATTATCATTTCATCATATCAAGTTTCAAGATCATACCTTAAATGTTGTTCACTATGTTTATATAACTTTTTGTGCCTTTTGGGGTTTTGGGGAAAAAAACACCTTTAAGGCTTCGCCCCAGGGTTTATCTTATGGAAGAAAATAGGTCAATTTCATTACACATTTAACAGCTATTAAGTAAAAATGCAGTTCAGAAGCATGAATGATTGTTTTAAGCTGACTTATGGAATGGCATTACTATATAAACTAATAGGGCCCATATGAGCTGGTTATCCGAAAGTAAAAATATTTAGCCTACTCAAATTCGAGCATCAGGATTCGCTCATTAAATTTGAATCAAAAACCTAAATTTTATTAAAGTTGTTTATAGTAATCACATTTTTATAAGTAATTCAGTATTCAAATGCATTTTCTCTACAACCACTAAACCTAGGTTAATGATTCAAAATACTAAATTATTTGTTTTTTAAGCTCTAT
Organism: Allygus modestus; assembly: GCA_963675035.1. Lineage (NCBI taxonomy): Eukaryota > Metazoa > Arthropoda > Insecta > Hemiptera > Cicadellidae > Allygus > Allygus modestus. The sequence continues at coordinate 317,352,895 of OY776112.1, forward strand.
AAAATGGCTATAACCAAAATTGAGTGTTTTTAAAATTTTAGGGAGAAAAATTAAAAAAAAACTGATTTATGGAAAATTTAAAACCCCCATAAACCCCCCCCCCTTCCCATGGTTCGATTTTTCTGGTTTTCGAACTTAAAGTCATAAATGTTACTCTGCACATTTGTGCCAAATTTCATCAAAATATGGCGTTTCTTTCAAACGTTATCGCGGTAACAGACACATATTTATAAATAAATAAATATAAATATAAATATATATAAATAAATATAAATATAAATATAAATATTAAATATAAATATATATAAATAAATATGTGTCTGTTACCGCGATAACTTTTGAAAGAAACGCCCTATTTTGATGAAACTTGGCACAAATGTGCAGAGTAACATTTATGACTTTAAGTTCGAAAACCAGAAAAATTGAACCCTGGGAAGGGGGTTTATGAAGGTTTTAAATTTTCCATAAATCAGTTTTTTTTTATTTTTCTCCCTAAAATTTTAAAAACACTAAATTTTGGTTCTAGCCATTTTATAAAGCTTAAAAAACAAATAATTTAGTATTTTGAATCATTAACCTATGTTTAGTGGTTGTAGAGAAAAGTCAAAAAACGTGTCCATAAAATTGTCCATGTTAATCTTATGGGAAAAAGGTTTTTGGATTTTCCTCAGATAATTTTACTGAAAACTTGGCAATTGCTGATACCAATCAGTTCAGCTCTACAAAACAATCATTTTGGTGTTTTAAGTGTTGTTCTAAGTCCAACCGTTGAAGAGATATTCAAAGTGCTAAACACAGTACGTTGTGCAATGTTATCCTTATGGAGAATAAATAAAATTTTATATCTCGATTATTTATGAATGTATATTGATGAAACTTGGTATGTGGCTTCACGTAGTACTGGTATATTGATATTTGCACTCTAAATGGATTTTTTTGTTGATTATCCCCATTGCAGAAAACCTGAATACTCGACCCCCATATTATTCATATGGAGAATAAGTCAAGTTTTATATCTCCCTTAGTTATGAACCTAAATTAATAAAACTTGGTATGTAGCTTCACCTGGTTGAGGTAAATTGATAATTGCAAAAATACACAATTTTTTATCTTCCTCGTAGCAGCAAACCTGCATACTCAACTCTAATGTTATTCTTATGGAGAATAAATAAAATGCTATATATCACTTATTTATAAATTGATTTTTGTGAACCTTGGTAAGTAGCTCTATGTAGTAGTGAGACACATATATATGCATTGGAAATTCGCTGAATACGAAGGTTTGCTGCAACGGGGGTATATATATATATATATATATATATATATATATATGTGTGTGTGTGTGTCCGTTACCGCGATAACTTTTGAAAGAAACACCCGATTTTGATGAAATTTGGCACAAATGTGGAGGGTAGCATTTATGACTTTAAATTCGAAAACCAGATCAATCGCACTATGGGAAGGGGGTTTTATGGGGGTTTACAATTTTACAAAAATCGGTTTTTTTGGCAAATTTGAGCCCAAAATGTTAAAAACACTCAATTTTGGTTCTAGCCATTTTATAGAGCTTAAAAAAAACAAATAATTTAGTATTCTGAATCATAAACCTAGGTTAAGTGGTTGCGGAGAAAATCTATAAAACGTGTCCCATGTTAATCTTATGGGAAAAAGGTTTTTAGATTTTTCTCAGATAGTTTTACTAAAAACTTCAAATTTCTGTTTATTAATGTGTTTAGCTCAACAAAACAAACATTTTGGTGTTTTAATCGTTGTTCTACGTCCAACCGTTGCAAAGATATTCAAAGTGCTAAACACAGTACGTTGTCCAATGTTATCCTTATGTAGAATAAATAAAATTCTATATCTCGATTATTTATGAATTTATATTGATGAAACATTTTATGTGGCTTCAACTAGTTGTGGTGTATTGATATTAGCACAAAAAACAAGTTTTTTGTTGATAGTCCTCGTAGCAGCAAACCTGCATACTCGGCTCCCATGTTATTCATATGGAGAATAAATAAAGTTGTATATCTCCCTTAATTATGAACCTACATTAAGAAAACTTGGTATGTAGCTTCACCTGGTTCAGTTGTATTGATAATTGCAAAAAAAAACACATTACTTATCTTCCTTATTGCAGCAAACCTGCGTCCTCAACCCTAAATGTTATTCTTACGGAGAATAAATAAAATGCTATATATCACTTATTTATGGATGTATTTTTGTGAAACTTGGTAAATAGCTCTTTGTAGTAGTGAGTCACATATATATGCATTGGAAATTCGCTGAGTACGCAGGTTTGCTGTGACGGGGGTATTTTCTTTTGCAGTGAATGAAGAAAAATAAAACTTGGCTGCCTTCCTTCTTCTCTTCCTCAGCTTCTAAACTTGGGCAAGATCAAAGAAGAAAAAATATGGACACCGACGAAAGCAGAGTTTAAAGACGGCTTCAAGACGTTAAAAAGTGACTGTGAAGTTAGTGTAAAAAGTGTGTGAAGTGTAAAAACGGATGCAAGCCTTGTAAATGTCTGTTACTGCACATTTAATGTTATCCTCGAGAGGGGTGAGATTTAAAATTGTGTTATTCTTCAATATGATATTCAGATTATTATTTTTGGAGTTTCCTGGATATCATGATTAGCCAAAAGTTATCTTTTAAGTTGAAATTAGGACCTTACTAAATCGCCATTATGAACCCCCTAATTAAAAAGTATTATTCAGATAAGTCGGCATGAAATGCATAGGTGTGCCAATTCAGGCTGTATTCAATAAACAGCTTGTACAGCTTGTATTCAATATTTGTTAATTGTACAGCTAAAACTTTAAGTAAATAATAACTACAAAATTCAATATTTGTTAAGTTGAAACACACTACACACTACACAACACTACTACACACATTTGTTAAGTTTCCAAATTTATAATGTTAGGGTGAAATTTGTCAAACTTTTAGGATTTTTATTATAATAATAAATATTTGTTTTGAACTGTGATATTCTTTTATTCCCAGTACCGTAGTATATTGACGTTTTAAAATTCCTATATCGCTTATTCGTTCTCGGATTTAGTGGGAGTTTGTATCCACTAAACCTCCCATGCTAATCGTATGGCCAGTAACATTTACTGGATCAGAGCCCGATTTAATAAAGTGGATCAGAAGTCAGGAGACTTCGTAAGTGCTCGATACCGTACTTGACAACTATACGACGCATAGTAGGATAACTCTGATTTTTACTTATTTTAATCAGTTTCACAAAGAAGAAATAATCAAGGGTTTGCTAGGTTGTTACTTAAATAATACCCGGTTCTTTCACAAACAACTCTCAACAGTGCTAACAGCTGAACACACTGTACTTTGATCACCCAAGGCTTTATTACTGTAGGCCTAAAGATTACCTACCGGCGCACAGTGGGGAAAAAGACTATTTAGGAGGTCAAAAGTCGAAAATCGAAAAGATTCCGTTAAAGTAGGAAACTCCTGGTCATAATTGTTTATTTGAAATTGATTGCGAGTGTTTTTGTGACTTGGCGTAACAATGAAGGGGTAGGGAGTCCTCTCTGTGTAGTTAGTATAGAAAGGTCGCCTCCTTATTAGTTTTCTTTTAATGCTGTTGAGTTATTTTTAGCCTGAAACATTCCTCTCTATTATGGTTCGACATTCTGCAATTGTCACAGTATATCCCTTGAGATTGAGAGTAATTTTGGGCTTGAGATGTCCTGAATCTGCAGTCCTGCGTCATGTGGTTATTCCTCTTACATATATTGCAGTACCATTCTCTTACCCTAAGCGTGTGTTAGTTTTTTTATATAACAGTTTTAAACCCCTTAGATAAATTTAATTAAATCATATTAAAAAGGAGAGTACTTTATTTATTCAATCGTAAAACAAGAATAAAACCATTTTTCTAGTATTTCCTTATAATTACAATATTGTAGGCTATTAGCATTGACTATATAGTCAATGCTATTAGTATCTCGTACTTTCGTATCTATTCCGTACGAATCGTACGAACATAGCTGTAAGAGCAGGTGTGGGTACAGCTGTCCGACCGGCTGAATGTCTGTCTGTCCTTGATTTGTGGTCCACGTGTTGAATGAATCTAAGGTCGTCACAACACTTTGTAGAAGAAAAAGTTGTTTTGATTAGTAGTAAAACACTTGTTAATTTAGCCCTAATATATTTTGTATGTAAATTTCTCATTTTATTCGGTCATTATAGAAGTTAAACCAACCAATTGCGTTGTCACATCTGTTTCTTCTCAATATAAAAGAATCATTGCACAGTAGTTTTACTGAGAAAACTGTAAAATGCCCACAACATCACTACAATCAATCTATCTATCTATTATAACTCCAATCCATTTTAAGTAATCAACTATAACTGAATTGAATAAATCTGAATTGAAGGTTTAGACTGAATTTTTACTCGTAGCTCTTGAATACAGTTTGACTCTGCATGTATTGAGTATCACTAATAACTTTTGCAATTATGTTGTTGGTTCATATTAATACATTTCCAAAATGAAACAAAAAGCCAATCAAAAATCTCTAAAGATTCAACCGTTATTGCTCAAACCGCTTCATCAATTTATTTTTCTAGTAATCAAGACAAAAATGTTTTTTACGTGTATTTTTTTGGTGAAAAATTATTTTCAAGTTTTTGCTTCACGAGTAAAATATAATCACTAACCAGATATGTTTATCGATGTAACAAATAAGTCTCTTATTATTTACTGCCTAATTTGCTTTACATATCAAATTATATGATTCCTCATAAGTCTATATGAATATAAATGCAACATAACACTTTATTTTATGAAAAGTCAAATATGTGATACACTTTTTATGAAAGAATTTACATTTATTATTAGTCTATAAGTGTATTATAGTAAATAACACATTTACAACGAATATGTAATAGATTTTATTTATAATGGTCTATTTTAAAATTGTTATTGACATTTAAAAACAAATCTATGACATGTTACACAATGTATAGTGAAGTTTTACCTTAAAAATGGTGAAAAGAATAATAAACACCTTTTATATGCATATTTAAAACCAGATAGCCGTGATTTAAGAACCGGTTAGGTCCCCGCCAGAGGTGCTACGTTTCGACTTTATTGAAGACCGTTTTGAGCATAGTTGCAAACACAGACGGTGCACCACCGCGCCGGCGCGCTGCGGCATCTGCCGTGACATCTGCTCTCCTCTGTCTGGCAGCGTCAACGCTGGCGGCTATAAAACCAAGGGGCTGTCCGCAGAGGGCTCGCAGTCGCAGGCCGACAGCCTAGCTAGCTGTTTGCCTGCACTGTCCGCAATAGTATCTCTAGTATAGAGTTGGTACCACTGTATATTAGAGATGCTACCTTAGCTTAAGGCATGTAGGTTTATTATTAAGCATGTTAGAGTAACGCTTGTAGTTTGTTGCTAGTAAATGTAGTTAGTTTAACTGATTGTTGTGTTTGATGTTGGTTTATTGAAGTGTTTTATTTACTAATGAAATATAAACTTTTCTTTCACGCTTTAAAACTGACCTTGGTCAAAACTTGGGTTCGCAGTAGCCTGACGCCGGGTATTATATTAATTAATTATAATTGGAAGAAGTGCAATCAGAATTCAGATCCGACCAAGGGTATCGCACTTTTTTATTTTTGGTTTCGACCACGGGTATAGCAGTAATAGCCAAAAACAACTATTTTGAAGGTCAAATCTAAATTATTTCTTTATTTCTCGTTTAAAATATGCCAAGTGGGGACTCAAATTAGGCGGATTGATCAGACGAACAAGATGGTGCAAACATGATTCAGATCCGACCAAGGGTATAGCAGTAATAGCCAAAAACAACTATTTTGAAGGTCAAATCTAAATAATTTATTTATTACTGGTTTAATATATGCCAAGTGGGGACTCAAATTAGGCGGATTGATCAGACGAACAAGATGGTGCTAACAGAATTCAGATCTGACCAAGGGTATAGCAGTAATAGCCAAAAACAACTATTTTGAAGGCCAAATCTAAATAATATCTTTATTTCTGGTTTAAACTATGTTAAGTGGGTACTTAAATTACGCGGATTCATCAGACGAACAAGTTGGTGCAAACAGAATTCAGATCCGACCAAGGGTATAGCAGGAATAGCCAAAAACAACTATTTTGAAGGTGAAATCTAAATAATTTCTTTATTTCTGGTTTAACATATGCCAAGTGGGTTCTCAGATTACACTGTTTTAGACCATAGTAACTGTTATAATTATACAGCGTTGAGCAAACATTATTGAAGTTTTCAGTTACTGAGCTGAGGTCTTGACAGTCTAAGAGCTAAACCCTAACTAACACATGTAAACTAGTTATTGTGCGAAGTAAAACTTGGTGGGGGGACTGGTATGGTGGGGGGGGGACTGGTGTGGTGGGGGAAGAGCCGAGTACCTAACCTACATGCAGACGCTATATCACTATACGCCCAGCTCTTGCGCGGTACACATGGATTCACAAATACAAGACAATAATGTATATTACACATCTTCATCTTCTAATATTTACCAAGCTGACACTAATGAAACGACTGATCAAATACAAGTACAAGAAGCGTCTACCACAACATCCTCTGATGCAGAAGCAATTACGTTATCCTTGATGGGTTTTAACTAATGAATATTTTATTCGAATTCCCCCGCACCAGCTGCCATCTGCCCCGCGCCATCTGCCCCGCGCCAGCTGCTTTGTAACTATCTGCCTCTTCCATCTGCCCCGCATCCTACACTTTTACCCCCCACCATTGTATTTGATACCAGAACGCTAGCTAGCGAATAGTCAGTACACTATTCGATCTGATAGATGTTTCCACTTCATTGCCTATCCGTAGTTGGATGGTGTTTTAAGGTCTTCAGCTATCTTTAGCGATTAATAATAAATCTGTATGATTTCTGCGCTCATTTGGTAATATGCGTAAGTATACGCATTATATTGAATGTAATTATCAAATAAAACCGTGAGAGTTTTTTAAAACATCCTCAGGATGACCCTGAACTTGGCCTATCTCACCGTTATATGGTCTACACTATTATATATGCTAGAACAATAACGGGTTTTCTCCAAACCCTCTTCTTCTTGCTCTATTGTAGCGTTTCTGAATTACTGTTAGTCACCTAAAAAATCCAGTTGTAACAGGTTAAAATACAGCTCTGTGATTGGTCGGAATAAGCTCGCTCCCCATTAGTCGTATTAGGCGTTCTGATCGCTGATTGGTTGTTGGTGCCTATATATACCGGTGCAGACAGCCTTCCTCATTCATTCTGTTCCAGACTTTTGTGTTGGTCAGAGGTCCTTGCGCTGCTTCATTCTCTGCTATTGTGGTAAGTGAGTTGTGATAGTATTGTGCAATTATTACAGTAAGTGCTACTATAATTTGTCGTTAGTATTTAATGCGTATTATATTTGGTGTATCAGGTCTAACCTCAATTTTATTGTATAACATAACCCTACTTTTATATATTAACCTCACTTTTGAGAGTCAAACATATATTTCTATTTCATAGTCTCACTCTTTTAGTCTGACACAACCTCACTTTAATATTTTTAATTATTATTTTACTAGGCCTAGCGTTGTATTTACTCAAGTTTCTCTTTGGGTTCACATAACCTTACTTTTGCTTAACATAACCTCACTTTATTGTTTTAATTTATATTTAACTTTTAGTTTGATTCAACTAGTAAAATGGCTAAAGTTGTTCAACCCGTTGAAGTACACAGTGACGAGCAGGTTTATGTTAAAAAGTTTAGATTGTACGGAACGAAAACTATTTTCAAATTTTCTAACCCTCCTTCTGATACTAGTGAGATAGATTGGCTCAGACAAGGTTTTGCCAAGATTGTAAATGAGATGAAAGGCCAAGCCCACGAAAATGATCAGCTCGGGTTCACTTTGCAGAGTCTTAACCTAAAAAGTAGAGATCCGGGGTATGTCGCATTTCGACCCGCTGGTGAAATTGATGAAGACATCCTTTGGAAAATTTTTGGAGGGATCATACAGTCAAATTCTGAATCCGTCAAGTCCACTGACACTTTTAAAGTAGAATGTACTCGAGTTAATCTCCCTGTAGGTTCTGGGAGGGTACGACCTGGTATCTTTAACACGTTTGACGAGGAGTGCAAAGCAAGGAAGGGTATCGCTCATGCAACAAAGGATCCTCAGTACAAGTCAATTCGGCAAGATGATAAAAAAGGCAAACCGTAAGGGCTCAGGAACTTATTCGTCGGGCTAGAGTAGAGATGCCCGAGGATGGCGCGGGAATCCCAGAACTTGAGAAATTTCAAGACTTGTTGAAAGATTTCAAAATAACCGTGTTCAATTATGATAATAAAGGCCGGGACGTTTATTTTGAGGGCAGTGTTGAAAATGCTAAATTCAAGATCAACCTGTTGTTTTACAACGGGCACTATAACGTAATAACTAGTTTGAATGCTGCTTTCGTTTGTAAATATTTTTGTGAAGCTTGCCATGTTCCCTATGATCACAAAGGTGAACACAGATGTTCAAGCATCTGTTCTCAGTGTCAGACCATCTCGCCTCCCTGCAAAGAGGAGCATGGAGGAATAGTTTGTTCAAAATGTAATATGACTTTGAGAAATCAACAGTGTTTCACTGCTCACCAAGTCGATAAATTTAAAGTTGTCAAAAAGTGTCTTGATTGCGGTAAATTAGTTTGGATTAGAGACAGATCCACGCCCCACAAGTGTGGAGAAGTCTATTGCAAACCTTGCGGATCTTTCCAAGATCCAAATCACAAATGTTTCATACAGCGGAACGATGGTAAGCCTAAACCAAAGGACTACCTTTTCATTTTCTTTGATCTGGAGACTCGCCAAGACGAGTTTCTCCCCTCTGATCCCGAACAAAAAGTACATAAAGTAAACTTGTGTGTTTCCCAGCAGTTTTGCTACCAGTGTATCGAAACAGAATTTTGCAGGGTTTGTAAAAACCGTACGAGAGTCTTCAACTCTTACCCTGTTAAAGATTTCATGGAATACGTCATGGAAGTCCGAAAAGGTTTTAAAGATGTCTGTGTAATTGCCCACGACGGTCAGGGCTTTGATTTTCAATTTTTGTTAAAGTATGTTCTTGAAAAAACTAAATTTACACCCGATCTGGTCATGAAGGGTTGCAAAATTATTCTCATGGAAATGGACAACGTTAGATTTGTGGACTCACTTAACTATTTTCCTATGGCCCTCGCTGCACTCCCTAAGTCATTTGATCTGCCTCCGGAGAGAAAGAAGGGTTACTTTCCTCACTTGTTCAACACTCTGGCGAACCAAAATTATGTAGGCCCTATCCCCGATAAACAGTACTATTGCCCAGAGTCAATGTTTAAAAAGTCCAATAAGGCCTTTAAAATCTGGTACCATGAAAGAGTAGCGGAAAACTATGTATTTGATTTTCAAAAGGAAATGTTGGAGTATTGCATCTCTGATGTGGAGATCTTGGCCCAAGCTTGCCTTAAGTTCAGATCGATATTCTTCCAAGAGTGTAATGTTGATCCTTTCCTAGAGGCTGTAACGATCGCTAGTGCTTGCAACTTGGCCTTCCGCCGCAACTTTTTGAAACCAAACACGATCGGCCTCATCCCAAAGAACGGCTACCGTTTAGTGGATAACCAGTCAGCTATCGCCATTCAGTGGTTGAGCTGGGAAGAAGAGAAACGTGGAGTGAGGATCGAGCATGCGGGGCGGGGTAAAGAAGTAAAGATTAACAAACTGAAAGTAGATGGGTTTGACAGGGAAAAAATCTACGAGTTTCACGGATGCTACTGGCATGGATGCCCCAATTGCTTCCCATTCAATCGAGAGGCTCCTCTGAAGGAGAATCCCTCAGACTCACTTCACTTAAGATACGACAGAACTAAGTCCAAAATCGCTAAGTTTAATGACTACGAAGTAGTCGAGATGTGGGAGTGTGAGTTTAGGAAATTAAAGAAAGAACAAAAACTCAAACACTTGGACTCTCTCCCAATATTGAACACACTCCCACTAGACCCGAGACAGGCTTTCTTTGGGGGCAGAACGGGTAACTCTAAGACTTACCACAAATGCGTCGAAGGAGAAACGATCCAATATGTGGACGTTTGCTCGCTCTACCCGTATGTGTGTAAGTACGGAAAGTATCCCCTAGGTCATCCCACCATTCATGTAGGAGACAGAGAGTGCAGGCAGAGATGTCTCCAAGTAGATGGTTTATTGAAATGCAAAGTCCTACCACCTTGGGATCTCTACCACCCAGTGCTCCCAGCAAGGATGAATAATAAATTAATGTTTGCCCTCTGTAAAACATGTGGTGAAAACCAAAACCAAGAAGACTGTGAACACGAAAGCGAAGAAAGAGCCCTGGTAGGAACTTGGACAATGGATGAGGTGCGGAAAGCGGTAGAGAAAGGCTATGTCATCCTCGATATGTATGAATTATGGGAATATGAAATGGCGACATACGAGAAAGGGGGACTCTTTACAGATTTCATCAATAAATTCCTGAAAATGAAACAAGAAGCGTCCGGCTACCCAGAATGGTGTAAGACCCAGATTGATAAAGACCGGTACGTGCAGAACTACTTCACTCATGAAGGAATCAGGCTGGACCCCGCCAAGATTGCTGAAAACGAAGGTTTGAGATCAATGGCTAAACTCATGCCAAATTCATTTTGGGGTAAATTTGGACAGCGGGAGAACCAGACAAAGGCCACGATAGTCAGAGACCCCAAAACACTGTTCGGGATGATGACAAGACCCTATATAATAGTGAATAGAATACAGATAGTAAACGAAGAGGTAGTGGTAGTAAGCTGGGAGTACCTGGAGGAAGTCGGCGAGCCCTTAAGAAACGTGAATGTAGTCATAGCGGCCTATACTACTGCTCAAGCTAGGCTTAAACTGTATGAATATCTGGAGGCCCTGGGTGCACAAGTCTTGTACTACGATACAGACTCAGCCCTCTATATTTATAAGGGAGGTTTGTACAGGGTCCCTACGGGGGATTACCTCGGGGAAATGACCGACGAGCTGGTTAAATACGGACCTGGATCTTTCATCGTTGAATTCGTTTCTGGGGGGCCTAAAACGTACGCATTTCTTGTCTGGTCAACCAACAAACAAAAACTAAAATCTGTTTGCAAAATCAAGGGCCTCACTCTCAATTCTAAGACCTCCAAAACACTTAACTTTGAAAAACTAAAAGAAATGGTTCTTAGTGAGTCAGCTGAAAGCATAGAAATTAAGGAATCTAGAATCAGGAGGACGAAAGACCGCGATATTGTAACTGTGAATGAATCAAAACTTTTCAAAATTACTGGACAAAAAAGAAAGCTCAAGGGTGAGTACGACACACTACCCTATGGTTATAAAATCCAAAAACTTGAGTAAACACGACTGGTAGTATTGGGAACGATTCGTCCCCTTTGTAAAAAAAAACAAGGTCACGTGACCTGATTTCAGGTTTTCACTTGGATGATATAACCTCCAGCTCTGTCTCAGCCACTTTTGTCACCGATCCTGCCCTAAATTGCTCTAATCTGTACTACTGCACAATACTTAAAATAAATGGCTCACTTAACTTCATGAACAGTTCAATTGTAAATATAGTTGAGCATGTCTTGGACATTGTAAAAGTTCCCACTGTATGTATGTCTCTCTGTGTGTGTGTGTGTGTGTGTGTGTGTGTGTGTGTGTGTGTGTGTGTGTGTGTGTGAGCGTGTGTGTGTGAATGAAGGTCAATGGCGTGGGGGACGAAAAGCCCCGTAAACCTGAATGTAAATTGAAGGGTCTTGTACGTTGAGGCGTCTAGGTAAGCCCTTGGCTACTCCTTGGAAGGACCTAGAGTGAATGGTGTACTCAAGTTATTCCTTGAATCCGTACGGTGGGACTTGTAAAAGTAAAAAATGAACGGAGGAGACAATTAGCTTGTTTTTTTTTGGAAGGTCCCCACGGGTCATGGCGGTGGAGGGGCTATGGCTTTTTTTTCTAAAAATACTCTATCCTTTGTTTGCTAAAAAGGGAGAGGACATTAGTTCGTACTGGGCATCAACCAGGTAATCTGGATGGCCTACGTATGGAATAATGTTTAACCTGGGTGCATATGCACGGGATGGTCTCAAACCCCACCCAAGCAAACAGAAACTTAGTATACGGGGTTAACGGCTATGAACACCGGGTTTCTAAGCGATAGCTGTGATGGAATGGATGTCTGATAAGCTCTTTAGCTCGATTGTTTTCATTAAATTTTTTATATCGATTAACCTATCGAATCTCAATCGAATTTTACGCGTGCGAGGTAGTACTTTTTTTTTAAATAACCTCCCCGTGACCCTGAACTTTAAACTTTCCCTCATTACGTCACAAAACCGTCTACGTCACTGGCTCAGCCTCAGATGACGTATATATTCACTCAGCCCATGCGGTCAAATGACGTGTGACGTCACTTTTTAATATATCCTAGATTATATTTATATAATGGTGTAGCTGTAAAGTATATGTATAATATTGTATATACATTGCCATATGATAGTATCAATCGCATAGAGTATATAATAGTCGAACCATGGAACATATATACATATAATTTTCAGTATATAATATATATATATATAATGGTGTATATGTAAAATAATTTATCATAGAGCATAGGTTGCCAGAACTGAGCAAAATGAGTTAAAATTTAAAAAAGTGAGGTTAGGAAATTTGGCGGGAAATAAAGTGCCATGGGCGCCGCCATCTTGGAATGACGTCACTACAAAATGCTGGCTTCTGATTGGCTTGCTATAGTGGGGGGTATCCTACTGACAGTCAATAATCCTCCACCACCAACGGAGGTTGTTGGCGGTTCATGACATGTGCTGCTTATTTCCCCAGAGTCCTATCATTGATGCCATGTTACCGATGGCTTTATTGCTTTGGTTAACCGTGTTCAGTTTGTCACTTTAGGATTAAATGATGTTTTACATGATCTAAATTTGTATAGGTTTCTCCAATAAGTTTGAACTAGTTTGTACATGATTTTGTAAAGATTGTAAAGTAATTTTAGTACAAACTACAATGATATTTATTTACTTAATATAATAACGTAATTTGTTTTTCTGTATAAGTACGTACAGTATTTTGTGAAATAAAGTGTATATAAATATTTGTATATAAATATTTGTGTATATATCTTTATTTGAACGAATGTTACTAACAAATAAACATAGTGAAAAAATACAATAAGTAAAGCATACAAACTATATTTTATAGCATATTGTTTTGAGTTAAATAATGATTTATACAACTGAAAATCCGTAGTATTTGTTGTATCCTTTTAGATGGGTGTGCTTTTTCTTTCTTAAATATTTATATTAGATTTCCTCACCATTTTAGAGCAGTACCTCTTCTAATGAGTTTAATTTCTATTCAACTTACATAGATATCACAAATAACTGACTAAATACTTTACCATTTGTGATTATTATAAGTAAGGTTTGGTGCAAAAGTTGATTGGTTAGTCATTAAACAAAATATCATTATTAAATAATCTAAAAAACCACTCAATTTCAGTTATTATCAATTTATTTGTCATTATAAATATGTAGGGAACATACCACACTTTAACAGACAACATCCGTCACCTTGCAACAAGGCTCTAGACTTAACAATTGTTCAATAACATAGGATGACATTTAATTAAGTGTTGTACGGTAAAAAATAAAAACATAATTAAGGCTTCGCATTTATTTTTTTATTTTTTATTATTAAATAGAACAAATTACAGCCAGGACCTCCGGGAAGTGTTTTAACCGCTATAAAACACGTTATGCTAATTCACGGTCTTGTTTAAGAACATAAAAGTTAGTTTGCGTTGTTGTATTTATGATGTTTATAATTACAAATAGAACATGGTTTATAAAACTATGAGGAGTGCTTTACTGTATATAGCCAAATTTTGTTTTAAAATAAATAACAACCTCCAAGTAAAATAAAACGTCGGCCTTTTATAACCATACAAAGACAAATACCAATACACGAGATGGGAACATATCTAGCCACCATATATCTAGCCGACACAATGGGTCAACCAGAGTTGTTTTTAATCAGTATAATCAATGCTTACCCCCTTTGCCTAACCTTCACACCTAGTACTCCTGGTTTGCTGACCATGTTTCCCATGATAAGATACAAGCTCCCTGCCCAGAACCATCCATCATGTCTGATCTCTACGCCGGGGCTGATACATACTTTATCTCAGGTTCGGCGCTGATAAACAGACCTGCAGGCATCTGTTCAGATTTATTAAACTGCTAATATTCATATTATATAAGAATTTAATTTGTTATAACGTACTTCGTTTAGTTTATTTTTTGTTTAGTGACTTCAAAACCTAGGAGTTGTACCAGTTCATTTTGTCTTTTCGTCTATCCATAATTTATGAATGAGAGCAAATCAGAATGATAACACACCTTAAAATAAAACATGATTACCACGAACAATTTAAAACGTAATCTTTTATGATATTAGACTTAAAAATAAACTGATAATCATCTAATAATTTATATTTGTTACTTTGGTTCAATATTTTATTCAAATTAGTATCGCTACTTTATGAAATGTATGGTCTTAAAAATATAAACTTGAGCTTGTAACAACAGTAATTAACTGATATATATACTAAAATCAATAAACGTTCAATCGATCATAAGTCCTTGCCTTATGATCACTGAAATCCAATTACAGCATCATAGTTTAGTCAGCGATTCAATTTTCATTTAAAAGCAGTATCTGCATTCAAATAGTAACACTTCAGATTCAGTTCATAAAATAATAAATATCACCACGAATGTAGATTAATTTAGTCATCTATTAAAAAATTTTCAAAACAACTAAAGGACTGTCTTGTTGCGTAAATGAATAGTTATACGCAATTTCTATAGTAAATAATTTTAGAAATTAAATAAAAAGTTATTTTATTTGATCGTTAAGTTGGAAATAATTCACATTTTGAGGGAAATGTAGGATTTATTAAATTATATGCATTAACAAAATTCACTTAAAAATATGCTGGGATTTATTGAAAAAGTTAATAACAATGTAATGCCAGAACATATTAACAGTTTGTACGAAGCTATTTGTCTGTCGACGTTTGCAGACGGGACAAACACTTGACAAATATCCTCCGGCTGAAGACAAGACAAACAGTGCCCACTTTCCCTGTCAAATACGCAGTTCCGTGTCCGTGTCTATGTCCACATTTGCCGGACATAGTGTTGCATTATATTGCGTTGAAACTTCAACCAAACAAACCTTTACGATATATTTGTAATAAAAACTGTATCTGCATAACCTGACAAAAGAATTGAGTTATAAAATACCGAATGGAGAACCTACTATAAGATATTTTAGTTACAAACATATGTATTGCAAAAATAAACTTTAAGACATGTTATTTCATTTTTTTAAATTTTTAATTACTAAACACACTTGACTATTTTTTTAATTCCCCTAGGTTTAGTACAGCAAAATAAATGGTTATCAAATTGATTACTTGGACTCTTTTTAAGGTTAAAAGGGGTAAGTTGTTGTTTTAACTTTTGGAACCAGGGACTTTGGTCTCATAAACCTCATTAAATAAATATTTAGACAAATATATATACACTATTTCATAAATACCACTAATTCTTTATTAACGTACGATGAGTACAACTTCTGTCAGCTGAGGAAATGATGTCAGCTGTCAGGAATAAATGATATCCTTCCATAAGATTTACATTGGAACTTTACAGGACCCGGGGGGTGGAGCCCTAAGCTTGAATGTGGAGATTATCAGGTCTATATGTTAATGAGATATGTAAGCTATGTTCATGCATAATTTCAGCTTAATTGGTCCAGTTGTTTGCGAGTGATGGAATTTCAAATATCCATACATACATCCAAACAAACATCCAAACTTTCACATTTACAGTATTAGTAGGATTAGTGAAAAGAAATTGGGATACAAATATTTATTAGTTTGGCTAAATTATCAGCTGATATTTAAAAGTATGCCACAGTAAGCTTCAAATCAAATAATAATCTTATTATTATAATTATCAGACGGTTTAAATATAATTTTACGAAAACTCTTATGTTAATTTCTATAGTTTTAATACACCATACAATATTACAATTTTCATTATAGTATTTCTAATGATTTAGAATTTAATCGAAAAGAGAAAATCAGATATTAAATTTTTGTTCAGTGTCTGATAACCCATATAGGGGTAGTTACAAATAAAATAAGACATATATAAGCTAAATCGGTCCATTAGTATGGTCTGGCTCGCTGTCATAAGCTTTTGGCCCGTGTGAACTTAGGTCATTGTAATAGGTATGTCTCTAAGCCACCCTAAAATAAGTTACCTATAATTGCCTCAAAATGAATCTACACATATTTCTGAACAAAATGAGCCATGTGGGAGTAAAATCGGTTGGGTAAATCGGCCAGAATGGATGGTTTTCTTCTCTTTCTAAAAAATTGGCAAAAAATCAAACGAGTTTGCACGCAGCACGCTGACGTGAGGAAAATGAACTTCCACATAAAAACTTTAATCCATCATACATTTGTCCAATTTTTATTGAAATCTGAAAAGATTGATTTTTTGGCTGTTCTGATACTCTTGGTTTCATTTACTTGCAAAGCTGGGAATACAATTTTGCGCATTATAAGGTTAGGAGAAGGTCCAGACAGGCTTGAATGTAAGCGAGAGGTTTCTGGGGGTAATAAAAGTACTCTAACAAAGGAATAACAGGCTTTTCTAGTGTAAAACCCCCATAAGACCACGTACTGTGTTTAGCCGATACATAGTTTCTTTAATAACTCGGTTAATATTTATGCTAGAATGACGAGAGAGGGCTTATAACTTTCGCCTTTCTAATTCCCATCTTTTAACATGCATTAATTTTTCATCTGGGGCTTTTCTGACCCTTTTTGGGCCCAAAAGCCCGAAATTTGAAAGATTAATCCCCAAAAAATTGGTTTAGAGTTTTCCGATTGTTTTGCCCAACGAACTTGTCCAACAGATTATAGAAAGGAACGTCCCTACAAAATTTGAAGTAAATCGGACAAAAAATGCGACCGCTAGAGTGCATACATATATATATATATATATATATATATATATATAAAATTATATATATATAAAATTTTGAACTACCCCCCAAAACGTGTTCAGGGGGTCACGTTAGGAACTTATATGGTGGTCCTGGGCTTAAGTTTCACCGTGCGGGTCATGCTAATAGTTCACTTTCCAAAGGAAATTCACTAATAAGTGTAACGAAAAGTCAAGTGACCAAAATCTTTTTTTCGATGTCTGATGACACATCAAGATGTAGTTAAAAAAGAGACATATATCAAGTAAATTCGTCCAGTATAACGGTCAGAGTCTCTGTCTTTAGTTTTGGCAAAAGTTGTTTAATATATATTATGTAAGAAAGATGATACTAAGAAAAATATAAACACCTGTAGGTAGGAGAACAAGAAAGGAGTTGTATTTTTTGCTGCATTATTCTTTGGCAAGCCAAATGAACCCTCTTACTTAATGAACATATGTTTTAAGTAATCATCTGATGTAAACAAACTTCCTCCATAAGATTAACAAGGGAACTTTAAGAGCCACTGGGGCAAAGCCCATTGATGATATTCTAGTTTGGATGGGTGATGACATATCTAAGCATAATTATCTGTCATTTAAAAACAGAACCATGCAAATCGACCCAGTAGAACGGTCGGGGTTGCTGTCTTTAGGTTTGACAAAAGTTTTTTAATATATAGGATTTTAATTCCTAAATTTTACTTTATCAATTTATATTCAGTTATTATTACTGTTTTAAATCAAAAATATGTACAAATCTATTTTTAAAATTATTATTATGGAGGTTATTTTTTAATAAACAGAAAAGCTTTTATTGTGATATAAATTAGCTGTGTAACAGTTATGTCTACAACAATAAAGCCGCAGACCAGATTTCCCGCTTGATTGCACATTTAAACGATATAAATGACTTTATATTGCTTTAATGGAAGGTATTCTAAAAATGCTTTACAGCCAAAGCAACAGGCTTATATAATTACGAATAAATTATACTTAATTGACAGTTCACTTATTATGAGAAATACCTTTCTTCGTCTAACTCTTTAACGCTTAAATGCTGTTATGAAATTAGCTAGTATTAACGGCAGTTATTGTGATCAATATTAAAAATAATGGTATTTAGCTGTAAAATGGTTACCGATGTTATTGGATGCCAATAAAATATTGTTTCATGCCTATTAGTGCGTAAGTATTTGAAGATATGGTTAATAATGCATGCTTACTAAACAAAATCAAAATATAAGCAGGACTTCTTACTTAGTTGTTTAGTGCAACTAACAACGCAACGGTTTGAATTCAAGATTTTCATTCCAACATTTAAAGAAATAAAAACAACTCTTACGTAAATTAAATACCCCAGTAGCAGCAAACCTGCGTCCTCATTGAATTTATAATGCATAATATATATCTTAGTAACAATAAAGCCGCATACAAAGTTTCATAACAATATATTCACAAATAAGCGATATATACAATTTGAATTATTTTCCATAAGAATATCATTGGGGATGAGTACGCAGGTTTGCTGCAGCAAGGAACAGGAAATATGGGTTTTCATGTAAATATCACTATTACTCAATAGGTGAAGCAACATACCAGGTTGTATTAATTTACATTCATAATTAAGGGATACATTACAATTTACTTATTCTCCAAAAGAATAACATGGGGAATGAGTACGCAGGTTTGCTACTACGGGAATTATCGGTAAAATTTTTGTTGTTGTGGAAATAACAATAAACCACAATCAGATGAACCTGTATAACAAGTTTCGTTAGTATACATTCAATTAATAAGGGAGATATAATTTTTGTCTTATTCTCCATTAGACAACTTACTGTGCACAATGCACACTTTCAATATATCTGTATCAAATTAACGTAGAGAAATGATCAAAACACCAAATTGTGTGTTTTTTAAAGCTGAATGCAATGGAGAAAATTAAAATTTGACTTGTTAAAATATAACATGTAACAAAAAAAAAAAAAAACATTTTTGGGGTACAAAACCCCCCAAAAATACCACTTCGGATGGGTCAATCTGTCTGGTTTTCGAACTTAAAGTTTCTAGCGTATAGTGTTTTTGGGGTCTGGGGACCTCAAAACGAATAGTTATCATGGTCTCGGGCCTACATCTTACCATGCCGACTACGGTAACAGCTTCTTCCTTATAGGGGAAATTCGCTAAAACACCAAAGGTTACGCGTTATCGTTAAGGGTGAAAGTCATGCTTGTAAATTTTTTTATAAAAAGGTATAGAGAATACAGAGTAAATTTAATATTAGCATCGTATTTTATTGTTTTCACTATTCATTTCCTACTGCTGTTATACTATTGTAATGGTGGTTAAAAAGAGTTGCATTTTTGAACAGTGTGGTGATTTTACCACCAACTATCGTTGAACATAAAAAAACAATAAAACAATCTTTAACAGGATAAAAACCCCTGTTAACTTTGGATTTTATAATGAGTCCAATAGAAAAAGTATTATCCTAATGGTTTATGAATAAATAGATATTTTGAACTGAGGGATAAAAATCAATAAAAGTTGATAAATAATATAACAACTTTATTAAAAATCTCAAATCATACCTTAAATTAACAATTTGTAAAATAATCTAGGTAAGAAAACATCACGAAAGCCTTTCAGTGATATCTTCATAAACTATCTTTTAAATGCGGAAGCTAATTTTGATAAAGAAATCCTGACATGAATACTGTTATTTCTTTATGTTTATATTTTGTTTAATTTTAAACGTTTTTGAAAATATATATTTCAAAAATCTTTTTACATGAAAATTTTGAAAGTGTACTTGTTTTTAAGATAGTGTTGACCTCAACATTTATTCTATCTTAAAAAGTATCAGAGCTATGGAATTTTTCATTTTTATAAATCTATATTTTTGAGCATAGAAGACCGATGCGTGTAATATTTCTGTTTAATCAACGCGTTTTGTTTGCCCCTACAATTCCACATTACTTCGCTAATTTAACCTGACCTGTATCTCTAGCCGTTAACATGGGCCCAATGGTGAGCACATCAAAATTAACACACTGTATAGTATTTTAACTGGATGGACCATCAAATGAAATAATATGTTTTTCAAAAGAACAATCACGTCCACTGATAAATTAAAATCCATGAAATCGAATATCGTCTAGGAATGCGTTGTTTTATAGTCATACCTCATCGTCTATTGAAACTAAACGCGTGCATCATAAAATCGTTTTTTGGAGCTATTCTTTTAAAACAAGAACTTTAATTTATTATTTTTCCTGAACTGAAAGGATAAAATCATATTATAAATGCAAGCTATTAAATACTCTCTTAGCGTATTCATATTGTTTATTCTATGGGATGTAAATAAAAAATGTGTTACAACACTTCAAATATATTTATACCTATACTGTATTCATAATCAAGACAGAAAATATACAAATAAGTTGGTAAAAAGCTATCAATTTAAACCAGTCACACCTATTAGCATCAGGCCCAATGAGCGAAGGCTCAATAAAACATTATCTTATTGGGTCTGATGATTATCGGTTACCATATTGTATGTTTATTTACCTACTTGCATATAAATACAATATGAGTTTAGATATATTTTGAAGTATTGAAAGATGTTCTTTATTTACATCCTGTTATTAATTATAACATCTCGTATCCTGCATTCTAATTATTAGGAGTTTATTTAAATTCTGGACGAAAAATAAATTATACATTGCAAGTAGTGTAAAATATAACGCGTTTCGTTTGAAAATCTTGTTATAGCTGCTGCACGTAGGAATTCAAATACTAATTAACAATTCCCTAACCCAATATGTAATGAATAATTAATAATAGTCTTAAAATCGACTTAAGGCCTTTATTGATTTTCAGATTATTTATTTTGGTAAATACCCTAATAACTTGGGTATTATAAAGAGCAATATTTTAGGAAAATAGGCTTATATAAGTGTTGTGGATTCTGTTTTGTTTATAAGTAACGTATAGTTAAGAGAAAAATTATTCAAAGCTTACAAAGAGAACAACTTAATGTTAAGATAGTTTTAGTTGAATTGTTAAAATTATGTCAAAGAGGTAGTTAACAGTAAGTTAGCCATCATAAGTAGCTGGAATTAATATTGTGATTAATTTAATTGATTTTTTTATGATAAATATTTATTAAAGCTGATTTTTATAATAAATAATCTAACTATATTCACTCTCTATTAATTCTCCATTATGAAGACAAATAATATTTATAATCTAAAAAAAACACAGATTAAAAAAGAAGGTAAAGTATAATATTAAATTTCAGTAATCAATTTATTCCCCCTCCAACAAACAATAAATAAATAAATAAATATATATATATATATTTAACACGTGGTATCCAGTTAAAAAGTTTAAATCCCTGGAAAATAATAATTTAATCATTCATTGCGATAAACTACAGTATATTGATTTATTTGATACCACATCCTAATCATGTTTTGGTAAATTAAAGGACATTATAAATAACTATATTTTTGAAACTCATAATAGCGATGGATTTCAATTTGTTATTGATTTAATTTTACTTTACCTATCGCATCTAGTGTTTAAAACAACACTACGCGACCAAAATAAACTCCAATAAATAACTATTATATTTCGATTAGTTTAGTTGTTGAAATCGTTAAAAATCAGTATTGTTACGTATAAAATACATGGACAAATACCAATCATGAGCGTTTCAACTTTTCTTTTAACAGTCTGTTATTTGTCATAAGACGATTAATTTTGACGTTACGTTTGAAATACGGTTTTTGTAGTTTATAGTAGGAGATGTTTGATCCTGATTGAAGAGAAATCACTATTATTTTAAAGTAGAGGACGACGTTAACGTATCAGCCAATTTAAAGCTTCTATTTGCCTACTGCAGTACTATTTGTCACCCCCCTCGGCGGTAATTTAGATTCCCACTCCCAGCCAAATATTCTGAAATGTTATCCGTCTTGACTAATGCTGCCTCTGACATGACGTCTAATATAATATAAACCTACGCAGCCTACAATAGGCTCTAGAAGTTGAAGATAATTACACATTTAATTGTACAAGTAGTTTGTTTTGCATTATTATTAAACCGTTTTGTAATATTAATAGATAATAACCCTATTAAAATATATATTTTTGTGTTATAGAAATGTGTACATGTTAGTCAGGATTTGGTATTATAGATATGAATTAAAATCAGTATTTTTAAAATTATTTTACCTTAGTATAGAACAATTTAAAAGGTATATTTATTTAAAAGAACTGCAGACAAACCAACGTACACTTATAAATACTATTTCATAGTAAGTGTGAATCCTATTTCTTATTTTATGAAACAGAAACAAATTATAACTATAATAATATGATTAGTATTTAATCAAGATACGGAAGAGGTTCATAAATCACAGAAGAATTTATTTTTGACCATGAATAAAGAGAAAATTTATATAATAAAACTATACATTTCCTCTTTGACAAAATAAACTGACATGTCATGCTATGTTTGATATACAAATTATAAATGTAATGATTAAAAGATTGAATCAAAAGATTCAACCAAAGAAACTAAAAAACATGATTGAACTAAAGAAAGACATGAAATTTATTTTACGCTCCGTATAGATCAGAGTATTAGTTGATGTATCGTTTATCAAATCACACGCTTCAACAATGTTGATGATAGGTCGCATTGTTGACCTATTTTATATTCAGAACGCATAAATGCATCACAAGTACATGAGCTGTAATATCATACGGAAGGCGTATATGGATCGGTATACATTGTAATATCATACGGAAGGCGTATATGGATCGGTATACATTGTAATATCATACGGAAGGCGTATATGGATCGGTATACATTGTAATATCATACGGAAGGCGTGTATGGATCGGTATACATTGTAATATCATACGGAAGGCGTATATGGATCGGTATACATTGCTATGTTATACGAAACCTTCAAGTTCAGCATTTGCCAATCGATTTCACTGAAATAAATCCGTAAAGACTATTTTTTCTATGGTAGTCTTTAATGCATTTTTTATAAATATTATCGAAGAGAGAACAACCTGTTGATATTTTATATAGGATTATAACTCATTCTAACCCTGGTAAGAATGCCTAAATTGAGCCACAAACTCCACTTCCTTAGTAATTGTGCATCCAAATGAAATAAATGACTGGAGGTTGCGGTTTTAATGGGAGGTATTTGAACAAAGCTTAATAGCCCGGGGAACGCCATTACACTCAGTTACTCTGCAATGAATATTTACTATTTTTAATTAAATCTTGTATTTTGTTTTAGTGTAATAATAAATTGTTATAAATACATTTAAAACTCAATGCTTCATTTAAATATTTTATATAAATTAAAATTTTAAATTAAATAAATATTTTAAATAAAGCAAATATGTACATTTTTAGAAAAATTATGTAGTTTTTAAATTGAATGTTACATACCAACATTATATATTATCAAGAGGTTATTATGAAATGTAGATGTATTTGTTAGTGGATGTGTTTATTATCTTCACATTATTTAAACCATTGCATAGGGCTACAATAATTATTATTTTTAAAGTAAAACAAAAAATATAAGTAATCATAGCAGAATGCAAACAGTTTTAAATAAGTAGAATACAAATGGAAAATTATCAGTTATATAATATATTTACGATTAATATATTAAATATAAAACTAGTTCCAACATTTGTGGTCATAAACAATCTGTAATATTATTTATTTTATAATATATTGTTCCATGATATACAAATTCTTTCTCTACTAAATCCCAGAAAGTAACAGAATAGTTCACGACTGATGCCAAACCGGCACTGCAGCCATTGAGAGCTCTCTAGAGACCAACGTAAATAACGCCACAGACTGGAGCGCTGCCTCTTCAGAACATTTATTTTATTTTACTACTAGTTCTTACTTATTGGTGTATGTGTTTTTTTTAACCCACGCAGTAAAACACACACAACGTTTTTAGTTTGTTATTTATGTTTTCATAAGAGAATGTAACATTTTTACATAATACGTAAAAACACATTAATAATTTGAAAAATGTCTACCATGATAATTTTTACAACTTTTAATAACATTTTATAGTAATGTTGTTAGTGGGGTTTTGAACATTATCCAACGAATCCAAATTAAGTGGCCAGTTGTTATAGCAAAATATCGACAGAATTGATAAATTGTACTTAACGATTCTGGGATTTGTATCAACGACAGGAACACTGTGGTTAGTCATCGCCTTGACCACTACATCAGTGATTTGAATGAAATTTAAATATGTATTTCAACATATAGTTCCATTAATAAATATACTGTACTTAAGTAAATACAAAATATAAGATTTAATGCTTTGGTTACAACGTAATTTACACTGTTTATAATATAATACAATTGTTGTGAAGTTTACCATAAAAATATCAAAATAATAATAGTTTCGACATAGTACTCCATAGTACTATGTAGAAGCTATTATAACTAATTTATATATTTTATACGAATTATTTAGGCTTTTGTATTTAAAAAAGTTATGTAATAAAAAATAATTGCTATTCAAAATAAAGAATGGCAGCCAATAACCCTCCACCACTAACGGAGGTTGGTGGTTCATGACATGTGCTGCTTATTTCCCCACAGTCCTATCATTGATGCCATGTTACCGATGACTTTACTGCTTTGGTTACCTTTTCGCAACGATTAAATGTTTTTCTATACGGTTTTCCATGTTATTACATTTTTTCCCAGGGGTTTTGTGTAGATATATTTTTTGTTCGTTTTGTTTTAAACTTGGAGTTTACTAATGAAGTTTGTTTGTTTACTTGAACTTGCTACAGTAATTGATAAATTAAACTTACAATTTTTAGCTAAACAATATTTACTTATATTAATAAAATTATAGTAAATTTTAAATAAGGAGCATTTAATTTTTTTTAAATCAGTATGCTAATTATGAATAACTCCGCTTCAATAATAACTCTTCAGTTATACAATTCCTTTTTCCCTTTACTAAATATACTGACAATCTGACCCATTAACCTTTGTTCCGTGTCCTAAATATGACTTTAGCCTTCCTAATCATAGTAGTGTAGTCACTTCTATTACAAGTATTTATTTCTTCTTTCTTTGCGATGAACGAAACAATAATAATAAACAATATTAACATCTTTATTATAATCTGTCTTATTTATAGCTTTATAACCAAGAACAATTTACAACTTTTTATTAGATTACTAGAATGGTTATTATTTTGGACTATTTTATTATAAGGCGCTAAATATACATAAACAATTGGCACAAAGAAATCGATTTAGACCGGTCACACCGGTATTCGTCAGTACCAAAGTCAAGTTTTGTATTTTCTTCATTGGCCTAATGATGAAAGCCCGGTTGAAATTGATAGCCTTGTACGCCATCTACGTACATTTAAAGTCATGTAAGTGGGTATAGTAAAAGAGTAAATATATTTCAAAGTTTTGTAAGATGTGTTTTAACTAAAACCCATACTCACAACATTCAATATTTGGATGATCTTACGTTCAATAACTATTTACCACGTTTGTTGCTAATTTATAATATACCAAAAATAAGTAGTAACGATGCCAAAATAGTAGACGAATCCCTTCGGGTTGCAGCAAACCATCCTCACCCAACAAACTTATAATAAAGATAAGCAATTGTAAAATCTAATGAGCAAGATGTATGGTAAAAAAAATCCCCCGTCGCAGCCAACCTGCGTACTCAGCGAATTTCCAATGCATAATAAATATCTTAATACCACATAAAGCCGCACACCAAGTTGCATAAAAATATATTCATAAATAAACGATGTATACAATTTCAATTATTCTCAATTAGAATAACATTGGAGATGAATACGTAGGTTTGCTGAAACAAGGAACACAAACAATTGGTTTTTATGCAAATATAAATATAATTCAACTAGGTGAAGCCAAATACCAAGTTTCATAATATACATTCATAAATTATAGATATATATAATTTTAATTATTCTCCATGAGAACAACATGGGGTCTGAGTAAGCAGGTTTTCTGCAAAAATTACACAAAATTAAGTTTTTTTTGTGAACATCCAAATACCTCAACTAGGTGAAGCTACTTACCAAGTTGTATTAATTTATGTTCATAATTAAGGGAGACATTACATTTTACTTATTCTCCATAAGAATAACATTGGGCAACGTACTGTGTTTAGCACTGTCAATATCTCTGTAACAAATTGACATAGAGAAATTATCAAAACACCAATTTGTGGGTTTTAGATCCAATAAAGAAAACTTAAATTAGACTTTTTAAAATATATTATTTAAGAACTTCAAGAAACCCATTTTTGGGTTCAAAACCACCCCAAAATACCACTTCGGATTGGTCGATGTGACTAGTTTTCGAACTCAAAGTCATAAATGCTGCTTTATATTTTTGTACCAAATTTCATCAAAATCGGACATTTTTTACGGGAGTATTGCACCCACGGACGCACGTAATATATACAGTTTTGATTAGTGTTTACTGGTAAGCCATAAGGAATAATAAATAGTAACTAATATGAAATATACTAGGTAATTAACACTCTTCTTTGGAACGTATGAGTTCGTGTGCTGAGCTTTTTTGAGCCGTGGGAATTTATAACTTGGACATAAATCATGGATTGCGAGAATCTTTGAGGCATATATATTTGTTGTATTAACTTAGATATGACTTCGTTAAGTTTGTATTTACAACTTGACTTAACATTTTACTTATAAATCTAACTCGAAACGTCATTTTTAAGTTTAATCTACACTCAAATGCATGTGTGGAAAGCCATTGAAATAAAAATAACAATTTGGAAGTTAAATCCACCTTTAATAATTGCATCTAAGCTTACATTCCTATACCACTGGTTTACTGACCACGTTTCTTATGATAAGATACAAGCCCCCAGCCCGGAACCATCCATCATGTCTGAAATCCACTCCGGGCCTGATACATACTTTATCACGGGTTCGGTGCTAATAAACAGATCTGCAGGAATTTGGCCAGGTTATGTCAAAACCTTATTTATTATATGTTTTTGAAGTTAAGGTTAAAACCAATTTTAAATTATTTTTAGAATAGATAAATAGCCAGATATAAAACAGTGAAACATTATCAGTACATGTCACCTTACTAAACATTTAACTTTGTGTATTTGGTTTTACATTCTCATACTAGGAGTTAAGAAATATAACCTATCATCATCATCATCATTGTTGCGGATTAGGAAACCCCAGCATAGCTGCTAGTCACATCTTCCAAAAGTGGGAATATTGCACAGGTTACCGGAAAGATAAGTAATCTATCTAGAATATAACCTAATATTATGCTTGCTATTCTTATGAGTAAAAGTAAAAAAATATATAAACTATAAATATACTGCAGTAAATGTTAAATAAAAAAAAGATCTACATAGATTACAAAATTATCGTTCGTCATGGAATGCACTTTTTAATAATATCAATAAACTATTTCATTTGTTGACAGCTCTAATATTTAAATTTAACAAACGTGCTCGTTTCATTAACTATTTAATCCATAATACTGATTGTTTGGACTGTGATTCCGTTTGATTTTCCTGAAACAGTGGAGTTTGCAATCAAATATTTACGTATGGATAAAATCATTATTGCTATTGCCTTTTCAATTCCAAACATGTAATAAACCATTATTATTACTAATAAGGTTATTTGGAACTTCATGCGTCTCTTATATTTATGTTTCTTATAAGTTTACATTCAATCGAGGTCATCTTCATCGGTAGAAAAGTTATACAAAAAATAATACATAAATATCATATGATAACATGGAATTACAATAAATGAATAAACTTACAAAACACGGAATCATAACCACTGATCGATAGCTATTATTTTGTATTCCCTTACTTTATTTACAAATTAATTAGTTGTGTTTTAAAAAAAAAATTCTCTTTGGAATACAAAGCTTGCAAGAATTAACAGTTTGTACCAAGCTATTTGTCTGTCGTCGTTTGCAGAAGGAACAAACTCTTGACAAATATCCTCCGGCCCGAGACAAGACAAACAATGTCCACTTTCCCTGTCAAATACGCGGTACCATGTCCACATCCACATTGGCTGGCTGACACGTCCTTACATTAAAACATATTAGTAACATAACACCGTAATCCTTAGTCTAAATCCTTAGCAATACATGGCATTACAAAATGTCGTACAATATACTATATTTACAAACATGTCCATTCCGTAAGCTCAATACTACTCAACCATTACTTTTTACATCTACGTTAATCTAAAAAGATACATAAATTTTATTTATAACCAACTATTGCCCGCAGTCTTCGCCCCATAAATGACTTATACAAACTATGACAGTTGTGTGTGCTGCATTCTGAGGTTAGTCCGTGGAACTACTACGATCAAGCGCAGCTGCTTGTACTTCCATCAGCTCGGACAAAATTAATGTCCTTAAGGAATACAGTAGAACTTTGTCGGGGTCTCTGGTGGAGCCCTAAGGTCAGATCATTATTAAAATCAGTTAATTTTCCTATTTTATGCCTGAAAAATCAGAGTACAAAACTTCAACTCTCTAGGTAAATTGGAAGTAGGTGAATTCGTGATGAGTGAGTCAGCGTAGGCTTTACATTTTATAGGTATAGTATAGATATGTAACCATACTTATTTCCTCAGCAATAAATATAAAAAATGTCTGCTATATAAATAGTTAGTTGGTATTTGTAGATATTTTTAAACACAAAAAAACGTCATCAGAGACATTTTATGAAATAAGACAAAATAATGAAGCATGAATATTGTATTTGGATTAGTTAGCAAAGAATGTTCAGTGTAATTTATTATGCAAAACGCAGTCGTTTAATTATTATGACAACAACTATCAGTAAGCAGCTATGACGCTCTCTGCATTATTCAATGTGTGTTCATTTACACAGAACTAATCGTATAATCGCATTTAAATCAACTTTATAATAACTCGACTAAAATGTAATATATTTGTAGCGTGTTGCTGTTCAACTTCCGTCTCACATCGATTGAGGATTAAATTGATATTTTGTGGAATGTAATCTATAACAAATATAAACTTAACATATTCGGTGGCACGTTACAAAACACAACGTATGATTCACACAACTTATTATTTCCTCAAAACAGAACAAATTTATCATGCTCAGCAGTTCCTAATTAGTGAAGTATTTAATCTGGATCAAATACGGATAGTAATCAGTGAATCGTATTTAATACATGCATTCGAGTTTTATTCCAATATAAAGAAAATTAAGTTTATTTTTGTTTTGTTTTTTTCTTAGGTGTGTTGCTTTAATTTATTATCTAATTACTTCTACACTTAAATAAAGAGCACTGTAGTTAAAATATACTGGTTTAATTTACAATTTGGATGTTGTACTTATTGTTTATAACCAATTCAAAACTAAATAATAAATAAATTTATAAAACACAAAACGTTCCTTAAACGTTATTAGATCAAACATATTCATATTCCTCGTGTCAGGTGCATTTCTTTTTTATTTTGTATGGGGTATGATGTTTTATGTCTGATGCGATTGTTTATTACATAGAATTAAATAAATAAGCACTGTCATTTTTAACGTTTAAAGCAGTGACTTATCGTATTGATATGTGTGAGCAAGTAACAAACCAATCTCTATTGGTATTTGTATTCTATTCATTTTTGCTACGTTGTAATTTGACTGAAATACATTACCTGCAATATTAGATAACATATATTACAAATATATATGCTCTATTATATACCACATGCTCTATTATATACAAGATGTACTTTAATTTTCAGTTGAATATTTAGTTTAACAAAGACATTTAATTTAATTATACGTATTCACAGTTTTTGTAAGAGGTAAAAATTTGTTTAGCCTGTTAAACCGATATAACCTGTTTTGTGAGAATTGTGGCTTTAGGTAGTTGATGATAATATTGAGACGGACCGCAGCGATGTTGACACATATGACAGTGGAGTGATGATGGCATTGATAAAGCCCCAGGCGAGCCATTTGTAACTTTCTTGGATAATGTCAGGTTTTCTTGTTTCAGCTCGCATTGCAATCATTGTTTCTGCTGTTTCATGAACAACTGTGATCTCAAGAAACAGGTTTGGCACGTTTTCCATCAAAAGGTTGAGCATACCGTTAATGTAAATAAAAACAAAATAAATTATTTATATAAACATTCCTTTAAAAATTAATAAAAGTATAATGCGTATAGAAATAAGGCAATAAGGGTAGAATAAGTATCCTCTTCGTTGAAGCGTTGTGCGTTTTCTTACATAGTGTTTAAGTTAAAAAAAAAACAATTCCACTCTAATTGCCGTGTTCTAATAGAGTGGCATGCAACGTATCAATAATAGAGTACTTTAAAACCATTAAAGTAAGCTCATTACAGACAGTTGGTCATGGGGTTATGCAATATCATGCTATTCATTGAGTCATTTGTATCAGCATTTAATCTAACTTTCATGAAAATGTTTTTATTACATTCGAACTGATTACTAGTATTAATTATTGGGTCATTATAACCTGGTATTGGTTTTTACTATAAGAATTAATTATATTTGTTTACGTAAACTTAACAAGAACAATCGGACAAAGTCTATATAAATACCATTCATAAACTATTTAAGGGTAAATATTAGCTATAACAACGGTAACTATTAATTGTAACTACTAAAACGTGTTATTGTTTACAGACTATTACCTCGACCTAACATTAAACTGATGCACCTCACGCCGGTCATGAGTGATTCAACAGTTTCTGAAAATTCTGTAATACTTCTATTTATTAATAGTAGTACACGTTGACGAACTCCATACTCCCAACATCACGACCATACCGGGGAATATAACTGAAGCTTTGCATGCCAAACACTAAGCAAACTAAAAAAATGAACTCATTCCGTAAATATGCTAGTTCCTCTGACAGTGTAATCAAAACGTGCCTGCTGCAAGGGAGACGCAAAAGGCCGACCGTGCCTGTGCAGCTCAACTCGTGTGGAGGCGCGACTTTATCATACTATTGCATTACTCAAATATTGTTTTTAAACAACAAAATCATTAAAGCTTGCTCATAGTTCCGTAATGTTATATAGATAAAAGTCATTTCTAGAATAACTGATCTGATGACTTCTCAAAAGCACAGCTATGAGAACTATTTCTTTTGATTGTACATTATTATACTGTGTTCCTTAATCATAGTAGAAAATAAATTAAATACTACATTCTACATTTTAAATTAAAAAACCATTCTGATCCCATAAATGTTAAACGTACTTGTGTACCTTCAAACCTAAAAATTTAGGCCAGCAATGGTAATTTGCTATGGTTAGTAATTTGGTTAATCTGTAGAGAAGATACAGAAAATATTACAAAAAACTACATTTTTAAATACTGCTACTTTAAAGATTGCTTAATGTCATAAATTATAAACCCATGGATGGCTGAGTTGGTGTAAAAGTAGTTAGTCATTACTACTTTGAATATATTATTTATCGGTATCAATTACTTAACTTAAAGAGTATGTAAAATTTAAACTATAGAGTATGACTGTGAACACATTTAAAATTTAATTGTTCCTTCCGATAAAACGTTTTTATCGGACCAGTGCAGTGGATATTCCACCAATGACCGTGCCAGAGAGCAGATCCGCTGCAGCTGCCTTGTTCACCGGCGTACAATCAGATTAACGGCCGATACTCTTGATGGAATCATTAATATTCGACAGGTTTAAACCAATCGGTAGATAATTGTGAAGGGTAAATCTGCGGCTACTGTAAATTTTAAGGATATGGCGAAGCAGTGTTTTTTTAAGAAAATGTTATATAGAGTGCAAATATACAGGGTGATTGAAAAGTAACTTGCACCCCCCCCTTAACTTTTTAACTATTTGAGATATTTGAAATCGGTTTGCGGCAACCTTCTTGGATATGAGGGGCTACAATAATTATGGTTGGTTTTAAAATTTTTACCCTTAGGGGTAGTGGGGGTGGAGGGTAGCTCAAAATTTTCAAATGGGAAGTATGGTCGACTTTCATATCATTTTATAGGTCTTGATGAAACAAAACAAGTGACATAAAGAAAACAAAAATCGGACCACTAATAACAAAATGGCAACTAAAAATTACCTTTAATAACCCGCGTCTTAAACAGCATTTATTGTGGTAGTCAAAAAAAAAATATTATTTTATTAATTTTTAATTTGTATCAATGCAACTTTTTTTTTAGTTCAGATCATTGCTAATAAGATCTGAATGGTTAGTAAATAGTGCCTGGAAAATCCCCAACTCCCCATATTGTTATCAGTAATCTCTGATAACAATATTCCTTGTAATATTCAGTAATTTTTCCTTGTAATATTCAGTTCTTGTCTCTGGGTGAAAGTTCAGCAGTTCTCGGAACAGCTGTTTGGATTTTCCCAGCTGAGAATAACAGCTGATTTTAAAGACAGCTATGACCATACTGTACATTTAGTTACTATTTGATTGTTGTGTGTTGGTTAAGATTTGTTCATTAATGTTGTCATGGTTTTTTCATTAGAAGAAAGAGTACAAATTTTTTTACTGTTTAAGGGCACCATTTTGTTATTAGTTGTCCGATTTTTATTTTCTTTATGTCAATTGTTTTGTTTAATCAAGACCTATAAAATGATGTGAAAGTCGACCATACTTCCTATTTGAAAATTTTGAGCTACCCCCCACCCCCACTACCCCTAAGGGTAAAAATTTTAAAACTAACCATAATTATTGTAGCCCCTCATATCCAAGAAGGTTGCCGCAAACCGATTTCAAATATCTCAAATAGTTAAAAAGTTAAGGGAGGGTGCAAGTTACTTTTCAATCACCTTGTATTATAGATAACACTGGAAATTAGCAATACTTAAACTAACTGAGAAATAGTGTAGTGCGGATTGAGACTAATGGGAAAACCTTCTACCGTACTCACAAATTTGACAGTGCAAACAGTCACGCGGTTGTTCCGAGGATAATTAATGAAAAATAACTTGTTGTATATATATGACTGGTAGGCTCAACCAGATTAATGATTAATTTTTAGTCATTAATTGAAATACATTTTGGAAAACTTAATGACCTTAGCTTTAAATAAATAATATAAATGCAATATTCTATTTAGAACTGATAGTTTTGCTGAGTTAGTCAGTTTAAACAAATTACATAACATAAAAGATTAAAAACAAAACTAACAAAACTGATAGCTTAACATATATAAGAAAAATGTATTGAGTTGCGCTCATGTGCGTACGATATATTCAATAAGTGAATTCACAGTGATGGGTTCCATACGTTGATTTGGATATTAAAAATAAAAATAGGTAGTAGAAAGGAAGAAGCTTAAGAGTTTCTACTTCTCATAACCTTTGCCAAACGGTTCAAGTCTGTGCATGAACGATTATATCATTCAAGTAACACAATTATTTTTATAGTTCTAGTAATAACATGTGATACTTTAAATCCTAAGATTTATATTCCCGAAATGTTTGGAATATTTGGAATAATTGATTTACATAAAAAAGTATAATACTGTGAATTGGCAAAACCAAAAATCTTTTTAAAAACAAAACATTTTTACGAATAAACTTTTAAGTTACATTAGTTTTCATACCTGAAGTTCATTACTAAGGATGGAATAAAGCAAATTGTAAAAACAGGCAACTTCAACTATCATTAAAGATATATTATTTAAAATATATGCATGGGTTCTTCAAGTTTATTTGTAATAAAATATTCATAATGGACCGATCAAATTAGTTCTTTCTACGTGTAACTTGATTTTCAAAATTTCAGTCTATGTGATCAGCGCAATCGCATTAACGTGATGCCTGATATCAGCAATAATCAGCTTTCCTCCGCAACTGTTCCCGTGTATTGAGCCTCAGGCAAATCAGCGTGTGATCAAGATTAGTGACTACATATTACATGAATAACGGAACTACAATTACAATTTTGAATGAAATGGTATTAAAAAGAAACACTTTTACACCTTGACACATGCAATTTCTACTATTAATTGATTGCGAGCTGTTGTAACTCAAATGTATTAATAGTAGTAATATATTTTACTATACAAAAGAGTATACAATCACTAACTGCTGTATCAGGAGCAGAAGACGTTACATAATTTATAGTTAAATCTTAACACGGAAGAAAATTAAAAATGATCGGTTCACAGTCCCATTGTGACGGACAGTCAAGGTAAAAACAAACAAAAAACTTAAATTAATATTATTATTAGTTCATTAATTTTCATTATCACCCTAATTTTATATTTGTATTAACAAATGTTAAACAAATTGAAGTAAATATAACAATGATAGCAAGTTTATAGTACTTTAAAGAGGAAAAAGGGGGTTAAGGTAAAGTCTGTGGTTATAAGAGTTGAAATTAATAATATATTTGTAATTACAACTTCAAATCAATTAAATTAACAAACAATATGTGCAAAACAAAATTCTCAATAATCGTAAAGAAAAATCAACTAATTTTTCTCTCTAAGATAGTATAAACGTTTGTATTGAACTTTTTAATTTATTTTATAACCTGTTTTAAACTTGATAATTGTGTTTTTTGGTCCGCAACAAACCTATAATTTTGTGACTTAATTCATACCGCTCCCGAAACACCCCTTTTTACACCATTCAACACACACACTCACAGGAAAAACTGTCTCCTCTTATTTGCTTTTTGTTATGACGCTGGAAGAGAAACCTTCATAAGAAATAAGTTAAAGACACGTGGAGGTTATTGAGGTTATTGACATTTTCCGTAAAAACTTTACTAACTTTTTGTTATCATAGTTATGCAATGGAAGTAAGTGCATTTGCTGAGACCTCGCTGCTATCCGGGCGTTTATATAATGGTTTAAACTTTTAAAAACACTTAAGTCTGAAGTTTTACCGCTCTTTTCTTTTTGTTTCCTTCAATGAAAACTCTAAACGCAATATGAGACCTAACCAATATTGTTATTAATACTTAATACTTTTGCCAACTGTCAACCTGGCAATTATAAATTTATTAACATTCACTTACATCTTGCGGGCAATAAATATTAACTTTTAATGTGCCATTGTGTGCCATTGAAAAAATATAAATCCAGGTGAGACTACAAAACAAATTCCCCTACAGCGTGTCCACGGTCATCGTAGCACAATATCCTATATCGCAGAACAACGTATATCGTATCGTAGTATATCGCATCAAAACATCGAATATCGTAGAACAATGTAGTATGTCGTAGAATGATATTGTATATCCTAGAACAATTAATGATATCGTAGCATAATATTGTATGTTGTGTAACAATATAGTGTATCGTAGCACAATATCACATGTGGCAACACAATATCGTACACTTCCAGCAATCAACTGCTACGCTCTGCTGTAGATGGGCGTCGAGGAATTGCCGTGATAACTCAGACGCCGGATGCGGGCTGATATAAGGATTACAGGATGTAACATGCGATATATTTCCCTTCTAAGATATTGATATATTTATAAGTAAACCATTTTTAACCAAATTAGAAGGGATATCAAACCATTTTAAAGCTAGAATTCCGAACTTATGTATGTCAAACTTTTACTTTACATAATAAAAACATCGTACTTATAAGACAAACTTATGTGAAAATAAATGTTTAGCTATTTTTACTTAAACAAATTTACTTTGTGTTTAAATAATGTAAAGCCTTTTTTGGTTCTTAATTTTTATAACGTCTAGATTTTTTAACTTGATTTTTTAACTTTTTATAAAACCAATGTACAAATACTGCTGAGATTTTTACAGTCTAAACATCCAACACACAATGTATCCTTTTCTTAAATTAGGAAAATGAGACATAACAATCTCACAATCAACCCCCTACCTATAATTGATTTATAAAAAATAGTGTATTACTAATTATAATCAGTCTTTAATTTCTTGTGTAGCACTATACGTGTTGTTAAATTCCTTCAAGAAACTACAAAATACGTTTCACTCGTACAGGAAAACATGCACATATTAGTTTTACACTTATGCTGCAATTATATAAACGACGATAAATATACATATCCATATTTTATTTGCAGTTACTTGTATGAAGTAACAGCCGCCCTAATCTATGTGCGACTGTTATCTATGTCGCCCAATCTGTGTGCGACTGTTATCTATGTCGCCCAATCTATGTGATCAGTGCAATCGCATCAAGGTGAAAACACAAACGTGATGTTATTATTTTGGTATTATTAGTTTTTTATGTGATGATTTTTGTGTGTGTGTTGTTTATGGACTTCTAAAAGTTTAAATACACGCTGTAACGTTGTAAGACGTAATGTATTGGATCCTGATTACCAAGAATTCTAAACCAACATATAGGAAAATCGTTTATATCGCATATTTATGGATAAAATTGTGCAATTTTCTAAATATCTTCCTAATAGTAGAACAATTACTCATATTTCTTCAAACCTTACCATTGTATTATAATGAATGGTATTGATCTTTATACAAACCAAAAGAACATAAAACCCCCCGTCACAGTAAACCTGCGTATTCAGCGAATTTACAATGTATATACATGTGTCTCACTACCACATAAAGCCACTTACCCAGTTTCAAGAAAATGCATTCATAAATAAGAGTTAAATAACATTTAATTTATTCTAAATAAAAATAACATAAGGGCTGAATACGCAGGATTACTGGAAAAATGCAAATAAGAAATATATTTTTTTCGCAATTATAAATATAACCCAACCAGAAGAAGCAACATCCTAAGTTGTATTAATGTAGCTTCATAATTAGGAGATATATTAAACTTTATTTATCCTCTATAGGAATAACATTAGGGCTGGGTATGCAGGTTTGCTGCTAATAGGGCAGTAAACAAAGTTTTTTGTGCAAATATCTGTATACCATACCTAGGTGAAGCCACATACCAAGTTTAATCCATCATAAGTATTCAAGGTATTACATTTGATTTATTCTCCATTAGGATAACATTGCACAACGTAATATTTTTAGTACTTTAGATATCTCAGAACAACTTTGGACGTAAAACAACCATTTAAACACCGAAATTACCCGTTTTCAGAGCTGAACTTATTGATAAAAACAAATGTGAAATTAATTGAGTAAAAGCTAAAATACTTTCTCCCATAAGATTGACATAGGACATTTTACGAATATGTTTTTTAGATTTTCTCCGCAACCACATACCTATGTTAATGATTTGAAATACTAAATTGTTAGTTTCTTTATCACTATGAAATATTAATAATAAAGATTGTGTGAATTTAAAATGTTGGAATAAAAATACAACAAGCAGATTTTTGAACATTTAAGAACCCTACAAAACCCCCTTCCCATGTTCCAGTGTTTCTGGTTTTCGAACTTCACGGATGTTACTTAACACATCTTTTGCCAAATTTTATCGATATCGGATTTTTTCAAAAGGTGTAACTTCATTAAAATCGGACTTTAATACGGATAGTATCGTGCTATTCTCTAGTCACCGAAAACGTTCTGTTTTCCATATAAACAAATGTAAAAAATTTGAAAGAAACGTGTTTATTTGCAGTTACATATGAGTTTCTGAAAAAAAGTTTTTATCTTGAAACATATGAAAATGTATCGAGTATAATACAAATATTATATGTTGCCAACGGTACTATACTACATTTTTACCCTTCCACGTTACAACCCACAGTAAAAGCTTCTTTCCTATGGAGGAAATTCGCTAAAAACGCGGTTATTTACTTTTACCAAGTTTTCGCTTCTGAAAGATTTGAACTCCATCAAGACTAACGGGAACTGGTTGAGAGGAGGATGAGTTATTAATTCAATAAAGTTAATTGGATTTAGCCGAGGCTGCCGACTGCCCTTCTCGATTTGGCTAGAGTTTGTTGATCGTTTAATAATACGTCTCTGATATAAAAATTGTTATTAGGACGCATACAAGTGAGCAAAGTTTCAGTATTAACTTGGATTGGTGTAATATGAATCATGGCATCCTCTTATAATATATATTAAAACTCGGAAATGAAATATGAAGAGCAAATCCGTTCAAAAATAACACTATAAGAATAATCTTTTAACCTGGACATGGTGATAAATCCTTCTATGCATCGTTTTAGATATGTTAACAAATATTACCGCAGTATCTTTCTTTTTACATTTGAATAAAATAGAACCAATGTTTTTGTTCCTGATATTTATTTTAACAATTAAATACTCTCGTTTCGATGTTTGAACGCACATCGCTTACACCTCATAAAGACTGAGCTTATGATACACTAAAATGGTAAAATATCTCTGATAAATTGACCTTAACAATTTTAAATGGTAGAATAAATGGTAATACAATAAGCTCCGAAAATAATGTTTCATCAGTAAAAATAAGTATTTTAAATACTAAGGCTAAAATTAAAGATTGTATATGTTGATAGTTTAGGGACAGGTTTACGGACAGGTTCAATGACTTAAAACTCGATCATTGTCTTTTTGTTTCTAACTGGAATGTCAAAGACAGGGCCCGCCTATTCATTATTCCGCAACCTCACACTGGCATAACTGGATTGCTGTTGGAACCAGTTCTGGTGCGATCAGCGTGCCGTGATTACGACGCTATCCCGGTCATCTTCAGATACAACCGGGGTGATGATATGTAACTGACAGTTAAATTAGTTTTTTGGTATTAAATTAAAAATATATTGCGAATTTATGGATTCATTGGATGTAAGTGTGGAATGGTTGGAAGAACTGGAAAATGACTCTTTACAAGAGTCCGCTTTGTAAAAGGATTCCAGTAAATCTTTAATGAGAGAGTTGCAGTTTTCTTTTCAAAACAATCTTGTAATGCTTTATTGATGTAATTTTTATAATAAAATTGACTGTTTAGAAATGTCCTTAAATAAAATGATTGGAAGTACTTATGTACTTAATAACCCATTTTAAATCCAATATGTTTCGTGTTCGTACATTATGAAAATAATTATCATTATAGTACAATAAATATCTATACATTTTAAAACTTTAAATATTTCATTGGACGATATTTTCAAATCCAGTCAGTAATAAGATAATGAGGAATTTTATGGAAAATTTAAGAATGTAGTGGAATACAATTAGTATAACAATAACTTAATACTCTATTCTAATAATATTACGACTGAAAGTGTTCACGGTTTTATAAAACTTCCTGAAGTTTTAACGAAGTTACAGATTTTAATTAAGTTAAGAGTTTCATTACAAGGCTAAAATTTTAAAAGTGTAATCAAGGAATATGTTAATAGAGATACATTATAATTTTTAACTTTTGTTTGATCACTTCTTATTAAGTCAACTTTTAATTAGCAAAATAGCAATACAAAAACAGATATTTATTGCTTTTATTTAAATAACTGAGCTTAAATAACCTGAGACATGACATTTTACAGGTGATAGATGGATGTCAAGCATAATGTTGGATTACATATCTTACAATTCTAAAAGTTTTTGAAAAAGATAAACTAAGAGAAGGTGCAAGTGCTGTCATTAGGTATATCAAAGGCTGAATACAAAATTACGCTGTCTATATATATAACAGTAATTTAATACAAGGTAATTTAACATCTAAAACTCTAATTCTGTAAAATGGACACCTGTACGTAGTCGATAAATTACTAGTAATCACAAGTGACAGTTCATACAATAGAAGATGTATTGCGCTCCAACAGACGGTGGGCGAGATAGGGAAGCTGTCACTTATGAATACATTAAATATGGCTCAAGTCGGGGAACAGGTTCGGCGTCAGGTAGAGGTAATGACCCGGCGTCAACAAATTTTAGAGGTCTTTGACTCGACCACTCCCTGCAGACAGCCTCCTCCTAACAGTCGGATAAACCAGCTGATCAAGATATAACGGAAACGTCCTCTCTTATTGCCGGAGGTCGACTAAAGAACAGTGCTAAGGCTAATATATTCAATAAAAAGCTCAGGTTTGAACTTTATTTCTAGTTACGTCTATTTGATCATGAATGTGCAACCGAATTCCACATTATTGTTAGCAAAGTAGTATCGCGTTCATTGTACGGGAACCTCATGGTTGGAAAAGATGTATGTTTGGAAAATACTACACAGAGTGTATTGTTGTCATTAAAGCAATCAATATCCATAATATAGTCATTGGAACGGCAAATATCAGTTGGGCGGAGTACTAACTAATTTGATAAACAGAGGATGTATGTGTGTAGTCAAAGTATGTTAGCTACCTTTACTAACAATTTCAGCTCAGGCGGT
Source organism: Allygus modestus (assembly GCA_963675035.1). Taxonomy (NCBI): domain Eukaryota; kingdom Metazoa; phylum Arthropoda; class Insecta; order Hemiptera; family Cicadellidae; genus Allygus; species Allygus modestus. Next base: position 317,393,410 of record OY776112.1, read on the forward strand.
TCAAGATGATTGTCGTTAAAAAAGAGATATGACGACTGAGATTAATTATGTCTTGATACACAATTTGTCTTTAAATAAACTTTAAATAAACTTTAGGTTCACCCTAAAGGTAATTATCCCCTTTCAGTAAACCTGTGTTTATATAATTACAGTTTACAAAAAAATTAATATAACTCTTTGTTTACTCTTTTGTTTAACCCTTTTATCAACTCTTAGTATTTGAAGTGATAAGTGTGTGGTAGTACCTTTTTGGGGTTGTCAAAATAGTGAATTCATGTTATTTTGTTTCGATTAACGAACTGCTATTAATAATTATTAAATTAAATTGGGAGTACTTGCAGCTTGAAGTAAAAGAACAACAAACTCTGTTGTTTTCTCTTACGACAGATGTTTAGCTAAGTCGCCTTATAATTTTGTGGAATTTATACCCCTCCCTGGAAATGTAATAAGGTGGATCACTAAATGAAGTAATCCAAGTGGAGGAAAATTAATATAGCTAGATAAAATAGTTTACTTGCAAACGGTAACGCAAAGTTTACCTATTAATAAGTTGAACAGTAATATAATTATGCTGACTGCGCTCTCTAAAACATTTTTTTGTGCTCTGAACTTCTAACAATCCATAGTTTCCCATTGTACGTTTGGTCTTAAAGATTTTAGGGTTATGAAATAAATACTTTTTATCACACGTATCGGGGAAAAATACATAATATATTATATCTTTATATAATATATATAAACAAGCCACCAGCATATTATATATAGAGAGAGTATCCCGTTATTCTCTGGACAAAGGTATCCCTTCGGTCAATATAAACACATTTTACCATATGAACACGTGTTTCCCGTGCCAATTTTTTCGTTTGTCTGTCTACATGTGTTTTTTCATTTTAAGGTTCTTATTTTAAAACTTCGGAACCGAATTTAACCAAGCCTAAGTTAACTGTTTATGGTGGTAAGGTCGTCGTTAAGGTCTAATAACACAAAGGTTATGGTGGAATTATCCCTGACAATTTCCTTTTCAATTTCAATTTCCATTTTAAATTTTATAAATTAAATAACTCAAAAACCATTACAATAATACTAATTTTGGTTAGAATATTTCCTAACGGTAGCCACATTTTACTCGTCGTTTATGGCTAGGGTTGTGGCAGTTTTCACTTATACTAAAGGTACGACCTTTAAAATGAGGTATAATATGTATGGCCTTTGTTTGATTTTCGAATCGTTAAATACTTCCATAGTACCCCTTGACCGTTTACCGTATCAAAGTATAGTCAATGGTTACAACGTTTCAATGGGTTTTGTTTAATGATCTTGGATTTATAAAATGTATGCCATAGTTTTCCTCAATCTTGTGAAAAAAGCTTTATTATGTTAAAAACAATTTAAATTAAAGTACCAATGCAAATTGGGGTGACATATGTTACACGTTAAGCTATCAGGGGTGGTAACACATTGGGCGGACGGAATGGAGTTGGACATTGTCAGCCATAAACGGTTATTGTGAACGACCCATTGAAGATTCCGACCTAACAGCTTTTGTAACAGGTCCGAATTGAAAGTAAACCTGGTTATTTGTCGTCGTAAAGTCTAAACCGTTTTGGTGTATGTTTTGTTTTGCTATGTGTTTTGTTTTACTTTGTGTTTAAATATAAAAAGTTTAATTGGAAGATAATTATATTTTAATATCATTATTAATTTATCACATAGAATCTAGTTTGTTTTGGTTAGCACCAAATATGACCATAATGATCTTTATGATAATATTTACTTTGTTATTTTTAAGCTTGGATGTAATTATTCGCAAACCTTTGTGAACTTAATATTAAGGATTGGTTACAATTTGGTAGAGAGCGAATGAATTTAGCCTATTTGGTTTTATTGATTGGTCATTGAATAGAAAGTTTTACTTAATCCTTAGGTGGTCTATACAATAGTCTACTATAATCATAAACAAAAAATCATATTTACTTCACTGATCACATTCACAGCTCAGGGATTGTGCCATCTGAATCATTATACTCCCCTACAGAGGTTTTTGTAAAAGCACCACAGGGAACTTTTATTTTTTACGACAATTATACGTCTTAAGATGTATTGTTGATGGTTATCTATGAGTTAAAACTTTTAAATATTATGATTTATTTATTCATCCATACTATAGATTAAAGTTGTGTGATGTATACTATTTAAAATACTACGTAAACTATGCGACGCAGGACAATTTAATAAATAATAAATCCTTATGGTGTTTACACTTAGCTATAACAAATCTAATATATAGAATTCTCGTGTCACAGTTTTTGTAACACTCCTCCGAAACGGCTTGATCGATTCTTATGACATTTTGTGTGTATATTTGGTAGGTCTAAGAATAGGCGAGTGAGCGAAGCGAACGAGCTCATATTGAAAATTAACGAGTATTTGACATAAAACAAATTCAATGACATTAGGGCAGGACAACGTCTGTTGGGCCAGCTAGTATTAAACATACAAATCTTTAATTATTACCAATAACGTTGATCTTTAGGAAGAACTTACAAATGGTCATATTGGCCATATATTTGTAATGTAAAAAAACACCCCCAAACCCTTTAGGGGGAAGTGTTTTAACTATATCAATTATAAAATGCAAAGTGTTTGGATATAAGAACATAAAAAGGAATTTAACATAAAAACTACGTGTTTTTAGTATAATAGTATTTATGGCAATAAAAATCCAATGTGGGTTAAAATATACTTTTTATGGGATTTAAAATTTGATGGGACTCTTGAGAGAATGACAATTGAAGGGGAGGCACCTTTGTTGGAAGTAAACGGTTATCGTGGCCGGTCCATTGAGGCTCTGGCCAAACAGCCTTTGTGACGGGCAAGAATGGTGATTGTTGGGCTGGAGGAGGGTGGGGGTTATTTGTTGAATTAGGAATCGTAACCGGCTTTACTGCGAGGCTTGTAAAACGAATCCTAAGTGCATGTCGAGAAAATGGGGTGTAGTTGTGCTTGTACAAACTTGTTTAATTTGGGATTAATATTAGATTGTTTAGTTACAACATTATATCTCTCGTTTTATATAAACTCTGTAAAGTTTGATTGGTGCTGAACGGTCAAGTATAATTTGAAATAAATTCTCGATTAGCATAAATCAATCAATCAAAATCAAGTTTATTTCACAAAATACATAAATTACATACAAGTTTAAGCATGAAATAATCGTTACAATGTATGGCATGGTACGTAGCAATCGATTTATGAGTCTAAAAACAACAACGCTTACAGTTTAAGTATTTCATCTTTTAGAGTCCTTTTCCTTTAATTAAGCTTATGAAGTAAATAAAATTGGTTGTACTCCTAACTACAAGATGTCAATTGCTAAGAGCTAAACTACTCGTAAGAGTGAATTAACAAGTTCACTTAAGTGGAAGCGTAGTTTTCTACTTCTTCTATCGCACTCTCATATCTTGGTCTGGTGACTCAAACATGTTTACTCCTGTAGTTATGGAAGATATGTTGTTTTTTATTAGTGAATTTCCTTTGGAAAGTGAACTGTTAGAATGACTCGCACGGTGAAACTTAAGCCCGGGACCACCATAGAAGTTCCTAACGTGATCCCCTGAACACGTTTTGGGGGGTCGTTCAAAATTTTATATATAATATGTATATATATTAGGTATTATATATATTTTATATACTATATGTATACATATGTATACACACATATGTATATATATACACATATATATATATGTGTGTGTGTGTGTGTGTGTGTGTGTTTGTTTGTACTCTAGCGGTCACATTTTTTGTCCGATTAACTTCAAATTTGGTAGGATGATTATTTCTCTAATCAGTTGGACAAGTTCGTTGGACAAAACAATCGAAAACTCCAAACCCCTTTTTTGGGGATTAATCTTTCAAATTTCGAGTTTTTGGCCCCAAAAAGTGTCATAAAAGCCCCAGATATAAAATCAATGCATGTAAAAAGATGGTAATTAGAGAGGTGAAAGTTTTAAGCCCTCTATCGTCATTCTAGCGTAAATATTTACCAAGTTATTAAAGAAAATGTGTATCGACCAAACACAGAACAGTAGGGGGCAAAGACCGATTCAAAACCAGCAAAGGCGCGGTGAGGACGCGAGGACGCGAGGACGTCCCCCCCCCCCCCGTCACGTGACCCATTAACCTAACTTAAACCTGGCACCTGGCGTGAGGATGCGAGGAAGCCCCCCCCCCCTCGTCACGTGACCCATTAACCTAACTTAAACCTGGCACCTGGCGTGAGGATGCGAGGATGCAACCCCCCCCCCCCGTCACGTGACCCATTAACCTAACTTAAACCTGGCACCTGGCGTGAGGATGCGAGGAAGCCCCCCCCCCCGTCACGTGACCCATTAACCTAACTTAAACCTGGCACCTGGCGTGAGGATGCAAGGATGCAACCCCCCCCCCCCGTCACGTGACCCATTAACCTAACTTAAACCTGGCACCTGGCGTGAGGATGCGAGGATGCACCCCCCCCCCCCGTCACGTGACCCATTAACCTAACTTAAACCTGGCACCTGGCGTGAGGATGCGAGGATGCAACCCCCCCCCCCGTCACGTGACCCATTAACCTAACTTAAACCTGGCACCTGGCGTGAGGATGCGAGGATGCAAACCCCCCCCCCCCCGGTCGTCTGCAGCACTTTTCGTGATGAGGAAAAAACTTTCGAAAATTAATAACTAGCCTATTTACTCACCGATTCCCACGGGACTTTTTCCAGAGTGTAGGCCTATCCCAGAGGAAGCGAATGACGAAAGAACCCCATAGATCCGCCATCAAACAAGGCCGCTATTAATTTATAACCGCGTTTTCCTTATGGGATCTCAGCTGTTTACCGACCGATTTTGACGAAACCTCACCACATGTCGGGCGACGGCCTAAGTAAACCATCCCTTAAAGAAAATTGAAAATCAACCGTTAAACGGGCCCGCTATTAATTTTTAAACGCGTTTTCCTTATGGGATCTCAGCTGTTTACCGACCGATTTTGATGAAATTTCACCACATGTCAGGCGGCAGCCTAAGTAAACCATCCCTTAAAGAAAATTGAGAATCCACCGTTAAACGGGCTCGCTATTAATTTTTAAACGCGTTTTCCTTATGGGATCTCAGCTGTTTACCGACCGATTTTGACGAAACCTCACCACATGTCGGGCGACGGCCTAAGTAAACCATCCCTTAAAGAAAATTGAAAATCAACCGTTAAACGGGCCCGCTATTAATTTTTAAACGCGTTTTCCTTATGGGATCTTAGCTGTTTACCGACCGATTTTGATGAAATTTCACCACATGTCAGGCGGCAGCCTAAGTAAACCATCCCTTAAAGAAAATTGAGAATCCACCGTTAAACGGGCTCGCTATTAATTTTTAAACGCGTTTTCCTCATGGGATCTCGACTGTTTGCCGACTGAATTTGATGTGACTTCACTACACGTTGTATGCCGGCTTGACTAAGCCAAACTGCGAGCGGCTCCACGGAGTCACGTGTCGAGGCGCGTGCTAGGGCCTACGTGACCGCCTGGGGCTGTTTACTCATCAGCGACCTCCTAGAAGCTTCCAGAGTGTCGTGGACGTTATCCATCATTTTTCTTTTTTTATTCTTTAATATATTTATTTTATTCATAAAAGTTATGCTTAACCTACCCTCCATTTACTACAACCCTCGCATATATCGGGGGATTAGCTTCTCGAAGGAGCCAAACTATGACGTTGCGACATGAGACGTGTGTCGCTATTGAACTCACGTCTCCCAGGTCAGCCCTAAGCTGTCGACATTTGTGTGGGGCTAACGGTCTATCCAACCAGAAGTCAATATATAATCTACCGAAGAAGCATCTCGTGTAATAATACACCGTTTGTAGAAACACCTCAGCGTCTATTGAATCTACTTCTGTTATTGTGGAATTGATGTGAAATGGCTTTGTTACGAGGTAGGGCCCGACTGGCTCTGTAACTATCGCAAACAAGTGGAACATGGTGTACCGCTTGTCAGTAATGCTAGAAGGAGACTGGTGAGTAGGACCGAAGCTGTAAACAACTCGGTAGAAACCTCCATGACGTCATCCCTATGCCTACGTGACCCCCCCCCCCCCCCCGTTGACGGAGAGTATAGATACCCGATGTTGCAGATGGCTGTTCCTCGTATGTGTGAGGTCTGTGGACGCGTCTTCGCGAACGTTGGAAACCTGGCTCGTCACGCTGCATTCCTCACGATCAAGCGCCAGGCATGGTTTTTATGTTAAAAAAGAAACCACCAGTACTAATGACCTGTTTTCGAGAGAGAGTAAACGGCTTTAGCCGAGTAAACAGATTCAAGTAGTAAACAAGGGGCTGCCAGCCTCTGTACAGTTCCTCACCCTTGTATTACTGGGCTCAAACTGGCGATCGAGATGAGGAAGAGGTCGCCAGGCCTCTGTACAATTCCTCACTCCTATATTACCGGGCTCAAACTGGTGATCGAGATGAGGAAGAGGTTGCCAGCCCTCTGTGTAATTCCTCACCCTTGTATTACCGGGTTCAAACTGGCGATCGAGATGAGGAAGAAGTCGCCAGCCCTCTGTGCAATTCCTCACCCTTGTATTTACTGGGCTCTGATAAACTGGCGATCAAGATGAGGAAGAGGTCGCCAGGCCTCTGTACAATTCCTCACTCCTATATTACCGGGCTCAAACTGGCGATCGAGATGAGGAAGAGGTCGCCAGCCCTCTGTGCAATTCCTCACCCTTGTATTTACTGGGCTCTGGTAAACTGGCGATCAAGATGAGGAAGAGGTCGCCAGGCCTCTGTACAACTCCTCACTCCTATATTACCGGGCTCAAACTGGCGATCTAGATGAGGAAGAGGTCGCCAGTTCCTCACCCTCGTGTTTATCGAGGTAACTAATAGGACTTGTTTTCCTGTTCACAGGCGGTGCATCCTCCCCGACGGCATCCACACTCTACCGTGAGGCATAAGGACAGGGCCAGCGACATACTGACTCGACCATGTCGGAATTTCCATATAAGAATATGTAACTATCTAGTTTTAAGAACCCACTGTGCCTTCGCTGGTTTTGAATCGGCTACTGGCAAAATGCATATAAAACCCAGTTAACCATTTAATACCTCCAATAAAAAAAAAATCAGTACCTCGTCTGGAACGGAGGTAGTTGCATTCAATGAGTAACTAGACATTTTCGTGCTCTGGGCAAGTACGGTTCACTTTTACCTAGTTAACAAAGCCGAGGATAGATGATATTTATTTTCATCATGAACTTTAAACGTGTTTCATAACAGGCAACATTTTAATTTAAATTTAATATTTTGTTTGAAAACATTGAGAACAGTGTTTAATCCATGTACTAGAGAAATATAAACACCGCTGAAATTAAAATAACAACTCGAGGCGTGAACGAAAACAATTAACGAGTGGAAAGTGACTTTGCTCTAGAGGAATGGAATGTCTATTCTCCACCTACAGAAAGTTTCACTTGCCTCAAGGCATTGTCATTACCGTCGCTATGTATAACCCGCAGTCCTTTAGTAGACGGTACATTAACCTTTAACGGTTTAAAAACGTTAAAAACAAAACATAACCACTTCAAAATGAAATAAATAAAAAGCTTTATTCCTTTATCCTAATCAATACAAAATAAATGAAGCATCTTAAATTCTCTGAGTATGTAGGTTTGCTACAACGTTAAAAACAAAACATAGCTTCGACCTCCTCTTCCTCCGCTGCGACGCCACCCGCCAGAGACCTGCGGCCCGGGTGGACCTACCTCCGTATACGCGACCTGGAGATCCGCGTCAACCTCTACACCCCGTTGGGAGAAGGCGGAGCCCGGTTCATCCAACTTCCCAGGGCCATCTGCGCGAGGCGCGCTGTCATCAACGTGCACAATGACATGTGTTTCATGTACGCTATCCTGGCCAACTTCGTCCCGATGGACCCGCAGAGACCCGCATCTTATACCTTGGACATCATCGCCCGTTACGACTGGACCGGCCTGCGCTTCCCCGTGGCGCTGAAGGACATCGAGTCCTTTGAGCGCAAGAACGCCATCAGCGTAAACGTTTACGGGATCGAGTGGGTGATGGTGGGGAGACGCCCCGACGGGACGCCAGAGTTCAAGGACAAGGTCTACCCGTTGAAGATCTACAAGCGGGAGTTGGAGGATCACCGGGACCTGTTGTACGTGACTGCCGGTGGGGAACAGTCACTACACCTACATCGTAAACATGAGTAGGCTAGTGCGTTCTCAGCTGACGTCCCACGCCAACGCTATCCACGTGTGTAAGCGATGCTTCGCTTACTTCCATAATCGACCCAACAAACTGAAACTGTCCGGTGCCGAGCGTCTGGAGGAGCACAAGCGATACTGTACCGCCAAGGCCCTCCCTCCGCTTGGACATGTCCGGGAAGCAGCAGATCCGCTTCGCCCATCCCGAGTACACTCGGCGCGAGCGTTTTTGCGTTTACGCCGTTAAGCTGGTGTGTACCCCGGAGAAGTTCACCAAGTACGTGGCCAAGTCCAACTTCCTGGACCGCACGTACTACACGGAGGACGTGGCCCTGGTGCATCTGTCCAAAGTCAACATCGTGTTGGACAAGCCCGTCTACGTAGGCATGACAGTCCTGGAGCTGAGCAAGTGGTTCATGTACGAGTTCCTGCGGAAGATGAAGGAGCACCTGGAAGACTTTGACACCAGCGGCTACCCGAGGTCCCACCCCTGCTACAGCCCCGTCAACGCCAAGGTCATCGGAAAGTTTAAGGACGAGTGTAACGGCCTATCCTTATTCGAGTACCTCGGCCTGCGGTCCAAGCTGTATTTCATGGGCATCGAGGACGCAGCGACAGGCGGCAGTAAGGCTCTCAAGCGAGCCAAGGGGGGTGGCGAAGGGCGTTGTCAAGAACGTCCTCACCCCCGACGACTACAGAGAGTGTCTGTTTGACGGGGTCCAGAAACACACCACCAACGTCCGGTTCCAGTCCCACTTGCACCGGGTGTACACCGTGCAGGTGGACAAGCTGAGCCTCAGTCCAGCTGACGACAAGCGGTGCGTCCTCCCCGACGGCATCCACACTCTGCCGTGGGGACACAAGGACGTCCCGCCGCTACCGCCAGCCAGGAGGAGAGGAGAAAATCCGCAGCGGATGGAAGTGGACGGTGAGGAGGAGGAGGAGGGACAGCGCCAGGACGAAGACGAGGAAGAAGAGGAATTCCCCGTCTAGTTGTATATATATTAGTTATAAGAGAAAAAAAATGTAAATAGTATTTGTAAGAAAATAAATAGCTTTATGTACAGCATGAACCCGAGTTGTTTATTTCCTCCCTTTGCTCACTCAAAAGTCACAAGCCGTTAGGCTCGGAAAGGCGTTATGGGCCGTTTGGCCCGAGCCGTGCAGCTTAAAAAGCCCCCGCCAACCGGGAGCGGTTGGCGGCGCGTGTCGGGGACGACCCTGAAGGAGTTGCCCAGGAAGGAGTTGCTAAGTGGTTTGCTGATGTCCGAGGGGTCACCCTCGAATTACTCAGCGGTTTGCTGATGTCCGAGGGGTCTCGTGGCGCGCCCTCTTTGGCGGCCTTCACTGCCGCTTGGCGGGGGCTCAGCCAGTGACACGCGCCGCTGGTATATAAACCTGAGGTCCAGCCCCGCTGCCTCAATTTTGCTAATTTATTTTTTTTTTATCAAAATTTAGTAAGGAGAAAGGAAAAACACAAGCTTTATCATAATGAGACATGTATTGTACAGTAATAAGGTTACATACACACACTACAAAAACCTTACAAACTAGTTTTAAGCGAATATGGAGAAGCAGTCCGCACCGGTTGTGCGATACCTTCATTACCACCAGTTGCACACTTTATCACCACCGGCTTCACTGTGTGTGTCAAACCAGCGACTCTGGGGACTCCTGAATAACGGTTCACCCAAAGGTTTTCCAATCGCGTTATGATGTCCATAATCATAATGTAGATTTCACAGTCTTTATTTTCATCCAAATATAAGTTGCAACCATGTGTATGCTGACCTCTATGATGTAACTGGATGTCCAAGAACACATTACCCTGATTGGCGGGATTTTGCACCGTATGTTGATAACCGGAATCGACCCAACTGACAGTGGGTGGTGAATCGTTCGAATCTTTTTCCACAAGCTCCAAGTCTCCAGGTAGTTTCGGGGGATTGACACTTCTACTGTTGTCGTTCATGCAACTGCTATCGGCACAAATGCTGACGTTCTTGGAACCTCCTCCTTCGGATATTTGGTTGGATGATGGTGATGCAATGTCTTCAGATATCTCCGGAGCATTGCCACTTTCAATGTCGTTTATGCAACTGCTATCAATACATGTGTTGACTTTCTGCGGACCTCTTCCTGCTGAGGTTTGTATGAACGATCTCGGTTGTGAGGAACGATTGTTTCTTCGCTTCCTTCTAACACAGAGGTGGTGCTGACGATGATGGAGACGAAGTCCATCTCGCGACGTGAACGACTCCTCGCAGTATGGACATTTCCAGGTCGCCAGCTTCGATGGCGTGGCGACTGACCGTTTCAGTGATGGTGCTGGCGGTGGTTGTTCAGGACTTCGTGGAGAAAAGTACATGGTGCTGTAGCCTTCCATCGCTTCCAACTCCTTCAACAACGTCTGGACTGATTCATCCACTTCGATTGCACTAGCCATGTTTGTGTTTACTCTGCAACATCACTAGACAAACTGAAGGTGCGCGTCTGCATTTATATTCACAAAATCCATCTCAAGAAGTGTTTCTTTAATTCGACCAATCGTAGGGCAGAACGTCTAATTTTAACCACTCAGAGGGCAGGATATTTCCACCAATCACAGTACCCGCATTTGCTTACACGATTTAGGGTAGGTCAAGAGTCAGCAGACAAGTGCACGCAGGTATAAGTTAGGTTTGAGGATGCATAAACGTCGCGCGAAGTGATGACAATCACTGAAGTAACAAAGCTACGTACCGTACAGTAGAAGGCGGTGGACAATTCTCGAAATCGCGGCAATTATCGCTAATGAGTAAACAGCCTGGGGCAGTCACGTAGGCACGGGGTGATGACGTCACCGCGGTCCACGACTACACTATTTAAGGTAGGTCAATGCGTGCGTGCGTGCGTGCGTGCAGGTTTTAGTTAGGTTTACAGACGCAGGTTTAGGTTAGGTTTACAAACGCAGGTTTAGGTTAGGTTTACAGACGCAGGTTTAGGTTAGGTTTACAGACGCAGGTTTAAGTTAGGTTTGAATATGTATAAACGTCGCGCGCGCAAGATACATATTCAAACCTAACTTAAACCTGCGTGCACTTGTCTGCTGACTCTTGACCTACCCTAAATCGTGTAAGCAAATGCGGGTACTGTGATTGGTGGAAATATCCTGCCCTCTGAGTGGTTAAAATTAGACGTTCTGCCCTACGATTGGTCGAATTAAAGAAACACTTCTTGAGATGGATTTTGTGAATATAAATGCAGACGCGCACCTTCAGTTTGTCTAGTGATGTTGCAGAGTAAACACAAACATGGCTAGTGCAATCGAAGTGGATGAATCAGTCCAGACGTTGTTGAAGGAGTTGGAAGCGATGGAAGGCTACAGCACCATGTACTTTTCTCCACGAAGTCCTGAACAACCACCGCCAGCACCATCACTGAAACGGTCAGTCGCCACGCCATCGAAGCTGGCGACCTGGAAATGTCCATACTGCGAGGAGTCGTTCACGTCGCGAGATGGACTTCGTCTCCATCATCGTCAGCACCACCTCTGTGTTAGAAGGAAGCGAAGAAACAATCGTTCCTCACAACCGAGATCGTTCATACAAACCTCAGCAGGAAGAGGTCCGCAGAAAGTCAACACATGTATTGATAGCAGTTGCATAAACGACATTGAAAGTGGCAATGCTCCGGAGATATCTGAAGACTTTGCATCACCATCATCCAACCAAATATCCGAAGGAGGAGGTTCCAAGAACGTCAGCATTTGTGCCGATAGCAGTTGCATGAACGACAACAGTAGAAGTGTCAATCCCCCGAAACTACCTGGAGACTTGGAGCTTGTGGAAAAAGATTCGAACGATTCACCACCCACTGTCAGTTGGGTCGATTCCGGTTATCAACATACGGTGCAAAATCCCGCCAATCAGGGTAATGTGTTCTTGGACATCCAGTTACATCATAGAGGTCAGCATACACATGGTTGCAACTTATATTTGGATGAAAATAAAGACTGTGAAATCTACATTATGATTATGGACATCATAACGCGATTGGAAAACCTTTGGGTGAACCGTTATTCAGGAGTCCCCAGAGTCGCTGGTTTGACACACACAGTGAAGCCGGTGGTGATAAAGTGTGCAACTGGTGGTAATGAAGGTATCGCACAACCGGTGCGGACTGCTTCTCCATATTCGCTTAAAACTAGTTTGTAAGGTTTTTGTAGTGTGTGTATGTAACCTTATTACTGTACAATACATGTCTCATTATGATAAAGCTTGTGTTTTTCCTTTCTCCTTACTAAATTTTGATAAAAAAAAAATAAATTAGCAAAATTGAGGCAGCGGGGCTGGACCTCAGGTTTATATACCAGCGGCGCGTGTCACTGGCTGAGCCCCCGCCAAGCGGCAGTGAAGGCCGCCAAAGAGGGCGCGCCACGAGACCCCTCGGACATCAGCAAACCGCTGAGTAATTCGAGGGTGACCCCTCGGACATCAGCAAACCACTTAGCAACTCCTTCCTGGGCAACTCCTTCAGGGTCGTCCCCGACACGCGCCGCCAACCGCTCCCGGTTGGCGGGGGCTTTTTAAGCTGCACGGCTCGGGCCAAACGGCCCATAACGCCTTTCCGAGCCTAACGGCTTGTGACTTTTGAGTGAGCAAAGGGAGGAAATAAACAACTCGGGTTCATGCTGTACATAAAGCTATTTATTTTCTTACAAATACTATTTACATTTTTTTTCTCTTATAACTAATATATATACAACTAGACGGGGAATTCCTCTTCTTCCTCGTCTTCGTCCTGGCGCTGTCCCTCCTCCTCCTCCTCACCGTCCACTTCCATCCGCTGCGGATTTTCTCCTCTCCTCCTGGCTGGCGGTAGCGGCGGGACGTCCTTGTGTCCCCACGGCAGAGTGTGGATGCCGTCGGGGAGGACGCACCGCTTGTCGTCAGCTGGACTGAGGCTCAGCTTGTCCACCTGCACGGTGTACACCCGGTGCAAGTGGGACTGGAACCGGACGTTGGTGGTGTGTTTCTGGACCCCGTCAAACAGACACTCTCTGTAGTCGTCGGGGGTGAGGACGTTCTTGACAACGCCCTTCGCCACCCCCCTTGGCTCGCTTGAGAGCCTTACTGCCGCCTGTCGCTGCGTCCTCGATGCCCATGAAATACAGCTTGGACCGCAGGCCGAGGTACTCGAATAAGGATAGGCCGTTACACTCGTCCTTAAACTTTCCGATGACCTTGGCGTTGACGGGGCTGTAGCAGGGGTGGGACCTCGGGTAGCCGCTGGTGTCAAAGTCTTCCAGGTGCTCCTTCATCTTCCGCAGGAACTCGTACATGAACCACTTGCTCAGCTCCAGGACTGTCATGCCTACGTAGACGGGCTTGTCCAACACGATGTTGACTTTGGACAGATGCACCAGGGCCACGTCCTCCGTGTAGTACGTGCGGTCCAGGAAGTTGGACTTGGCCACGTACTTGGTGAACTTCTCCGGGGTACACACCAGCTTAACGGCGTAAACGCAAAAACGCTCGCGCCGAGTGTACTCGGGATGGGCGAAGCGGATCTGCTGCTTCCCGGACATGTCCAAGCGGAGGGAGGGCCTTGGCGGTACAGTATCGCTTGTGCTCCTCCAGACGCTCGGCACCGGACAGTTTCAGTTTGTTGGGTCGATTATGGAAGTAAGCGAAGCATCGCTTACACACGTGGATAGCGTTGGCGTGGGACGTCAGCTGAGAACGCACTAGCCTACTCATGTTTACGATGTAGGTGTAGTGACTGTTCCCCACCGGCAGTCACGTACAACAGGTCCCGGTGATCCTCCAACTCCCGCTTGTAGATCTTCAACGGGTAGACCTTGTCCTTGAACTCTGGCGTCCCGTCGGGGCGTCTCCCCACCATCACCCACTCGATCCCGTAAACGTTTACGCTGATGGCGTTCTTGCGCTCAAAGGACTCGATGTCCTTCAGCGCCACGGGGAAGCGCAGGCCGGTCCAGTCGTAACGGGCGATGATGTCCAAGGTATAAGATGCGGGTCTCTGCGGGTCCATCGGGACGAAGTTGGCCAGGATAGCGTACATGAAACACATGTCATTGTGCACGTTGATGACAGCGCGCCTCGCGCAGATGGCCCTGGGAAGTTGGATGAACCGGGCTCCGCCTTCTCCCAACGGGGTGTAGAGGTTGACGCGGATCTCCAGGTCGCGTATACGGAGGTAGGTCCACCCGGGCCGCAGGTCTCTGGCGGGTGGCGTCGCAGCGGAGGAAGAGGAGGTCGAAGCTATGTTTTGTTTTTAACGTTGTAGCAAACCTACATACTCAGAGAATTTAAGATGCTTCATTTATTTTGTATTGATTAGGATAAAGGAATAAAGCTTTTTATTTATTTCATTTTGAGGTGGTTATGTTTTGTTTTTAACGTTTTTAAACCGTTAAAGGTTAATGTACCGTCTACTAAAGGACTGCGGGTTATACATAGCGACGGTAATGACAATGCCTTGAGGCAAGTGAAACTTTCTGTAGGTGGAGAATAGACATTCCATTCCTCTAGAGCAAAGTCACTTTCCACTCGTTAATTGTTTTCGTTCACGCCTCGAGTTGTTATTTTAATTTCAGCGGTGTTTATATTTCTCTAGTACATGGATTAAACACTGTTCTCAATGTTTTCAAACAAAATATTAAATTTAAATTAAAATGTTGCCTGTTATGAAACACGTTTAAAGTTCATGATGAAAATAAATATCATCTATCCTCGGCTTTGTTAACTAGGTAAAAGTGAACCGTACTTGCCCAGAGCACGAAAATGTCTAGTTACTCATTGAATGCAACTACCTCCGTTCCAGACGAGGTACTGATTTTTTTTTTTATTGGAGGTATTAAATGGTTAACTGGGTTTTATATGCATTTTGCCAGTAGCCGATTCAAAACCAGCGAAGGCACAGTGGGTTCTTGAAACTAGATAGTTACATATTCTTATATGGAAATTCCGACATGGTCGAGTCAGTATGTCGCTGGCCCTGTCCTTATGCCTCACGGTAGAGTGTGGATGCCGTCGGGGAGGATGCACCGCCTGTGAACAGGAAAACAAGTCCTATTAGTTACCTCGATAAACACGAGGGTGAGGAACTGGCGACCTCTTCCTCATCTAGATCGCCAGTTTGAGCCCGGTAATATAGGAGTGAGGAGTTGTACAGAGGCCTGGCGACCTCTTCCTCATCTTGATCGCCAGTTTACCAGAGCCCAGTAAATACAAGGGTGAGGAATTGCACAGAGGGCTGGCGACCTCTTCCTCATCTCGATCGCCAGTTTGAGCCCGGTAATATAGGAGTGAGGAATTGTACAGAGGCCTGGCGACCTCTTCCTCATCTTGATCGCCAGTTTATCAGAGCCCAGTAAATACAAGGGTGAGGAATTGCACAGAGGGCTGGCGACTTCTTCCTCATCTCGATCGCCAGTTTGAACCCGGTAATACAAGGGTGAGGAATTACACAGAGGGCTGGCAACCTCTTCCTCATCTCGATCACCAGTTTGAGCCCGGTAATATAGGAGTGAGGAATTGTACAGAGGCCTGGCGACCTCTTCCTCATCTCGATCGCCAGTTTGAGCCCAGTAATACAAGGGTGAGGAACTGTACAGAGGCTGGCAGCCCCTTGTTTACTACTTGAATCTGTTTACTCGGCTAAAGCCGTTTACTCTCTCTCGAAAACAGGTCATTAGTACTGGTGGTTTCTTTTTTAACATAAAAACCATGCCTGGCGCTTGATCGTGAGGAATGCAGCGTGACGAGCCAGGTTTCCAACGTTCGCGAAGACGCGTCCACAGACCTCACACATACGAGGAACAGCCATCTGCAACATCGGGTATCTATACTCTCCGTCAACGGGGGGGGGGGGGGGGGTCACGTAGGCATAGGGATGACGTCATGGAGGTTTCTACCGAGTTGTTTACAGCTTCGGTCCTACTCACCAGTCTCCTTCTAGCATTACTGACAAGCGGTACACCATGTTCCACTTGTTTGCGATAGTTACAGAGCCAGTCGGGCCCTACCTCGTAACAAAGCCATTTCACATCAATTCCACAATAACAGAAGTAGATTCAATAGACGCTGAGGTGTTTCTACAAACGGTGTATTATTACACGAGATGCTTCTTCGGTAGATTATATATTGACTTCTGGTTGGATAGACCGTTAGCCCCACACAAATGTCGACAGCTTAGGGCTGACCTGGGAGACGTGAGTTCAATAGCGACACACGTCTCATGTCGCAACGTCATAGTTTGGCTCCTTCGAGAAGCTAATCCCCCGATATATGCGAGGGTTGTAGTAAATGGAGGGTAGGTTAAGCATAACTTTTATGAATAAAATAAATATATTAAAGAATAAAAAAAGAAAAATGATGGATAACGTCCACGACACTCTGGAAGCTTCTAGGAGGTCGCTGATGAGTAAACAGCCCCAGGCGGTCACGTAGGCCCTAGCACGCGCCTCGACACGTGACTCCGTGGAGCCGCTCGCAGTTTGGCTTAGTCAAGCCGGCATACAACGTGTAGTGAAGTCACATCAAATTCAGTCGGCAAACAGTCGAGATCCCATGAGGAAAACGCGTTTAAAAATTAATAGCGAGCCCGTTTAACGGTGGATTCTCAATTTTCTTTAAGGGATGGTTTACTTAGGCTGCCGCCTGACATGTGGTGAAATTTCATCAAAATCGGTCGGTAAACAGCTAAGATCCCATAAGGAAAACGCGTTTAAAAATTAATAGCGGGCCCGTTTAACGGTTGATTTTCAATTTTCTTTAAGGGATGGTTTACTTAGGCCGTCGCCCGACATGTGGTGAGGTTTCGTCAAAATCGGTCGGTAAACAGCTGAGATCCCATAAGGAAAACGCGTTTAAAAATTAATAGCGAGCCCGTTTAACGGTGGATTCTCAATTTTCTTTAAGGGATGGTTTACTTAGGCTGCCGCCTGACATGTGGTGAAATTTCATCAAAATCGGTCGGTAAACAGCTAAGATCCCATAAGGAAAACGCGTTTAAAAATTAATAGCGGGCCCGTTTAACGGTTGATTTTCAATTTTCTTTAAGGGATGGTTTACTTAGGCCGTCGCCCGACATGTGGTGAGGTTTCGTCAAAATCGGTCGGTAAACAGCTGAGATCCCATAAGGAAAACGCGGTTATAAATTAATAGCGGCCTTGTTTGATGGCGGATCTATGGGGTTCTTTCGTCATTCGCTTCCTCTGGGATAGGCCTACACTCTGGAAAAAGTCCCGTGGGAATCGGTGAGTAAATAGGCTAGTTATTAATTTTCGAAAGTTTTTTCCTCATCACGAAAAGTGCTGCAGACGACCGGGGGGGGGGGGGGTTTGCATCCTCGCATCCTCACGCCAGGTGCCAGGTTTAAGTTAGGTTAATGGGTCACGTGACGGGGGGGGGGGGGGTTGCATCCTCGCATCCTCACGCCAGGTGCCAGGTTTAAGTTAGGTTAATGGGTCACGTGACGGGGGGGGGGCTTCCTCGCATCCTCACGCCAGGTGCCAGGTTTAAGTTAGGTTAATGGGTCACGTGACGGGGGGGGGGGGTTGCATCCTCGCATCCTCACGCCAGGTGCCAGGTTTAAGTTAGGTTAATGGGTCACGTGACGAGGGGGGGGGGGCTTCCTCGCATCCTCACGCCAGGTGCCAGGTTTAAGTTAGGTTAATGGGTCACGTGACGGGGGGGGGGGGACGTCCTCGCGTCCTCGCGTCCTCACCGCGCCTTTGCTGGTTTTGAATCGGTCTTTGCCCCCTACTCAGAACGTTGTCTGAAGGGGGTTTTACACTAGAAAAGCCTGTTATTCCTTTGTTAGAGTACTTTTATCATCCCCAGCAACCTCACGCCTACTTTCAAGCCTGACTAGACCTTCTCCTAACATTATAGTGCTCAAAATTATATTCTCAGCTTTGCAGGTAAATGAAACCAGGAGCATCAGAACAGTCAGAAAATCAATGTTTTCAGATTTCAATAAAAATTGGAAAACATGTATGTTTTTAGATTGATTTTGAGTTTTAAAAGTGTTTATATAGAAATCCACTTCCCTCACGTCAGCGTGCTGCATGCGAACTCATTTTTTATTTCACATGCACCAGTAATCATTTTTAGGTAATTAATCTTGTAAATTTCGTGTGCTGAATAACTTTACAGGTTTTGTTTCAAAATGTAATTCTGGATTTGGAAATACTTTATCAAACTAAAATATGTTATATTACTTTTGGCATTTGCTAAAACAGGTTCCTTCAGCTTCATAATTTATTATTTATTTTATGTGAGCCAAAACTGACAATACTAATAATTAATGCAACTGTTTGCCAATTTCCGAAAGTTTAAATAACAAAATAACAATATTTGTACTTTTATTGTATTGTCAACAACAACAATTCGAAACAGAAGGGACGGTCTTACACAGACTTAATACACGGTCTTAACAGACTTATGAACTTGATCTTAAATTGTAATTTGGTATTTCTAAATTGACTTGCGCTTGAAAATAACCGGTATAACTATAGTGCTTAGCTATAATAATTGATTTAAATTGCTGCCTGAAATGTCGGTATGGAAAATCGTAGCTATCAACATAACATTTTCAAATTAGTATAACGATATTTTTAATAGATTTGATTGTAAAATCATAGTAAATTTAATCGTATTTGGCGCTCATGTACTATGGGCATATCTTCAAAAATACGGTTATATTAGTGATTGCTCAAGCTACAAGTTTCTTTGCAGTATCATACATTACTTTAATTAGAAAACAATTCAGTAACCCTGTTTAAAAATGTTGTTATTCAATTTTAAAACCACAATTAATTAACTACAGCTAAAACCTTTTTAAATACCACACAACAGTAATTAGTATACATTAATATCAAACTTTTAATGCAACATTTATCACCTCTGCCCTATTTTGTTTTCTTGAAGTTTGTCAGACTAAGACAACATGTTTGAATAACCAACTTTAGAAGTTACTGTACATTTTGTACATGTTTTAGCGAATTTCCCCTATAGGGAAGAAGCTATTACCGTAGTCGGCATGGTAAGACCTAGGCCCGGGACCATGATAACATTTCGTTTTGAGGTCCCCAGACCCCAAAAACACCATTCGTTCAAAACTTTATATAAATATATATATATATTTATATATATATTTATATATATATGTGTCCGTGGGTGCGATAACTCTCGTAAAAATGATCCGATTTTGATGAAATTTGGTACAAACATGTAAAGCATCATTTAACACCTTAAGTTCGAAAAACAGCTAGATCGCACTATCCAAAGGGGTATTTTGGGGGGGTTTTGTACCCAAGAAATGGGTTTTTTGAGTTTTTTACATATAATATTTTGGTAAGTCCAATTTTAGTTTTCACTATTAAATTCAGCTAAAAAAAACAAACAATTTGGTGTTTTGATCTTTGCTCTACGTCAATTTGTTAGCGAGGTATTGAAAGTGCTAAACACAGTACGTTGTCCAATGTTATTCTTATGGAGAATAAGAAAAATTGTATATCTCGCTTATTTATCAACTTATCCTCATGAAATTTGGTATTTTGCTTCATATCGTTGTGGTTTATTGATATTTGCACTAAAAAACATTTTTTTGCCTATAGTTCCCGTAGCAGCAAACCTGCGGACTCAGCCCCCATGTTATTCTTATGGAGAATAAGTAACGTGTTATCTTCCTTAATTATAAACATAAATTAATAAAATTTGGTATGTGGCTTCACCTACTTGAGTTATATTGATATTTGTATAAAACCCCATTTTTGTGTTCCTTTCTTCAGCAAACCTGCATACTCAGTCGACATGTTATTCTTATGGAGAATAATTAAAAAGGCCATAAATCGTTTATTTATGAATGTATATTGATGAGACTTGGTATTTTTTTTTTGTGGTATTAAGATACATATATATGCATTGGAAATTCGCTGAGTACGCAGGTTTGCTGCTACGGGGGTATTTGAATTGTGCAGTTGTTATTATTTCATTCCATGTATGATGATGTTTCAAAAAACTGTTATTGACAATGACCGAGGTTAGTTCAAAGGCTTGGCAGGCATACATTATAACGGCACCGGCCCACGCGCATGGCTGTGTGTGCGTGGAATGCAGAGGACTACAATGTGTCGGTCTGACGCTGGATATTAGGGCACCTGAGGTCAGTGTAACCACTGTTTATGTTCTCCAGATGTTCTCCAGACTATAGCTTAAAACGAGGTTTGTCAAACATTTATTTTCTCGGCTCTCGATCATAAACAAACCATAACAACTACTTGGTGCGGTAGCTCAGGTCGAGCGCTGGCCTCCAAGTCAGCCGTGGTCAAGCGTAGGTTAAATCCCGGCTTACTGCTATGATACTTCTTTCACGAGCGGTCACATGACTAATGCCGTTAACGGTACCTCGCTGTCTTTATAACGCCACACAGACCTATTGGTCTCTGGCGACTAGCAGTCGAGGTTTATTAATAAAAAAGTAAAAGAACTGTAATATTGATTAAAATAAAGCCAAAAATTCTTTAGTCCGTTTATTGAGAATTTTACATTACGTAAATTATTCCCATTTTTCTAGAAATATAACAGCAAAAGGTAAAATTAGTGTGAACTTATTCAGTAAAAAAGTTTCTTTATTAGTTTACTTTTACTAATGCGTTTAAGTTAAATGTGTGTGGGATTATTCTTGACATAAATAGGTTGTCATAGCTAATATTTTACTGTTAAAACGCACCTTGAAAAAAATAATAATGATTGAAATAAAATTTATTTGAATTCCCTCGGTGGTAGCCAATTCCATTGGTAATTATCGATATCACAATACGATGTTTAAGTCTCTGTGACAATTATCAATTTTTGAAACAATGTTTATGTCTCTTTGATAATTATTGATACCTCAATACATTGTTTCTGTCCCTTTAACTGACATTGTATATGTTCCCTTTGATTTCAGTAATGCTTTATTTTAATGATCTATTACAAATTTCAAAACATAATATTGCCTTAGTGGTTGTAATTTTTTTTATCAATATATTGTACAAATAAATATGCTGAATAAATACGGCTGACTGTTTTGTGTGTTTTTTGTATGTGTTTCTCTGCTACTGAAGACGATTGAACTGATTTAGACGCAGTTTTGCAACGGCATTTGCTAAAACGTTATTTGGCAGTTAAACATATTAGACCGGCTAAATATCCTTACAGGGGATGAAAATAGTATACAGGGCAACACAATCATCAATCAATCACAAGTATCAAGAATTTTTAAGTTTCAATATCAATTTTCTGAATGGTCTACAACTAATTTAACTAATCAAATAAATAAATCTAGTCCTAATTACAATGTCGTTTCATAATTTATACCTGACTTACCGCCAGGTACCCATAATACTAAACCCAGTACAGTTCTGTATGCAGTTATTAGCGGTTTAGTTACTGTCAGTTAGATTTTAATTGGTAGTAGGGGTTATAATATTACAGCACTCATTATTTACTGAACCAGGCCACGATAATGTTCAAGACTTAAAGTTGTTTGAAAGTCTAAGCACGTTTTACAACGGCGGATGATGGCTGTCATGGCGACTGCTTGTCATGCCGTCAGTAATGTTACAGTTATTGCAAAACTATTCCTTCCTTTACTTGCAGTTGTAATATTTTTACGTTAAATCATTTATACATTCAATTCTAGCCAGTCTAACAATTATATAAGGATGATTATACTGAATTTATATTTCTGAACGTTCTTCATAACACCATTCACGTGTTTCTAGTCCTTATTAACTTTTATTAAACTTAAAATAAAAGTAACTTTTATTAAAAGTCTCATTGGAACTAAATTTAAAACATCTAAGAAACTGTTATAACCGTAAATTAAGGTGATTGTTAAATATTGTTTATAATTTACATTGTTACTTGTATTACGTTTTACTTTTATTTTATTTATCATTTTAAAAGGCAATTATGCATGTTATTGTAGTGTCTTCCAAATGCAACCACTGAATATTTAAAACGGGATACTTTAAAAGCCTCATCACAAGGGGTAGTCTCAGTTTATGATGGGATACTTCGCTTATTAAGGACCCGCAAAACATAAATCAGAGGTCAGGATCTTCTTTAACCTTTCCGCAAGGCGTTGCTAAAGCTGATTTCAGAGATCGCAGTCGTTGTCCCCCGACTGAACATTACCACTTCATATACAGTTCCATCAGCCTGCATGCATATCGTACACACATATTACCTGTTATAAAACATAAACACAGTAGTTTTAAGTATTTTTGAGTGAGTTTATGTTAGTCAGTAAGGAAAATATATGTTTAGCTTTCAAAAACATTAGCCATACATAGTGTTAATTAAAAAATAGGCAAATACAGTAAACTACTCGTCTTTTACACTAAGCAGTCCAAAACAATACCCACTAAATATATGTTTCCATTTATTTGAAAATTGGTTATGACTATACATATTCAGTTGGGAAGGAAGAGAAAGGCTACAGTGAGATCCAAACTGCCATTGTGTTTTATCATTTGGAGCTATGGACCCAATAATCTTTGTGATGGACGCAGATTATGAGCGGGAGGGTTTTCGTAGAGTTATAAATAAAAAAAGGTAACATACATGATTGTTAGCACTTTTCGGGCTGTGAAAATTCACAAAATTGTCACAGCCGATTAAAATATATCGGCAAAGTTTTGAGTGCTTGGCAAAGTTTCTTTTTACATTTGGAGACAAACGTTAAAAGTTTAGAACATTTTACTTGTGTAGTTTAATATTGCCTCCACAATTGTTAAATCAATAATTTTAGGTTTATGTTGGAAATATTGCCTCTGATGATAAAATAGTTTGAGCCAATAGTAATTTGCATATTGTTGTATAAAAAGGTTTTCATTAAAACTGTTACTTCATTTAACAGTTATTATTAAAAACATGGTCGTATGTGTGTATGTTAATTTGTGTTCAAGGTAAACACTCAAAACTATTCATCCTAAATGCGTGATGTAAAAATAAATCTCTGGTTGTTTCTTGAACTACGAAATACCAGAGAAGCTCTGGTTGTTCCTCTAGTTGAATCCTGTGAAAATGCTTACAGGTAGTTTAAAAATATTAACGAAAATGAGTCTGTTAAAAATGATGAATCAGTTAAAAATGGATTTAAATTTTTTTATGGAGTATAAATTACTCGATACAGAAATACCATATAGTAGGGACAACACATTACATTAATTATTTAACATTGAATGATTTATTTATTCATACTTTTATAGCTGTCATTTACGGGATATAATAAAATACATCTTACAACACTTATTAATATATTTACACTTTATTCTTTTCACATAACAGACGGTAAACATATATAACAGATGGTACAAAATAGTGCAGATGGTAACCTTGCTCCATCTGTTATATATGTTTACCGTATCTTTTGTGAACACAGTATAAGTGTAAATATATTTTTAAGTGATGGAAGACGTATTTTATTATATCCCGTAAGTAATAACAACACGTAATATACTAATCAAAAAGTTGTTTAGCTGTAATTTGTAAAACATATTTCTTTTATTGCAATATTGTTTGTTTACAATCACTGATTCGTTTTAATAATAAGCAATTTTATCTATCCCGTTATTGGGTAGAAAGGCATTTAAGACTCTCGTTGTATTTTGTTATTAAATCAACATTCACATTTTGAATCACATGGAACTTTATGTTATCTATTCTAATCAGTAAATTAACGATGTTTCATTTACTATTAGAAAACTCGAATAACTTTCATCTTTTCATTTAACATGTTGTGTTTTATTTTATTAATCTTTATTAAAATAGTCCTTATAATAAACACTATGTAATAACAAATCAAATATTTATCTTATATTGAATTTCAATTATATGAATAACAAAAAAATACTGTAGACTAAAATAAAACCATTTCAAAACGTGATTTTAGTATTAGCTGTTTTAAATAACTGTGGTTAAACCATAGATTGTATTAGATGATTACGGTTGTACAGCTTTGACAGAAACAATTGTTTGAGCTAATAACATTCAGGGGCAATCTGCTTGCTATCAATAGGTAGTAATTATGTTGTGTTGGATGATGTGTGAGACCAGATGACAGCATTATAGCATATACATTTATAATTATATTCTTGGATGGTTCAAATAAGTATATAGTTGTGTTTATGTTTTATTTTGACAAATAAATATTTCTTTTTTATTTTGACTAATATTGACAAATACAATTTATTTGAAGTGAGTATTAGCATCAAGATGGAGCAAACAAATAATAAATATAGTTTTACTTAAGTATTAACACAAATGATGTTTTTTATATATTCCGGAATCATGCGGAAAAAGAAATAAATACATTTTGTTTTAAACATATTTTATTTCACTATTTCAAACAGCTATAATTTTTAAAGGAAGTAATTATAATTGATTGAGGTTATTATATAAGTAGTTAGTGAATTTTAATAAAACATTAAAACGTTGCTATCACCATACAATTAGACAATGTTTCCTTTAACATAACAATTTTATGATTTGAGGATTTGAGGTTTTTAATTACCTGAGGATAGAAACAAAATCCGCAGCTGGGATTTAAACATGTTATTGTTTACTAACTTTCGACTATTAAATTTATATTAAATACATAAAATTATCCTGTATATTGAAGCTTCAGGAACATTTGTGGAAGTATTACACTGTACTTTGCTTTTCATTTCAAGAACTTTTTAAGAAAGTTTGAACAGATCTTATTGAATACCAAAATTATTTCACCGAAAACTATGTACTGACTCGTTTAAACTAAAAGTAGACTATTTCAAATAAAACAATTTCCATAGGTTTGGAAAGGTAGGTTATTTAAATATGTTATTAATAAACAACATTTGGTTATAGTATGTAGCGAAATATAGTAATCAAACGAAATATAAAAAATACAGTACATGTATAATAAGTATTGTATTATTTATTGTTATGTTTTGTTGCGGTAGTGGTGAAATTGCTTCAAAGTCAATTTATTGGTTTGATCTAAATTACGTTTGTCACTGAAATTGTTTTAATATAAACGTTATTAAAACTGTATTAGATAAGATTTTCAGCATTGGAACCACTCATAAAACAAATATTACATTAAATTTTATAAAAATATTTTATTATAATCAAATACAGGTTTTTGTTTATGTTAATTTTTACTTGGTCCATAAACTCTTAAATCGCAAAAGTGAAGTTACTTAAACAAAATAAAAAATAGTATCGATGTTTATGTAAATGAACATACCAAAAAAATTATGTTGTATAACTATTTAGTTTTGGTCACACAAATTTTACAAATTTTATAATTTAAGAGTATATTGAAATATGAACATCGATCTAGAGCTGTATAAAGGTTTGGAGTATTCAGCTCACGTAGATTACACAATAGTTTTTGTCCAAGTTGATTGTCTATGTCACAGTCATTTGGCCCTTTCTCTTCGGCACTGGTTTTCTGAAAGGGTTACAAAAGACAAATGTTGCTGATTTTTTTTTTTCACAAGCATTATAATGTCACATGAAAACTGACATACAGAACAAATCATAATTAGAACAGAATAAACCCTGAATCTAGAACAAAAGTGAATGCAGTGCAAGGTCTATCGACATCTCAATTTAATCAAAATATGAACTCTGTTAAAAATTACAACATATATTACCATAGATTACTATGTATATAACAACTTAAAAGTACCACCTTCGTGCTATACTACAGTTTTGGCTATACATTACAAAACCTTTGATATAAATTGGCCAGAAACATGCATTAAATACGTATCCTTAAAAAGAAAGCGCAGTGTTTAAGTTCGACGATCGTGGAGAAGGGAAACAAAGGCCTGTCTTGGTTCTCAGAGCAACTAATATGGGTACATGTTTCCTTGATTTGTCGTAGCTATTTAATAACACGTAACTGTTAGTTAACCAAGCAACCAAGACAAAACAGAACCTTATCGAATCAAACTTCTAAACATACTATTGCGTAAATTTGCAATAACCGGCTGTTTTTATTCATTCAAACAGAAATACTACATATTTAGGTTTACACTATTATTTTTGAATCACTCGGTACATTAGTTCCACTCTTGGACCCTTAATTTGTTATTATTGATGAAAGACACGTATTTATTAAAAGAAACATACGTGCATGCATCTAATAATTTGCTCTGTAGGAGAGTGGCCTAAATTTATAGTGTGTAAAAAAAGTCCGTTCCCCCCCCTTTAATTTTTTTGTTTGATAAAACAAACAAATCACCTTTGGGGAACGATAATAACATAGCCTAAAGTATCTTTTGACGTTATCGGACATTTTGAGTGTCCCCCAAAAATGGGGGATTTCGGGGGCAACTCAAAATTTTCAAATGTAAACCCCTTTAGAGTGACCCTCGCTTTAAATAGAATTAACAAAATAGGCGAATGGTGGAGGTTGGAGGTCTGTAACGTGATTCTATCCAAAATGGCAGCTTGTCAACGTTTTGAATACAACTCATTCTTAAAACCTGGCGTCTAAGATTTTTGGAGTTTTAATTTCACCTTTGGTGACTTAAACTGAAACAACTCTTAAAGAAATGCTATTAAGTGAAGAACTGGTCTCTTTAGGTAATATTTAAAATTTTGAGAACACGCAAAAATGGGGGATTTTGGGGGCAACTCAAAATTTCCTAATGTAAACCCCTTTTGAAGGGGTTAAATTTACTTTTAACTGTCACCCTTCGCCTAGGTTTAAAAATCTCTTTAAAATGAGGGGTCACTCAAAAGGGGTTTACATCAGAAAAGTTTGAGTTGCCCCCAAAATCCCCCATTTTTGCGGGACACTCCAAATTTGAAAGATCACCAAAAGAGACCACTTCTTCATTTAATAGCATTTCTTCAAGAGTAGTTCCAGTTTTAAGTCACCAAAGGTGAAATTAAAACTCCAAAATTCTTAGACGCCAGGTTTCAAGAATGAGTTATATTCAAAACTTTGACAAGCTGCCATTTTGGATAGAAACACGTTACAGACCTCCAAACCCCACCATTCACCTATTTTTTAAAACTCTTTAAAATTAGGGGTCACTCAAAAGGGGTTTTTCATTTGAAAATTTAAGTTGCCCCCAAAATCCCCCATTTTTGGGGGACACTCAAAACTTCCGATAACGTCAAAAGATATTTTGGGTTAAGTTAGTATCGTTCCCCAAAGGTGGTTTGTTTGTTTTAACAAACAAACAAATTAAAGGGGGGGACGGACTTTTTTTACACACTGTATGTATATTATTAAGAAAGACTCCCATTTCCCAAATGTGACTAAGTCTTACTAAAGATTATTTTGCAGTAAAAGTCTTTCTTCATTAAATATTTAAGATACTAAATTAATTATTATACAAACTCTTTTAAATTACCTTTAACTAATTGTGAACCACATATGTTTTCCTAATTAATCTATCATATATATATATATACCATACCGTATAGATCTCCATACCGTCGATTTTTTATGTAAAAAATTGAGCCAACGAAACATTGTTCAATTTAAAATAATACATCACAATATATATATATATATATATATATATATATATATATATATATATATATATATATATATATATACACATATATATATGTACATTTATATATTATTATGATGTATTATTTTGCGTTATTTTGCGTTACATGGGGGAGGGAGGGTCTGAAATGAAAAAAAAAATGCGTTTCGTAATATGTGTACCTACTTGTTGTTTCTTCTGTTAAACAATTTTAAAAATTGAGCTAACGAAACATTGTTCAATTAAAAATAATAAATCACAATAATATATAAATGTACATATATATATATATATATATATATACATTATATATATATACATACATATATATTTACATTTATAAATTATTGTGATGTATTATTTTTAATTGAACAATGTTTCGTTAGCTCAATTTTTAAAATTGTTTAACTGAAGAAACAACAAGTAGGTACACATATTACGAAACGCAATTTTTTTTTCATTTCAGACCCTCCCTCCCCCATGTAACAAAACATAACGCCATACACCCCCACATCCCCCCCTATGTGTTAGTAACTCAATCGTAGTAGGCCTTAAAACAGCTTAAACCTATTAAACTTCGTTTTATTAGCAATTAGGAATATGGATTACAATGAATCATTAAACTTTAAAATTGCTTTTTTCACACAACATTTTTAACAACTTATTTCAAAGAAAAATATACAAAAACATAAAAGACTGTTACATATAATATAAACAATAAAATAAACTATCTCAGCTATCACGTTACAAATTTAATTTATTGCTAATACAAATACAAAACAATTTAAAAAACTAAAGATGTGGATGACATTGAGCGATACTGTATCAAGGTATGATTTTACCTCTAAACAGCACAAAACACTGGTGTAATGCAAAGCAATGCAGAACTTACTCAAAACACGTTATATTTTTATTTTAGGTTTAACTGTTATTAAAATAGTATGACGAAATAATTTTGTATATAACTAACTGTAACCTTGATTTAGATATCAATTTGATTATTTTTTTATTTTGAAAGATATAAATCAGTATTAATAGATACGGGAGTGCGTCAGCTCTTAGGGTTATTAAGTATGAGTTACGTAACGTTGATCCAACCCCCTCCCTCACATAACGCTACGCTATACCACCTCCCCCCCTTAAGTGCGTTACGAAATATATGTGACCCATAATTTTATTTTACTATCCTTGTAGTGTTTAACACCGGATATTTTTTTAAGAATTGTAATCATAGTTTGTTTAAATTGAAAGTCCCAGTAGTTGTAAAACTTTCTTTTATTTTGGCAACACAACGGTTCGCATTGGCATGTAAACAAGTTTCGCCGATTCAATCAAACAGTGAGGACACGGGCTGGGCGTCGTCCTGTGACAGTGGCGTTGCTGCTGACAAGGCTTCAGGATCCGCTGCAATGGGGAGATTAGGGCAACTGTTAACTTTTAACCTACAAGTAAAAAAAAAAAACGTTATAAACAACCAACGTAATAAATTGTTTAAAATCTTTTACGTTAAAGGACGTAAACAAACTTGAAGTTTGTATCGGACAAATAATTGTTAATAAGATGATAAATGTGTTACACACAGTTGCCTAGTGAAACACACATATATTTTATTAGGCTCTTACGCTATTGTTTTACTTATATATTGATTATATTTTATGAAATACCTTGAATGTTGTCATACAAATATAAAACCGGTTTAGACAGCGAACCTTCCACATGCATGACCTAGAGTAGGGATACATATCACAATCAGATCCGCAGTTGTAACGTAGCATTTGCCACTAACTCCATTGTTCAGGATGTGCGCCTGTCGCTGTGACGGCGCGTGACTCGACTGTGAACTACTCATGGTTCTGTCATTATTCTGTAAAATGGGTCTGGAGCATAATATCGATTTTTTAAATATTTATAATAGATCTTTTATCTATTGCAATTTGCAATTAATACGAATAACACACTAATTTGTAATAACTGAATTTGTATTATCTTTCTACAACTGAAAGTTTATTCCTTATCAATAACACCAATGTGTTATTTTAAAACTCTTTTTTTAGGTTAAAATAAAACCTCAACAAATAAATAAAAATACCGAATTGGGTTTTCATTTAAAAATGCTATTGCGTAAAAACAGTTTGTATGTGCTTTGCTACAGTCTGTAGTGAACCTGAACATCTCCTGGACAGCCAACAAATGTTCAAGCAACCATCGAACCAAATAAAATACTTTTCTTATCATAAATATCTAAAAATGTAATCCTCTTGGGGAAAATTTAATAACCAAAATTCCAAAAAATAAATCTGGTCATAAATAATTGTATCTTTAAAAAAAGTACCTGATAAATCATTTGTTGAATTGCTCCGATAGTCAGGTGCTCTAAAATTGACTTTCAACTTATATATATTTAATAGTCACTCAAGGCTTGAATCTTAATAACCAAATTAAGGTCTAATTAATGTAATTGTGTGTTAAAGCAACTCGTTCTTTAAAACTCTTATGTATCATTCAAATATAAAACATCCTGCAATTTCTGGATTTGCTTTTACTTTATGGTTGCAGTCCAAGCAACCTGATATAAATACATAATAAACCATAGTAATAACAAATGACCTGACTAGGTTTTTCCACTGCTTAACGTTCAACTTCTATTTTTTAGATAAAGTTAAAATTCCCAAATTTCTAATGTATATGCATTCATATTATTTTGAGATCTATTCTCCTAACTGTCAACTAAAAGGATACATTTTTTTATAACTGAATGATAAACATATAATAGGTTTGGCATATCAAAATTAATTGATACGACAAAATTAAAAGTTGTATTGTTACAAATGGTGCTGTGCAACTTATCAACTTGTGTTATTTAATCTTGTAGAAGATTCATTTCTGCAGGTTCTTTTCGGGTTAGTTCAAGTGGATGTTGACAAATTTGGTGGCTAACGTTTCGGATGTATTACACTACATAACCGTGATAATAATTTACGTAGTTGTCCTGAATATGTATTATATATCCGAAACGTCTGTCACCATCCTCGTTGATGTTCACACGAACTGGAGTAGAAATAACATTCTGATCTTATTTTATTACTCATGTTATAATATACAGACTTATAGAGCAAAATGGTTGCAGCTATTGTCTTCATTACGATCCAAGTGGTGATAGCATTATCTTTGAAACGTGTTTTACAGAATAATTGTTTATAAACATCTTACTTCATGAAAGTCAAATACGCTCTGAATTTTGTAACAGACAATGTTTGCTGTCTCAGTAAAATATTCACCTCGTCTAAAGTTAAATCATTAATATTCCTTGGAATTTTGTCTCTCTTACATTTTAGTCCTATTAATAATGACATTTGGAGGAACTGTAAAGAGTTTTGGTTATTTTTTATTTTGCAAAACTTATAAGCCCTATAAACTCATTAAATTTGGCATATCTTGATAGTATATATTCATTATTTATCACGAACAATTTCCAATAATGGTTTCCCATATATCTAAATAGACAGATAATGGTATTTTGGAGTCTTAAATGGGTTCAGCAAAATATTCAAGACTTTGAATCCTATTAAACACAGGACACGTTTGTAATGGCGGCTGACGTCTGTCATGAAGACCTCCCAAAGAATGCTGGAGTTTGCCATTTATTTAACACATTTATAAGAAGTTATTTAAATATATATATATATATATATATATATATACATATTTTTGTTATATTTAAAAACAAAAATATAGTTAAAACTAATAAAAATATAATTATTACTTAAGAAAAAAACGTGTGATCCAAAAAATAAGTTTGAACTAATTTTAATATTAAACAAAAATATAATTTGAATACAGATCGTGATGATACGACCCTGCTTTAATTATCGCCACGATGTCCACAGTAACATGTAAGCAGATCTCATTAATCCCATAAAACATGTGAGACATGGACTGGGCGTGGACTTATGTTAATTAGGGGAAACCATTTTTATTCTATTATTTAAAAACTATTCATGGAGTTTAGCTTATTTTGTGAACAATCAAAAAAGTGATGGATAAATTACAAAAGTTGTATAATTTCAAGTAGAAAAACTAGTTTGTTATCCAGATGTCCATATCCAGTTTTTTTCTGATTTATATATATAGAAAAATGCCAATGACGTATAACTATTTACAACATAAGGGACAAAATTTTACCAATTTTATTTTGTAGAGTAATATTTTATATAGATTTCGGAGTGAATTCTTGTAGGGTAAACATAAAATCTGATACGGTACAAATTGTTGTGGAGATATTAAAAAATTATGGCATATTGATTTTTTTAAAGGCCTATTATGTAGCATACTAGAGTATACCTGAGTTAATCTCGAGTCAAAATTGTTAACCTAAAATAATAAGTAAAAGCAGTGGTTTAAAAAATATACGTAAATGTCAATGTTTTAGACAAAACTGGCTGCCATTTTTAAACAGATAAAAATAAGTAAATTCTGTTTTCGCCAAAATGTTTCTTTTAACGAGACCTTTGAAATAACTAGGCCGATTTCACATAAGGAAATTTTAAGATTCCAACCCGTGGCCTTCAGTTTGGTCCTGTATGTAAGAAGGGTTGACAATATGTTTTCCTTAGGTTTGAGTCAGTGGGAAAAAGTTTTGTTTCTTCCTTCTGTGCCAAGCCGTACGACTGTAGACAGTTTATGACAACTTAGTTGACTCACCTTGATTAAACTATTTGTTGTATAAATCATACAATAACCAGTCTCCAACAAACATCTGATTGTTTTTACATCATTCATTTATTAGTTAAAATTTAATAAGTACGTACAAAATGTTTTAGTAGCAATTGAGCGTATGTGGGCCAAACTATGATAAAGTATGTGATCCAATATTTCTAGAAAAACAAATAAGTTTGTTTTGAATATTAAACATATATTCAAGTATTAAATAATGAATTGGGGGTCTATTATTAAACAGATATAAGCACAAATTTAGTTATTGTGTAGTTATCAGACTACTAACAGTCTCGGTCAGCCAAACTGCGGTCTCCAGTAAAATTGATGCTGTCAGTTAACCTAATTGTATTTTTGTTTTATAGTCAATTAACAGACGTGATATAGTTGGAAGATTCTACGGAAATTTGTAAAAAAAACATAAACAATATAATGGTGAGCTATTTAGTTCGAGATTGAGATTTTCCATTGAAAAAAGCATTTCAATGTTGTAAGAATAAAAATATTAAATGTGTAACAAATTATTAAAGTGAAAATAAGAATTGAGACATTTAGTCAGGCAGATTAATGAAAAGACGTGGGCACGCCTGATAAAAGCACCAAATTTGGTTTACTTGCTAGAAATATCATAAGCATCGAGTTTTGAGTAGGATCCATTCAATTCCACCACCTACATGGTGTCCATCTTGAAGTATACAGGGTGAGTCAGACCATACCCGGCTATCATGTATAACGGGAGAACGATTTGCTCTAAAGTCATCAAAGAATATTTTTAACAACTAAAACGCATATGGGCAATCTATTAAAACTATTTCCATCAAAATCTATATACAAAGTGTTCCAAAACTGAAGATCACGGGTTCGATTAAAAAAAAATTATTTTGTGAACATAGGGCAAATTATACATAATTTTAAAGGTCTTGTTGAAAGAAGTATTTTGGTGGAAACAGAATTAACTTAGCTTTATCCGTTTAAAAATGGCTGCCATTTTTGTATACTAAATTGTCATTTACGTAATACTCTGTATTTCCTAAACCACTTCTTATATTCTTTCCGATTCAAATTTGTTACTCTTGATAAACTCAGCTTTACTCTGGTTTGCCACATTACATGGTTTTTAAACAACTTGTTAATGGAATGTTTTTGACAATTTGACTTTTTGGAATTTTGTTTATATATAGGCATTTACAAAAAATATTGAAATATTGATTTTATTATCACATCATGTGGCATACCAGAGTAAAGCTGAGTTTATCACGAGTAAGTAATATGTATCGGAAAAAAATACTTGACAAGTGGTTTGGAAAATACAGGATATTCTCTAAATCTCAATTTAGTGCACAAAAGTGGCCGCCATTTTGAAAAGGAAAAAGGTAAATTAATTCCGTTTTCCCTAAAATATTTCTTTTAACAATACCTTTAAATTATGTATAATTTGCCCATTGTTCATAAAGTAAATTTTAAAATTCGAACCCGTGACCTTCAGTTTTGGAGCACACAATATATATAGCTTTTGATGGAAATAGTTTTAATAGATTGACCATTGCGTTTTAGTTGGGAAAAATGTTGTTTGATGGCTTTAGAACAAACCGTTCCCCGTTATACATACTAGACGGGTATAGTCTGACTCACCCTGTATATTTCAAGATGGACACCATGTAGGTGGTGGAATTGAGTGGATTCTACTCAAAACTTGATGCTTATGATATTTTTAGCATATAAACAAAATTTCGTGTTTTTGTCTGGCGCCGGCGTGTCAACATCCAATCATCATTTTGCATTAATCCGCCTAAATAATTATACAAGAGCACTTTTAAATCCCACGACATGTCAAAATCCAAGAAGCCGATTATATATAATATTATAATATATGCAATATTTTGAATGCTACAATTTTCTTCAAATATAAAACTAATGTTATACAATGTTTTAAGATGATTATTTTGTCTATAAGACCGTTTAGTTTAAGGTTTACAAATATGTTAACATAGAGCTATTTATATATTCATATATATTCTGTGTATCAATGTTCATGGTAACAGTCTTACAATATTATTATATTACTTAAGGAAAAGTAATATAGGAAACCTTTTTAACAACGACTTACAAATATTAAAAATAATTTACTAGTTGGTTACTGGAAAATAATTGTCCACATCTTTCCCGACATTTGTTTACAACCTAAGATAAGGACACAATAAACAGCATCGGGTTTATCTCAATCAAAAATAAATGAGACAAAAAACACAAAATTTTATTCAGCTGCGTAACACCGGCCCACGCCCAGGCCGTGTCGCCCTGTTTGCGAGATTAGTGCGGTTTGTTTACAAGTCAGCGCGGACATTATTGCGGGATTGAAACAAGTTTTCATTAGAACTCTGGCTAAATTAAAAGTTTGTCGATGGCAAAACCATGTTTGTCTATAGTTACGTGTATATTGTTATTAGCAAAACAATACTAATTACCACTCTCATTTTTAGCAATGATTGTAACACAACATTCTGCGAGTGACTGGAATGCTGTAGCTATTTGTGTTTTACGACGTTTGGGTTCTGGGTTAATTAGTCTATGTAAGTGGTGTGTATTTTTATTCAATCAGTAAAAATTTTTTCTTCCGTGAAGAACATTTGTAATGAAATTTGTTATGGAATGTTCAATAATAAAATATAAAACAATATTGTATAGTACAATATAAACAATAGCCTCTACTACTCCACATTGGTAAGACTGCCTTCCAAATTTTTATTCGCAGCATATTTGTATATTTAGTTTAATATTACCAATTTAGTTATATAACGTGCACATTGAAGCCAAGTAAGAAATCTTATTCAAATCTTATTGTTTGTGAAATGAAGAATAAACGGTACGAAATTTTACTTCTAGATGCAAAAATCTATTATTCAACATTTAGGTTTTCACGTACACACAAAACTAAAGTGTTCCTGTTGTTCACAACTTGTAAGACATTTAGGAAATAACGACAGTAAGTTTTCAAAACAAAGTGGTCGTGAAATATTTATTTAAAAAACTAAATAGGGTTTATTTTTATACCGAAGAGGACAACCGCAGTTTTGAAAGTCTTAAAATACTTCTGAGGTTTATGAAATGGAAGTCTTAAAATACTTCCAATTTTAAGTTGGATTTCAACCTGGACAAGGGAAAATGTTAAGACTCCTAAAACCATTATATCCGTCTTGAATTATTTTGATGCTGAAGACGGAGATTTAGTATTCTGTTTTTATTTTTATTTTTTGTTATTGAACCGTTGCGTTGTTATGAAAGTTTTTTTTTGTTAATGAGGGTTGCATATTATTTTTAGTTTGAGTTTGGTAAATATTTATTTGATAAAACCCACGTATACTTCTATTGAATTTTGTTCTTTATAATTTGATATTAAACCAATATTCATACATATTAAAACCAAAGAAAATATTTGTTTCGTTTGCATGTAAGGCAGAATGTGTTATTTAAAATGCTGATAATTTTGCAATTTAGGACAATTTTCCAATTGTGTCCAGATTATTTCAAGGAAAAAACATAAGTTATAGAGGAATATTATACAAAAGTCAAAATTATTTTACACGTGTAGTCGAAATTTATAGTATTCTGTTAGTTTAGTACGATAGCTACATTACCTTAAAACTATCAGTGTGTAGGAAAAAGAGGTTTCTTACTGAGGTTAAAAAGAGGTTGAATACTAAACTAAATAATAATTAAAAAATACTAGACATTTGGTCTTTTAGTTATTACAATTACTGTGCAGTGGGTATTATTTATATACAACATAACAAAACTAATTGCTTTAGTATGTCAGATTTTGTTGTA
This sequence comes from Allygus modestus, assembly GCA_963675035.1. NCBI lineage: Eukaryota > Metazoa > Arthropoda > Insecta > Hemiptera > Cicadellidae > Allygus > Allygus modestus. The sequence continues at coordinate 317,429,772 of OY776112.1, forward strand.
TTAAATAAAGGTTTTCATATTTTTTTCTTTGTCTTAAAAAAATGCTTAATTTTAACAATGTTTTAAGCAAATTATAGTACAAAGTTTTCAGTCAGACGTAAGCTGTACAAATCAATAATTTAAAGGGACTGATGAGACATTATTAGAATAATCTTACATAATATATCTATAGAAACAAGTGTACGATTGGAGAAGTTTGCTTGGCTTGAGGCAGACACTAATTGGGAACTTCTCATATCGCTCTCATATTGCTCGGCTCTCATTATAATATATGCCCCACTGAGCAGCGTTGATGGTTTGTTTGATATTTCAACAAATCAAAACTTCGTCTCACTTGTCGTATTTAAAACTTCTTTACCTTATCAATAGACAGTTATTCAACTTGTTATAACAAGGTATGTCATGCACTTGTGCAATAAGTTTAAATTTTTATTATGAACATGAATTTTTAGAAATTACAGTTTCATAAACTACTAAGGCTATAAAATGTAACACATAACTATCTAATAATGCAGAAACAAAGTAAAAATATTCTTAAAATAAAAATAAGTTCGTAGTTATAGGCATATATACATTGTTCCACAGTTTCAATAATCCTTTATTTATTTTCTTTAGAGTCATAACTAAGTTTAAACAAATGTTTCTATTTTAAATGTGTTTAAAAACTTAGAAACAATTTTTAACAGACAAAAACATTGCATTTATATATAAAATTAACAATTTAAATATACATACTAGATATACAAGGAAAGAGTAATTTTTTACCGTAAAAAAACACAAATATTGGGTTTTCGAATAGTTGAAATGTTTTTTTATGGGGTACCAAATAAATGACAAATATGAAAATGCTTAATGTTACTATGCCATGTAAGTTGTTATTCAAACAGGCTTGTTTTTTTTAAATTTATTTGACCAGAGAGTTTACTTATAATAATCTGTTGGTAATTTAGTTGTAAAATTGTTTTATTCAATTATAGCTAATTTATATATAATGTTATAGAGTAATTATATTAGTTAAGTAGTGCCTATTTTTTATTTCAACGTAAATGTCATTGTTTTAATAACACACAAATGCTTTTGGGGAAAACGGTCCGAACCCCTCAAATATTTCTGGACACCCCGGGATTAAAACCCGTGACCCCTTGCGCTGAAGTCCAAGACGCTAACCGTTAGACCATGGCGAGATACCCAACCTAAATCAAATATTAACTATACATTTTTATTGAATTATGTATTTGTGTTAAAACCATCAGTAATAGTATAAAATGTCCACTCGTATCAAGATTTGTAAATACGACTGGCATATCGAATACCCTTTTGTTAGTATTACCATGGTTTACTTTTCTGATTTTATAAAATATGAATTTATAGAGCATGACAAAAATAAAATTAAATAAGTTCTTACAAAAACAGTATATATTTTACTATATTTTTCGCACAGCCATAAATACTAAATTCCGTCCAGTGACAATTTTTTGGGAATTTAATCCTGAGCTGGTTCACCATCTAAGCTACATTATATATTTGTTTCTTCCCCCCTACTCTATTTCCAAATATTGAGACGAGCGTGCCCCGAAGTGTGTCAGGGTGTCATTGTCGTCGCGGCGCGGCTGTGGCGGTGGCGGTGTCTAGCTGCGGCGGCGCGGTTGCGAGCTCCCTTAGATGAGACGCGCCGTCTCTGTTACGTCACATTTCTCGTCTCCTCGCGAAATCCTTTAATTCCCTCTTACAACAGTTCATCTGAGTGCACTAGAACCAAATGATCCATTACGCAGATCTGTGCCACGACTGGCTCATCTCTGCAGTAAGGCGATATGAACTGAGGAATTGAGGGGTAAACGTTGACGTTGATTTGACACAACGTCGCGAAGTTTATCTAACCGAACTACGGTTTATTTAACACAATCGATGTTGTTTAACACAATAAAAGTGTGTTTAACATTACTTAAGTTTTTTTAAACAAACTACGTTTATTTATCAAACCCGACGTAACCGAAATTTATATACTTACTTGTTACTTGAGTATTCCGTCCGTAGTACATGGAGACCAGGAATTTGAGAGGTCAAAAGGTCTTAAAACTAATTTGAAAAATAAAACTACTTTTCTACTCAGCTTTTAAGATGCTCTCCATATCGTAAAACCAATGCTGGATCATCTATCTCTTGACTTCAAGTTTGGTTTTTGAAATTGTTGGGTGTTTTACTATCATAACCGAAGTTAATTTATCACAACCAACATTTACTTACTTACTTGGAAAAGCTTACTCACAACGCACGTTTATTTAACACAGTCGATGTTGTTTAACACAATAAAAGTGTATTTAACATTACTTAAGTTTTTTTAAACAAACTACGTTTATTTATCAAACCCGACGTAACCGAAATTTATATACTTACTTGTTACTTGAGTATTCCGTCCGTAGTACATGGAGACCAGGAATTTGAGAGGTCAAAAGGTCTTAAAACTAATTTGAAAAATAAAACTACTTTTCTACTCAGCTTTTAAGATGCTCTCCATATCGTAAAACCAATGCTGGATCATCTATCTCTTGACTTCAAGTTTGGTTTTTGAAATTGTTGGGTGTTTTACTATCATAACCGAAGTTAATTTATCACAACCAACATTTACTTACTTACTTGGAAAAGCTTACTTACTTGCATACTCCCTTCGTAGTCCACGGAGACCAGGAGTTGGAGAGGTCAAAAGGTCTTAAAACTAAATTTCAAAGAATATCTACTAGCCCTCTTAGACTTTAAGAAGTTCTCTATATCGTAACAACAATAGTGGGCCATGTATCTCTTTGGCATTAAGTTTGATTTGTGAATTGTTTTTAGGTATTTTATTAACTTACCTGAAGTCAAGTTAACACTTATCTAACGTTTATGTAATACAACCAACTTTTATTTAAAACAACCAAAGTTCATATAACACAACCTACGTTTATTTAACGCAAACACCATAGATATTGTGAAAAAGCAACGCGTGTGTGCAGTTGTTCATGTCTAGTGCGTTGATATCTGAGTACTGCTTGTCCCATAACCATACGTTCGGAATGACTTCAAGTTCATTAGAAAAAATGGAACTTAGGGTTGTCGCAAAACCACGATGGTAAAGACAAATCGTTTGAAATACTGTACTTGTTCTCCTTTGATTCTAGTAATGCTTGGTTCAAAATGCTTGTGAAAATGGAATGTAGGAATGGTAAATATGTTATAAATATTCTTTTAAATATAAGTTAATCAATTACGATACAACCTATTCTGAATCGAACTCACCGCTAAGTTGGTCATCTAATATTACAAAGACATAATTAAATAAAATTAAATATTTAAGTTGTCCCTTATTATTACTTCATTAACCTGACGTATACCCTCGGGATAGTCTAGATGATCACCCTGATACTTTTTTTCAGGATAAAACTGCTACCAATATCCCACAAGCTGGCGGAGAGTAAGCAGCACAAGGTCAGTGCTGGATACTTCTGGATAATTTCGCTCCCGCATGTGGTTAACTTCAAGATCCTGACTAAAGTAAATATTTCAGTTTAATTTTAAATTATGACGCGATCAATTACCTTTTTTTGCTATAATTTGAAATAGCTGTCCTTTTACAAAGATAATATAAAAAATAAATATAAAACTGGGATTGTAAATGGTGTGTTTAACAACTTTTAAAGATTTTCATAAATTACAGGGTTTCAAATCTAAAACATTGTTACACAAATACAACACCCCTTATATCACCTGGCTCTATACTTGTCAGTAATTTGTGTTATACTTAAATTTTGTATTCAACACTTTTATCTGTTATGATAAATAAATGTATACTTAACTGTTTCATAAATTTTTCTTGTCGACTAGGCTTCATAAAGTGTTATAATATGCTGTAAGATTGTTGACCTCCGCATACTTTTGTTTTGTGTTTATGTATACATTTTTCCATGTAAATACTAGCAACCAACTGTGTCACTTTTTTAAGTTGTGATCCAACATTAGTAAATAGTTATTACACTATTATAATTACTATACCTATCAAATTGTTAAACAATTTGAATTATAAAACAAATAAATAGGCTGTTTGAGCCTATTTTAAGTTTCATTGAATATTTATTTTTTTTTAACTCGCCAAGTACCTTGACTGTTTGGTGTAGTGATTAATGTTTTTGGAAGAATTGATCATCAATATTTATTATGGAAATGTATAAGGTAGAATTTACCACTATTTTTAAACTGGTTTCAAATTCTCCCTTAAAGATTTTTTAAGAACACTTCATTTCTCTCATATTTCGATATCTAGAACATACAGGATGATTAAATTTTAGACAATACATAGGCTTACATAATTTTAGTAGTATTTTTTTATAATGAATATTAAGCTAATATGAGTACATTTTGGCTTTTAAACTCTTATAATATACACCCATATATTCTGTGCTTTGCAAGGTGACTTTCGCTACATTCAACCAAATGCAAAATAATAAACTAAAAATTTAGTGTTCCATTTTCAAACTTATATTCCTTTATTCGGATCAAAATCCCTTATTTCAAGGATCATAAACTTACATTATACGCATTATTAATTTGTATTCTATAATTAAATAATCATTATTTTATTTTCATTTATAATTAAAACTATCAGTACTATTGTCCACGAAATACCATTAGGTAATTATATAAAACTTGCTATATTTCATCCGGAGTAACAAAGGTATATGTTTTAATGAACTCCCTTGTTCCAATAATAAACCCTCACGTTATCCGTTTACGGGTCAATAATCATGAAAAGCTTTTGTTGGAGCTCAACCAGTGACCCCGGCCTTTCGACCGCTTAATTAAATTATGTCACCGTTAATGCATTTGGTTGGAATTGGTGAGTGAAAATAATTTACTTTAATGTACCCTTTTCTGTTTTATTTTCTCTTATATATTAGTTTACACTGTGGATATTCTTAGATTAGGCTCTCAAAATTTTCTAAAATAGATAATTGATATAGAACAGTTTAAACATTGTTGGAAGAAGTATTACGTTGGATAAAAATTGGGAGGACTATATTCTTTGTTTTTATTAAATCATTCCTTGCAATTCCTTCCTCTCCAGTAATCCTCCACTATCTATTTTTACAAACTCAAATTTGTTATTTTTAAATTTTGTATTAAATAACTAACCAAATATATAAAATCATAAAAAATAAAAAAAGTAAGTATAGTGGTAATGTTTTTATATGTTTAAGTAAGTTTTACACACACTCTAACACAGGGTTGTTGTTGTTAACATAGGTTTTTCCTTTATCATTGACAACCCCAATGGAATTATTACTTGTTCACTATTTGTTTGAGTCCAACTTTAAGGGTTTTTCGTACTTCTTACTGTTCGTAGTAATGGGAATGCTCCAATTTAATCGCGAAGTACTAATAATTCTCAAACTACAAAGAAAGAAACGAAAGAAATAAAAACCTATGCGAACAATAAATAAAATTAACTCCGTTTATGCTCACAATATTATTTATTAATCATGAATTTTACGAGAATAATCGTAATAATCAGGACAACAATAGTATATTTAGTTTATAGTACTAACATTAATCTTTTCGATACGAACTCAAGTTTAACCCACCTTTAGTCCCAGTGATGAACTATATTTTTCGTCATACTGCAAACAGTATCAAGATAATATTTCACAAAAACTTAAGTTTGTTTACCTGATTACCTCCAAACGTTAGCTTCCATCTTAGTTCTGAAACTCTTAACAAACAGCTGCCATACAAGTTTTCATTGTTTACAAGTCGAATAATTCGTTCAATTCATATATAACAGCTGATGACCTCAACCAGAAGGTGTCATAAAATGATGTTTTGTCCTGAGATGTGTACATTTTTATTCAAATAATAAAAATAACAAATTTATTATTTCAATGCATGTGTTGAAAACTTGTTTTTGAAGCAGTGTGACGGAAATGTTTTTACTAATATCGAGTTATTTTACATAATTTGTAATTATATTCAATGTTTCACTTATGTATTGAATTTGGTTTACGTTATAAGTTGTAATAATGATCACCTTTAAAATAAAACCGTCTATGGTGACATATCGTGTGTTTCTGTAACTACAATATGTGTACCATGTTATAATCTACCAAACCACGTAATACAAAAGGAAATTTTTATGTAACTTTTTTTATAATATCAAATACGAGTTTTTCAGTTTTGGTTTGAAGACCCTATATACCTTCAATCTTCAGGCAACCTTTAGCACTGCTATTCTATTTATACTTAACTATATAGTAATTAGACATTGTCCGTGCTAGATAAATAAACTTCTAAAATAATCTTGTTTTATTCGTTAAATTGTTCAACAAGTTTAGTTTAATATGGTGTGATTATTCTAGCCACTATATCTGGACAAAAATCTACTTCGATAGACCGGTATAGTCTGTGCCAATCTTGCGTAAAAGTTCACTGGAACATAAAGGCCTACTAATCTTGTAATTCGACTCGGTATGCCTTTGATTGTAGTAATCATACTTCCCTTTGAGCAAATTGTTCATGTTTATTGAAGTGTCGATTGATGCAAATGGTCTTAAAAGGATTACCCAATCCATTGACAATTACTGACATTCCCAAATACAATGTTGTTGACAGATTTAACAGTGGAATTATTTACTAATATATTTTATTCCTTAATTGTGCTTTAGTATAGGTAATATACAAAACAATTTAGTTGTGAATCCTGTAAATAACTTGGAGACTTTTGTCAGTTAACTTGTATCAGTCTAGATTTTATAGCGATTATACTTTGAATAATGGCAACGATGTAGACAATCCTACACCCTCGAACACCTTAAAATGTAAGTATTGTACGGTGTCAAACATACCAGGTGTCCACAAAGTAATGCACCCATTTTAAAACCAAATATTTTATTTATGGTTATACTTACATTATATGCAAACTCATTTCCAGAAAGAGAATTTTCTAAAGTTTTTGTACATACTATAACAGTTCGATGTGGGCTCCGTTGCTTGCTCGGCATAGTTATAATCTAAAATCAACCTCTTGCCTCACCTTTGACAACATTTCTGGAGTCACAGAACCAACAGCCTGGATAACTCTCTGTCGTAGGTGTACGACATCCCGGATTTTCTCGGAGTATACCATGTTCTTAACATATCCCCAAAAGAAAAACAAATCTAATGGCGTCATATCCGGGCTTCGTGGTGGCCAATAACTTGGTCCTTCTCTTCCAATCCATTAATCTTCAAACCTGTTGGTCAGAGCTTGGCGCACTCGCTCCTTGTAATGAGGAGGAGCTCCATCTCAAAAAAATAAAGAAAAAATAAGAGGCCCTCATCTTCTTTAATTTTATCCAACTGTGGAAAGACATACAGTTCTAACATATCACCATAAATATCGCCATTTATTGCATTCTCAGCAATAATGAATGTTCCAATAATACGGTTATTCAGCAAGCCGCACCAAACGTTGATCTTCGGGGGATTTCTCTGATGCTCGACAAATTCATGTGGAGGCTGTGAACCCCAAATTCTACAGTTGTAATGGTTGACTGTACCGCTAAAGTAGAATGTTGCCTCATCAGTAAAAACTATTTTTTCAAAACATTATCATCATCAGAAATTCTTTCCATCATAGAAACTGAAAAGTTAAGTCTCTTGATTTTATCATTTGGCTTAGTTGCATGCAATAGTTGAATCTTATAAGGAGTTATACGAAGTATTTTACGAATCAATTTGTGTAAGGTTGATTCGGGTACTCCTAACTGCAAACTCCGCCGCCTTACTGACCTCTTTGGACTGCGTGAACACGAAATGCGGATTTCTTCAATGGTGTCTTCGGAAACTCGCGGCCTTCCAGTTTTCTTTCGAACTAAAACACTTCCCGTTTCTTTCCCCTTTTTTCACCGACGAATAGTAGTTTTATACGGTGCATTGCCACCAAACACACGGCGAAAATTACGAACTGTAATAATTGAACAACTTTCAACTAGCCAAATTATGCATTATGCTTTCTGATGCGGCGTCGCCATTGCTACTGCGAAAACACGTGTAAAATCGTTAACAATGGGTAACAACAAACAGGGCCACCAACCGTTGCACAATAAACGTAAACTACTCTAAAACAAAACTTGGAGTGTTATTCTTCACAAAAAATGTATTATCAGTGCTCCCTGTCCAAAATTGTGGTTGCAGGGACTTTACCAAATGGGTGCATTACTTTGTGGACACCGGATATTATATTTGTAGTCGGCAAAACAAAAAATATACTAATATGCTTATGTATATTTATGTATGTTGACATTGTAATTAAATCGTTGGTTAAAGTTTACAAAAAAAAACTAAATTAATAAATATAATACCGCAGTCGCTATAAATATGCGTAGGCCCTACGCAACGAATTTCGAATTTATGAACCTCAATACCAAAAAAAGTAATTTACTAAGTTTTATCAAAACTCGTTGCTTCGATTTTCTCCGCAACCACTTAACATAGGTTAATAATTCAAAATAATAATTAGTTTTCATTATTTAGCTTTTGAAAATAGTAAATACAAAATTTTTTTTATTTTAAGACTGTAGGGTCAAGAGAAAACAAAAAAAAAATAATTTTTGAAAGGTTTTAAACCTCAGTATAAACTCTCTCCTATGGTCTGATCGTTCTGGTTTTCGATCGTAAAGTCATGAATATCTCTTTACACATTCGTACTGAATTTAATTAACATCGAACATTTCTTTAAAAAATCATGTTAACGAACTGAGTTGTATGTATATCAATTTGAAAAAATTGTGAATTTAGCATCTGTGGGCCTCAAAACGGATAGTTATAAAGTTTTAAGTCTTACCATGGTAATACCTTCTTTCCTATTGGGGAAATAAAAAAATAAAGAATCACATATATGAGTTTTTTACATAGGCCCCTAAATATAGAATAATCATATGACACACTATTTTTAATCTAATAAAGTAAAAATATGATTTGGGCTTTCAAACAACGAGCGATTTTATATTTATTTGTAAATACGTCTCCTAAAGGTAAATATATTAACATGAACAAAACCTCCACGAGATGAACAGAAAACTGCATTCTAGCGTAACTTACCGCTCACTGGGCCGTTCAGTTTGAATGCGCGATTATGAACGCAATCCGCGATGCACAAATGGTTCCTTTACTGTCGGGCGCAGTTGCCGCTTTTTCTATACCACGGAAACGCACCATAATTCCGTTTCCTTTGGCACGTTTTCCTACACTCTATTTGTTCGCTCACTCAGCGCACAATAAAAGAGCGAATGAGAGGGTTCAAATAATTATCCAAAAGGGCTACGAGCTCAAAATAATTTAGTAAAACTCAATGGTATTTATATATGAGCTCGTTTGTATGGCTTATATAGTATAATTGAGAGGAAATCAAATTTGTCTTCTCCTTTCCGCCAGATGACTTGCATAATCATTAACTAGATTAATCTATCTACATGGCTTTAGTACATAGTTGTAGTTAATATTTAAAGTGACGCTAAGAAAGAGATGCTTACATAAATAGCTAAACTAATTAAAATATGAATTATATTCTGAATAATGTCGTGTGCATTTTTGTCCTCATTTGATTATTTCCTTATTTAACATATCAAAATAAAAAAGTCTAAACAACTTGAAGACGAGCTGTTAAATATACTATCAAAGTTGAATATTTATTTTAAAGTTTTGCGACAGAAAATTAGAGTGTATTTGGTTTTATCACTACCAAAGGGGCAAAAACAAGTAGTACACTAATCACAAATCTTACATTTTCCAACTAACTTAATTAAGAGCTTTAGGATGTTATTATTTTTTCAGTTTTATAACCTAAACTTATGCTGAGAATTGGTCATAACATGATTGGTCATATTATATGATTTTCTGATACAAACTCATTATGCATTCAAAAATATATTTGTTATAGTTATATTTCGCAATATAAGAAATGTCAGGAGGTTTGAATTTTACAAAGTAATTGGTCAAAGTAAGTAAAACTAAATTAAGAAACAAATTGTTAATTGTTCAAAAGTTTCATAGTTAAAATTTAGTTTTTCAAGAACTTGATTAACACTATGCATAAACGCATTCTATATCTAGGTTTTCCGGACGTATTTTGTTTTATAAACTTGCCTAAAGTGCTTCTTCACGATATAAAAACTCTTATTAAAACAGCTGTTTTCTGTTTAGCGATCAAAAACTTCTATATCAATTGCTGCGTCACACTTTTGGATTGCTGATAGCTAATTAACAGCTGCTTGATGCTTTGTTCAAAACTAATTGAAGTGGTGTTATAGCCTTAACTTCGTGAAGTTTGTATGTCGTTTGGTATCCATAATTGTAGTTCTAGGAAATATTGTCTATGTAATTCGAGTTTAAAGTGTCTTTTCGCTTTCGGAAAATTAATAGTTTTCTCTCAAGCGATAAAGGTCTACTTTAAACTAAATAAATAGTTTGTTTTTATATTTTAAAAATCTACATTTCTTTCTCCTCTTTTTATGGTTGACTTGTTTCTTACTTTGACCCACTAAAAGATGATAGGATACTAAAGATGATAAAAATGTCATATGGGAATATGTATGTATATTTGTAATTAATTACAATATATACTAACATAATGAGGCGCAGTGTATGTGATCTTACACACAAGGTAGTTTTGAGAGGTTTCGATTGCGCTGGTTCAAGTGATGACGTTCGGGTGGATTTGGACGATTGGATTATTCCAGCATTAATGAATTTTAATTGAAACTCTGAGTGGTTCTAATTAAATCCAGCCTGTTTTTCAACTTTTAAAGTCCAGTGAACCATGTTTATTTGATCTATAGTTTAATATTAACTAACTAATATGCATCTTTAGGTTTAATATTTAAGTACACTACTTTTAAATTTATAAATGTAGACGTATAAAAGGATCGAATAAAGTTTGAATTTCGAAACGGATAAGGCGAACTTTATAACGAGTTAGTAATTTAGTTTGCATTCGAATGCTTGTTTTGAAGCGTATACTTGTTCAATTATTCAAAGATTTCAAGAGTTGTTTCTTAGAATTCTTTTCAGCATAATTTTCTTTATACCGGTTATTTCTTTAATCATCTCTTTGAGTTTAACTAAATTTGTTAAATTTTTTGTTTAAATTTTTTATTCGTTTGATAAAGTTAGTATTACAGTAGAACCTCGATAACACGACTCTCAAGGGGATCTCTAAAATAGTCTTCTTATCGAGGTGCACTTGTAATTGAGGGTCGTGCTATCAAGGTGGTTTTCACAACAAGACGTGTTATCGAGGTCACCGACTTTTTGCTATACCAAGCAAATTTTTTATGAAACATTTCTTATAATTTGTCTTTTAAGTAGAAAATTACTGTATAAATCAAAGAATACATAAAAAAAACACACGTACAAGTAAAACAAAATTCTTTTTACTCTAATTACAGTAGCAAAATTACAATTACAGTAATTAAAACAAGTATTAAAATTGATGGAAGAATAATAGGCCTAGTAAAGTTTATAATTAGGCTGCAATATTCATTTTACAAAATTCATGTTACCGTTCATTGTAGGCCTACTACTGTGATAAGTTTTCTTACTCAATATAATACTATGCAGAACTTACGGCAGTAAGAAAAAAAATCAACCGACTCAGTTCACAAAAGTATTGCGTTAATTAGCTCAAAATACAGTACCTTAACCTATTGTGAAATACTGATATGACCCGTGATAGACAAGGAAAGGCCGGAATAAGGAAGGGGGTGGGAAGGGGTTTTCCTGTTGAGACCTGAGCCCAAGACGTTGTTTACTTCAAAACATCCGTTCTAACCGTGGGAACTATGCGTGAGAAAGGTTTAGTCGTGCTATAAAGGTTCCGTAACGCAAAACGGCGCGCTATTGAGGTTAGAGACGTGTAATAAAGGTTCACTTACCCAAAGAAGCGTGTTATTGAGGTGGGTGTCGTGCTATAGAGGTTACAAAATGAAATTACAAAAAGACGTGCTATCGAGGTATTTATTTGAAAATGAGTCGTGTTATAGAGGTATTTATAACATTGAGCGTTATGGGAGATTGACGGGGATTAGAAAATCAGACTCATTATCGAGGTTTTTGTCTTATCGAGGGTCGTCGTAGCGAGGTTCTACTGTATTATTATTCATATAATTTTTTCGTTTTCGTTAATCATAATTTACACTGATTTTGCAAGTCGTCATGCAACCAAAAAGCACTTTGATTTTTTCAGTTGGTAGTTGCAGTTTCAGTTGCATGCTGGGTAATTATTTTTTAGAGTTAATGGAAGAATGCAGTGCAAAAGAAAAAAAAAATTTCAAGCAGTGGACATTGTACAGTTGAATATGGGATAACCGGAATGAACATTGTATGCAGCATATTGAATCGGGAGAGTCTGTTAATCTTTTAACTTGAGTCAGAACAGGATAGATTGAAGTAATTATAATTCTCTTTGAGCTACTGATTGTCAAACCCACCTCAGTGTGACTGATTTCATTGTCCCACCAGGTTAAGTTAGCGGAATACTATGTTCATGAAAAACGAACCAAATAAAATACCATTTTATTTATTTATTTATTTTATACAGATAAATATAATCCATGCTAAAAAATACTTATATTTTCAGAAAAAGAGGAGGAATAAGTTACTGACAATTTACAATTTCTACTAACCAGTTTTCTTAACCAAAGCATTAGTGCGGATTGCACACGAAAAATAAATGACTGCCAAGCTCTAAAAATTCCAATATTTTAATCCAAATTAACTTTATAATGGAAAAAAATACTTTATAAACAAATTTTACATACTTTTATTCATCTTCAATGATTACTTTAAATGCATAAAATGCGGTAGGTCTAGTAAAAACTAAACTTATACATTCAAATAACCCTTCAAAAGTCATGTATACGATTCAATCACATTGGGTTACTGCTACAGTCAATCATAGCCATACATTTGTATCAAGCTAAACAATACTGTTTCATAGCAAATGATTAAGCAACATTGCTTAGTGGATATATCCAAAAGCAATCATATCTTTAAAATCCACATGATGTGATTTTCTTTAGTCTCTACCTTTAATCTACAGCTATTACATAGTTGAAACTTGTTGTAAAGATTTAAGTTCAAACTAACGTTATACCATTAGAACAAATATTGACAATTTGCAAAATAATGTTGGAATCATTCTTTAAAAAATTAAGATTACTAAATTAAATTTTAAATTATAACCAAATAATAACCTAGTTAACATTCTAAAACTTGTTTGACACTGTTTTTGGTACATTGGTAACCAAAATAAACTATTTATTTTACTATAATTTCACGGTCAATGGTCTATTAAATTATTAACATTGTATTGAATTATGATTTTTTTCAACGCCAAGGCTATTTTTGCTACAATGGTGGTTTTGTTGTCAGATGTTAAACATTTTCTTGCTTTTTTAAAGATCGTAAATATTGTTATTTTAATTGGTGGTAATATGTTAAAGAATTATATCCAGATTGGATGGTAAATTTTGTAACATATTTAGTCCATGTTGTGTTGGCCTGAAACATTAATTGAGTCTTGAATTGTAATAGGACAGGATAGTACAAACTGATGAATTAAGAAAATACGGATTAATATTTTTAAAATAATTCAAACAAGAATCATTTTACCTTAAAGCCAAAACAAATTGTTACCACCCCAAAAGAATATATATTATTAAGACTTATTATTTTTGTATTTAAGAAATAAAATCCGTCAGGATATTGCTAGCAAAGGATCAGTATAAAAAGCATAAATTCATCGAAACCCTCATTTGCACTGTAATATCGTATTTCACTTATGATAATCTTAGTAACCGCAAAAAGTCCTGGTTACTTTCAGATATAATTCAGAAAGACTATGTTACCATAGTAAAGTTATTGTACAAATAAATCAGCCCTATTTGATTATAAATTAAATGCTACTTTTCTATTATGTGTCGGCTTTCGCGGACACTAGACCGCAATGTTTACAATTGTATTACCGATACAAGTCTCATACGCCTCAGCTCTTGCTCCCCGCCACCTTCAAACTCGGGTCCTTTACTAGAAATTCATTACAAATACAAATTATAAAAATTAAGAAACTTTTAGTGAAAAATTGTTTAAAAATAAAATTTTAAATATTCAAAAATTTTGCTAACTGATTCTGAATTAAGGTTGTGTAAACTGTTAGGTGACATTGATCATGGCAGCTTAAAAAAATATAATATAAAACTGCCATTCAATTATTTTATTAGTGGCATAATTTTTTAATAGTTCATATGGAAGATAAAAATCTCATTTTTAACGTTTCATAAACAAACTATAATGCATGCTGAAAATAATTCTTGTGGGGCATCAAACCTTTTGTAAATTTACTAGTTCTTATTATTATTTTATAGTAACGTTTCAAAGCTAAACATTCTATAACAATGCCAATATGATATTGAAATATTTGGCGACCCAATAACGTGTATGAAGTTCGCAAACACCAAGTGATCAAGTGACAAGCTCCTTGTTTAAAAAATGCGCTATATATATATTTCACTATAAAACTCAAGTACTTGTTTAAGACATGATGTTGCAGGAATATGGAAAGGACGTTAAGAGCAGCTGCATTTATTACCGGTGAAGTCGCTTGATGTAAATGTAATACTGATAATTTAGTGTAAACTTAATTTCTGTATGCAGGTTATATAACACTATTTGAAAAGTAATCTTCCATGAAAATTATTTTATAAAACAAATATAAAAAACAGATATATCCATACGAAAATTGGGTCAGTAAATAATTGCGGTAATACAATCATTATGGTAGAACAAATGATACAATGTCTGAATAATATGTAACAGAAGAACAGATGTGCAAGGAACATATCAAATATTTGTTATCATTCTGCACGAAATCCACCTGATTTTTGTTCCCTAAATAGTACGCAAAACGTCACTTCATTGTCCTAGGACCTAAATATCAGCTGTGATCTTTTTTAAATCCTAGGACGTAAAAAGTCAGCTGTTTGCTTTATCTATACATGATAGAAGCGTTCATTACCACACGTTATAAAAAGTATTGTTTGTAAATAACAGAACTGTAAACACTGTATATTACTTACTTTGTAAACATAACCTCAAAAATACAACTTTATAGTTAAAATTTTCAACGATTAAAAGTCTAATTCCGCATTATGACAACAAACGTTGTTCATCACTCGGAGCAAAAGTGTCTTTTTGGTCCTAGTGATGAAAACTACTAAATCAACTCTGTTTATTAATCCCAACATTGTTAGTGAAAACAATTATCACAATCATCAGTTATGCTGAAATAAACAGTACTGAGGAAAAAAACATTTTAACCCATATATTTATAATTATAGGAACCCCTTTAAACTACCCGTTTTATTGCATTATTATTTCTTTCATTTACAATAATATATAAAACAATACCAAGTTTTATAATCCGATTTTTTATAGCTAATTTAATTCAATAAACGAACTGCAATTACGTTGTAAAATAACATTTTTTGTATATTAGAATATAAGGTTTTAGTAAAAATTAGTTATAAAAACCTATTAACAACATTGTAACTGTTATGTACTATCTGATGAAATCATGGCAAGAAAACTACAATATTAAAAATATTAACAAAATTCTAAACAAGAGAGACTTATTATATTTGAAGGAATTTTACATTCGCGAAATCCAAATCACTGTGGTGAGAGCGGAAGTGATTGCAGAACCCTGATTGGTTGACGTTTCCTCTCAAAGCGACGGATATTGATACCGGATATGGTTCTTTCGACTTATCGCTCCGCTTGTCAAATACAGAGAGATTCCATTCCGTTTACCACGTTCAACGGCGTAATACACATTACATGGGGGCTATTATATACTGATTGTTAAAATATATTTAGTGTAAATGAAGAGGGCCTATTTATAAATTAAAGTATGTCTATAAAATAATTGTCAGTGGATTTATATCTAAGTAGCCTATCTCGTGTGAAAATAGCACAGAATAATGATTAGAAATAGGGGTTTGTTAACAAAACATCAGCATTCGTACAATTAATATACTATACAACCATCCGCTTTATGGTTACATTTTCTAAATGAAATAGCAAAATCTGACTATTCAAAGTTTAATCAAGATTAATTTGAAACCTGCTATCAAATCATTTTTTGGTGGTAAATAACTAGATCTAATTCCAGCAATTAGGGCCCAATATTAAATATGTATGGTTAATAAATTAGTTTATGTTTCTATTCACAAAAGTGAAAATCGTATTACGTTGTACAGTCAAGTTAAAAATTATATTTTATAAGGCTACGGTATGAATAAATTATCTTCTGTTTTCTACCTCTATAGGAGAAAGTATTGTTTCTATACAAAGTTTTCAGAAATTCGAGTTATCAATGGAAATTTCAGGGTGTTCCCTAAATTCCCAAAACATTTTTTTTAGTTTATGTCTTTTGTCTGTCTGTCAGTATGGATACATACATTCCTATTAAACACATCGGACCATAGACTTTATAAAATTTTGTAGATAGGTTCAAATCCAAGAGATTTTCAGTATTTTTTTCATGATGTTTATTTGTTAAGGGTAATTTTTCATTACAAAAAATAATAATACAGGAAAATTTTAATTTCTCAAAAGTAGCTAAAACAATTTAAATTATCTTGTGGGTTGGAATGTTTTATGTTCCTAATCAAATTACACCATTTAAAGTTTTGGGACAAATATAAGTCAGAAGGCATAGGGCAAAATATTACAGAATTCTTTTTTCATTTTCAAAACAAACATGAATTGTTATTGGAATGAACTATAACCATTGAAATGAGATTAAAAACTATGTAATTGAGTAATTGCATTATTATTTTAGAGCTCATGGTTGCGGAGGAAATTAAAATAGTCGATTAACAGTAATAATAACAGTACGTTGTACAATGTTACTGTT
The DNA here is from genome assembly GCA_963675035.1 of Allygus modestus. Taxonomy (NCBI): domain Eukaryota; kingdom Metazoa; phylum Arthropoda; class Insecta; order Hemiptera; family Cicadellidae; genus Allygus; species Allygus modestus. Next base: position 317,446,753 of record OY776112.1, read on the forward strand.
ATAGGGAATCTATACATTTCCATTTCTCTCCTATACTGATCAATTGAATTACAGCTTGGTAGACATAGTGAAATAACATCTTTCGATGGAGGGTATTCGGAGTATGATGTAGTATAATTAGGCCTAGTATGAATATAATATACAGTTTAAATTAAAAGAATGCTAAAAATAAGAAAGTAGTGCAACAGTGAAAGTTTGTTGTACCATTTAATACTGCTTTCTCTTCCACGAAAGATGGCTTAAAGATTTTGTTTGGTACTCGTATTTATACAATAATTCTTAATACTGTAGTGTTAACCCATAACACATTTCTATCTCTTATTAGACGTGCTTTCATTAACACAATTCCAATCAGACGCTTTCCCTGATATCGTTACTTTAATGTATAGATAAATGTTAAAACAAATGTTTGGTTGCATAAGTCAATAGCTTACAGAAGAATGATAAATCTACAAATTTACCTTTCAACACCCTCAAAATACGATATTAACCACCCATTTAAGAATACGCCCATATTTTAAAATCTACTTAGCTGCCGGGGTATAGTCGCGTCGCGACATTCCAGTGTGTAAACTCCTTGCATCGTACTCGCGGATGCACTGGCACGATGCATGCAGCGAGTCTCCGCGTGGCAGCCACGCCACCTCAGTGTGTAACCCGCCTAAGCGGCATGCGCCAGCAGTAACAGCGGCATCCGCCACGGGGCCCCTCGCTGGCACACGCCCCGCCATGCCGCCGGGCCGGGGAAGCGCCGCCGCCCACGGAGAGGTAACCAGGCCAAGGTAGGCCCTCGCACGACGGCTGTCGCCCGAGCCCGACCTAGACCAATCTCTGCTCCATTTAGCCAATAAAATCATCAAGGTCCGGATTAGGTCACATCAAGTGATACCCACATGTCATCTAGTCCTGCACTCGGCGATCGGTTGTGATTGAAACTCGCTTGCGGTATCCCTGACCCAAAAATTAATTCTCCTCTTTTCAGTGGATGCGCTTGACTATCCTAAAACCCCTGGAATCGTTTGAACACTCCAAAACCAAAAAAGACAGTGAAAACGTGTTTACACATAGTCTCTGATAATAAATACCACCCTTTGCTGTACGATTCATTACAAGTCTCTAACCCATTCAATAACTCTTTTAACAATTTATGATGGAGTAAAAATAATAACATATACAGGATGTAAACAGGACTTCAGGATGTAATAACATTTCAGGACTTCGGAATATGATTCGACATACAAAAAGAAAAAAATATCATTTCAGGATTTCCGATTTAAAAAATATTTTGGATATATAGACTCAAATGTATTTTTTATAGAACGTGTGCCATGAAAATAATTATTCTAGATTTTATGGTTTAAACATATCTTTTGAGTGTCTAATTCAGTATTTAGATATCAGAATCATTAAACGCTTTATTACAACCAAACAATAGTTTATTCCTATAACTAATTTTTACAATATATTCAGAGGCTGTGGGTTATTCAATCATTATTCTGCTCAACGATATGCGGCCTCTCCCTCCGGCCCCTGCGTGGACGAATCCAGCGATCAAAGAGGTAATTATTACAGTTCAAGTTGATACAATTTATTTGCCAAGAATAAGATTAAAATTCCCGTCAGGGTCTCTATTTTGATTCTGGGTATTTTATGTTATCAACTATATTAATGAAAACTTCGCATTTTAGGAAGGCAAAATCATTAAACTCTAATTTTAAAAATAGAATCGAACAACTACCTAATTAAAATGTTCTTACTTTATGTTAAGGTTAACATTGGTTGAAAAAAGCTATAATTTAAACTGACATATACAATTATTTTCACATTCACTAGGATTAAATTCTACTTGTTTACCAAAGTCAATTAGTTGCTTCTGGAAACCACTGAAGCAGTATTACGGGAGAATTCGGAGACAAACGCGAGCTTATGTTTCGCCATCTATGTGAATACTTATTTAGGAGGAAAATGAAAAACTCTGAAAAAATCCTTATATGTTCCTTTAACATGCTACCAGAAAGCTATATCCTGGAAACCTTTTAAATTTGTTGACCTGTTTCTTGTTTTAGTTTTATGTTTGTAAATACATTATTTTGTACATACCGGTAATGTTTATTTAATTATCATTTTAAAATTAATTGAAACACAAACTAAAAAAACAAAACTTACCGTATCAACTATCATAGAGACGATAAGATATTTTACAATCGTTCAAATAATCGACCTAATCGACATTTACAATTCGGCAATTACACTTGGTTTTTTATCTCGCTCCGCTAATGAAAGTCTATCATTATATTGTTTTACAAATAAATGGAAATAAATTTATGTTAATTAATTGTTTTTATTACGGATTGTAAGCTATAGAAAAAAACATACAATTTTAGATGTATTCTATATAAACCAAAATCACCATTAAAATATTGATCGATACCGGTTTTGGTAAACTAGAGCTTCCGAAAAACAAAAAAGATCACAAAATAACTGTATTTGGAATTATTTTACTAGCACGGTATACCTATTTTTAACCAAATAAAATATGTGCAATTTTCATAGAAATTGTTTCAAAATTAATATCGTAAACTTAATTTAAATAGTCACGAAACATATTTATTTAAGAATAATTGTTTTACTCCAGAACAAACTAATTAAAGATTAGGCGGTGTATCACAAAGGGAAGCGTCTATGAGCAAGGTTCCCGCAGGGTAGTGTCTTCAGCCCGCTATTGTTCATGATGGATGACAAAACGCTCAACGCCATGCTCGTGTCATTTGCTGAGCGGCAAGCAACCATTAGGCTAATGGGGTAGGGGCGAAGCGAGAAAATGAGGGCATCGTGTAATTAAAACAGATTAAGGATTCTTTATCAGAAAGGACCCGTTATAATAGGTCGAATTTACCATCCACGTTGTTTTAAGTAGTGTCGATTAACATAAGAAAAAAAAAAATCATTTGGGTATCATGGGGTGTCTACAAATGAGTCACCAGGTTTCAAAACACTTATTGGTCTTACTAGTATTCAAATATTGCTAAATATTACACCAATGTAAATAATAATTTTTTAAGTTTTCTGTTATACCCCAACAGATGTTAAACGTGCAATGTATAAATGTTGTTGCAGATTAGCCCATTCTCTGGCTAACACAGGCTAGTTGATTGTTGAAACTGCAACGTATCTGCGTTCGGAGTTCTTGTAGTGTTTAATACATTGGTTAACTATATACTCGGTAACTATATACCCTTTACATAGCTCAAGAGACGGAAATGCACACAATAAGGTGTGGGGTACGTTGTAGCCATTTAAGAAGAGCAAAGTAAATTGTGTTAGTCGTACTTAAAAACACAACACGTTTTTTTCTTAACCTTTAATCAATTTTGGAACAAGACAACATAACCAACGAAATCACAACTATGGTTATTGAACACATAATTATAAAACTGACAATAATTGTCTTTAACCACATGTTTGTCTTAGTAGTTTTAGTTCAAAAATAAGTGCAATAAAGGCAATTACAAATTGATGAATTATATTTATAAACGCTCTGTAAATTACATTTTTTTTATAGTTTTGTAGTTAGGAAACATAATAAATTGTCAAGCATTGGTTGAACTCATTTGATCAAAGTATTATTTTGTATAATTCATTATTATCAAATAATGAATACGTTTTACTCATTTTAGTGATTCTCCCCTATAGGGAAGAAGCTATTACCGTAGTCGGCATGGTAAGACCTAGGCCCGGGATTATGATAACTTTTCTTTAGAGGTCCCCAGATGCCAAAAACACCATTCGTTCAAAACTGTATATGTGGGTGTGTGTGTGTGTGTGTGTGTGTGTGTGTGTGTGTGTGTGTGTGTGTGTGTGTGTGTGTGCGTGCGTCCGTGGGTGCGATAACTCTCGTAAAAATGATCCGATTTTGATGAAATTTGGTACAAACATGTAAAGCAACATTTATGACTTTCAAAAACCAGCCAGATCGCTGGTATTCAAAGGAGTATTTTGAGGGGTTTTTGTACCCCAAAAATGGGTTTTTTGAGTTTTCACATATAATATTTCAGTTTATCCAATTTTAATTTTCACTATTAAATTCAGCTTAAAAAACAAACAATTTGGTATTTTGATCATTGCTCTATGTAAATTTTTTCACCGAGATATTGAAAGTGCTAACCTCAGTACGTTGTCCAATGTTATCCTTATGGAGAATAAGAAACATTGTATATCTTGCTTATTTGTCAACTTATCATGACGAAACTTGACATATTGCTTCATACTGTTGTGGTCTATTGATATTTGCACAAAAAATGTTTTTTTTTAGATAGTTCCCGTAGCAGCAAACCTGCGTACTCAGCCCCCATGTTATTCTTATGGAGAATAAGTCAAATGTTATCTTCCTTAATTAAGAACATAAATTATTGGTATGTGGCTTCACCTAGTTGAGTAATAAACAAATTTTTATAAAACCCATATTGTGTGTACCTTGTTTCAACAAACCTGCATCTTCAGATGTCATGCTATTCTTATAGAGAATAATTAAAATGTTATAAATAATTTATTTATGAATGTATATTGATGAAACTTGATATGTAGCTTTAAGTGGTATTAAGATACATATATATATATATATACATTGGAAATTCGCTGAGTACGCAGGTTTGCTGCTACGGGGGTATTTTTCTACCAAACAGTAGTAAAACAAAGCCTGGAATTAAGATAAATAAATAGCAATTTACTAAACTTTAAAACACGATTATTAAACGATTACTTAAAACTGTAAGAGGTGTTTTATTATTTTAGCTAATGAAAACCATCCAACGAAAAAATGGCTGAACAAAATATAAACAATATCCAAGATTTGTTTCCTCTTCTTTTCACTCGTAGAATTGCGCGCCTAGAATGAATGCCTCGAAGTTACTCGTCCCCTTTCTTCCCCGCGAATCCTCTCCACAAAACACCGACTACAGCAACATCAATATGCTAATAACACCCTAATTTCAATTCTCTAAATTTACATAAGGCCGTGCTGGAAGTTGAGCGCGGTGTGGCAACGGAGTTATCGAGTATTCGACAACCTTGGCGCTATCTGTGGGAATATCTCGTAACATAAGCTGGTTTTCTTCCTGCCAATTATGCGGCATGCCATTGCATGACGGGAGGAGGCAATCAGCTGTGACCTCGAGGGTGACCTTGGACGACCTTGTCCTTGCTGTCATCTCCTCCAGATCACTTCACACGCCCATCCTTGTCCGACATGTGCGCTGCACTTGTGCTGGATACGATGGTCGAGCCGGCTGGAGCCACTATGGGAGAGTGCTCGCGGCGAGTCGGACTGAACAACATTTTGTTTTTGATAGGACCAAAGCGATTTAAAATATTACAAAACAGTATCACCATAAGCATTATTGATCTTCATTATCTTCCTAACTACCAACGTCGTTCACGAATACTTAGTTTATATGTGGCCTTGATTACATTTGTATAACGTTGCTTAGTCAGTACTCTTAAGCCAGAATTTAATTAGGTTCTAGCCAGAAAGAACCGGAACCTCGAATGTTTGTCAACATTCATTTAGGAACTTCTGATTAGTTTAAACCTTAACGTGTACCTGCCTACCTGCACCAATTAGTCGTATTTATAAAAGGCAGATCAATTTAAAAAGGGAAAACTTTTACTACCCATAAATAAATATGTGAAATTATCATTTACCCTAAGACACATATATAACAGATAATGGTTTTTATTTACGGTTTTAGTTATTTTCAAATAGGATATAATAATAAGGAAATCAATATAAAAGCCAATATAAATATATGTAACTTGGAGGTGCTTGCTCTAAATCAGGATGCAATAAATGTAGAGCAAATAAATACTTTATTTGTATTTGTAGTTGGGAATGTGTTTCGATATGTGGGAAGAACATTACAAATTAAAACAGCATCAGATTGTATCAACATTTTATTTTCCTTTAGAAAGAGAACCATTTGCTATTACATTTGGAAATTTATATTCAACAATGAAGCTATGTATGTATTACTTAACAGTTATGTGTTTTAAAAACTATGTAATATAATTGTAATAAAAAAGAAAAATTGTTTTAAAACTCATTAATTTGTACACGTAAAGCAAATGTAAAATTTCTGCTGAACCATACGAATGCCACATATATTTACTGTTGTTATATTTGTTTAACTGTAAGACACCCTGAATATAACATAAGAGGTACAGTTTAACTTATAGTAATTTTTTAATTGTTTTGATGTTGGAGTAGGCTTAATTTGTATTTTATCTTTCATGAATGGCTCATAAATTTTCTCAGCGAGGACTGTTTTGAGCATATATTTTAAAAGAGCTTCCTTGATAAACACGTCTACTTTAATGTAGTCGTAATCTTACACACAAGTCTTATCACATTATTTACAGACTTATAGTATTATATTACCCCCTGGAGCAGTTCACCCACAGATTATAACATAGTTTTAAAATATGTTTTGTGACTTTTCTTAATTACCACAAATAGTATTTAAAATAAATCTCCTGTAATTTAAATAAAGGCTGCAATTTAATTATTCGGGTTTTTGTGCTCAATTTTTTGTTGTACTCTGACAAGAGACATTTGGAATGTGTTAAATGTTATTCAACTAATCGTAAAAGGAAATAAAAATGTATGCCGATAAAAACGTTTTAGCCGATGGATGAATGAGTTTTTTTATATTATGCAATTATTTCTATTCGCCATTGTTTCATACATTTCATATTATTTATGAATACTTCATTAGATACATCATTGAAACCCCTATGTCATTCATGTTGTTACATTTTTTTTATTCTTCCTTTTTATTCAAGCTGAATTTTATAACTTTAATAACAAGGGAAATTTAGCTATCGTAAAATTTGTATGAAGAGATGTATAAATTGTTTTGTAGAATAGTTGCAGATCTTTTTTTAACCAACGCATTAGAGGAAAATAAAGTTTAACAGATTTATAAGCTATCAGGGAACCCTTTTAATTATTTATCTGTAAACGCGTCCTAAAGTTAATAACAGTAGGAAGGGGTACGTTGATATATTTTTCTCCAACTTTGGTCTGTTTGCCACAATATTCTTCCAATAGTGTGTGTTATTCTGAAGGTTCCAATGTAAATATGCAGAAAACATGTTCAGTATGTGAAAGGAAGTATTTGTTGATCTAAATAAAAACGTCTAATCACCATTAAGATTATTTCGTGTATTAGTTTGTGTGTGTGTGTGTGTGTGTGTGTGTGTGTGTGTGTGTGTGTGTGTGTGTATTTCACAAAACAACTGTTTTCTCAGTCAAACGTTTCTTGTCAGAGATGGATGGGAAGACGCCGTTCTCGGGAGACACATCTGGGGCCACAACACTGTGGTCATCGACCCTGGTAATGATATGGGTTCGCTGGGACTGGTTGTCGGTTGTCGGTTGTCGGTCGTCGCCGAACCGGTTCCGAGGAAATCAACAGTATCATCGGGGAGGGTTCGCTGGCCTGCAGAGGACGGTACCTTGGCTTGCACTTGTGATGAGGAATTGCTTGGTTATAGGTTTTGTGACAACCTTAAGTAGGTAATAAGTTCTTATTATTGCTTAGGTAACCCACATGGAAGAGGTGGAGAGGTGGTACATAAGTGTGATATATATTTGAAATGATGTGCTATGAAACTAGCTTCAATACAGAATAAAACTTCCCCAGTAATAAACATAAATGTAATAGAAACACATCACAGATAAGGGAAACTTCTGTATTATTTTCTATTAATTAAAGTTTAAATATTTTATATTGATATTATTATTTAGATATAAATAAATGTTATCAGTAAATGTTGCCAACGTATTAACAGATATTAAAGTATCGGATTACACTTAAACGAATTGGAACGTTAATACACCACATAGGAAAACGAAGTTCATAACTTTCAACATAATACTATGCCTCAGTTATTGCAGATGAATAGCATAAAAAACATTATATAAACCCGTGAATACAATATTATCTATGATTATAGGTAAACACATTTTTTATTTAACCACATTGTAGCACTCAGTACTAGTTTTAAGGATGTAAACACTACAGTTCAACTATTAATTTAGTCGCGTGATTATGATAATTGCAAAAATTATAATTTTTTTTCATATTACATTACAATAAAATGTAAACAAACAAAATACTACGGAATTTGATTTTATAGAAGCACTTTGTTTATCGGCTGCGACTAAATAATCACTTTTAGTTGTAATTTTCTAAACTTGTTATTTATATAGACTAAACAAATAGATGTAAAACTAACGTATATTCCAAGAATATTAAGGGTTATTTATTTTGTCATATAAATTATTATAGAATGACTCACTATAAGCATACTTAATAATTACATATAATGATAATTATATCGACCGAGTTAATGTCAAATAACGGATATTTAAAATCCGTTAAAAAAAATTTGATTTGAAAGCTTGATTTTTTATCATATACTTCATAAATAATTTACATTTTTCCCACATCATCAAATAGTGTAAATATTAGTTTATTATAAAATTGCACTGCAAATAAACTAAGCGAAGATCAAAATAAAACGGAGTATTAAAAGTTAAAAACAATTACTGTAGACTAAGGTGGAAGAAGAATATCAACAACCAAAGTACAAATCTTTAATTATTAAACTTACTGTAGAAGCAAAAGTATAGCTCTTATTAAAATTATTCAGATGGTTTAAAGAGTTCGTATTTATTCATTGGAGAATAAAGTTCCTTAGAGGAAAACTGAGAGATAGATACTCCTTAAAAAGTTTATTTTATTAAAACTCTTAATAATTTGTGAGGTCAAAACCCTTGGATATTCTAAAAGGAGGGTTGAATGCAAATTATTAAAACTTGATTTGTTGTTTCGTTTTATTTATTGACTTTTTGTATCAAGGGTCTTATTAGCATTACAAGGCAAATAAATATATTTTCACGCCTACTTAACAATATTAAATAATAAATTATCATTAAAGATTCATTAACACCATTGACAAGGAAGACTAAAATATGAAAATATTTCGTAATTACCATACTGGGGTTTTAACTTGCAACACAAATTTTCATAATGTATCCTTATCTATCCATTTGTTATTTACATGAATTTAGTTGATCTTAATAAATAAACATTAGACACTTTATAGACTGCTTACATTCAATCTGTTGTTTACCTGTGGACACTTTTCCCACATATACACAAATTCCATTACCTTTTCACCTTAATACCTCCCTGCTTAGGCGATGTCGCAATCGTTAACATAGATAAGCTATTAATCACCGTACAATGCGATTGCCGTAACTTTGGCTTGTAGGCAGGCCCCTATTGCCTGTTCCAGGGTGACCATGGCCCACTGTGTCGGCGGCCTTCCAACATGCGTATTGAGTGAATCCTACTCTTTCAATAGCAACAATGAATGGGGCCACCGTTTAACACCTATTGGAGATTGACACAGATTTCTCTTCTTTTGTTTTGCTTCGAACAATCGATAAAGGAATGCGGTAGTGGCTTCGGAGTTCCGGCAATGCGATCGTGGCAGATGCGGGGCTTATGTACTAATTAGGGATTTGCCCGCTCTTTGTCTTTACGTAGTTAAAGCTTCTATTTGTTGTGGTATCCACATAAAATCAGCCGTTTAATATTTTTTGACAAAAGCGTACATCATGTCTGTAAAATTAATTAAATAATTTGTAATAACGTTTTATGGGTCTAAATAAGAAAAAAATGTTTAAAAACATATTTTCTAAAGTAAATTGATTTCAGTCTGACAGTCTGTTTAAATCTTTAATAAAAATATCAAACTTCCGGAACCTCTACGGATTTTAACATTCAACACGGAACATTTCTTATTACTGTTTAAAGATAATTCAGCATTACATTTTACAGCTTTTCTTTGTTCAATATGTAGTCAATTATAAGTTTGCATAATTTAGCAAAATACCTTGTTTTATCCTACAAGTAGTCGTTTTTACCATTCAGATAAAAACATGTATAAACGTTTTACTCTAAAATTTGGAATAAACATTTTAATGATAACGCAACCTATAGCTAAGTTGTTATTTTAAAGTTATGTATAGTGTAGCAAATATTCGTGATTACATTCAAAATTTGCATTTATATTTTTTATTTACCTTTGCTATTTTCTATCATATTTATTTAGCTTTGAAAACTATAAAAGGCAACCAGTTTTAGACTGTATGACATACAAAGATCGAACTTATTACTAAAATAGAAAACATGAATCAGACATAATATATATTTCAAGTCAAAATTTCACTTAGTTTCTAAATTATGATGTTTTATTAAACACAAACACACTGACGAACGAAATGCAATGTATAAAAATCAATATTCCCTCAAATATCGTACAAAACAAAACACACAAAACATAACAAGATAAATCTGTTACTGCACAGTAAAATCACCATTGATACTCAGCTGTTATTGCAGAGCCATTGTACTCGATGCCGTCGACAGTAATTGCTACTTACCCAGAAGTATTTACTCGAACTGATAGGACAGAGTGATGCATCAGCACTGAAACGCCCGTGATCCGTGATAGCGGTGTTTACAGTTGATTGTAATACTTGCATAAATAACAACATTTTCCGTTCAGCGTATAACATGACAAACCGATCTAAGCTTTTCAACATGGTCATAAAATAGACGTTGATAAATATTGTTCAGGACCAGAATAGAAGCAATTAATTGATAACTACTTTTAGTTGTAGGGTTATCTTTTTTGAAAATTTGAATAACTTTGGCTGAGAAAAACTCCACTTTTAAATGAGGCATTGATAAATTTTGTAAGAGGAGTTTAGACTCTTGAAGTGCCTCTTGTGCAGCCACGTAGGCATACCAAAAACATGTTTTTTTAGATTCAGTATGACTTAGGGACTTAAGAGGTTATGATAGGAACACCTCAGCCTCTACAGCAGGAACTAGCATCATAGAACAAATTGGACATCTCAATGAAATGGGAGTATTCAAATTCAGGAAATTTATAGAAGCTACCGATAAAAATAAATAATTAAATTCAGTGGTGACAGTGGTAAAGGTTCCTGTTTTATAAGAAATGTTTTACAGCTATTTATTTGTGGAGGTATAAATGTATCTCGATACAGAATTTATGCAACGATAATCTCTATGAAAAGTAACCAGTTTAAGTATATGAAAAAAAAACAGTACTAATTGTGGACTAAAAATCCACAGTGGCTGCTGATGCGGGATGAAGACGCAAAATTATAAAGCTACATCGGAGCTTCCTTGAACCGCAATGACAGTGTTTACAGTCTAATAAGAAGCTGAGAGTAGCCCGCGGTAGCCGCCGCTGCTGTGCGCCCGCTCGTGACGTGTTTGGTCTTCTGCGATGAGGCGGAGTTGCGTAATACCTGACAGTAGAGAGATTACCTTGAACTTGGTGGGTATAAAGAAATCAGACACGTTGGTATTTGGTCACAGTTACCGTTGTTACTCCCATCGGAGTATCGAGTATCGGAATCAGCCGTTGAGTTAACGAGGAGTTAAAGGTTTTAGAAAACGGTACCTCGAAGACTTAGTCGAAAGTCTAATTCCAGACAACGAAAATTTAGGGTTTGTAAGTGTATTGTATCCCATGTAATGTTCAATATACTACGATAGTATCGGTAGCTATTATAAATGGATCTACATAAATTGAACTAGGAACCTTGGAGCCTAGAATAACGGGTTAAATATCTGTTTTTTGGAACAAAGATAAGCACCCTTTAACTTTTTCCGGTTCTATTTCTCTTGGACTGCTGATGTGCAACAGCAAACGAACTTGGGAAGTGTTGAGAGTTTGACTTTGGGAATGAAAACTCGAGGTTAGACATATTTTATTTCGTGGATATTTTGATGCATGTTACAAGCAAAGGAGGGAAGCGCCATGGAACCTCGATCAATTTAGAGCCTGGTAGTGTCTGGCCTTGGTCTGTGGATTTCCCAAGCGGGAAGGTACGAAATCTGGCGTTGTAAATGGATATTGTTATGAGGAAGTTGCTGGGCTGTTTTCAGTTTATGGTAGTTGCCTCTGCTGTTGGACTTGTTTACTTGGCGAAGAGGCGAGTTTGAGTTATACTGTACACTTCTAAATACGATGCAACTGAGGATAAGTTGCTGAACTGTTGCATGTAGTAGTCCTCGAACTGATTATGACATCAATAAATTCATAACGAAGCCAAATTGAAAATCAAATTTATAGATAATAATTGGTGAGTTGTTTAGTTAATAATTATATAAGAAGTATGAAGGATGCTAAAAGATTGACTCGTCAAATGCGTTTAGGATTACATTTTTGGGAATGGTCAGTTTTAGTAGCTAGCTGACAATAGCGTAACGGTTATTGACATTTTGATGAGGTAAAATGACACAGTAGCAGTAAAGTGTCCTTAAACCTCGGTGGATGCATTTAGAGGATGATATTTTCTTAAATTTGTTATCGTGACCTACTAACTGTATTGGTTATTTAAAATATTTTAGCTTGACTTGTTTAGATATCTTGGTCTAGTGCAGGATAAATGCCAAGACGTGTGAATTAGATGAAAAATGTTTTTGCTCTTTTAAAAAAAAAACCGTTCATGACATTAGGGTAACTATTATATCATAACCGTATTGACTTAATTACTGAAAGTAAATCAAACATGTAGAATATTGTAAATGTTTAAAAGAATGTTTATCTATTATCAGGTATTTAGATGATAAAATGCACGCTTTTTAGATTGAGAAGCATATCACCTTTTCGGTATTAACTTTACCGTGTTTTTGCAAAAACTAGCTCAAAACTAGAATAACGAGTGAGGAAGGAGTTGAATTAGACAAAAGGTAATTTGATCAAACTTCTGATTTAGTAATGAGTGAAATAATAATTGAAATCTCATGGGATAAATTTTAATTGTAATGGAAGTGACTTGGAGTTCTTGTAAATTAAACAACTCAACTCTCTTCGATAACATTATATTTTATGCTACAAAAATTATCCAAGCTATCAACAGTGTTTTTTGTTACTTCCAATCGTTTACTTATTTTAGAGTTAGCAGGCAAAAATTATTTCCGTAATTTACTCAAAAGAATATCTGTTTAATTTTCCTCTGAGAGCTTTTCTTTAATATACGGAATTCAATTGAGGATATTAATGCTGCAATAAACGTAATGTATTAAGTGTTCTATTTATTTTTTGATTTATTTGGACTTTACCTATCGCTACTAGTGTTTAAAACTACACTACGTTTCGGGAGGTAAGGAAACTTCTCCCGTTATCAAGTGAACCCTACTTACATCTAAATATCAAACTCTTACACCTAACTAAACTACATTTTTTTGGAGTTTTTAATTATTTTTCTTTTACATTTTAATTTACACTAACACAAAGATAACAAATATATATATACAAAAAATCAAATACAATACACTAACACAACATTTATATATACGAACAAATGGAAAACTGACAATACATTACCTGTTCTGTATTGTAGTTTAGTTTTAAACACTAGAAGCGATAGGTAAAGTCCAAATAAATCAAAATATAAATTCAAAGCCATCGCTATTATGAGTTTCAAAAATACAAGTGTTCTATGTATATGAATTTTTCGACTGTAAAGCATGATAAGAAACTATGAAATATAACCTAACTGTTTCTGTTGATTATATTTGTTATCTAAAATGGAATTAAATGTTGTATTGCTCTATGAAATAACAATACAAAACTAGGCCAGCTATATGTAAATACTACGTATGTGTAAATAGATATTGTTTTAATCTGTATTCAGTTTTCTATGTATACAAATGTTATGATTGTAAAGTACAAGAACAAATTATGAAATAAATCCTAGTTTCTGTGAATCTGTGAACGTACGTTGTATAACATTCAATTTAAATATATTTATATATCTTTGTGAAATATATTTTTTACTGGAACATAGCCAAAGGTAGTGCAAACGTTGCTCTGCCGTGTGTAGATAATAAGATAAACCGGCACATGTAGGCTGCCAGCGAGTTAACCGAGTCAGCTCGCAGAGGCGGAAACTACCTGTGAACGTGATAAAATTACGCAATATTATTATAAGTAAAATAAATACAATGTCACAAACCTCTCACTTACAACTAAGTGACATAAATGTAAAATCCTCATTCGGTGGACCTATCTGGACAACAAATTGTAACTGATACGGGCTTTACTATTTACACAATTACGACTGTAAATAAACGTATCGTTATGGCCCAGTAACAAAGGATTTCATTGTGATTGATATATCAACCTGCAGCGGTGATTAGAGGATTTATGATCCAGGTTTGTTTACATCTTTATGTCATGCTATGGTTTAACTATACGAATAACGCTATAAAAATTGTTTAAACATATAGTAAATTTGGATAGAAACTGTAAAGTAATGTGATATTTTTTATATTTTAAATTATTTGATCACTTTGATTTGATTACAGTGACGTGTACGAGCTTGCACGTAAGTGGGGTTTACAAGCTTGCACGTTAGTGACGTGTACGCGCTTGCACGTTAGTGACGTGTACGAGCTTTCACGTTAGTGACGTGCACGAGCTTTCACGTTAGTGAAGTGTACGCGCTTGCACGTTAGTGACGTGTACGAGCTTGCACGTTAGTGACGTGTACGAGCTTTCACTTAGTGACGTGTACGAGCTTGCACGTTAGTGACCTGTACGAGCTTGCACGTTAGTGACGTGTATGAGCTTGCACGTTAGTGACGTGTACGAGCTTGCACGTTAGTGACGTGTACGAGCTTGCACGTTAGTGACGTGTACGAGCTTTCACGTTAGTGACGTGTACGAGCTTGCACTTTAGTGACGTGTACGAGCTTTCACGTTAGTGACGTGTACGAGCTTGCACGTCAGTGACGTGTACGAGCTTGCACGTTAGTGACGTGTACGAGCTTGCACGTTAGTGGCGTCAGCTAACTCATAACCAGGCTCCACAAATTTAAGCACACGTTAGACGTTTTTTACGACATAGTGTTTAGGAAACCGAGTTATAATTTTACTATTCTAATATGGAAAAAACTAGACAATGAGCAAAACAAAACGAAGGGTTAGAGCCTTATCATAAACTTAACATTTCCAAAAAGCACGTATTCAAGTTAACTTGTTACTTACGTATGAATCATAATCAAACACCTAACATATTGTTTAAGTTAAAAACACAACACACCCCTAAAGGATCGTTCTTTAAAGGTAGTCATGCATGTATTATGATTCAGGCAGGCAAAGGTCATATTATACTGTGTTAAAGGTAATACATGGTATAATATTAGTTACAAAAATCACAGAAAATGTTAAGTCACAAGAAACGTCTTAAAAATACTTTACTCTAAAATAAAATAAAATGTTATTTTTGATCCAGTTATTCTACACATATTTTAAAAACACTGTATATATTACATATGAATATTTGTGTCTTAGTTAACATGAAAATACTATGTTGATTTCCTCAGTTTGGTGTTGCCATTTGTGGCCAGGACGGTCTGCGGTTTTCCGAGTCTACCAAATAGTTACTTTTCCCAAAACTAAGTTAGACTTAAAACATAAACCTCAACAGCTGTCAGGATGATGTGTATTACGTTTGTAGATTGCTCTGTGCTCTTCAGTGTTAAATATCTTTAATTTTGTTAAAATGTCAAAGTTTGAAAATTGTATTTTTAAAACTTTAGACTTAGTACTATATTTCATATTTTTAATATGTGCCAAAATCGTGGTTTATATGAACTACGTTCTATCTTTAATTTATCTAACCTCAAAGTTTCGTTTACAAATGAGGCTAAGGTATTAGTTATTACTAGATGGGCAGGGCAAGGTTTCCATGTGGGAACTTTTATATATTCGAGGGCTTATGACTTCATCAGGTGACATTCATTACCATAAATAAGAACGCTTTTAGAAAACAGGTATACTCTTATATTTTAATCGAATACCATTCAATAAATACAATCCAAAATTTGTTCATATTTTGACAATTGTTTGTATTCCATATCTTATAGGCCTACATGCCTAGTAAAGGTTATGAGCAAGTTTTATCCAAAACAATAAACCATAAAAGCAAAGGCTTATTTATCTAATTCCTCATATTTACCCACAACAACGCGTTATTAGCAATTCTATTCTTCTTCAATTAATTCTGTGACAGAGTGTGTAACTCAAGTTTATTATATATTATGTGTTATTTGTAATGTTGATATAATGTTAGTCTTAGCGAATTCCCCCTTGCATGAAGAAGCTTGTGTCGTAGCTTGTGTGATGACCTAGGTCCGGAACCATGATAACCTTTCGTTTTAAGATCCCCAGATGCTGAACTTTGTATGTAGGTCAGTGTTATGGGCATGATAACCTCCGTAAATAAGGTTCATGCAATTAATTTAGTACAAACACGTAAAGCAACATTTATGATTTTTAGTTAGAAAAGCCAACAGAGTGACTCATCCGAAGGTTTTTAAGGGATTTAGTATAGAGGTTTTTTTATTTTCAACATCGTTTTTAGGATATATGTTTAGATATTACCACTGAATCTAGCTAAATACAATCAACTCAGTATTTAGAATTATTGCTCTTTCTATTTTGATCTGAGATTTCAGAAGTACTAAATACAGTACATTTCCACTGTTATTATTAAGGGGAATTAGTAAATTGTATATAAAGCTTGTTTATTTATATTTTTAAACTATTTTTCTGTCAACATTGTAGCTAATTACGTACTATATCCTAATGTTATTCTCTAAAGGAGAAAAAAAATGTATCTTGATTATTTATGAATATTTTAATGTATATTTGATAAGTGACTTTTTGTGGTATTGAGGTGCATATATGCATTGGGAAATCATTGATTATATTATGCAGGTTTCCTGCATGGCGGTTTTTACATTTTGTTTTATGAGAAAATCATACAAAAAACACCATTTACACATTTCAACTATGACTTAGTTTATTGGTATTCTTGCAACATAAAATAATCTGTATTTAGCACAAAAATCTAACCTATTTGTCACCCAATGAAAATTCTTAAAAAGAAAATTCGAGATTGTAAAAATTACTTTACGTGAAACAACTACAAAATTCAAGCTGCGTTTTCCGGCATAAATATTCTATCCATAGATTTTGTCTGGTGAACGATCTTCTAAAAGAGTAATACACGATTGATAAACCTATCTGCATGAAAACAGATATAGTTTAGAGATTCCTCATGCAGTGTCAATCTCCTGCAAGGGATTACCAAGCCACTGCTTTCACTGGTAACGAATGTTTACCAACTTCAGCAGACGACTCATCATCGCTGATGGGATTGTCAGGTCAGCGTGTCAGAACATGGCCGTGAGTGTAAGGGGCTCAAGGCGGTCTGGCATCTTCACTGCTGCCAGCTGCCTGACCACTGGCACTGCCAGAAATCTTGAAATCATTCCTCCCTCATACGGGGAAATCGCGATTAATTGAATTATTTAACAACAATGTCAAGTGATGACAGATTCCTTAGAGAATATAAGGATTGCATTGTTCCTTGAAATAGGTCAGATTCCAATAGGTTAGGTTCACAATTCATTGTTGGTGTTGGGGGGTTAACGTAATTCAACAAATTATTATGGACATTTTCCCTCACTGATTAGAGAAAAAATGTTTTACGACGTTTCAGGATCTGGAATAATATTTTTGATTCTTCTAAGCCAGTTGTATTTTTTAAAGTTTTTAAAGGAAACGGTCAAAATCCTATACTTATTACTATCTAAGGTGGATTTGTTCTTGGAAAGCTATTAGTTAATAATTTTGTATCAATCTATATTCAGTATAAAACAAACATGACACAAAAACAAAATAAGTTTATTAATAATTATTTTCAAAAGCTTTGAACTCTATACCTAAACATCCTTTAGTAAATTACACGCAACATATTTTTCAAAGTGGTAATTTAGCAAACAAATAGCATTGTTTATCGCTGCTTACGGTTTTGAGAAAGCTGTATAGCACCAAATTAAAATGCAACACAATAATTCCATTCAGATTTATCAACAATATTTATATCATACTATATGTATTGTTTTGGAATAAAAATACTACTTTTTACTGGAGCAAATTGCAGTAAGAAGATATGTTGTTTCAAAAATATTTTGATTTTAGTTTATTATTTATGTTGTAAGTCAAACTATTTATAAAAAAGAGGTGAAGAAAACTCGTAAACATCTTGGGAATATGAATCGAAAAACTTGCGGTTAAAAGTTCAAACCGTGACCAGCATTTGATGCAGGTTGCGTCATGTATGTCAACAAACTTTCCGGCAAGATTCCGTCTCTCGCATAATTCATTTGACCTAATTGTTTAATAGTCGAAGGAATTACGGTTTGAAATACCAGCAAGAAATTAACTCCTTTACTGACTGCGCTCCGTATTTTTCGGGTGCAACTATTTTAATAAGTATCAAATTAACTACTACTAAATAGGCATTACTATATAAGTAACGTTATATGTCAAGTGAATCTACGATCTTTTAGGTCAATCTCCGTAGTAATTTTAAATAGAACTTTTGAATTTTAGTAATCTTGGAAAATTTAATGAATATTTGAGAAAAAATTGGGATTAACTGTAATTATGGCCACATCATGAAGAATATTTGTATATGCAATTTATTTTAAGAGAGTCATTACTAAAATAGTAACTCATTTCTCAATTTTAGCATTTAGAAAAGGTGTATTTTTCTTAAAATAAAATCTAGAGAGTCAAATATATTTATTTTGACAGTGCATGCACTGTATAATAGCGTCATAAAATTACCATAAATAGAACTTTAAAAAAAATAATCTTCACAGTTATTAATAACGTCCTTAATTCTATAAAAATATATCTTAAACAAGTAGTGTCTATCCGTCTTTCCAAAGCGATCTATAGTCATTAACTTTCCGTAACAGCGGCAGGTAGAGTACTCACAAGTTTCTTACCGTTGTATAAAGTTTGATTTTAAAAGGGCATCTTATGTCAAGGAATGTCGCAGAGTTTTTTCCTCTAGCGTTGTAACGAGGGTTGAGATGGCCGTGATGGTAATGGAGTTCATTGCTGTCAAAAGTTGGGGCATTTAGAATGCATATTAGGGGAAACATTAAAATATTATTTATGAAAAGGGATTGCTGATATATTTTGTGATTTTTTTAAAATCAGTTATTATAGCCCGATTCAGCAAGTATACAGCATTTTTTCTTACTAATTCATTACCCATAATACACCTGAATAATATAGAAAATAATAAATAATGTTATTTTATGCTGCCACTTACATTTCACTGTTTGTATATATTGAGAGATTTTTTTACAAAGATACCTGAAGGTATAATTTTGGAAACTGGATCAATGTGAGAGCTGAAATTTCAATACCGTCATATTAGACACAGCATTTACAACTAAACAGGGTGTGATTTTTTTGTCAAAGTATAATATATGATCGGACTTTTTACTATGATTAATTTTGAACTCCAAAACCTTTCTTTTTGAACTATTTACAATTAATCTGTTTTGAATTGGCCCACTGGGAAACTGAACTAGATTCAGTGAAGACCTTGGCTTCTAATTCCCAGCTGTTACTTGCATTTAAAGCAAGGGTGGAGTTATCCGCAAATAAGTGTGTTCTTGCGCATTCATTGTATTTAGGAGCTACATTAATAAAAATAATAATAATTACTGGTTCAAGAGCACAGAGCACTGGTGGAATCTTTTAGTTACTGCATGAAAAGATTTTATTGACCGAAAAAGACAAAATATCAGTACATTATAAGGAAATTCTGACCACCTGACTCCTATCTGAAAGGTACATAACGCGTTGTCAACCCCTCTTTCTTACAATTACCAGAGGTTTGGAGAGCATAATTGGATGATCAAAAGCGTTTTCAAGATCAAATAATATTCCGGTTGATACATTTCTAGAATCATCAAGGTACTGTATTATTAAGGAAACAAAGAGGTGTACAGCATAAACTGTGTACAAGCCTTTGCAAACTAAACTTGCTATGGAAATGAATGTTGTTTTTCTCTGTTACCTTTTGATTCTTGGTTATAGAAAATTATTTAGTTTGCATTTTACCCGACTCCACCTTTTTATTTCATCGCTACTGTGTGCTGAATATACACAACATATTCAACTTTAAACACTATTACTTTATCATTATATTTAATTAATAATTATAAATTATACTGTCAGTCTTATACGTATAAACTCTTAGTCATGCTGTAGACATTATTTTTATTTCACTCTCTCAAATAATATTCATGATAAACAATTGGTATAATATGAACGAGAAATAATTTAAAAACAATTACATTCTTCTTTAAGTAGTTTTCCCAAACATCGCAACGGTTTTATTATTGCCTTATAAGATGATTTTAGTCCAAATATAAGCGAAAACGTCTAGGTTTCGCAAAACATGTGTTGCAGTTACAGTATGTTACAGTGCATCTTTGCCATTTATCTCATGCATATGAGTCTCATGTTTGATTACCCCGTGATTCAATCAGTTCTCCTTCATCGCGGATACTATTTGCCTGTGCTGAGTTCGTCACATATTTAATGATTGATTTTTTTATATATTCGATATTGTATGTTGCTTGAGTTTTTGTTACCGAATTTCCCCTATAGGGAAAAAGCTATTTTGCACTGTGATTTGTAAATAAGCAATTAACTAGGGATAATCAATTTGTATGTGTAATGTTATTCTCATTTTTGTGACACTAAGCCATCGGTTAACCGTGTCACAGGATGAAATTAATGTAAATGGTATAAACCATATATGAATGAATAGATAAATAAATAAGACTATACCCTATTACGTTAAAACAATGTTATACCTAGTGACGCATTACCTTTTTTAATTTATACAAAGTATAACGTCATTAAAATATGATTATAACTGATGCTCGATTACTTCAAACAAAAATAAGTTAAGTTGCATACTTATTCAGCCAGATTTATTAGTTTTCTAAGATACTTTCTATGTTTTATTAGTTGCTGAGTAGCCTCCTAGAGGAGTACTGGTTTCATACCTAATGGTTTGATACCTGATGATCCTGGGCAACTCAGAAGTGGTCGGTGGTTCCAAGCTGATCCAGATGTTACCTGTCACTGGGTCTTTATGAATATTGTTTGAAGATAAGGTCGAATTTAATTGATTACAAGGTTAGTATTGGGTGTTCGCTATCAAAATTTAAAAACTGGCACATAAATATTAATAACTAATTGTAAGTAAAGATAATTAATGAGATGTTATATTTTTCCTTCCAATCTTTGAGATATGTTAAAGGCTTAGGTAACGTATGTGATAAAATAACCTTAAAATATTTTAACATACTCAATTACAGTTTCTTAAGAATAGTATAAACCACACCTTTTTAATCCAATGAGCGCGCCTACTTGTAACACACTACCTGACTCGCCGCGCGCCGTAGCAACCAACATTCACCATCAGATGTATTCGCAGTTACCCAACTGCCGCAGGTGGCAAGGACGCGCAATTAGTTGCGAAAAACTCGTTCGCGCATCGGACTGACCAGCACCCAGGAATCTTTAATTACACATCAGCTGTTAAACAATGCCCAGTGTAAGACAGTGTTGACGCATGCGCGGTCGCAGCTGATCGTTGGTAACGCTCCAGTCAGTGTCTTGCCTTCGGTGAGTGCGGTGCGCGGTCGCGGCTCTCTGTTCAACGCTGCGTTCGCCTCTTACCTCAGCCGGACTATTTAGGATATTTTTGGTGATAGCTGATCCATCATTTTACAGGTAAGTTTTATCTGTTACACATGGGTTAATTATTCAGTATATGGTTTTAGTAACGTAGGTAATAATTGGTTTAATTTAATTTACCAGATTTAGTTTAATGTTTTTTCTTTAGTTTGTCACAAAAATAATGAATAACTTGTTTGTAAATTTTGTACGATATTCTTTATTAAACGCAATTAAAAAAAAATAATTGAAAATAAATGCATAAAATTTTCTTAATTTTTTTGAATATATACATCAACCTAAATTTTACCAATATGTTGTATGGTGGCCCATTTGGTTGTCAGCTAGGTGTGTTATAACTTCTTCAATGGAATTTTGTAAAAGACACAGTTATGTTTTGTCTGAGATTCGTTATAATAAAATATCCAAGGAATATTGGATCCGGCCTTGATTCAGTTTTCGTAAACATATCTGATAGGAAATAATTAAATAAACAGACATTATGTTATTGGTTGGCACCTAAGTGCTAACTGTAACGTCCTCAAAGAGAGTAAAATTTATATTTACTAATAAATAAAAAGGTTTATTTGAGCATATTTCGTGAAAATCCGCTCGAAACATGCACTGTAATAAAAGTGATGTTTTGCATTTGTATTCAGTATTAATATATTTAATAAATAGTTTTGAAGGCCTAGCCTGTATCATGTGATAAAGAGTTTTCAGGTTATTGTCTGAAAGAGCAGAGGAGGTTTTTAGTGGGTAAACCTAGGTCTGACAGGAGTCCCGAACTACAGGTCGGCCACCTGTGAGAGTAAAGCATTTTTATGTCTTTACCTCATAAATAAATAAAACTATTTATGTAAGAACTAAATTACCTTCATTTTTGTAAGACTTTAACAGATAACTGTATCATGTGTACGGGGATTTCAAACAATAATACTAGGATATCGGGCTCTGACTAACAGCATTCAAAGCAATTAATATGGATTAAATGTTTATCTTTGACCTTCAACCCGTTTATTGCAGTTTAATCACTATTAGAAAAGTAATTGGTGAAGATGAGTAATGACTAAAAATGCAAATTTGATTCACATTAAAATTCAAAATAAAGTTTATTTCGCTTAAATACATTGATATTGCGTAAATTTCTAACGAAATAATAATTCCCACTTGATCATATTATACGTACGTACTCGTATGTGAGAATAAGTTGATACATGCTGTGATATATACGTTTGTTTTCGCTGTACATTACAGCACTCTTACATTATTTATCTCATAATGCATTCTCAATAATTTAGTAGATAAACTACCAGAATATAATTAGTTTTAAACAGCAACGTGTCATTTTATAAACTTCCACTAATAGTTCAGTATCATATAATTATGTAAGTAGTGGCTTAAATTTTTTACAGTAAGGATATAATTTAATTTGATGTTATAAACTTTGACGTTGTATATTATTACAAATATACGAGCAGTATATTTTGTTTATAACGTTGGCACCATGACGTAAAACTGTTTGAACTATTTCAGTTATTATTTAATTTATTATGATAGTTTAAATTACATCTGCAATCAATTTACTGCATGATTTTAGGTGAGTTATTACAAAATGTATCGTTGAAGAAAAATATTACAAATTTGCTAAGCTATAAGTATTTATTTTAGCTGCAGCGTTTTTTTAATGTGAAAGATTTACAAGTTTTTTTAAAATTAATTTCGAACGACCATCAAAATTTTGATGTGGGAAGCTACGTTATTTTTCCTCTCAATCGAGGTGTGCAATCACTGTTAAACCTGTTTTAATATTACAGTTTAATTAGCGTCTAACAATAGTTTTACAATTTTATCTTCTCGACCTGCCACAAATATAGTTTACCCTCCTTGCCGTTTATAACTATCCTCCACTTGCCAATTGTTAGACGTAGAAATAGGTCATCAATGTGTGGAGGCATCCTCACATTGTATATAGCCATATTGGTCTTTTAATTTATTTGTGTTATAAAACAATATGTTTTGGGAGGAATTTGCTATGTTGTTTAGGTAAAAATATTTGCAAACCGAGCCCTTGGCTTTAAAATTAAATATTAAGATTACCAATCCTTTATTTTAAATAATTTAATTTCAATCTCAAGTCTCTACGAGTGGGACAGGAATAAATACATCGTCACATCAACCTACGAAGAGGTATTTGACCGGGGAAATAATATCGATTCAGATTTTCCCGTTAAGACCTTTTAATTCGGTGTCTATTGGTTGTTAGCTTATTCAACCCCCTACAGTACAGTAGAACATATTTACAAGAGGTAATCATCCACTCATGAAACTATTTCTTTAAGAGACGAGACATCACGATTGTTTTCTCTTAGTTAAATACTGCGCCTCAAACAAAAAACATCACATATAGTCCTTGAGACCAAATTTTTTCTACTAACACATTTTATCCCCAACATTATTATCCACTTCATTATGATGTAATGCTCTGTCTTCTATATAGCTGAATAATATATAATTAGGTTTTGTCCTTATATATGAATCAAATAAATGAGAGCAACACAAACAGTAACCACCCAATCAGCTCGCGCTACACCGGCCCTGGCGTGCGGTGGGTTCGAATTATACAACACAGATGTCACAGTTATCCCGTGTTAGCGGATCATCTCGCTAATCACCTGTTTGTAAACACCGCTCTCGGCCCGTGTGTGTGTCGGTGATTTAACGTTGTGCAATCAGTCGTTCTTCTGCGTTATGTGGGCGGGATGTATATAATGTAATGCTAAGTACGTTTACAGTGCATGCTTAGTTGTTCATCTTATTAGGGATTTTAATTTTATTTATAAATGAAACCGGTATTTAAAAATTTGAAGTACATCTTAGAAATCCGTAATTTTAGAACGGAATATTTCAATTTTTTCTTTATGGGGGAGGGGAATAATGTTTGTTATCTGTTATAAAGCAATTTGGAGTTGAGATCTATATTTGTAATTCCACTATATATACCTGGTTTTACCCAAGTACTTCTATACATTGCACTTCTGTGTTCCAATTACAAAATATGGAAATTTATTGGATATGATTTGTCTACACGTTGATATGTTAATTGTACCTCCTTAAATTATCTTAATTTGGTTGATTTTACATACAGGAAATGACCTTCGACTAATATGCATATAAGTGCAATTGCATCCAAGTGTTTAAAACTTCCTCCCGCTCTTGGATTTCCCTTAAGGAAGAGTAAACTACTGGTCACCACGTAGAAACACAGTTCTATCGGTGGGTTTTATTTTTAAACCACAATCTCTTTAACACCTGAAAGGATCTTCGGAAACAAAGGAATATATTTTAATTTGTAGGGTAGCAGCTTCTTATACCTGCTTTCACTGAAATCTGTCAGCTGCTTGAGGTGAGGTTTAAGGATCATAATCTTCACCAAAGAGACTGGAGTAGTAACACAATGCCTCTCACTAGTAAGTGACACTCAATCAGCGTAGCCTCAATAAATCAGTGAGATAGACGAAATATGTGTTGAATCACTGATCACAAAACTGGATCAATGACAAGCACCATCATGCATATTGTAAAGGAAGTGTGATTAAAACTAAAGTAGGATGGTAGAGACATCTTGTGTAGACGTGTTGTTAACTGACACCGTCAGAGTAATAGCCAGGATACGACCAATGGAGCAGTCCGAGGGACATAATCTATTGTGGAGTCTATACCTCATAGCACATACTCTATATTTAGATCCTATTTGTTTTCAATTCCGAATAACTACTTCTTCCACTAAGTCATTAAGTGCATTAAACACACTTTTGATACCTATAAGATGCATATAACCTCATAATGAATAACGGGCCCAAATTGATGACTTTAAATCCTCTATTTACTTAATGGTAATTCTATTGCAGGAATACAAAAATATATCTCTTAGATTCTGCATTGAAAATATGAGTACTATGAGAAGACTGTGGTTAATGTAGGGAGATGTTGTGTCTTTTTTATGTTTCCCAACAGGATTTTTGACATCGTCAAAATGTATTAATAGCTAACCAAAATTTGCATTCAAATTAAAATTTACAAAATCGAACGGTTAAGAACAAGACGAAAAACTCAAAGCTAGAGGTCTAAACATGCATGTAGTAAAGGGATGATTATTTTAACAGTCTTGTTCAGTCAGAGCTATATCTTTATTTTTGCCATAAAATATAGCGAGACGGGTCTATCTGCAATTCATAAAAGCTATCTTTATAGAAGTGATAATGTTATATGTGCGATATTGCACGTTCACGACATACAACTACACACGCATTTAAGTGTAATACATCGATTACAAAATTTATAAATACCACATCAATTAGATAACGACTTTGATAGGTGTCAAGTATCCAAGGACAGTGTTTAAAATATGAGCTTAGAACTATAATATTTTATGTAATAAATAATCGTATAACGTGGACATATAACCCAGCAGCACATGACAACTGAATTAAAGAAATATTCATTTAACATTTGTAATGCATAACAATTATTTGCTATAACAACTGTCTAGCTTAGTCTGTGTTTTTATCACTATGCAGAACATACTAGAAATAAAATAAGGCAAGTATGTATCATTTAAGTAATAGTAATTTAATAAGTTAAACTCAGAATGGTATAGAAATACATTTATTAAGGCGTTAGACTTTTATTTGATATACACGTCCACTTATGCTACTTAGTAATTAGATACTTGGAAAAGGAGACTAGAGCCCACAAAGCCTTCCACCATGCTAATCCTTTCTTAAAACACCGTAAACTTCCTAAAACACTTTCCTTAAGAAACAATATCTTGTATTAAAACTTGAAATATATTTAAAATAAAATAAAATATTACGAAGAACTATGCCAAATATCTTTTTAAAAAGTAAACCATCATGTGTTAATTTATATACAGGGTGTTTCCAAATAATTTAGCTAACTTTGGGATATCGTCCCTTGTGTCAAAAGGAACTTAAATCATCATATAACCGGGGGTCTATTTCTTTTCATTTGCTGTCTGTCTGTCTGTTTGTGATTTTTATTAAAAAATTTATATTTTAAATCGGCTTGACTAAATTCAGGTTAAATACTCTTCTTGGTAGGTTATTTTTTAGAAAAATGTAGTTTCATAAAATCTGAAAAGTGGTGGCAATTGAAAATTTTTAACCTCAAATATATAAAAAACTAGAAATTTTACAAAAACTTTCTGGAATATAAAAAGTTAGAAAATGTAATAATAAATCCATATCTGCTTTAACATTGAATATCTGGTTAAAATTAACTGAACTATGACTGAAAAAAACGGAATATATGGCTACATTTTGCTATCATAACTAATCAAAATGTATCATCATTTAGCCACGTGTTCCGTTTTTCAGTCATAGTTCAGTCAATTATAATCCGATTTTCAATGTTAAAGCAGATATGGATTTATAATTAAATTTTGTAATTTTTATATTCTATAAAGTTTTTTGTATAATTTACAGTTTTTTATATATTTGAGGTTAACAATTTTCAATGGCTGCCATTTTTTAACGGAAAGATTTTATGAACAAATATTTTTTTCTAAAACATAACCTACCAATAAGAATATTTAACCAAAATTTGGTTGAATTTCGTCAAGCCGTTTTTAAAGTATAAATTTTCTTGTAACAATCACATACATACAGACAGAAGGTAAATGAAAAGAAATAGACCCCCGGTTATATGATGATTTATGTTCCTTTTGACCTAAGGAACAATATCCCGAAGTTAGCAACATTAATTTGGAAACACTCTGTATATTATAAATATTCACTTCTTGTTATAAAATCATCATATGTAAATAGCCTTTGGATATATAAGTCGAATAATGTAGCATTTAACTGTACATATTATTGAACAATTAAATTCTTTACCAATTATGAGGTTTGTAAAAGTGTGTTTTCTCGTGTTAAAAATCAAATTTCATGTATGATCTTCTTACTTCATAGCTAGTAATTAAAAGGCTAATTAAAATTAAAAAAGGAATTAATTAAAAACTATTACGATACGTAATTTGAATATAAATGTATTTATTTATTTACTAATAATGAATGGATTTCCAAATATCTCAGTTAACCTATTCACCCTAAAATAATCCTTTCGAAAGATTTATGAAAACCTTCACCAACTTGTTAAGAAAACAAACACTGAAAATAATTAACGCGCTTTTTCCCTTGACGGTTTGCATTTCAAAGACCGACAAAAACACAAGGTTCATTCCAGCGTTGATCCGTTCACAACGCTGAGCCGGAGTGTTCAACCACGAACGTGTTATCAAGGTTTTGCTCCTGTTATGAACGCGCCGCTGGTTACCACGGTGCGCTTGATGCTAAAGTACCTGCACAAAATGCCACCGCGCCGCTAACCTGAACCGTGATAGTTGTAATGCTGAACCTCCTCTAAACGCCAAGGTGTGTTACACAGTTTGACGCGATTCCGAAATAATGTATTCGAACCGTCGCCGATTGGTTTCGTCTATGCTCGGGCGGGTTGTGAAGGTTGCTTTCACTGGCCTATGTATAATTCGACACCGATTGGCAGACCGTATTATATTTGGTAATGTTATATTAGCGGGACCATGGGAAAACGGGTAAACATGTTTATAATATTAATTAAGATAATTTGAATAACTTTTTTTGATAAATTATAAAGTTCCTGCCACCATACAAGTGACGCTAAATAAAAAAACAGCTTTGGATAAAAATTTATTCAATATTGACTGGATAGCGTAGTGGTTATCGTGCTCACCTCGTAGTCCGAGGTTTGCCGGATCGATCCTGATCAAAATCGCAATGTTTTTAGAAGGTTAAAAACTGAACCCAGCTGCCATTTTTCATTGGTCTATTAATTAATGTTGCTTTCTAAGAAAATGTAGACCTTAGATAGTAACAAGACCACGTGTTGGACCGTTCCCTTTCAAAATGTTATGAAATGCCACTGGCGTAGATATACAACAAAAATTACAGGAACATGAATTTTGATTACAGGAACCCCGTGTTAGAACAATATACATACTTTCACAGAATACAAATTTGTTATGCACTTATTTCATAATAATAATGATAATATTTATTCCGTGACAATGTTTAGCAATGTATTGTAATTTACAACAAAACAGGTAATTTATTTGGACATCTTTTGACCAGGAAAGTTAGGCCTGAGTCATATCTTTCCCTTCCTGTAAGTCAAACTAGTGTAGGATTTTAATACCCTCCTGATGCCATTACCAACATTTAATGCCATTACTTAAGTTCCCACAAAGACCAAAGGGTTAAAGTTAGTAAGCTGATATTTAATTTTGATGAAACCTTTCACAGTTTCTAGAACACTATTACTTAATATAATCCGTTGTAGTTTTTAATTTGTTCTAAAGCGTTCTATAGTTGACTGTAATTATTTTATTTTAATGCTTGCCAAATTTGTTCATCTTTCCTGCTCCTCAAAGAATAGGCTTGTGTATTATTAATTGAACTGTTTAACCATAGCAGTTGACTGAAAAGTTATTACCATCAAATCAGTGTTACGTACACATCAATATTAATAATTCAACCAGTTCATTAGCGAAATTAAACCGAAGTGCATTAATTAGGTGCATTGTAAGTGGCCCTCGCGAATCGCAATACATGGAGTCGACTGTAATTAGAGGAAACTGCTCATTAATGTAAAATGGGGAACAAGAGTTAATGAATATTGACCATTTTATAAAGTTTAGGGGAGTATTTAACATAAATAAAATGTATTTGACGTAAATAAAACAAACTTAATACTTACACTTTCGAGTCAGTTATGTTTTCTTGTAACATAAACATCATACCTCAAAGCCTGTAGTGATTTGCATTGATAATAAAAGTCGGTGACGTAAAGGTATAAGCTTAGGAGTAAGTTTTAAATGGTTTGCGTCATACACCGTAGCTTTTTTAGGTAACTCCAGCTAAAATAAATAATGTATTTTCTTTTTGTGTATATGCTATAACATGATTTTATCTTTGAATAACTCATAAATTGAAATTATTAGGGTTGTAATAAATTATATTTGTATATTTAAATATTTAAGAATAATACTATTCTGTTATTTAATTAATTTTTTCTGAAATTTTCCATCACTTATTAGTAAAAACAAAGTTTCACGACATTACTGGATCTGAAATTTGATCCCGTCTCCAGGAAGAAAGAACACGTAGAACATAACAAAATTAGTAGCACAATCCATGCAAGCTGGAAAAAACACAGAACACAGAACTGTAATAGCAGTCAAAACAAAATAAAACTGATGGAGAATAACCGCAAAAATTCCTTAAATAACATAAACTCGTCATCATCAATTAATTAATTAATTTTAAACAATACTATAATTATGTATTGCGATAGCTAATTCAATAACAATTCTATCCCCAACGTCTTTTATAAGTGTTTCTAAGATTTGTTTCCCCTGATAATTGCACCTTTTTAGTTATTGTTACAAATCACACATTCTTATTTATATTTGAAGATTTATAATATAGAATTGCATGTTTGATGCTTTTGATAAGTAATTATATTTGTAGATCCAAATGCTTTCCAACATTTTGAAACAGTAAATGCGAAAAAGTCCGAATTATTTGTGGAAAAATGATGAAACATAGTTATTACAAGTGGTAGGTTTTTAGCAGAAAATAACCTTCAAGAAAAAAGCTCCTAGAAAGTTATTTCTTAAAATATCCTGTCACAAGGTTTCAAACGGCGTAAACTCTCTGCTAAAACTAAATTCTGTTTAAAATAGTTTGATTTATGGTAACATGTTGGTAAAATGTTTCGGATTTGTCCTGGTGGTATTGTCTTACACGACTTAGAAGTGGAGTGACCGCCACCACAGTTGTAAGGCACAAGTCTGGCCCATTGTGGTCCTATTAGCATTGGATTGGTCTAATCTTGCGGTACTTTGGGTTACTTCGTGCACCAAGTCCTCCAATTATACACAAGATCAAGTAATACAGAAATATCTTTATCAAATATTACGACAATGTAATTATTAACTCCCGATCTGTTTGTGTTTAACTTTGAATCACAAATATTTATACTTATAATATTACATAAAAAATATTTCTTAACGTTTTTCTAGACAAAATTCAAATGTTAAATTTGTTCTATATAAATGTTAATAAATGTACTTCATAATACAGAAAGTTGGTTGTGTTGCAACGATAGGTGTGTTTTATCCCGGTACGATGTTTTTGCTGGTGAGACCAACCGGACCAACCCCTACCATTAATCTAGGGTTTATCCCCGTTTCTTTAACGCACTTTCCATTTTCTCTGTTCAAAAATTGTGATTGAAAGGACAATGCTTACCTTTATTTTTTCGCTCTTAACACGTAAAAGTTAACTATTTATAAATTTATTGTAATGATTATGTTTAACTTAAGAAAGGATTGTCAGAATTTGTATTTATAAAACTGTTAAACGAGTTTTTCCAATATAAACAACGTATATTTATTGAGATTTTCAGGTTGTTTATGCAGTGTATCCTAGAAAATTTGGTAGGCTGTTTTAACAATGATGATTACTTATACAGTGACTTTGAATATTGATAATGCGTTTTTTACTACGTTTTACGTTCCTTCCGCCCAAGTATGGTGCTTAACAAAATATAATATCTAATAAACTACTTTAATATTACTTTAATTTACAAATGATACTTCGTAACTGTAACATTATTCTACTTACTTTAACCTAAACTAATAAATATTTGTGTGTAAGTTTGCAATATTTTAAACAAATTAATTAATTTGTTTAGAAGTCAATTTCCTAAAATTAATTAAGTATTAAAGACAAATTTTGAATTCAGCCCAAAAAAAACACTCACAGATCGATTAATGTCACATTATTCAAATTCAATCTTGGCAAATGTTTTAGACTAAAATATCCCTGTATTTGATTTATTCTAAACTATTTAATTTGAAATTCAAAACGTTGAAATTTGATTGGGCACAGAAAATGGAATGTCAGAAAATAACAAGAGTGGAAAAAGCCTTAGTTTGTTATTTGTAATTTACAACAATTATGGTGGTTTAAACAATATAACAATTAAGTACTTCACGTAAGTTATTACTTAATAAAAAAATCGTTTTAACACATATAGACAATTGTTTTGTTTTTAACGTATTTATATGGTTAAAAAAAATGTTCTTCTACATCGATGGTCCAATAACCTGAATTCTTTTACTTGTCTTAAGAGGTTGTTTGTTATGCGTGAAACTGATTATTTTGACTCGCGCCTTAACTCGTAACGCTGAAATCGATTAGCACTAGAAACTGGCTTGGGTTTTAAACAGATACCGTACTCTTGCTCTTTAACTAACACTCATTATAAATTATATCCGTTGTCTCTGCTTTGTCTGATCATGCCATATTCTAAGAATATGACAAAAGATGAGTTCATTACTTTAAAACTATCTATATATTAGCAATTTAAGTTATTTTGTATGACATTTTTTTGCGCTTTGAAAGAATTTACTACAATGAAGGAATGCAATCTGTTTTAACTAGATGAGAAAGGTTCCAGTAGACTTAGTTAAGGTACAATCAGGCGATGATGGGTCCCTTGATTGTAAAGGACGGTTAACCAATCCCACGTTTCCCAATCTAAGCTAGCTTAGACGCTTTAAATCCTGAAGTATATAGATTAAAATACGTTATATTTATTCCCTAAGAAAAGCGGAGTAAATATATTTACTAGAATATTTTAGATTTAATGTAAAGAAATACTAAAACATCAACTGCTCTGAAACCTATAGAGCTACACGTGTCCGCACTTTACGGAGTTTATGGGAAAGGATACAATTTTTAATTAAGTTCCATTTTCTGTTATTTTTTACGAGGACTCTTAATAAATAAACTAACAAATAGGGTATACATATGTGTTACAATAAGACATATTATAATATCGCAGGTGATTTTAATATTCCAAGGTAACCCACGCACCCTAGACTGACGCAATGGCTAGGCTTTTACTAACAATCTATTTTGATCAAGATTAAAAGTTTTATTTTGAAAATTTCTAGACTTAAAACAATTTCAAAGGAAATCTTTTACACGCATTACTACAACAATAATTATATAACGTTTTACAATTTATTAACGACATAATTTTGAAATAAGCATTGCAAACTATCTTTTAGGTTTCAGTGAAAATTTAATGTACATTCTTGTCATTTTATACGGTAAGAAAATTATTTTTAAACTTAGATGAGTGCCTCAACAATGTCGTAAAATTACAGCTTTATGAGTTTTTTATCTTGTGAAAGGAAAGTCAAGTTTCACCAGTATTGTGACTTGTGGATCAAAAGAGCCAAGTGAGCAGAATCACCCACATTTCACATTTAGGTCCTAATTGGATTCCCGTATTCATTGAAATAACAATTTTTCCTCTTCCCTTCAAAACACACTGGTGCTCATTATACCAGCAAATATTTTCTTTTTCTTATCTAGTGCGACAAAAAAACATTTTTGTATTCCGTGAGTTGGCTTTAGTTTTATTTCTTTCAAAGATTATAATTATAATTGATTACAGTTGCGGTTCAGGTTTAGACCTATTTAAAGCTAGTTTTAATTTGTTGAGCTATTTTCTGAGTAAAGGCAGAGTCGTTCACCATCAGCTATCAATGGCATGTTATTCAGTCGTATTAATCAGCTTTAAGTAAAAGATAACTTTTCTTACATAAAAAAACTTCCTTTCCTTTAAAGCCAATACAACCTAACAAGATCACAACAAATTTTACCAATACTTTTTAAAAAGTAAAACATTGTTGATTGCATCTATACAGCCAACTATGACAAACTAAAAACTATTTTACAATAATTTAAAACTGTACTAATAGCTAACAATTTCACTCTCGCTATTGTTTTTTTTAACCTTTTTTATAATGAGGAACGGGTCTGTGTCAACCTTATTTAGATTAAAAAATCACACATTTTACCAATAAAAATGAAATTCACTCATAAAACTATTCCATTTGTTTGTATGTAATCGGCAAAAGTCACTACTCACGAGTCTATCACTGGGTGGAAGACAGAACGTGAATACAGATGCAAAGGAGGATTCTGCCATGGAACATTGATTATTTAAAACTAATGAATTTAACTGCCTAAAACTAAGTTAAATAAGGCATAGAATAAGGCATCGTTCTTTCATTTGTAACAATTTAAACAAATTCTGTCACTTTAGACATAATAATTCTATATCACATATTAAGTTTAAAACCACGACTTTCCAACGAATATCTTAACAGACATTAATTAAAAACTCGGGCTTTAATCATATGCTTTTCCAATACGAACCATAGGGAGTTAACAGTATTTATTTTAGGGTCCCTTTTAATAAAATTTATAAAACTCTTTAGCATTAGACAGTTTTTTAGCATGCTGTAGTATGTTTATAACATCAGCTGTTATAACAATAAAAATGCAATTTTTTTTCTTTTTACCTCGCTGTTAACAGCTGGTCACCTCAGTTTTAGAGTAATTTTTTTTTAGGAGCTATGGAGAACATAAAACATTTTCAAAATGTTATAAATAAACATAGTTAAAATACTCGATATAAGGGCACGGGATATTAAATTCAAGATCAATTTCATCAGGGTCGTAAGAAATACAACTCGCCCATTTCAAAAATCGTCAAGTTTTAAATCAGATACATTTGTATAAACAGAGGTTATCTGTTTTAGTAGTCTTTAAACCACGTGCAAAGGGCATGTGTGCAAAGAGAAATCGTAGATGAGGAAATACAATCTTAAAGGAGCTGGAAAGTCCGAGAGGAGGTGGAATTTTGTCCCGTGACACTCAACAACTAATTGGCGACACTCTTAAGAGGGTCGAGCGTTCATCCCGGCCTGCCTCTCCTTACTTCTTATTAAACGTTAAAATACGGAACGTTTCTTTAAGCTAGTGTCAGAGTATGTTTTAAGTTTTATTTTAGTTACCAACTGTTTTCTTCACAGAAAAATATACAATAAATTAAAATTATATAAATAAATTTAAACAATAAAAGTATTATTTATTGTTACACGATTGTTTTTTTATGTTTGCTCATAAAAAAGTTAGTCCAAATAAAATTAATACCTTTGCAAGTTTTAGTGGAGAATAATTTTAATTTAAGATTTAATTTAGGATGTTTATAGTTATACAAACCATTATATAATAAAAATAGTTTTAGCGTTGAAATATATTCTTCCTGTTTGATGATTAACATCTATGATGTAAAATTAATTAATTTTCGTTCCATAAGCATTTTCATGTGTATCTTTAATTTATATATAATTGTTTCAGTATTTTCCTTCAAGAGTAAATTAGAATGCGGTTATTGCTAAAATTAGCATTATACGGAGCTACAAGTGTTTACACACAACTATGTGTGTTTATACAACACAAGTAAATTATTATAATTATACAATTAATACACATTTAAGTCATATCATACCACCAAACTTGTCCTATGTGAAAACATACTTGTAACTGCCAGGTTAAAAATCATACAGTTTGCAAGCGACAGAAAATATAACTTTCCAAATCAAAATATTTGTTTATGTTCTATAATATTTCACAGTGTCACAGTGAGAGTGGCACAGTTTTGTAGTTGATTTAGAAACAACTGTCGCGCATGATTGCTGCAGGTTTTATAGCCATTCTGTCGGCTGATTGCGTTGTCATGCTCGTTTATGAGGTTTGTCTCAAGAACGAAAAATACATTTATATGAATGAAGTTGACCGTTAAACACTTTTTTCAACAGTCATATTAATTCGAATTCAGGTCATATCGAATCGGGTAATCATAATTCCCTGTACAACGCTAAATTTTAGAAATAGAATACAACTTGACTGTTTAATTCACAATATTGACATCAACTTAACCCCTTAGCAATTAACCTATGACCTTAGTTTAAGTTTCCTCTGAAAATGCCACATTTTACTTAATTTATAGGCCATTAATAACAAAATCACAATTTTACTTTGGCAATATGATATATTAACTTAAAGTCTAAGCTATAAACAGGGTGTTTATAAATAAAAACAAAATGTATTATTATTTTGGTAAGTTGTTTGGCAAGTCGTAGTGTAATTTTGGTAATAGTGGTAAAGGCAACGCTTGACGCGGCAGACTCCAAAGCCACGGCAGCTACCATGTCGTGTTTCAATAGAGTCTGTCAAATCTTCCCCACATTTAAACTTAACCAAGCGACTCACCCCTTACTTTGCTTGAACCTTCCAAGCACAAGTCTTTAGTCTATGTGTACGGGAATTGAAAGGGGCCACAAAACTCTTAAAATAATCGGAACGTTACAAACATTCAAATTAGAATTAAAGTATTTCATTAAGTATACTTACGCACTGCTTCTTTTCATGATAATAGTGTCCTCATTTGAAATACAATTACATACATTAAAACATTCTATAATTTGTATCTTACTTCTCGTGTCATTTGTTAAGTAGTAAAACTAAAACTATGTTGTATAATTTCAATTAAATCTCTGAAGACTATTTTATACTGATCCAACGTAGGTGAATGTGTGAGATCTCGAATATTACGTGAGTGGATGGATCCCCATATGGATTTTTCGTTTGTTTACTAGCTGTGAAAACACGTGCACATTTGTTCCGGCATACGAGTTTACTAGCAACCGATGTTTAGACTTTTTCCGAATCCTCATATTATCGGTTACAGATAAGGGTCACAGAGTCACATTTTGATACCTTTTGCGTTCTATTTACCTTATATTTCAATCAAATTTAGTAATTATTTTAGTTCTCAGGTATTAGATATCTTAATTATAGTTTGATGTACAATGTGAAATATTAATAACAATTGATTCGTTTATATATAAGTATATATATATATCCATATAACTAAAGGGACTTTTGTTATTTACAATTTGGACGTTCCAGATTTCTTTTTCATTTAGCTTACATGTTCATGAGCAAATTGACAGGTTAATGCAGATTACGTCAAAGATATACTATATAAAACAGTCTAATTGACATGAATATTTTCAAAAGCAAGGATATCACATATTGTAGCAAGAGATAAGGAAACACAAAATCTGTCAAGTCGTAAGAAAATAACAAACTGTAAAGAAATTAGGATTTACCTCAGTAAGACACAGTCACATAAATACTTCCTCGTTATCTTGAAAAACATCCTTGGGCTTTTCGAAATACGAATTCCAAAGGCTTTATGCAGAAGAATTCTGCCCTTGTCATTTAATCTGTAATTGCAACACTCCCGGGGAGGGCGCCTCGGTAATTCTAAAGGTACAAAGAGTTGAGACTTTTTATTTACGTCGTCTTGTCTGCTCTCCTCCAGTTTTTAAGCTCTCATTTCCTGCCATTTTTATCACAATTTTCCCTTTTCTCTTTCACCTTTCCGTTTTATTGTTTTATTTTTTTAACCTGAACTATCAGTCATCATAATCCAAAAGGCCTGTGTAGTGATCTAGAGCTAGCGAGACAGCGACAAACCGTAACGGCGTTAGTCAAACGGATAAACTCAGTGCCAATAAGCCGCTCGTGAACATGTAACTTAGTCAACCGGGCTCGAACCTACGCTACCCCACGTCTGATTTGGGAAGCCAGAACCCTATGTCTGGCTCCCTGCTCTGATAATATTACTTTGATACAGTCCTCTACATGTTACTGTGGAACAGAACACCTAATTTAAAATACCAAATCCTTTAACTAAAATAAAGATTTTGCATCTCTTCCGCTAAAACAAACTTACTAATTTTATATAGGATACTTCTTAGTAAAAATAATATTCTGTTTTACTTAATCTAAAAAAGTATGCTTAAAAAATGCCATTTTATAGTAGTTATATGCGGTAAAAGACTAATTAAGCGTTCAACAATTTAAGACCGTTTGGCGGACTTGTTGTACATAATAGTTGTACCAAATGAGGTGGTCGAGGAGTCATGTTATCTATTTGAAGTCGGTTGGAGTAATGAGAGCGAGGGGCCGTAAATTTGAATTTGAATTTGGTGCTTATGTAAACTAGTGGTTTTGGTATAGTAATTTTAATGATTGTGCCTGGTTAAATAAAACTAAAATAATGTGTGATGTTTACTACTAGCTAATAAAATAAAAATTCACTTCTCATCAGTAAACTCTTCATAAAGAGTTCTTTTCTTATACATTTTATTAACAATGAACAATTCGGAACCATCCTTAATATCTCTGATAAATACGAAAAGGTGAGTTACCTAATAATCAGAATAAATGAAACCCAAACGAAACCCATAACCAATTTTCATAGTCATTCTGTCGTTATAAAAAGAATTGGAAGCTTTTATAAAGAAATTTTGAGTGCGAAATTCGAGTGACGACACAACAGTAAACTGTCGCCAGCTTTTGAACGTTATCTGGGCCACATTACGGAGGTGTTTACGCTCCATTATGCCACTTTTCACACCAGAGTGCACAATCGGTGCCACTTTTTACAGCAGGTTGATTCACAGGAGACAATAATGGTGGCATTACGCCGCGGCTCATCACAGCCTATCATAACGCTCCATTCTGTTGGTCGCGGTACTTTCAGAGTTTACGGGGTCACGCTTTAAACTATAGCTTTTGCTATTGCAGCTTAATTGTATAAGTAAGCTTTTGCTTCACGAGGTTGTATTCTAAAGTAAGGTGAAAGTAAAATAATTTCACTTAGGAAATTTGTATTTAGAATAATATATTTTGTGACTCTTGCTTTACTTCTGTAATTATGAAAAAATAAAATATCAATGAAAAGTAATAATATTGATAAAACTTATGTTTACTAGTATGTAGTATACACAATGTACCTGAAAGGAATCGTATAACTCTTATAAATGTATATCATTAAAACAAAACGTAGGTAAATATTTTTCCTCGTTGATTTTTGTTAATAGTTCACATAGATTCAATAATATTTCTCCCAACCACCTACAAATTTATAACTCTTATAAATGTAAATCATCAAAACAAAACGTAGGTAAATATGTTTTCTCGCTGGTTTCTTGACTAGTACATATAGCTTCAATAATATTTCTCCCAATCACCTTCAAATCTATATTGACGTTATACCTTATAACAAGCTGTGGGTGTCAACCACCCGTGTTGATATACAAACAACTCTTTACTTGTTTACTTACAATCAATTACTAAGGACTTAAAAATTGTTATTTTGTGATAATATTTTGTCTTTTAGTAACCACGCTTCCACGCTTGTCTTTTTTCTTCAAACTTTCCAATGTTCACGTTTAGTTTAAATATGGTTCTCCTTTTTTGATCCTACACCTTGGCCTATACAGCCAGCAGTAACCCTTTTCAATTTTTAAATCCCAATCCCTCTAATTTGTATCAAAAGGTACACGAGGATGAGTAATTAAGCTCCATTATTGATGTTTTGCCATGGTCTTGCAATCGAAAGAACATCAAGCCTACAGTATATTGTTGGTACGACAAGACTTTGTTGCTTTGAAAACCTTGATTGCCACAGCGGTGGGATCACGGTCATGGTTACACACAACCAGTCCGACTAGTTCTGGTTGATCGCCCTTGGTTGCTACTGCACCGTGGCCACTGTCTGAATAGGCAGTGTCAACACAGTTGCTAGAGTGCGTTTACACTTGTAACATGATTACAATACTTTGTATGCATCAAAGGAAATTACTTCATGTGTAGAGTATAAAGATACACGTAAGTTTCAATCGAGCACGCTTTGGTTAAACTATCAGGGGCCAGTGAAAGTCTCAAATTATACAAATTTTTGAGCGTTACAATTTTATTGCATAGAACTATAATTATAGTTACACACTTAAATACTTCAATAAAATTATGCTAGGAACAGCGTTGTATTTCAAGAGGAAATGTTGGAAGCGAGCCCCACAATGTTTAAGGATATGTGGATAGTCTTATTATATTGGGAGCATCAATTACCACAACAAATCTAAATGGTCAATTTATAGAAATCTAGATTGTTCTGATTTTTTAATGGTTTTGTTGTTTATGACCCTTAAAAAAATAGAAACTAACTCCTAGAGATACGGTAAAAATGCAAAATGTCATTATAATTGTGCCGTTAGTGTGGTACACTTGGCTCTACTAGGTCCGTATCCACACAGACTGACGGGCAGATGGAAGGACAGACGTTACTTCGTAAACCACAGTTTTGGAGAAATATACCTACTCTGGTGGTGTGTAATAAAAAGTCTGGTAATATTTAAAAATGTTTACGGACAAAATTTCCCTTCTCCATTTTATATGTGTGACGGGAATCAGTCATAGTATGAAATCTTTTACTTTAATATTGCCAATTACCGAGTTGTTGATGAATTAAAAAATAGAATGGCCTGCACTATAATCCAAAAAATGCAGCCATATTTGACATGGTAAGTACAAGGACCACATATATGGCCGGCTCGTCCTCTTAAAGTTGCTAAGACAACAGCCCTTGCTGGGGAAACTTTCTAACACACTTATATTCTCTCTGAGCTGCAGGCTTATTGCATTTTAAGGTTATGCTCACATAGGAGGCCTACGCTTAAAAGTTGAACGTGCAAAGCACGTTAGTTGTCAATTAGAAAGTTATAATAATATTGGAGCAATAAGAATGTGTTATTATCGCGTTTATTATACAACTATTTTAACTTCATAGTAGTTTACTTAATTTATTATTTAATAATACAACAATAGTACACCTATAACAAAGGATATAAATTATAAAAAAAATTTAAAACTTTGTAAGATTGATGTCAGATATTAAATAAACTTTCAAACCTAATAGAATCATAAATACTTATGAATTTAAAATGTATCGAACTTATACATATTATTCTTTTTTTTAACTAAATCGCTGATAGCAACAAAGTTATAAAAACTCTTATCTGTAATGACTTACATAGTCCTCATTATTCAATTAATTGTTACTGTGTGGACTTATGGTTGGATTTGGGATTTTTTTGAATTGTTCAGTTCATAAAGTACCATTTAATAATAAGTGTACTTATGAACTCACGCTTAGTACATTATTCTTATGCTAGTTTTTATTATTACTAACGGTATCAGTATGACCAGTAATGTTATTGTGTTAAAAATAACTTTAAGCATAAAATAACCCAATATTTATATTTAACTAACGAAAACTAAAGTCGGTAACAATACATAGCTCTAAATATCGGTTAGCAGCTAAAGCACTCGTTCTAATGCAATACAACTAACCGCTATAAACATTGTTTTACAACAAACCAGACGTATCGCTACCTCTATACTTCGTTTTTACTGCTAGTTATAATTTTGGTTTAAATCCGTAAATTTCCTTTAAAATAGTAGGCCCTCGATGACTCTGACTGGTCTATAATGGTATAGAGATCGACATTGAGTATAACAAAATTGAACCTGTCACAGTATTAGAAAGTCTTTTGGATATCCAGGGTGACCAACCTCCCTTTCGTCTTGTCTCATCTGGGGGCTTGACTCCAGGTTAAGCCTGGGACACCTAGTCTAGACCGAGTCCTTGGAAGGAGTAGTAGATCTTCCTTGCAGCCTGGGACGAGTGCTTGGGAGGAAGGGACCTTACCCGACGGTCTCCGGTCTGCCGTGCTGGAGGATGAACCATAATGAGGCCAGCCCAGGGCCAGCGAGAATAGCTAGAATACTAGCTACTCTCACCGGTCCTGGGGCCACCCGACCTCTAAGAGGTTGGAGGCTCTGTGTGATGGTGATCATTGGCTGGTGAACTTGGGGGACATCGGGTTAGATGGCGAATCGTCGTGGCGTGCAGTCGCCCGTAGAGACCGGGAGCTAGGTAGGGTTCCCTCTCCCTTACTGGAGTGAGGCAGACTGCCCCCGTACTACCTTTCCTGTCACTGAAAATCCCCTCTTTCTAGTGGCTGCATAATATCCGAAAGGGAGACATGCCTATCCGGCTATGCGGGGCCTCCTAATCCTCTCAAAGAAACAAACAAGATAACATATTTTATTTCCGCCCTCTCCTCGAACGTCCATAAACATACATTGTACATAGTTTTTCTTTCGATTTCCTTACATGGAAAATCAATACCTAGTTAGATTATAATCCTACAATTGAAAAATGCAAAGCAGAAGGCAGGTTGTGATCATGTAAGGGATTATCGAGGGGTATAAAGGGTGATTGGAGGAATCGATCGTTGACTGGTTACCAGCCAAACAAACCGCCACTCGTTAGCACCGCAAGACAGCGCCACTCACTGTGAATAGCGACTCATCCGGTGGCAGGTGGCTGGGGCGCCACACCGTGGGGGCGCCGAGCAGTGGGGGGCGCTGACCCGTGGGGGTGCCGAACAGTGGGGGCGCCGTGTCAATCGCCTGTCAAACTGTCATTTCTGACACCGACCTCAAATAACACGTTAGCTGTTT
Organism: Allygus modestus; assembly: GCA_963675035.1. Taxonomy (NCBI): domain Eukaryota; kingdom Metazoa; phylum Arthropoda; class Insecta; order Hemiptera; family Cicadellidae; genus Allygus; species Allygus modestus. The sequence continues at coordinate 317,488,932 of OY776112.1, forward strand.
ATATTTTGACAACATGACGGGAGTTTATAGTTTAATAAAGCCCTTGGAACAAATAATACAATAATTAAACTTTTACATAAGTAAGTTCAATGTACGAAATTTGTAGTTACTGGAAACCTAAGCATATCTAGAGTTTTTAATCTCTTTAGTATTGTCATCCCTAAACTGTCTTAGTCAGCCTTAACAAGTTCCAAATTATATTTTTTTTAACATGGTTTATTATTTTAACATGGACTTCACCTACATTAGTCATAAACTAAACAAATTTAAATTTTGAAATATTTTCTATTTTATTTTAAATTACACTTAAGGTACTTTTGTGATGTTGCAGGTAGTTTCCGTCTCGTATAATATCGAAGTATGAATTCCGTGTGGCCAGCCGCATATACGGCAGGTGTCACCCTCACAGTGTTCACATGCATGTGTTAACAGTGCGGTTTGCCCCGATCCGTATAGTAGATGAAACCATATTGCACTGTGGCGAAGCAAACATGTGTCTTCCATTAGGCATGAGAAGCTGAAACTAAACTTTTTATTGATATCATTTGACCTGTGCTTCTTTAATGTATCACGATATTAAAAAGTATGAAAATACGAAATTAAAACTTATTTAATCTTTTAAGCAGTTAACAATTTTGCATTAATTAAAAACTAGAGTGTACAATGTACGTTGAACACAACACACATAGACACATAGAAAATAGACTGGTGCTGAATGTAACTTACACAGACTTAGGTAAGTGATGATTTCCCCATACAAAATATTAAATATAAACATTAAATTGTCAGTGTTTCAATTTTTTGTTGTAAAGAATTAAAGTTTATGCCAACTTACTGTCTTTTACGCAAAATAAAACTAAATAACTAATCCCACTGCAATATTAATTAAATTTGACACTTTCAAACTAGTATTAAATGCAAAAATAATAAATACAAATATAAATAATGTAATGAACAGAATCAATTATTGAAGATAAAGAGAGAAATAAAGGATAAGGACTTGTAGTCAGTACGAATACAACCTTAAGTAACCAGGTTTTATTAAAATCTATAAATAATCATAGGCACAGATTTTCAATTTTGCAGCGCCTCTGAGTTAATTGATCGCAAATAACGTCCAATTAGCTGGAGTTTCCATCCCATTAATCAAGCTTCTGATGGTTTTGAGACATCAGATTAATTTAAGTTTTTATCCAGTCTTGGACTTTGTTTTTTACTTGGATTTAGGCGAACTTTTCATGATATTAAAAGCTTCTTTTCTCATAATAGTTAGCACAACCTAATACACTTTTAAAAACAATGCTAAATTATAAAATTAAGTTACAACTGTTATTCTAATTAAATTTTCCATTCGGTTTTGAGGTTGGAAGTTACTAGACTTAAGTAATACATTTTATAAATATATACCATGAAAAATGATGCAATATAATTTGTTCAAAATATGGCATGATCTATTTTTTGTTCGTTTGAATGTGAAATTATCCGAACTGAAGTTGTCCTTCTAAAAATAAAAATATTTGTACAATTCATATTTAACGTTTATTTATAATTATGTAAAAATATAATTACACAAAAAACACAAGCACTAGTTTTAGGCCCATATGTTTTAAGACCAAGCGAATTAAATAACGTTTTAGCTCGGTCAAGTTACAAAAATGTATACTTGCCAAGCAATATATGGAGTAATTTTAATATTAAAGTATGTTGTGTGTACGACTTACCGCTTATGAACCTAAATCTCTGACCTTGCTGCCCTCGAGGGTTTTCGCTTTCGTGAAAGTATCGCTAGTAAAAATCACTATTTAATAATAACTCGCTTCCAGAGCGAAATAGGCAAACTTACAAAATTTTTAGATGACCCGATTTACAAAAATACTACAAGTAATAGAATTTAACTTATTCCTCAAGAATTGGACCAGCAAAATTGTTAAATTAAAATAAAAAAATAAAGATATATTAAAGTTAAAAATGCAGTCACTCAGTCACTGTGTTCCTTATAACGACAAATGGAACAAAATGGAACGTTGTATTACAATTTTCAGTATGTTGTAGTATAAAATGCACTCGCCCCTTTTCGGATTGCTGCCCTGTTTTTTACTAACAGTTTAAGTTTAGTAAGTTTCAAGGCTATGTAGTGTAATTTGTCTTTATTAAAACACAAAATGCAAGAAAAAAACAGGTTAAAGATGAAAAGTTTAAATAACTTTAAGGGAATATGAATATGAATAAATTATGGATGAAGAATGATCGAGATGTCATGTGTAGTCTTGGTACTACAAATACCAGCTGATTCAATTGTCAGGACTATTAATTTATAGACCAATGACCAAACGCAGCTAGGTCTAGTATTTAACCTTAAAAAATCTGAAAATCCTCCATGGGATTGAAATGGTGAACTTTAAATTATAAAGTGAGCTTGCTGACCACTGGTAGTTGTAACATTTTTAAATAAAATGACCAAGTAAGGGACTACAAATTAACTCAGTAAAACACACAAATATAATGCCTTATTGATTATGAACAATTATAATTTGGAGTACAAATTATAAATATATTGAATTAGCAGAGTAACATACATTCATAAATAATCGAGATATACAATTTGTATTATTCTCCATTAGGATAACATTGGACAACGTCCTGTGTTTAGCACTTTGAATATCTCCGCAACGGTTGAGCGTAGAATCACAATTTAAACACCAAAATAATTGTTTTGTGGAACTAAACTGATTGGTGAAAGCAAATGTAAAGTTTACATTAAAATAAACTGAGGAAAAGCCAAAAACCTTGCATGGGAGCATTATCGTGGCTTATTCTACTAGACTGTTTTCGTCTAGAGTTTTACTACTAAAATAACACATAGTTGTTCGTAGTCATACACTTATAAACTAATGTTGCCTTTCACGTTATCTTTAGGTGTACTTCAATACTAATTGGCTTTACAATAACGTACTAATGTTGTCATATAAAATATAAATTAAATAGATTTTTCCCACGTATAGGTATTATTTTAAGTCACTATTTAATTATCAATGATTCTAGAGACTTTCTTGAATTTCTTGAATTCACGTCTCACAAGTGATTAACATAAATAAAAAACAATCATAAAAAACATGTTTAAATAAAATCCAAAATACTTGTATTTTAACATCTTGAAAGTTTAAATTGGTATCAAACCTTATTATCTGAAGTAATAAGAAATCCAATGAGGTTTACAACGAATAATTGAGGGAATGGGAAAATACCAGCAAATAGAAGAACGATTCTATCAGCTGATTGAGAGCCTGTTGTCTACTTGATTGGATTGGACGGCCCTTTTTATTTGACTGTCAAATAGAAGCCTGACTGATCGTTGTCTGATATACTTCATTTGTTAGCATTAGCGATGGTAGGCTATTTCAAATTGAATACAGAGCATTGACAAATGAAATAACCTATGTAGAACTAGTTTCACTTTTTTTTGCTTGAACTAACGTCAGCTAACTGTTATTAAAAAGTCTTAATACATCAAACAAATAATACCGTAGGATAATTGGATTTTCCAGAAACGCACTTAATGACTCTCAATTATTGGTTTTAGTTTATTTGATGATTGTTAGTTAATTTTTTGTCTGAATTAATGTGAATCTGAGTTTAGATACTTATCCTGATTCTAAAGCAAGTTACATAGCTAGTCAAATTGTGTGCCCTTATAGAAAAAATACATCTTATGGATAAATTAAAACATAGTGTTAGGGAAACGTAATTCAAATACTTACACCCCTCCCCCCATAGTATTAACTTAATTTTTTTTAGGAGGTAGTATATCATCACTATTTTTAACAGATGCACTTCAATACGACTAAAATATTAAGTTCTCAAATAATACTGCTGGCTTTGACATAAACACAATAAATATTACAAAAAAATTGGGACAATATTTCGTTTAGTTAAACCGGAAAATATTTTCTGTAATATCTTATTGAACTATATGTAAGTGGATGCACTTTACATATTGCGGGGCTTTGGGTCAAAAGTCTTATAAGTAGCCTAATCATACACAAGTTATACAAAAATATCCTTACACAATGTTATGAAAATAAAGTTAGTTTGCCTAGGGAAATTTGTTTTGTTTGTTCTGGAACATTTCTTAAAAAAATTCATATACAAAAATACCAAATTATAATAATTTAGTTATGTGTAAGGTGTTGTTGTTATTATTGCTGGATTGGGAAACCTCAGCATCAGCTACTAGGTACGTCTTACACAAGAGGGAATTTAGCACAGGTTACCGGAAGGATAGGATATAGCAGGAAAGGAAAGGGTGGATGGGTCAGTCAGCCAAATTGACCTTTCAGAGGGCCAACTCCCGTGCTCCTGTGACAGCTGTGATCAGGCTCAAACAGGCAGACCCACTCTGCCCTCCAACTGGCCAACTCAACTGACAGGGACTCAACCAACTCAACTCATGTACAACAGCCAGGGACCACATTCTCAGGTTGGGAACCAAACCCGGAGTTTCCGTCCCCAGCCGCTGCAAATGGAGGGACCAAAGGTGAAAGGGAAGCTTGTCATAATGGACAGCCAAAAGACTTGCCTTATGTAATGACAACTTCATTTGCTATACTCAATTTCAGCCTCAAAACTGGTATATACCAGTTTTAAGGTTGTCCTGGGACATGTGTAAGGTATTAAACTTAGTAATATATTAGCGAAATGCAATAGTTGCAAAGTTAGACACGATTGTTGATACATAATGTTTAAATTCATGATCAAGCTATCATTAAACTAAAAATGATCCATCAACAATCGTGTCCCTATTGTATCTACTGCATATAGTTGATTTAAGTAAAGTTAACAATTGCAAATAACTAAAATAATGTTGCTCTAAGTTGGTTGTGTTGCAATGATCACTGTGCTTCAACCCAGTACGATGTTTTGCTGGGGAGAACAACCCGTACCATTAATCTAGGGCTTATCTCCCCCTTCTTTATCGCACTTTCCATTTTCTCTTTTCAACAATCACAACTGACATGGGACTGATCCATTTACAACAGAAGGAAAAAGCTTACCTTTGTTTCTGTGCTGTAAAAACTTTATCAAAACACAACAAAGTTATATATTCAGTGTAATGAGTAAAAACATTCTTAATGTACGTTTACTAATTGCCTGGTTATTTCAAAGTTATTAAGGAAAAATATTCTTGTATGTAGTAAGGATAAAGAGATTTTGTTTACAAAAAAATATTAAAACAAGTATGTATGGTGAAAATTAATTTCTCAGGGTAAAGTAGCCCGGTAAACTAATTTAGAGTTTAACAACAGTTTTTGTGTACATTAGAATGATTGTATTAGTGAATTTCCTTTGGAAAGTGAACTACTAGCATGACCTGCACGTGAAACTTAAGCCCGGGACCACCATAGAAGTTCCTAACGTGACCCTCTGAAAACGTTTTGGGGGGGTCGTTAAAAATTGTATATATATATATATATATATATATATATATGTATATATATATATATGTGTGTGTGTTTGCACTCTGGCGGTCGCAATATTTGTCCGATTTACTTCAAATTTGGTAGGGACGTTTATTTCTGTAATCGGTTGGACAATTTCGTTGGGCAAAACAATCGGAAAACTCTAAACCCCTTTTTGGGGGGATTAATCTTTCAAATTTCGAGTTTGTGGGCCCAAAAATGGTTATAAAAGCCCCAGATGTAAAATAAATGCATGTAAAAAGTTGGAAATTAGAGAGGCGAAAGTGTTAAGCAGTCCCTCGTCATTCTAGCATAAATACTTACCGAGTTATTAAAGAAAATGTGTATTGTCTAAACACAGTACGTTGTAATATGGGGTTTTTACACTAGAAAAGCCTGTTATTCCTTTGTTAGAGTATTTTTACCATCCCCAGAAACCTCACGCCTACTTTCAAGCCTGTTTGAACCCTCTCCTAATGGGCAAAATTGTATTCCCAGCTTTGCAAGTAAATGAAACCAGGAGTATCAGAACAGCCAAAAATCAATGTTTTCAGATTTCAATAAAAATTGGACAAATGCATATTTTTACACTGATTTTGAGTTTTAAAAGTTTTTATGTGGAAGTTCACTTCCCTCACGTCAGCGTGCTGCGTGCGAACTCGTTTTAATTTCTACTAAACCATTGAGATATCTGCATCAATAATTGTTTTATACAAAATAAAATGAATAGTCCTTAATGGCTTAAACTACTTAGTCCAGGAAAGTTTTTGCTGTATAAACACCCTAATAAATTGGTACGTTTCAGGGGAAATTAAATATCCTTAACACAACCGTCCCGGGGTTAGGTTTCAAAGGCTGTAGATCATTGATGATTTAAACTCATTTCATTCGTCACACTGTCATCGATTAATGCTATAAATTAGCCGACGTGTCTAACACCTACTGTTGTTTAGAATTGATGACTCAAAATAAAACTCATAAAACATAATATAAATCATATTACTATTTACAATTGCAACGGTTGCGGCAAATTTATTAATTCAGTTCCTCTAACGATTGTAAAACTATAAATACATAGCAGAAAAAGTAGTTTAATTGTTAGTTTCGGAAAAGCTTAACTAGATTGAAGTACTGCAATGGGTTTTAACCGGATGAGAAAGGTTTCCAGTAGACTTAGTTGAGCTACAATCAGGCGGAGATCGGTACCTTGATTGCAGTGGACGGCTAGCCAATGCCGCGTGCCTCAATTTCAGCTAGATTTAGATTGTGAAAGACGCTTTCAATCCTAAATGATTTTTTATTTAAATTATATATACCTCCTAAAAGCATATTATAAACGGAAATTTTCCATGGAAAATTTCAAGGAAATTTTCAAGGAAATTTTCTTATTTTTTTTTTTTCTTAACTTGAGTTAAGATGAAAAATAGTAATAATATGCTACTGCATGACGGTGTACGCATCACATTTTGTTTATAAGATTTTTATAACAATAAAAACAAATCTTTAATTTGGTATTATTAATAATTTGTACACCAATTAAATATTAAATTAATACACTAAACTTGTTTTGCACATTACCACAGAGAAACTAATCATGTATGAGATATTATAAAACTAATTTTCCTAATGAAACTTATGTCTTTATTAGTGTTTTTTTCCATTTGACTAACTGATGAACTAACTAATGAAAAATAATATGTGTGTAATCGGATTGAATTTTGTATAAGCACATACAGTTGTATTCATCAACTAACCTATTACATAGTATTTACAAAAAATAAATAAATACAACTCAAATTATTTGAAAATTTTCCTAATGAAACTTATGTCTTTATTAGTGTTTTTTTCCATTTGAATAACTGATGAACTAACTAATGAAAAATAATATGTGTGTAATCGGATTGAATTTTGTATAAACACATACAGTTGTATTCATCAACTAACCTATTACATAGTATTTACAAAAAATAAATAAATACAACTCAAATTATTTGAAAAGTAAGTTAAAACGTAATACGGTAAACATATATTTACTAATAATAACACAATTTTAAGTTTTATTAATTCGATTTTTTACAACTTTAAACAAAATAAATTATACATTATTTTAGTACAAGTTCCCAACATGTTTGTAAATCTATCCGTCATCATCTGTCATCTTTCGAAACGTAATTAAATGTGAGTCCTTAAAACCTCAAGGACGCCATGCAATTGTTGCTCGAAGATATTATGAGGTATGTGAACAGAATGTCAATTTTTTTCTTTGAGACTTCCAATCGTAGCTTTTGGATCAAAAGAGTTTATTGTATATGCCCAAGGTTTTAGGTTCTAATAGGGGTTCCTGTTTATTGACACAGGCTGATTTTCGAGAATCGCCTAATAATTTTGTGGGAGCCTTAATATGTAGAACACGAATCGTTATTTTAAGTCTTACATCAAATATGTGGGTTGCGAGTGAAATAGGTGTCAAGGATTCAGCAAAACCGATAACGTTCTTTTTAGTTCTCCCTCTATGTTTAAGTCACAATCTCTACAAAAGAGCAAATTATCACTTTCTGATTGCTTTACTGTGTGACCTGACACCATTAGAATGTTGGTTTAAGTTGTATGTGTATTACTGTTTATATCAATATTCCGTCATAGGGTACAAAAATAGTTGTTCGAATTTAATTTGAGCTATCTTAAGTCTTTTGTTAAGAATTCTCATTTGGCTTTCAACAACTGTGGCATCCTCAATTAAGTATATTTATATTTATATTTAAACTCTCCTATTTTGAAATAGAGATTTATTAAATGCAGCACAAAATAATCTTCCATTTCTTGAGCGTATATTTTTTCATAATTATAATTCAGCAATAAACAAATTTACTTAGAACACTCTGTTTCACATACTTTTAATTTTTAACTGTTATTTATTCACTAATCACAGAAAAAAAACGCTGCCGATCAACTGTATGTGGCAGGTATGACTCGGGAAGCCGAAAAATCAATTTAATGTTTAATAAAATACTTTAATTAACAAATTTTTGTCACGGCACAGCGTTTATGTAGAAAGGAGTGGATCTATAAATATAGCAAATTAAATCTACGACTTTGGTAAGTATGTTTCGAAGCTCACTTTCTTTAGTCTAAGGAAGTCCGTTAGCTCAGTTGAATAATTTCCCTACACATGGTGGATGATTTCGATGCTGGGGGGCTACTAGCCACTGGCTAGATAAAAAATGCAAGCATGACTTTCTGGTCTGTAACTCTAATGTTGGCGGTTGAATATCAAGTACAACCTAAAATGTTAAGAAAAAAATAGGTACAAAAAATATAACCTTTTATTTGCTTTACTTTTGTTGTATTCGTTCTTTTTGAAGGGTTTTATTCCTCCAAACTTATGATTTAAACAATTATAATCCTCATGAATCCCCCTTTTGCTCCTGCATTAAAACACAGTTTTAAATTGCTTATTTCAATTCCCACTTTTTGAAAAACATCACATTTTCCAAATTAAACTTTTGACTAGTATTCATGTTGTTTTACAATGTTACAGTGAACGTGACACAGTTTTACAGTTGATTTAGAAACAACTGTCACGAATGATTGGTGCAGGTTTTATAGCCATGCAGTCAGTTGGTTACGCTGTCATACTGGTTTATGAGTTTTGTTTGAATTATTATGGCTAAACTGAAATAAATACAGAATAGTGCTGTGTACAGATAATACGTAATCGGTTTTAATATAAAATTACTCTAATTTACTTAAATATTACTTTAATTTGTTTCGGGTATATCCGAAGAAAAAAATACAGTGTTTTGTCTAATTTAAACGTTAGTAATATAAATTTATTAATTTCTCCCTTAACTAACCAAATAAGTTGATCTGTCCTGGAAAACGACTTTACGTAGTTTAAGATTTTGTAATATTTTTTCATAAAATAATCCCGCAACAGAAGATTTTGTCTTTAGGTCATCGTATGTAAAGTTAATATAATGTTATCCCCTACGCACTTGGAAACCTTCCTCTAAACGTGGATTGCATGTCAAAATAAATCCTTTTATTCAATAATAAACACTAAACAGGTCGTAATACAGTTGAAATAGAAGGCTGTAGTTTGCTATTTTTTAGGTTTGAGCGCCAAGTTTTTTTATTTTAATTTTTGAAGTATCCCATAACAACATAGCAACTGATTCCACTTTTCTGACGCTGGAAGTATTTTAACAAATTTTTACAAAAAAGGTTTTTTTTCGATAGTAAACTTGAATGATAGTAAACTTGGTTTGTATTACAACGGAAATTTATTAATTTGAAAACCTATTAACAATTCTAAATTTAACTAATTGTTTGACATTTTACACGGTTGTCTTAATTCTTTGTATTAATTTTTTATTTTACATATAGCTAAATAGTTAATACAATAAATACTCAGAGAGTAGTGGACTTCTTAAAGTACTATTCTTAAAATACTTTTCAAACAGTGAATTTAAGTTTATTAAATAGCGATAAACATTCGAAGGATGAAGACTGTTCGTTTTTAGTAACTCTGCAACAATCTACGAATTCTTCGTATCAAGAAAGTTTTGCAGTGAAAATGTATGTATTGTAATAAGGCTAACGTTACACACTACTTGATTTAACGAGCAGTAATTTTCCTCCTTTGAAATTTAATTAAATACCTAGAAGTTTCTCTTAACTGGGTGTGACTTATAATGTAATTCGAGTTAAAACTGAGTTCTTTTGTTACATTTAATTAAAACCTATGAAACGATGGCGTTTTCGTAATTACTTCGTTTTCATATAAATAAGGCTGTAATTTGTATCATTAAATAAATTATTGCTAAAAACCACGTTTGGCTTTAAAATTATGATGTTAAGGAATCGTGAATACTTGAATAGGATCGTGTTTAGTTTAAATAAATCTATCTTTGAAATAACTTAATTACGGATAAGGATAAGGATAGTCTAAGACCGGAATCTATAATCCAAATTTACCCTTTATTATAAAGTACCAACGATTTAATGTAAAGTTTTATAATCAAACCAAACTATATAAAACAAAACCAAACACACCAAGACTAATATTAATATAGATATATATATATATACATATATATAAATTTGAACGAATAGTGTTTTAGGCATCTGGGGACCTCAAAAAAAAAGTTATCATGGTCTCGGGCTTAAGAAAGAAGAAGCTATTAAGCTTAAGGAAGAAGCTATTACCATGCCACCTACGGTAATAGCTTCTTCCCTATAGGAGAAATTCGCTAAAATAAAATGCACACTGTAGGATAAGGAAGTACGTAAAGAAGTCAAGTTGTCCAAGAAAGAAATAATTTACTCTAATGAAATTAGGAATTCCCTTAGTAGTACAAAATGACACAACTCCTCTCTAGCTTAAAAAACATCCTTGGGTTAGTCTAAAAACGAATTCCAAAGGCTTTATGCAGAAGAATTCTGCCCTTGTCATTTAAGCTGTAATTGCAACACTCCCGGGGAGGGTGACGCGGTAATTCTAAAGGTACAAAGCGTTGAGACTTGTTATTTACGTCGGAGCGACTTTCCTTGCCCCTGGTTCCCCTCTACCTTTATCATAATTTTCTCTCCTTCATATTATTTATCACTTCTACTTTTATTTTTCTAGTATTATAATTTTTCTAGTATTATATTATTATTTTTCTTTAATACCTTTCCTTAAAGTTAATAAAATAAAAAAAAAACACTTTAAAGTTTAGTTTAGGTGGCCAGAGTGAACTAACGAAACTTTGAATTTTAACCACTTAAATTTTGTTACTCTTATCAACTTAAATTAATATAATAATTTCGAATCTTAATGGTTTACCCAAACAGTTTTGTAAAACGGTTTATTAAAATACCTATCAAATTTAAGTAAGCCTACAACTTATATACACATTTTTAGGGAATTTTGCACAGTATTTTTGTAGTAAAACTTAATACTATACCAGTTTTTCCACTGTAATAAGTGAAAATACCCTCAGTACAAATACATTACATCAGATATTCAACGAAATAGAAAGATTCTGGTAGCCAATAATCTGCAACTGTTAATAAAACAGCCACATTACTAACATCCTAAAAAATGGCACAGTTATTCCACTGCTAAAAATGGAAGGGTCGGTTCATTCTGATAAAAAAAGTTCCCTAAAAAGTAGAAATTCACAGTGACGTTATAGCAGTAAAAATGTCGCAGCTTTTTAACGTTATCAGGACACTTTACAACTCTCAGTTATCATCCTATTTGTGCTTCTTTCACACCAGAGTGCGCAGTTGATGCTACTCTTCACAGCGGAGTGACCGATTCACGGGAGACAATAATGGAGGCATTACCCCGAGGCTCATAAAAATCCTGTCATTGTGTTGGTTGTTGTACTTGCAGAGTTTACGGGGTGACACTTTAAACTATTGCTTCTTGACCGTAACAGCTTTATTGTTTTAAAATGCATCGTGTAATGAGGTTGAACCTTTTTGGTATTGAATTAAAAGTAAAATAATTCTAGATAAAAAAGTGTATTTCAACCAGCACGTTTGTTATTTGTTTAATAAGTCATTAAAAAATAATGTATATAGTTTTTTAATACGAATTTATAGTAATATAGGCAAAACTTAATTTTACGTATATCAAAATATTTTATTGAACGATAGTGCATTTCTCTAAAACGATAATCATAATTTTATTTCTAATTGCTAAACTGTTTATCTAACAAGTGAATAGAGATTCGTTAATGTATCCTTCAAGTACCCCTCGATGTAAATTGATTGAAGTAAAGGTCTTACTCTCCAACGTGTTAAATTGATTACTACTCTTTAACAATCAAACTGGCCTCATTAACCTTTTTTAGTTTCCTGTTATTTTCTAAGGATTTATTCCATATAAACTATATTCGTTTTTCGTATATTTCGCCAATAATAATTAAAAGCGTTTACAAATTGAAACAACATGTCTAATGAACATGTTAATTGCACATAAAATATTCTGACGTTGAAAAAAAATCACCGCGATTTCACATGAAATGTCTAAATAGAAGCTTTGTCTTTCTTCGTTTATTTTCAAAAAAACAACCATGCGGCCATAGTTTGGAAATGTTGTCCACTCTAAGAACAAAGATGTCATCTATATAAAAAGTCCATATTTTAAAATTGACGACCATTATTTTTGTATTATTGCTACAGGGATCCGAATGGTTTCCTAAACTATTTATAACTGAACAATAATTCATTTTATTTAATATAATTAATACATAATAATCTAGCTTGGTTCCTTCCATGTACCTTTGCATAACTTAATACACCGTACAACCAAGCATGCAGCTGGCACAAGGTCCTTGGCTACCAGCTTATTATCCTCTTAAAGTTGCTAACATAACAACCCTCCCTGGGGAGACTCAGTTGAAACTTTCTAACACAGTTATCCCCTCTCTATCCGGCAGTCTTATTACATTTAAACCATTTATTTTCTCTTATACATAAAATTTGAACAATTATTTGACGTTTCCAGGGCCTAATGCAAACTATTTATGGTATGTAAATAGAAGATAATCCTAGAGGATGAAAAGTATACTTTTAATAATCAATGTGTGTACAGTATTCATGTATTTATTTTAATCGCAGAGACTATTTATAGTGGGTAAAATTATTAATAAAATGCCTAATATCTATATAACTATTAACAACGATAGTTGTGCAATAGATAAAGCCCCGAAACTAATTTTAGTTAAAAAATACTGGTTTTAATACAAAACAGCATACATGTTATTTAAATAAAGTATATGTTGTATAATCCACTATTCTTTTGTTTTTTTTGCATGCAATTGTTTATAAAGTTATGCATTCATTGAGTCACATTCTGTTCTAGCCCAGTCCCACTGTCATACTACAAGACGAACGTCAAAGATGACTTTTCTAAGATTTGCCCCTGAATTATATATAAAGAGTGAACAACTAATAAGTACAGGCAAAGAATTGACAAATGCAAAGCAGAGAGACAGGTTGTGGTATTATAAGGGGGATTATCGAGGGGAATAGCGGGTGATTGGAGGAATCGATCGTTGCCTGGTTACCGGCCAAACAAACCGTCGCTCGTTAGCACCGCAAGACAGCGCCACTCACTGTCAATCGTGACTCATCCGGTGACAGGTGGCTGGGGCGCCGCGCAATAGGGGGCGCCGCATCGTGGGGGGCGCCGGTGCCGTGCAGTGGAGAGCGGCGTGCAGTGGGGGGTGCCGTGTCACTTAGCTGTCAAACTGTCATGTCTGACACCAACCATAAAGGACGTATTTTGCATTGTGATTTTAACATCATGACGACAATATTTAGAGTTAAGACTCATCAAATTTTAAACTTTCGTAGATAGCAATCTAATGTGGATGAATAAAAACGTGTAAAGTTTTTTAACCTTCATTCAATAGTATAGTCAATCAATTATATTCGTAACTTTTGGATTCATTCAATGTGACTCAAGCCATTTAATGTACTTCATCGTAATTTTTATCACGATTTTCCATGCCACTTCCTCAACTTTCTACGAAATAGGGTTCACAATGTTTGTTTAAACAAAGTAAACATTTCCCCTAAAGTCACAGACCGATTAGGTAGTTTTGAAGATAAGTCAGACAAAAATATTTAACACATATTTTTAGATACAAAACAACTTTATGCTGTAAATATCATACTTTTTCAAGCTACAAAAATTCAATTTTGGGGGTTCCTTAATTGGTTTTAATATATAACCCTATCGAATAAAAAAATTTGTAAAGGCCTTATCAAAGTAAGCAGAATTGTACAAACCTAATGTCGGGTTCATGTTAAAATGAAAATGTTAAATGGTTATCAATTTTCTAGTTAAAATATGCATCAGACTTCAGACAATTAACAGAGGTATTAACTATAATAAAATATTATTCTATCCTTTTAACACAAAATCTGGTGCTACAAATTTTCATTTTGTTGCCAAAATCGACCACACATTTTCAAATAGTTCATAAGGTGGCCCCACATTTACAAAAGTAAACCTCTAGAGACCATTAATTTTAAAGGACTAATTGAATAAACATAACTACGTAATACTGAGATTAATGTTTCGCTACTTTTTTATTTTAAAGCCTTACTGAATTAACCGAAATCTTACGTAAACATAAATGCTAACAAGACGTATTATGAGAAGAAAAAGTAAATTTATAACTCTTAGAATAGAACAGCATACTAAAGTGAAACCAGTTCTTCACATTTTTGCATTTGTTACTTTGTATCCTGTAACTGGTTTGAAACATTAATTGCCAAGGATATGCTGTAGTTGATATGAGATTTTCTAGGAAAGATATGATATCTCTCCAGATAAAAGGCCCCCGGTGGATCATTTCAACGGCAAACCCAATTTGGTTACAATTTACCATAACAAATGGGTTTAGTTGTAAAATAACTAATTAAATATAGCAACAATTTTTGAAAGGCTGCCAATTTGAAAAGGAGCAAGGTAACCAAAATGTGGAGTTTACTTGATTGTGTTCTTCGGAATTAGTTCATTAAAGTCAATAGCCACTCGAATGCAGTTTACATTAGGGCATTCCCTTTAAATGATATTTTGGAAGCAGGGGAAGGTATAGCATGTAGCATGTATTTTATTGCTAAAAAATATCTTTGTAATATCTTTTTATAAAATATTAGGAATAGATTCATGAATATTCAACCCGCCAGGGAATTTTTGAACGTTACGTTGGTTACTAAGGTAGCTTAAAAATGTGGCATAAATTCTGAACATCCATGTATGTATTCCGCGTGGTAAACCACAGTTGCGGCTAGCGTTCTCGTAGTGTACACACTTGCATGTACTAATAGTGCGGTCAGGCCACAGTTGCGGCAGTCCTCCTCGTAGTGTGCACACACACACACACACACACACACACACACACACACACACACACACACGCTATGCATGTGCTGACACTGCGGTCAGGCCAAGCCGCTGCGCTGGTGAAGCCATATGGCGGTCGTGGTGAGTCGACGATGATTCCTTGCATCGGTATGTGGAGCTAACTAAGTAAGAAACAAAACCTGCTAGGTAGTTTGAATATTTAAAATGCCTTAAAAAAATTCGTTATGTAGAATTTACGTTTAACAGTTCCTAGAAACCGTTATTATAAATAACTCCAATTTAGCATCAGCAGTTATTAGGGCAATACAATTATTTTATACAAATTTAACAATATTTTATTTTGATCCCTAAAGCATAACATGTGACTAACAAACTATAAGGATAGTTTGCGACAATGTTTAGTGTATTTGTTGTGAGGTATGCCCTTAATCTCTAGATGAAAAGTTGTCTAAAGTTTCATACTAATGTTAACGATATTATATTAAGTAATCCTGTCATTAACTAAATAAGCTACTTATAATTTACATTCAATAATTCAATGAAATAGCCATGGACCAAACGGAATCAAATATTGCTGAAATACAAGAACAATAAATTTAAAAGGGTGTTGTAAATATAGAACAGATTCAGTGATTTTTATTTCATGTTTATATACTGAGAATAGTAAGCAGACGCTTTTAGTTTGCAACGGCTCTGAGTTAATTGATCGCAAATAAGCGTCCAATTAGCCTGAGTTTCCATCTCACCATTCGAGCTTTTGATGGTTTTAAAACATCGGATTAATTAAAGTTTGTATCCAGTTTTATACTTTGTTTCATAGATAGATCTTAGTTTCTTTTTCTGTTATCGGACTCTTTTCTCCGTAAAAATAGTGGTAACCTAAACACGTTTCATTTGCACTTTCAATCCGGTTTTAAGGTTTAAAATTACTTGCCTTATTATGTATCAGGACACACAATGTATTTTGTAAAAAAAAACGAAGGAATGTACTTAATAGTTTGTTTAAGATTACTTTTGTATTTATCGAATCATGACGTTATCTGATGTATGTAGGTCCACATGTTTGTTCATAGATCGATTTTATCTGAGGATATATTGCTTTGGTAACCGTATTAGACGATTTCCAGTAAAAATATATTTAAAAATATTGTTTGTTTAACATTTAAATTACGTTGAATTATTTTTTTTTATAAATGGCATAACAAATAAGTAAAAACTCTACCTGGCGTCCCGGTATATGCAAAGGTGTTTCAAGGGCCATGGCAATTACTACTTTGATTTTAATTATAATCGTAAAAAGTAAAATACAACTAAATGACTGATATCATTCTTCGGAACAAGTTTATCTCTACTTCCGTACCAAAGTGAAAATGGACCTGATTTATTTTAATGACTACGTAGTAATTCACGCACAGAAAAGAAAAGATAAACAGGGACGCTCTTTTCATAGTATTTTTCCCTAATTTTTATTATAGAATAATTATTCACTTTTCAAAAAGAAAACCCGGTAAGTTAAGTTAAAAAACTATAAATTTTTTTTACAAAAAGGTGCATAATACTGTTATAAGAATAACAAATCGCTTTGGTTATGAATTAAAAAATAATTATAATTATTTTCGTAATTTAAAATGTTGCTTTTTTATATTATGAAAAATACACAAATGCCTCAATGAATAAAAAAGGGTCTGCTAAAACACGATATTATTGAAAATATTATGCGTTTGTTTAGTGAACTTGTCTGAGGTAATACGAAACGTAAAGAGATTTACAACGAATTACTGAGTGAATGGGAAAAGGCCAGGAAAGAGAGGAACGATTCTATCAGCTGATTGAGAGCCTGTTGTCCAATTGATTGGATTGGACGGCTCTTTTCATTTGACTGTCAAATAGAAGCCCAACTGATCGTTGTCTGACATACTGAATTGGTTACCTGAACGTGAACTCATATTAAATTGAAACACAACTCGTTGACAAATATTTAAAATAACCTTTTATGTCCCTTCCTCTTTCGGCCTAATGACGACTGGAGTCACCGGTCGAGCTCGATTCCCTTGTAATGTATTCATGTGAATGTTGTAAGCAAGAGCAGTAAAAATGTAAATAAAGGTTGCAGTGACGTCAGACGTAATTTATTATATTTTTCGAAAGTAACTTAAGATTCGTTTTTAATTTTAACCATATATATATATATACTAATAATAATTAAAATCAGCTCATGAATGTGTAATAAAGTCATTGATACTACCATAACCTGGTGTTTCTAGGGTTGAATTTTATTTTTATACAAAATCTCAGTTTTGGCTAAATGTCGACAAGATTAAATCCAGTCACCATTAACGTTCCAAAGTTATATACATAGTTAGAAGGGAAAAGGGAATTTTTAGATAATTTATGAGTATATAAACATATTTTCTAAGCATATTTTTTTAGTTAAATGATGCAGTAGGGATGTAAAGATGTGAGTAGACTACAAACTTTGAAAAAATAGGTTTTTCCAGACCTACTGAAGGTTCTATTTTAAGTAGGGTAGCTGAATCATGTTGAGGGTAAGTCTGTGAAATGGGGGTTAGGAGGGAAGGGTCCGGACTGGAGGGCATCAAGTCCCAGGGCCTTTTGGGACTAGGGCTCATGTCAGTCTTCTAGTTTCAAGATTTTCTGAATTAATGGCTGATACATTCCAGGCTCAAAATTATTTATATATATATATATATATATATATATATATATATAATTCGTTAAAAAAATATTTATTTAACAACAGATAACATATCTATGTTCTTTAATTTGCCTCCTGACAACAACGTAAAAAGAACTTAACGGGTTAGTTGGGTCACAATCATATTGTGTTTCATTTACTAAAAAAAGGATATTAGAATAAATAATAAATATACAAATAAATATGCCTATAATAAAATATAACAATAATAGGCAACAGAGTTTAATCGTCGTACTTAATTTGGCAGAACAACTGTTAAGTATCCTAAGGCGCAACCCCCATCTAGTTACAACAAAAACCTTCGCAGCTCATCTATCCAGTTCTTCACGCTCACTATGCAGTCCTCGAGTTTCTACACTAATGCGAGTGATTCATGGAAGAGATTCCTGGGCACTGGTTCTCTCAGCGCAACAAAAAGTCCTCGTTTGGCTTAAAAGCTTTGGTGTGAAGGACGTTTCACAATCTATACAGAATTATTTTTTTAATGGAAAACTAAAACCATTTTAATGCAACTTTAAAATTTGTTTATTACTTGTAAAAATATAACTAACAACGGATTTATATATATATATATGGTGAGTTTTAAATGAGTGTCGCCCCCTAATGTTTCTACATTTCTTAAGATATCGACTCCAGACCACCCCCGATCATTGTTGAACAACTTGTAGTTCATTTTGACCTAGTTAATATTTTTGGCTGCCATATTGGATTCAACAATTTATTTTTAAATGTAAAGGTGGGGTTGTGACCCATCATGTAGAAGTACTTTTTACGGTGAAAACAATGCAGCAATCCGCCGCAGTTCGTTTTTGAAAATCTTTATTTTTCTCAAGATATTGGCGAATTAGAAAAATTAATTTTGGAGAGAGTTTTAAGGGTCCCAATCTTTAAACATATTACATTAAATAATGACCATGAACTACTACCAATCCTTGTTGAGTGGCATTCACTTCATTTTGAAGGAATTGAAAATTTCGGCCGCCATCTTGGATCCGCCATTTTGGAATAAGTGATTTTTTTTCAAATGTAAAGGTAAGATTGTGACCCATCATTTCTAACTATTTTTCCACGCTGAAATCAATGCCGTAATCTGTTTTCAAATATCACCTTTCATTCTCGTGGTATTGTCACTTTTTTAAATGTTAAACAGAAATTTTTCAATGTCAGGAAAACGAAAGATGATATTTGAAATCGGATTGCGGCACTGATCTCAGCGTAGTAAAAAACAGTTGGAAATTATGGATCACAACCCAACCTTTACATCTGGAAAAATACTTATTCCAAAATGGTGAATCCAAAATGGTGGCCGAAAATTTTAATTTCATCAAAATGAAATGAATGCCACTCAACAATGATTGGTTCATGGTCATTATTTGACTTAATGATGTGAAATGGGTATGTTTTAAGGTTGGGACCCTTAAAACTCTTTCCAAAAGTAATTTTTATAACCCTCCAATATGTTGAAAACAATTAAGGATTTTCAAAAACGGATTGCGCCATTGTTTTCACCGTAAAAATTACGTCTATGTGATGTGCCACAACGCCACCTTTACATTTAAAAATAAAAAGTTGAATCAAAAATGGCGGATCCAAGATAATGGCCAAAAATATTAACTAAGTAAAATAAAGTATAAGTTGGTTAACAATGATCGGGGGTGTACCGGAGTCGATATCTTAAGAAATGTAGACAAAATTAGGGGGAGAGTGGGGGGACTCATTTAAAAATCACCCTGAATATGTCTTATACTATGCAATACTTTAATTATTGATATACAATTATATTCAAAAATACTTTTTATTTATTGGCACGGCACGTTGCTTGGAATATTTCGTAGCGTAATTTACTAATGTTGTTGTTAGGATAGTTTAGGTAATTTAAATCGAATAACCACGGTTCTAACT
Source organism: Allygus modestus (assembly GCA_963675035.1). Taxonomy (NCBI): domain Eukaryota; kingdom Metazoa; phylum Arthropoda; class Insecta; order Hemiptera; family Cicadellidae; genus Allygus; species Allygus modestus. The sequence continues at coordinate 317,508,880 of OY776112.1, forward strand.
TATCACATTCTCTACAATTTTATTTAAGTTGTATTTAAGAATTATTCCTGGATTTCTTAATCTCTATACATTTTAACGATCAGGTAATAGAATGAGCTACATTTAATATGAGTCATCTATGATTGCAGTCGGCTTAGAAAGAAGAGAAAACAATAATTTTTTAGTAATTGAAATTGTGGTAAACGTATGCCGTTGGGCTGAGTAATCCTGTCCGACCGGTTCTTGATTCAGAGTCTCCTTTGTTAACTGTTAACGTAATATCGTAAATACATCAGAATTTTTAACATTTTGCTACAGTTAGGCTTTGAGTAACAACAATTGTTTTCAGCGTTAATGATTCCTACCTAAGTAGCTCTTGCAAAACAATATAAACAAATTTATAATACACGATAAAACTAAATGATTTTTAAATTTGTGTACAAAAAGTTTAGATTTTAAAGAGTTTCTTAATGCAATGGTACACTTACTACACTTCTAACGTAATATTTTACGTTCGAACGTACATATAACATCAGTTACACACAAATTAATCTCTTTGTACCCAATATTAACGGTATTAACTTAATTTGAGTAATAACTTTTGGTTCCAATTGAAAAAGAAAATTGCTCCTTAATGAAACCCTTTATGACAGTACAAGAAACCTACTAAAATTTGAAAAGTCATAAAGTACCTATAACTTTACTTCCGTCACGGAACAACAGGCACCAGGCAGTGCCGGCTCCACTACGTCATTGCAATCAATACTCAAGCCCTGTCTATAAACCAATCGACCTTAGATAGGAGGTGTGTCTGACGGTGCTACAGGCACATAAAAAAGACAATAGTAATAGAAAACATAACTTGCTCGCAGTGTGCAGCTAGTGGGCTGTACAAGTCGGCAATATAATATTGAATTAGGAAATACTAACGATTAACAAGGTTATTGTGTACATTTTAATTTTATACGAAATCCAAATTTTTCCAAGCTCTGGTTATGGTGTGTTAAATACATTACGAAATAATTTACGAAATATAAATTACTATATTATTTACGACTGAAATTTACGGGACTCTAAAATCCCATATTAAGAATATTATTTATATTATAGAAAAACAAATATTTGTATTTGATAATTAAAAGATTATTATAATTAATTAAATAAATATAAGTTGTCCAAATGTAGAAGATAAAATGACTAAATGCAGTACAACCTTTCCCAAAACACTAGCTACCACTAACTTACCTAGTAACATTCTTGTAAAAATAAATGATTGTCTACTCCGAACAACGATATAACTAACAAAAGTGAAATTTCTCTATAAAAAATATTTAGTACGTGTTATGTAGTGTAATTACTCTAGGAAATGGCTTTATACTACTGAAGACTATTACGTTTTACTGTATACTTATTAATTTAAAATATTAACTGTTTACTGTGCCGTACAACTGAGATATTATTTATTTAAAATGAAAGTACCAACTGACTTCAGTTACAACGTTGTTTTTTGTACAAGTCAGTTTGTCTGTGTATAGCCTTGGAGGAAAACGTCCTCAGACTAAGGCAAAATTAGTTATCTGTTACAAATTATGGTATATATTATGCATAATTAGCATGGTATTGGATTTTAGAATCCAGAATACGTAACAGAAAATTGTAGTAAACTATTAAAAAGAGTAAATTGTTACTATTAATTACACTGCACTTAATTTGTATGGTTTTTTTCAATTGGGCAACACTAATTTTTTGATTTTTACCACGTTTTCCATGTTTTGGGTGCATGGAGACAAAACCACATCTTCGGCGTACGACAACATGCTAGTTACAACGTTGTTTTGCACCCAAAAGTTTGCCGTGGTTTTGAACAGCTGTTTAGAGCTGCCAACATTCGCAACGCAGAATACTATATACAACGTTGTTCTGCTAAGAATAAATGGTTACTAAGCTGTCGGTTATGAGGTTGTTCGGTGGATCTATTCAAGTATGTAATTGAAAGGAAAATATTGTTACCATATTATGTAAGGCGAGCAGTGCTAGAGGTGATCTCTGATACTGCAACAACACTGTTTCTACGGGCTAACAGTGTGGTGTGCCTCAACGCTGTCAATTATTGTGATATCTCATGCAGAACTCCCTTCGACTTCCTATTGGATTTACTTCAATATAAATACTGATCCGATGTAAATTTTCCTAAAACTCTTAATCTTACAGGACCTTTATAAAAAAGACGAATCATGACAAAATGGTTTGGACATTTGGTCCAAATATTCTCAAGATAATGTCAGCAGATAAATAATATTTATATTAGGGCACAGTTTTTATGGTGGGCTACCTATCACCTGTCTTTGGCACCGACTTTACTTAATTCATAAATAATAAAAATAAAATCTAGAATATAGTTTACAGAAAGAATTGCCATGGAAAAACAATAATACTTGCTAATATTGATGCCTTTCATTTTTCAATAGTTATAGACCACAGATATTTATCACGGTCCTAATACTATAACTATGATAAAGCAATGATTGATCAGAGAAGGTTCTGTTATTTTTTAAGTTAAATATAGTAACATATTAGATCAACCGTAGAGGGCCAACTGAGTTAAAACCACACGATAATAATAATGCGTTACAATTAATAGTTTTTAATTGGGTTGAGTTATTATTTTATGGTACATTTTATGTATATAAACATCTTAAAACATTAATAGGATTTTGTTATAAATCTATCACTACCACTAAATGGTGTCTGTAGATTGTCTATGCGTTATTATAAATACATGGAACATTCGGAGTCTGAAGACTCAAATGAAAACAAAGACCCCTTAAGGTAATTCCTCGAAGAAGTTTTCTTCTAAAATCTATCAAAAACTCTCCTTTATCCAAACCAATTGTTTTCGTGTGTAATATAAAGTAGTATATAATAATATAAAAAACTGTACAGGAAAAGAAGTAGCAAAGTCACCGGATGTATTACAGTAACGATGACTTCGGAGTAATTTAAGCAGAGAAGGAAGACCCCCAAAACGTAAGAAAAACGAGGAATCAAGGTTGCCCTTGGGCTTCCAATTACCCCTGAGGTGTTCACGAACCTGGGAGCGCGTTGTTGTTCACGCGTGGGTCCCAGCCACAACATGATGTTAACTAAGAAGGACTGGAGACTAACACACACACATATTTCCGAAATAATGAATCTTTTATAAATTATTTGTATATTTAAGCAGTGACATAAGCATTGTAATTGAACAGTAATTGATTCCGGATTATAACAAATAAATCAAGTAATTTGCTCAATATTTTATTTACAGTACCTTTTACTGTAGTAAAGGCTTTGGAAATTGTTGGATATTATCATTTAGTATGTTCTAGTAGTGATATATTTACAATACAAATATTTTCAAAACAATTTAAATTATATTATACATTTGTTATTTCGCATTACTTGTTTCATAATATTGAAAGTTAGTTAACACAATAAATGTATGAAATTTTGTATTCCTTTAATTATTGTAAAATTTCCTATAAAGTATGTGTGAAATTACAATACGCGTCTTTATTTGGGTGAAGTGACTCTTGGAATGTAAAGTAAGAAGAGTTTCCTTATGATACTATTCTTAGAGTTATTTCGTTAAGCTTTGGCTGTGAACATGTCGTACAGGGGACTTTTTCTGTTTTACCTCCTGTCATTATGGATCCATATTTTTAATTGTTTTTACATAAGTATGTAGACTTTTTTAATAAGACGTATAATTGTTGCTTATACAAATAAAAGTTAGACTGGTATATTATCATTCGGTATGTTATGTGGTAAAAACATTCGCAGATGCAAACAATTGAAATATAGCTTATTTGTTGTTTCATCAGACTGTTGTATTGTTTTCTCAGTAAATTTTAAAATATATTATTTTGGGGCCAAAAATGTCAAAGTCAACCTGTGTGACGCGTGAGAGATTCAGTGCAAAAGAAAGTGTCCTGTTGAATGAAATTGGTGCATTGTTGAATATGCAAAGTGCCATAACTCCGAAGGATGACAAATTAGTTTCATGATTTCAAATAAATTCTAAAATAAACTAGGTAGTCAATACAAAGAAATTTAAAACTTCCTTAAATAGCCATTTGTCAATAAACAAATACTATTTGTTTGCTGTTCTTGATATGGGGTAAATCCTTAGGTAGCATAGTATATTGTTTGCATTATAAGTGTAAATTACATAATCCTATAATTATTACAATATTTTCGCGTTAGTAATAATCTGAAGTTCGCCAGATCGATTCGGAGCAAAGTCCTAAATTTTGTGAAGGTTCGAAACTGGATCCAGCGGCCATTGAGCTATTAATTAATTATTCTGGCTGAAGAATCAGTCGGTCTTAATTAGTAATAAGGCTACACAAGGCATCTCACTCATACTATACTCATCGTTCATTCATATTCGCCAGAAAATTCGCCATAGTTGCGTCGGCGTCTTACGCAGTGATTCAGTGATTAAATAGAGTTCAATAATACAAATTTTGTTTTTTTGGTTTATACTAATCTATCTTTTGGCACATAAATAACATTTAAACATCAGATTTTTTATTATTAAATTTTAAACTAATTTTTATATTATTAGCTGTTCCCGGCTCACATAATATTTGCATTATAACATTAAAAAATAAACAGATGTTTAAAATACTTTAAATGAGACATCTGATACAACTATATCAGGTCTTTCCTCCACAAGAGTAACATGTTAACTTTGAAGTCCTGTGGAGTGAATCCCTAAGACTTTTATTAGTGGTTTAAACCTTCCTATGGTCAACGTGAATAACCATACAGAGTTTCATTAACAGGTTGAGTGGTTTAGTAGTCAATAAGGAACTGCAATCTATACATTGTTTACGTATACATATAGATTTACATACATTAATTTATATTGATATAGATTGTGTCCCTATGCTTTACTTAACTGAAGGAGACGAAAGAGAGAAATGCTATGTAACTGTTGAAACATTACATCTACGTGAAATTACAATAATCAAACTAAAGTTAATTATTAATTTTTAAATACATATTTATAGTTCTATAAGGTATGAACCGTTTAAAGAAATTGTTTACTATTCCAGGCAAAAAATTAAAACTAAGTAAAAATCGAGTAATTAGTTGTTTAATAAAATAAAATTTAGGTTACAAAACATAATGGATCCTAACAACACATTTCATACATATTTACACTGGTATTTTGTTGTTTCAGGTAAGAGTTCGTTCAATCCTCATACATGTAAGTAATTACACCTCAAATGGATTGGGTTGTATTATTATTTATATTATATATATATATATATTATTTTATATATGAATTGTTGGGTATTTATTATTTTGGCATTATTGGTTGTTGGATGCATTTTTACTGCTCATAAAATATTAGGAATCAAGATAAATTATTTCAAATATAACCTTCGTATGCCTATCAAAAGGATCAGTTGAACTCTGAGCTTTCTTTCTATCTACATGCTGATATTATAAAATCTCATTTAAATTTCCGATATTAGCAAAACTTTAGAAAAGGAAATTTATGTTAATATAAATAAATTATTTCATTGAATTTTGGCTATTATGAACAAAATAATAGAAGTCTCAAGTGGTGAAACCAAACGGGTTTATTGGACTAATAATTGCAAACAATCCACCATCATAAAACAAGTTTAATGGAGTTGAAAATCAGCTAACACAACGTTTGTTTTACGACTCATTAGCTGTTATAATTAGAGTGCGGAATGAACCATTACAATTATAATGTATGCTTATATGGTATTTAACTGAATGTTTTTATTGTTTCCTTTGTTGGAACGTTTTTTTATTGATATATTTGCAGGAAGGCAAAATGCGACTGAGTATAATTCGCATTATTGCCCTGCCCTAAAAGCTGGTGTCATACACATCACAATACATATCATATTACATATTTACCTTATGTATAGTATTTTAACGAGGACGGTAATAAAACAAAACTCAATTTGTAAAAAAATCAACATTCATCATTGAAATCAATGCCAAATAGCTTTCCATTAATCGTGTCAACATGTCCCTGAAAATATTTGTACATTTATAAGAATTTCTAAACAAAATTAATTCGACGCTCTATACTTGTAGGTGTTATAAACATTTTCGAACTTCTAATTCAAACTACTTTACAACTTTCATTTTAATTAAAAACTTTGAAAATGTTTATCGATATATCAACATCAAGTATTAAGTCAATAAATATTGAAAAGTTGATATATTTTTATATTAAAGAAATAACTGTTTGACGTAATTCCTTTACTTTTGGAATATAAGAGTGTTTTTACCTTGTGTTTTGTTACATTCTGACAAGCCAGGGGTCAGGGTTCAATCTACAACAATCCTCAACGGATATAAAGTGTGCGATTATGCCAATTCAAACTGTAGGTCCATCTTTCTAGGAAAAAAAAATACCCCCGTCGCAGCAAACCTGCATACTCAGCAAATTTCCAATGTAGATATAAATGTCTTAATACTACATAAACCCACTTACCAAGTTTCATACAAATAAATTCAGAAATAAGCGATATATACAATTTTAATAATTATTCTCCATAAGAATAAAATTGGGGCTGAGTACGCAGGTTTGCTGCAACAAGGAACACAAAAAATGGATGCTAATTTCAATATAACTCAACTAGGTGAAGTCGTATACCAGTTTTTATTCATTTATGTTCATAATTAAGGGAGATAGAGCATTTAATTATTCTCCATAAGAATAACATGGGGGCTGAGTACGCAGGTTTGCTGCTACGGAAGCCTTTGGAAAAATTTTTTTTTGGAGAAAATATCAATAGACCACAACGAGATGAAGCTGTATACCAAGTTTCGTCAGTATACGTTCACAAATAAGCGAGATATAAAAATTTTCTTTTCCTCCATAAGAATAAAATTAGACAACGTGCTGTGTTTAGCACTTTCAATATCTCGGTAACCAATTGACGTAGAGGAATGATCAAAATACCAAATTGTGTATTTTTAAGCCTAATCCAATGGTGAAAACCTAAATTTGACTATTTTAAAAATAATATGTAAAAAATAAAAAAATAAACATTTTTGGGGTAGAAAACCCCCTCAAAATACCCCTTCGGATAGAGCGATCTGGCTGGTTTTCGAACTTACACTCATAAATGTTGCTTTACACGTTTATACCAAGTTTCATAAAAATCAGGTCATTTTTACGAGAGTTATCGTACTCACGGACACATATATATATATATATAAAACCTAAAAACCCTCAAAACCTCAAAACGAAAAGTTATTATGGTCGCGGGCCTAGGTATTACCATGCTGACTACAGTAATAGCTTCTTCCCTATAGGGGAAATTCGCTAAAAAACATATAAGCAAAAATAGACTCCAAGGCAAAGAGAATTATTTTAAAGGTAGAGATCTCCCCGCACTTAAAGTCACGCGATAAACCCATCTGAGAAGTGCCTTGGATGAAATGGATGATTTCAGTGGCCTAATAGTGAAGAGCATGAATAAAAAAACTAGTACTCACATAAAAATACTTCCAAAATTAAGAAAGTTAAAGTTATAAGTTAATGACAAACAAATTATATACTTAATGTTGTTATTACTTTGTACGCGTATATTATTAACATTTGTATTTTTAAATATGAATACGTATATTAAAAATATATACATACATGGAAACATTAGAAATACATTAAAAATATTTACGTTTATGTTTCATGTTTGTAATATTAGAGTATACATTTTGTTAACAGTGTACAGTGTTAACAATAGATATGTCAACATTTTCACTATCTGATAAAGTCAATTAATGAATGTATCTTAAGCTATGCTTTAAACTATTAAAAGTTGTGCTGAAACCAAAGTAAAATAAAAACTAAAACCACACAGAAAAACTAAAGAATAAAATAAACCGTTTAACAAATACATAATTCAAGGTATCTTAGAAACACGTTATGTCTTCATCCAAGTGCTAAAATATCACATTAAGTCTTATTCGCTACGTGGAGGTTGTATTACGGTGAGAAATGGTGCCCACGTGCGGCTGGTATTTTTCAGGAGCTTTTCTGGATTTTCCACAAATAATGGCAGCAATTAGTGGTACTCGTTTAGGCTTTAAAACAATTTAGTTAAATATTCTCTTTAGTAACGAGGGGCATAAATCAGCTGCGATTCTAATAAACGTCCTTAACTCCCAACCTAATGTGGTCCGGTTTTATATGTATTATTTTCTCGTATTGTTTGTTGTTGAAGCGTGTGTAAATTAGTTAACTCTAATTACAATATTTTTTTATTTAAGAGTTACTAGGTTTGTCAAAAGTCATAAATTATAAAACTAAGAAATAAAAATGATACATTTAAACTTCCCTGAAGTCTAACCCAAACAATAAATAAAGTTAATATAATTTCGATTTCCAACCATGAGCCTTATTGATCAAAAACGAAATATTTGTGCAATGAGTTATCGGTGCTTGTACGAAAGATTTAACCTGAATGACTCAGAACACGCAGCGTTATCGTAAACGCACGCAACGCACGCTCGGCACGTGCCATAGACATGATGCGCATCAGCGAGATCGATGCAGTGGGACATCCCACACAGCATTCATTCATCAATACCGATATAAAAATAACAAAATTATTTATAATTGTTAACAATTAAGGTTATTTGCTTTGATATACAATAAAACATATATATTATTTGGACAATCTTGTTGAAACCGGATTCTTGATTTATGTTTTTTTCTATTATACTTAAATGTACAATATATACATTTTTGTTTCCCTAAACATATATTCTGCCATGTGAGGAAAGTACTATGAAAATAATACTGACCTGAACCGTTAACGTTAATTTTAAATATTTTTTTCAAATTATTGTGTTATCTTTGGGAGAAAATGTGGTGATCAACCTATAATCTTGTGTTGACTCTTTAGAAAGGTTAAAATTCAGTAAGTAGCCTTCATAAATAGCCTTCATCAAAGTTGTATTTTACGCAATGTCTATATTTTCGGAGTTTAATATGTTTAGATCTACTGGGAGAATTTTTGAAGCGTCAAGGGCAGATCACAAAGAGTTTACTCAATCAATATGTTTAATGATTAGAATAACAACGAAAGGACTTCGTAAAATGTTCAAAAAGTGTATGTAGACGCATAGTATATCACAAAAGAACCCCAAGGAGATTGCATACAAACATCATTGACAGGTAAACCACAGCAAGAACCACATAGAGATTATGTAAAAGCAACATGGCCGAAGTATCATAGCAATAACAACTGGAGATGATGTTCAAGCAACATTGGCGAATGTATCATTTCAATCACCGCATGAATGTGATATTTGAGCAACATTGGCGGATGTATCATATCAATCACTGCATGAATAAGATATTTGAGCAACATTGGCGGATGTATCATATCAATCACCACATGAAGATGATATTCGAGCAACATTAGCGGATGTATCATATAAATCACTGCATGAATATGATATTTGAGCAACATTGGCGGATTTATCATATCAATCACCACATGAAGATGATATTCGAGCAACATTGGCGAAAGTATCATATCAATCACCGCATGGAGATGATATTTGAGCAACATTGGTGGATGTATCATATCAATCACCACATGAAGATGATATTCGAGCAACATTGGCGAAAGTATCATATCAATCACCGCATGGAGATGATATTTGGGCAACATTAGCGGATGTATCATATCAATCCTGCATGAATATGATATTTGAGCAACATTGGCGGATGTATCATATCAATCACCACATGAAGATGATATTCGAGCAACATTGGCGAAAGTATCATATCAATCACCGCATGGAGATGATATTTGGGCAACATTAGCGGATGTATCATATCAATCCTGCATGAATATGATATTTGAGCAACATTGGCGGATGTATCATATCAATCACCACATGAAGATGATATTCGAGCAACATTGGCGAAAGTATCATATCAATCACCGCATGGAGATGATATTTGAGCAACATTAGCGGATGTAACATATCAATCACTGCATGAATATGATATTTGAGCAACATTGGCGGATGTATCATATCAATCACCACATGAAGATGATATTCGAGCAACATTGGCGAAAGTATCATATCAATCACCGCATGGAGATGATATTTGAGCAACATTGGTGGATGTATCATATCAATCACCGCATGGAGATGATATTCTAGAAACATTGGCAATGTATCATACCAATCACCACTTGAAGATGATATTCGAGCAACATTGGCGAAAGTATCATATCAATCACCGCATGGAGATGATATTTGAGCAACATTGGTGGATGTATCATAACAGTCACCGCATGGAGATGATATTATAGCAACTTTGGCAATGTATCATATCAATCACCACATGAATATGATATTCGAGCAACATTGGCAGATGTATCATATCGTTCACCACATAGAGATTACATCCAAGCAGCATTGTCAGACGTATCATGTAAATAACCACGTAGAGAATATAAGTGAGCAGCATTGTCGGATGTATCATAGCAATTACCACTTGGATTTTTTTGCCGGAGTAATTGGAACAACAAACGAAGACCACCAAACATTAGGAGGAATCGCCGTAAATCAAGGTTAGCCCTGAGCGTCCAATTACGACCCGCTGTCAGCGGCTTCCTGCGTTATTGTGCTACAGTGGATACTCCAGCAATTACGTTGTTTCATTTAAAAACTAGACCTTCAAAGCAATGAAAGGAATCGCATTATCCTTTTCATCGCGCTATCGCAATATTGTAATAAATTTATAGTATGTGTTTGCTAAAACAATGCAATCTGAACTGTATGGATATGTATGGATATGTTTAATTTACTACAGACGTGTATTAGATATTAAGATTAATATTTTTAAATCCATGCTTATGGAATGCTAAATTAATATAACTAATTTTTCATTATTTTATGTTACTATTTACTAACATTAGTAGTGATTTCACAGTTTGTAATAATAATGCAAACATATGTATATTGAAATTTTATGCTTTTGAAACAAGTAAGTATTTTATAGTTAGTATTATTATTCCATTTAGTTTATTTCTTTACAGAGGGAGTAGTCCTGAAAAGTCCCGAGAAGGTTTAGAGTAATTTTAAAGGGAAGAGGTGGAAATTTTAATTCGTATTTGGGTATTGGTTAAGCTAAATTATTTCTTTTAATTTATATATTCGATATACCTCAGTAATAGGACTATGCAAGTTTTGTGGAACATCTTAACACGATGCATAGTTAATAGAGTTAATTCATATTTAAATGTAAAATCTTGCTGTAAACCGTGATTAATAAATTTGACCTAATAAAACCGACCGCAATTTATACTTGTATTTTGTTTTATTTGGCTTAATTTGGCTTTCGTAATAATTGTAACTAGTAGCCCGTCACGGCTTCGCTCGCAATCACAGTACAATGTTATGATTGAGGAGTTAGTTACATTCTTAAAGCACTTGGGGGACTGAGATTTGCTCGAAAAGGTTTGTCAGTTTGTTAAAATTTCGAGAGTACACTACTTACATTCACGGTTCCTCACCAAGGCGAGCATATTTGTTTGGTTATTTACTCGTTTAATTTCATCTTGAACATATCTGCTTGGTATTTAATCTTCTCGTGATTTAATTGTTCTCGAAATTTATATATAGTCGAATAAATGTATAATGATAGTTATGTGCACATTTGTTCAAATCACGATCCTCACTAAATCGCATGACACTTTACCAAGTGAGTGTTATTTTTACAATGGAATGGTTGATTTTGAACATCTGTTATGATTCTTTTGATTTTATTTTCAAATCTTAACCATAACCCCAATGTTAGTTTTTTCGAATAATTTTCTATGCAAAACATTACTTTTCCATGGATGAGGCCTGATTAGAACATATCTAATAATTCATAAATTCGAAAGCTCCAACCTTTAGAGAGCCTTAAAGTAGAGAATTTTTGAAGCAGGAGTATAGACAACGGTTTTATTCTTATGTGCTAACTATCATCCTAACAAATTAATTCTCAATCGGTCCTGTTAACTACTAATGTCAGTGATGATTAAATTAAAATTGTAAAGACCGACTGAGCAAAGATGACAGCAGGCAAAGCACTTTAATCAGAAACAGGCCTACATGTTCCGTCCCGTATGTCCTTAAACAGGCCTACATTTTCCGTCCCGTATGTCCGTATGCTCCGTCGGAGCATTTAATCCCAAAGGACATACGGGACGGAACACGTAGGCCTGTTTCTGTTTAAAGTGCATTGCCTGCTGTCTTTCTACAAAATTTGTGCTCAGTCAGTCTAATAAGTATTTGATTAACATAGAAATGTTGAAGGTCATTAGGGCCGAGCCTCATTGGTACAGGAGTAAGCAATTTTTCCTTTTTAGTGAATTTCCTTTATAGGGAAGAAGCTATTACCGTAGGTCTCATGGTAAGACCTAGGCCAGGGATCATGATAACTTTTCGTTTCGAGGTCCCCAGTCCCCAACAAAACCATTCGTTCGAAACTATATACATATATATGTGTGTGTGTGTGTGTGTGTGTGTGTGTGTGTGTGTGTGTGTGTGTGTGAGCACGATAACTATCGTAAAAAGGTCCGACTTTGATGAAATTTGGTAGAAACGTGTAAAGCACCATTTATGACTTTGAGTTCGAAAACCAGACAGATCGACTCATCCGAAGTGGTATTTTTTTGAGAGGGGGGGGGGTTTGTACCCCAAACATTTTTTTTGAGATTTCTACAAATAATGTTTTATGTCAATTGGTTACAGAGATATTCAAAATGCTAAACACAGTAAATTGTCCAATGTTATTCTTATGGAGAATAAGAAATATTATATATCTTGGTTATTTATGAATGTATCCAGATGAAACTTTGTATATGGCTTCATCTCGTTGTCGACTATTGATAATTGTCCAAAAAACAATATTTTTCCGATGGTTCCCGTAGCAGCAAACCTGAGTACTCAGCCCCCATGTTATTTTTATGGAGAATAGGAAAAATGTTATGCCTCACTAAATTATGAACATAAATTAATATAACTTGGTTTGTAGCTTCACCTAGTTGAGTTACTTTGATATTTGTATAAAAAACCATAATTTTTGTTCCTTGTTGCAGTAAACCTGCATACTCAGCCCCCATTTCATTCTTATGGAGAATAAATAAACTTGTATAAATTGCTTATCTATTAATGGATACGGCTGGATCTTGGTATGTGGCTTCACTTGGTTGTGGTCTGTTAATATTTCCATTAAAACCTAATATGTGTTTGTATATGTTTGCTTTCCTTGTTGCAGCAAACCTAAGTCCTCAATACTCATGTTATTCTTATGGAGAAAAATTAAAAGTTTATATACGGCTTATTTATGAATATGTATCTATGTAACTTGGTAAGTGGCTTTGTGTATATATGCATTGGAAATTCGCTGAGTATGCAGGTTTGCTGCGATGGGGGTATTATTTTGATAGACCCATCTTCTTCCAAATACCTGCTCAATAAATCCTGTAGTTTGTTGTCAAATATTCAGTGTTATTATCACTATGACTATCTAGAAAAATTTAGTTTTAAATACCATGTTCCCAAGGGCTTGTGTTCCGTACAGAATTTGTCATTGCCGTTCCGTTTCATTTTATATGGTTTAGTATACCTTTGTAGATTAATAAAGCTGACTTGTTTCCTCCGTTCTCTGATAAAAGATAATAAGCTGATTAAATGCTCTTAGCAACAAATATGGTGCATTCTGTAGTGTTTTGAGTAACATAGTCCCTTAAGATCTACTTTGTAGCAGTGCTGGACCAGGAGGGCATAACCCTAATGACGCACTATGATTTAAAACAGCTTAAACGTTTCTTCCTCCGCACGAAAATGGGCGATTTTTTTTATTTCATTTAGTACAGAAACGCGGAACAAATATGGCTCATAATCAAACAGACGGATGAACAAGTTTAAACACAAATTTAAAATCTCCGCTGCATATAAACAGTCCACTTCTCAAAGCGATGTATAAAAAACAACTAATTAGATAGATAAATACATTCCTCACCTTTAACATCTGGTATTGCTAATAACCTGTCCATAATGTATTAACATCTGCAATTCAAATACAATTATTCCCCATATTAATCTTATGGGCAAAAAATGAACTTTTAGAGCGGCCCGTGCCCTTCAGATTGAAAATATAAAAATATGAAAACCTTTATGCACAACTACGAATCAGTGACGAATATTTTCGTACCTCAATCGTTAAAATCGTTTCAGAAATAACTGAGGAGTTATTTTAACAAAAATCGCCTTTGCGTATTAATAGATAAGATTTTTGATTGGGTCAACTCTTTTTTCATATGACCATTTAAACTAATTAAAATTAGATTTAAATTAAACTTAAACTCATTAAAAACTAAACTAAGAGTGCTAAGGTGGAGTTTTATTGTTTGGTTCAAGAATAATTAGCCTCCTAGGTATAGCCCTATAACTGCAATGTTTGTACTTGTGTGAGATTTTCCTTCAATAAACAGAGGGGTTAAACTGTTAACGTTGATCAGTTAAAAGTAGCTTCAATTTACAATAGCATATTACTATCTGTCAGTTTTAAGTTAGTTTTCTGTCCAAGTTATAACAAATTGTTTGCCTGCTCAACCATCCAAACAATTCCTTTTAATTTGACGATTTTAATATTTGTTTCTTTATGTTTTGGGCGATTTCATAAGGATTAGTTCAATTGGTTATTAATTAAAAATTTATTTCATAAAATTTTACGTACGAAAACAATAAACAAATACAAAAACATTCAAGGACTTGATCAGATGTCCCATTTAGATATTTTTTTAATATAACAATAAGCCTCTCTTCTGTTTTCATTACCCTTATGTATTCTGCTGACACAATCATTTGTATCATAATAACTGGTTCACCGTGCATATTGGCTTCAGTTCTCACGTCAAGAGCTGGTGACAATGTGGTCCTATTGAAACTGTATCACTTCAGAATAACAACCCACTCGGACGTCATTCACTGTAATATTTTGTTTGCTGTTAACAAACTCATTGAATAACTACTACATGACTGGGAACGTTACTGTAGTTGCCTTTCCTACCCATTCATGTTTGTTAAGCTTTTCTTAGTAAAACTGTAAAGAAATATGAATTTTGTAACTATTTCTCCATGAATGTCTGTAGTTTGAATTATTTTACACTAACAGACATTCATCAGTCCATCATATCGTCTAAATCAATTTTAAGAACGAAAACCTTTTATTTTTTTCACGCCATAATGGCTAAAACATAGTGTTTATCAGATCACTTTGCTTTTAAACTGAGACGTTTACTTTTTTAATGCTTTATTGTGAGTAGTTTAATGTAGCCCAACAACTGTAGCATGCTGTTCAAGATGAATAAAATAAAATAAACTTGCCATTTAAAGTTTGCCCCGAGTCTCTTTCTGTTATTCCTAGTATACATAACCATTTTAGTATAATGTAAGTGAAATATAATTTACAACAACTTTTTTTAACGAACCTCTCAATTAAATAAAAAATAAAGATCCTCAAATGTACGTTTTTTTATGGCTTGGACAGAAACGTATAAACCACTATATTTTAGTATGCTACAGTAAATATTGAAACTGTTTTCAGCCATTAAACCGTAGGACCTTTAAACTGTAGAATATTCTCATGGAAAAATAAAAATTGGCATTCTTAACCATGTAAATCATTATTCCTGCTATCCATTTTTAGAAGCTAAAAGTATTGCACGTGTCACTCGGTTAATAGTTTCAATATTTCTTGTGCCTCAGCTGGCCTTGTGCGGTCGTCCTTGTGTTGTAGCCAACGCACACGCGTACATCATCACTTTACATACGTAACTAAGTATGCTGTCGCCTTAAGTGCATGGGCTTCTATTATTCTTATGAGTAGGAGGGTTTGCTTGCTTCTGTGATCTCTATGGAGCTGTGGAGCCACCGAAATTCAATGGGTCCTACAAGTCCATGGAGTAACCAACCTCTCCTACTGTCATGCCAGTATTAATTTTTTTGAATTTATATGAATTAGAAAGAAGAGTGAATATCTATATTTAGGGTATGAACCAGCTAAGTGCTAAGTCCGGTTCCTTATTTTCATTAACATAGTTATAAACTTATTGGCATTCTTCTGAAGATAATCATAGTAGGGACTCTAAATAGCGGGCAATTAAGTTGCCAGTTGAGGGCGTGGTTTTCCGGGCTATCAACCAAGATCAGCCAATAGTAGACGTGCTGCATTGTCAAAATTCCACACCAGGTGATCGGAATAACATTCTAGTGATATTTTTATATGGCAAAATGGCAACAGTGGAAGCGTACAACCATGCTATTCGCTACAGCGCAAATGAAAACTTAATTGTCCGTTATTATAGTATATTCCTCATAACTACTTCACAAAGTTAACATAATTATATAAAAGTGTAATTTATTTTATTGTTTCGACAATAATGGACTGTTTATTTGTTTATAATTAAAGACTAATTTCATATATTCGTAATTAGAAACCTAATTTATCATAACCCCTACAGCGAAAAGTATATACAAATGTTACTAGCAATAATCAATACCTTTTGTAAAGCATGCTACATACAGTTGTTGGGCTACATTATGATATTTATATAATAAAACATTAAAGGTGTAAGCTTAAGCGATTGATTATTAGTTTTAAAACATATTGCTGTAAAGATATGATAAATTTGCTGGATATCATTAAGTTTTGTTTCTTAAAGGTAACTTAACGATTATGGACGATGAACGCATGTTATTCAAACATCATTAAACAACAGAAATTTACGGGTATTAATTTCATTAAATATAGAAAGACAAACATTCATTCCTATTCCTCAAACTAGGCAAATTTGTATACACATAATCTTGTGGCGAAGGCAACCAGAGCAACATTTTGAGACATACAACACAACTTTACGGATATTTAGCCTGAGGCGATGCAATTGTTACCAAAAACACATTTTTACCAACTCTAAGCTTGAGTACTGATGCTGATATCCTCGTTGAACATCCTATACAAATGGCCTTGTCAGTAGAATACATACCCGGGTAATGACAAAAGAAGACAGCCTTATTGTTGTAACATCGATTTTTATCTGAATGAAAAGTCTGTTCGAGTCCCCGTCAGTTTTAACTAATTACATACAAACAGTTCGTAATATTATTTAAACCTTTTTAAAAGTATATATACTCGTATATATTTTATTTGAATAACGAATAGTAGAATAATTAATTTAAATAAATCATAAAAAAGAGGATTCTCAATTTCAATAAATGCCTTTTTTAAAGGTTTAGATGGTAGATAACCGTTTTTGAATCGTTTGGTCAGCAACGTATGGTTTAAAACAACTAAACATTAATATATTACACTAAATATGAAATCTATTTCCAACCAATCAACGTTAGGAAGGTTTTCAACCCCACTTGCTATTGTTGAAGACTCCCACGCAAATCCCAAATTGGCACTGTTAATCGTATAGGTAGGTGATTGCTACTGATGGCTTGGCGTTGGGAACGGTTCGCCTGTATCTCTGTGTTCACAGCTCAAATTGCGCACCTGCATGAAATGATATTCAAATTACAGCTTCAGAGGATGTGTTCAGGAAATTCCCTACTTTGATATCTGGTTTATCGGCTTCCAAGCAAAGCAACATTTACTCGTCAATGCTTCGTAAGACATAATTTTGATTTACTAAGGAATTATGATTTGTCTAATACATAAAGTACCACTCTAAGGCATTTTTACAATTAATTTTCCAAATGCAATGCCACACTTTTGTTTGTGTTAGATTACTTATTTAGAGCTTATTTTACGATACCGATTTTGAATTTTTATTTAATTATTTACTTAAATTGAGGACATATTTTGAGTTTTAAGTGGTCTGTGTCGATTAAACAAGCTGTATTTATTATTATTGTGTTTAACTAACAAAGAAATATGTTTTCTTATGTATCATATAACTGTTAGAAAATCAGTACCTAAAGATGTGAAAACTCTTCAAGTATCAACTACGAACTTGGCCGTAGGAGAAAATAAACGACATACATTTTAAGTTTGCTAACGAACACATTATTATTCCCACCACAAATATATTAGCATTTGCCGGCTTCGTTTTTCTGTTTACTTAAAGTTATCGTCGTGTCCCATTTAAAATAATTTTTACTCTTTAAATACTTTTAATTTAGTAATCAATATTGTTTTTATTTTATTTTTTGTTATTTACACCCTTGAAATTATCCGTAAGAATTGTAGTAATATTATCCGTAATCTTATTTGAAAAATGTCCCAACGTTACAATATTCAGGTCAAAATGTACTAATATTGAACATTTTATACATTTTTCAACTATATTCCTAAATTTTAATTTAATTTTCAATTATATGTAAGTATATATTTTTAATTAATGGAGTGATTAATTTGATTATTTACTGACAACGGCGAGTTAAAATACTACTACAATGAGTATCTGAAAACATGAATTTTATTTTGTTACTCTAACATCTAAATTATATTCTATTTCATAAACCACGCTTAGTAGGACCTATAGGCTCAAAACAAAGGTATACTTAAAGGCTTTATGGCAGTTGAATTATTGTTTAGACTGGTCCCTTGGTGTACCTACTGGTATTGGGGAGTACTGAACCATGTACTGAGTAACTGGACTACCATGCACCAAGTGATTTATTGAGATGCTAACATGCTAATCTTAATGAACTTGTTAGTAGATGAGGATGGGCAACATTGATGTATATAATGACTTATATTTGTGACTAAGAAAATAACAACTTTCTGACTTGCAGTGAAGAAAGTTATTAAGTAAAGGGAATGTTCTTCACGCATCTAAAATATCCTTCGTTTTCTAGTCAAGTTGACCAAAAGCTTTGGTTGGTTATGCTCACCCGAGCAATGGAATTGTTATCACATAACTGGAATACTTTGGAGATTGGTGGTAATCAAACTTGGGACCTTACGAGTTAAAGTCTCTTGCTTTAATATTTTCAAAAGGCCACTTTTGGAAAAATTGCACTATGCAAAACGAAATACGTCAGAGTTAATCTAAATATCATTTTCAGTTTAAACATTCAGATCTAAGATTTTAGATGATTTTTCCTTATAATTGGAATTATATTTTATTTAATTTGGTTGGTTTTAAACCACCATATAATTTATATGAAATAAACACTACATTAAGTATTTGGATGTACCCTTTAAAATATGACATGTAGTGTTGTAAAAATAATTATAGTTAAAATTGTGTCTTTTTAAACAAAAGTAAGAGCAAGTGTTATTTAACACGGACAGTGTTTCATTTTCTGCTGAAAAAATCTGCTAAATTGTAGATAAAATTAACTTAAAGCAAATATCGGACAATTAACTTATACAGGTTATTGGGTGGGTATACAAATAAATTAACACCATAAATCATTTAAAATAATTAAAACTAACCAAGGTCACCCCTGAGCGTGCTGTTATGACCGCGGCTTCCTGTGTTATTGTTCTTCTGGGATCCTATGGTCATTAGGTGGTTTCATTATAAATGCGAGAAAATTATAGTTTATAAACGTCATTAATCTCAAAGCCCTTTTATACAATGGCAGAAATAAAAATTAATCGTTCGTACCCTGTGCAACAGCTAAAATTATCAAATAGAGTATTATGTAAAAACCGACCAATTTATTACGCAAAAGACGTATTAACTATTCACAAGACTTTATGGTGTATTTTAAAAGTCTCCGAATTCTATTAGTTTACAAGATATGTTTTATATGTTTTAAGTAGGTTTTTACAGTTTCCTTTTAGCCAATTTCCCCTGTAGGGAAGAAGCTGTTACCTTAGTCGGCATGGTAAGACCTAGGCCCGGGACCATGATAACTTTTCGTTTTGATGTCCCCAGACCCCAAAAACACCATTCGTTCGAAACTATATATATATAAATATATGTGTGTGTGTGTGTGTGTGTGTGTGTGTGTCCGTGACACACTAGTAACTCTTGTAAAAATGATCCGATTTTGATGAAACTTGGTATAAACGTGTAAAGCGACATTTATGACTTTAAGTTCGAAAACCAGCCAGATCGCTCTATCCCAAGGGGTGTTTTGGGGGGTTTGAACCCCAAAAATGACTTTTTTGAATTTTTTTACTTATCATTTTTAAAATAGTCAAATTTTATTTTTCACCATTGGATTCAGCTTAAAAAACACACAATTTGGTATTTTGATCATTCCTCTACATCAATTGGTTACCGAGATATTGAAAGTGCTAAACACAGTACGTTGTCTAGTGTTATTCTTATGGAGGAAAAGAACATTTTTATATCTCGCTTATTTATGAACGTATACTGACGAAACTTGGTATACAGCTTCATCTCGTTGTGGTCTATTGATATTTGCTTAACAAAAATATTTTGTCTCCCTTAATTATGAACATAAATGAATAAAAACTGGTATACGACTTCAGCTAGTTGAGTTATATTGATGTTAGCATAAAAACCCATTTTTTGTGTTCCTTGTTGCATCGATCCTGTGTACTCAGCCCTAATGTTATTCTTATGGATAATAATTAAAATTGTATATATCGCTTATTTGTGAATTTTTTTATAAAACTTGGTGAGTGGCTTTATTAAGACATTTATATCTCCATTGGAAATTCGCTGAGTATGCAGGTTTGCTGCGACGGGGGTATTTTCAATTGTATGTTTGTAATTTTATTGCAGGATTGATTCAAAGTACAAGTTAGTTTTTCTTAAAAATAATTGATTGTTATAAATAATATTTATTACAATTAAATTATTCATAATGTCATATAATTATGCTAGTGCTGGAACAAAAGTGCATCAGCTAAAGAATCTTAATACTATTATAGTATATGGCTGTAAATTACCAAACCATGGTATATATATTTTGGTAGCATCCCGTAAAATAAATTAGATATTTTAATTAGGCTATTTTTTACAATTTGAATAGCACGATGATTTTTATCAATGTTAAGTTCCTTCTTTATGTGGAAGCGGATACGAACTCCATTTGTATAGGTTATTCAGACATATTTTAATAAACATGAGTAACAATATATTGCTTATTTTTTATCAAAATATACGCTTTAAACCAACAAACTTGCCTTTCGAGGGTTTTACAGTTTTGCACTTACCATATACATGTTTAATGAAACGGCAAATAAGCTAATATGACGTTTGTTATGTCTCATTAGCTCTACGGTGTAGCAAGCACAAACGTTACAGCTCTCCAGTAAGCTTTAAAATATACTCATTATTTTATATAAATTAATAAATTATAATTGTTTTGAATTAATAAAGTGTGATCGCTACATAACTGTAAATAAGTTGCAAAAACCATTAGCTAGTGTGGACATGGTCTACTGACATGGCTTGCAAAAAACTTGCTATACACTTTCTGTTGTTTTTAAGTTGCATTGTTATAAATAATTCAAAAAGTATTATCATTTTTGCAATATATTTAAATTCAGTGAACTTACTTCTAAAAGTAACAATAAACGTCCTAATAACTTAATAAGTTAATACCAGTATAATACAAACTATTCTTCAATAATTACATCAATATAAACATTTATTTGTTCCGTAAATTATGGGATTAAATTTGAATGTTAATACTAACTCATTTGTTTGCAAACAACTCTTATTTGGTATTATTTTATATACGAGTAATTTAATGGTAGGAAATATTTTGCATAATAACATTCTGGACATAAAACTAACTTACCACTGAAAGTATCCCCAAGCCTTTATCCACACCGGTAAGATGTAGTTACAGAACAAACTTACAATATTTAACCAAATTTGAGAATAGCCAAGTGTCCACTTGTACCGCAAGTTACTATGTCAACGATATCAAGGATCACTTCTATGAACAGAGAATAGCCAAGCACCCAACTGTACCGTTTGTCACTGTGACCACGTATCGGTTACACAGAACCAGAAAATATTAAAGGCTTACAAAATTTAGGCTTATCATATAAATTATATGTTCCTTAGCCAAATCGTGCGAACTTTAATTCTCTGTCTAACATAAGTTGGGTAGAATTAATCTAGAGATTTAATTTTCTTTTAGTCCATATTATACTTTTTTACATAAACTGTTTAATTGTTTAGCACCACTTTGTTCTATAAGTATGGTACTACTTATTGTTTATAAGGTAGTTCAATATTTAATTCTACGTTTAGTTCATAATTTGAAACAATAATACTGTTAAATTCTGCGAGATCAGTTATTCTTGCATTTATTATAAACAATATAATATTATGCAGTGCTTACAATATATTTGCATAATTAGTGTAGTGATAGACACTATTGCACGTTTTGCAATACAAATGTATTAATTTGCATTGCATTTAACATAAATTCCAGTAATTGTAATATACTCTAGGCTATAAGGAACATGACTTCATAACAAGTGCAGGCTGCTTGAACGCTATATACATATTCAAACACACTTGTATACATATAGAAGACACCCTCTTGTACCATAACATGGAGTCTGGAGGCAACCACACGTAGTCTATGATAATCACTAAACAGTTTACGTTCTGCATGGTAATCGCAATCATATTCAGAACCCTATTTAAACTAAAAACAAGCAAATATTTGAAAAACTGAAACACCCCCTTAAACTTTACACTTGTCTTAATGTGGTTTAAATACCTGCATTAAGTAATCCAATTTTTTGCTTCGTGACACCGGTTTATACTCCGTGGAGTCATCATCAGATCGTTTGTACAAGGAAAAAAATCTATCCTTTTTAAGGTCTTCATGATGCAACATCGCTCCTGACGACAATCGATAGAATTTATATTAAAGGATATCAAATCTAGGTAGATATAAAAAAATATTAACAATACAAGAATATTGAATTTATTTCTCTATTGAACAGAGACATATTTAATCATAGTATATATTACACCGTAAATCAAAGTTGTTCGTTGTTACGGCACACTTTTTTGAGCGTAATTAAAAGTATAAATGGATTTTGTAGTACAAGGTGGCCCAAAAAAAGGTACTCATAATTTCACGGTCATTAATTATTAATAATTAGCAAAACTGACTCTATCTTAGAACTAAATGCTCTACATGTTTTCCACCACTGTTTACTACATACTCCATATGTCTTAGCATGTTTGCAAAGATTCCTGAACATTCTTGTTGAGTGATATCCACTAAAAGAGATGTTACGTTTTGCTTAATATCCTGGTTACTATGAAATGCTGGCCTGAAACACTTTTCCTTTAGTGTTCCACACAAAAAAACATCACAAAGTGAAAGATCAGGACTTCTGGGAGGGCATGGAAAGTAAGTTGAACGAGACACCTCATTTTGAGGAAATAACTCCATGAAAAGTTCTTTATTTCCTTGTCCAAAAGGTGTAGCTGCTCCATCTTGTTGGAATATTTGCATTTTTAGGTTTAAATTCTTGAAATCGCAAAACAACTGCAAATCACAACGAAATCTAGTACAAAAATGAGGTAACAGTAGTTGTATTGCTTTTTTCATCTTCCAATATTACCATGGCTGTAAATGACGGCCCAAACTATTATATTTAGCGAGTGTAGTGGTCTTTGTTCATATTCTGTCTGCTTCTCCGAACCAAGGAAACGCATGTTTTGTTTATTTACTTGACCATTTAAGAGATCGTGACATTCATCAGACTACCAAACGTTATCACTTATTTATGAAACAACCGATTTGAAGTTGATAAGCATCTGTTTGGTTGAGTACCTGATGAGTATTTTTTTGGTTGCCGGCTTATTTAATCACGATGTAAAGATTATTCATTTTGTAAACTAACTGATATTCATTTTGTAAACTAACTGAATCAAGCCCCATTACGTCAAAACACGTTTATTGCTGCAAAATTTCAAAAGGTTTCTACAACGTATTTTTGTTTGCATATATTTGTC
Organism: Allygus modestus; assembly: GCA_963675035.1. Lineage (NCBI taxonomy): Eukaryota > Metazoa > Arthropoda > Insecta > Hemiptera > Cicadellidae > Allygus > Allygus modestus. Next base: position 317,532,858 of record OY776112.1, read on the forward strand.
GTGTCTTGTGCCGCATTATAACTGCATAAGTTGCAGGGGCCGATAATGATTGGCCTTGAGATAGGCGCACGTGGACTCCGGTGGCCATTAGCTGATCTCAGCAACAACGCGGGTTATCTTCCAGATTGATGTGCAAGCACACACTATTGTGCTATGTTCTGTCCACCTAACATCAGCTCTTATGTTAAGGAAACAGTCCTCCACCAGTGTGTCGAAACAAGTTATTATTTTAACTACATCGTTACAGTTTAATGATTATTTATTCATTATGGAAATTCCTCCTGAACTGTTGTTTAGCGGATGCGGTTTGGGACATAGTAGATGAAACTATTCCTTATAAGAAAACCAACAAACAATTCAAATCCTTTGTAATTGAGTCTGATAGTGGAGAGCTTCTGTCAAAACCTGATTAACACAGCGTATGCTTTCAATGCATTTTTTACGAACATTACTCGTACATTTGTTGGTGATCCAGCAGCAATGAACCACCCTTTACTCATTCCTCCGTGATCGACTCTCTTTTTAAATCCAGTTAGTGAGGAGGAGGGCTGTATTAGACATGAACGGAGGGTACTATTATTTATGGTACAATGTAAGTTTTAATTTTAATTTTCAGAATACTTAAAGGTTTTATAATGGATAAACATGGAATAGGTTTAACTTATGAAATTTAAATAATTGCAATTTATTATACATCAAACATAACGAAACTTGTCCGGATTGATGGTATACGAATGGCAAAAATATTAAAGGGCTCGAATTTTCCAGAGTATGTTCTTTTAAAGCCATAGAGGTGCTTTAACAAGGGATTTTCCCTTTTTAACTTAGGGTAGGTCCCTCACGTTTTCAAAGTACCAATATTATTCTCATGGAGATCATATTTTTAGTGAATTTCCTTTGGAAAGTGAACTATTAGCATGACCCGCACGGTGAAACTTAAGCCCGGGACCACCATAGAAGTTCCTAACGTGACCCCCTGAACACGTTTTGGGGGGTCGTTCAAAGTTTTATATATATATGGGTATATATATATATATGTGTGTATGCACTCTAGCGGTCGCTTTTTTTGTCCGATTTACTCCAAATTTGGTAGGGACGTTCCTTTCTATAATCTGTTGGACAAGTTCCTTGGGCAAAACAATCGGAAAACTCTAAACCCATTTTTTGGGGATTAATCTTTCAAATTTCGAGTTTTTGGGCCCAAAAAGGGTCAGAAAAGCCCCAGATGTAAAATTAACGCATGTAAAATGATGGTAATTAGAAAGGCAAAAGTTTTAAGCCCTCTCTCGTCATTCTAGCATAAATATTTACCGAGTTATTAAAGAAAATGTGTATCGGCTAAACACAGTACGTTGTCTTATGGGGGTTTTACCCTATAAAAGCCTGTTATTCCTTTGTTAAAGTACTTTTATTATCCCCAGCAACCTCACGCCTACTTTCAAGCCTGTCTGGACCTTCTCCTAACCTTATAATGCGCAAAATTGTATTCCCAGCTTTGCAAGTAAATGAAACCAGGAGTATCAGAACAGCCAAAAAATCAATGTTTTCAGATTTCAACAAAAATTGGACAAATGTATGTTTTTACACTGATTTTGAGTTTTAAAAGTTTTTATGTGTAAATTCACTTCCCTCACGTCAGCGTGCTGCGTGCGAACTCGTTAATGAGTTATGAGTCATCAGCAATAGGTACATTGCATCTGTATTAATTTTGAGTTCTTTATATATACACTATTATAAAGAATTGCTGGTGTCTGTCTCTTTATGTATGTTCCGGTCTAACTTTAAATTACCAAACAGATGGAGCTAAGTGTGGTTAAAATATATGGACTACGAATTCGCTTATTCGGGTTTAAAAATAAACTCGGGCTACACCCCACGGATATCTAATGTTCCAATATTATTCATAAGGATATTGAATCGCTTTTTTACCGTGAAAACATTTTATGAACATCTGGGTTTCTGTGACTGCGATATCCCCGTGTGAACTATAGTTCATTATGTTTAAACTATAGTTTACGCGGGCAAAATCTCGAGGGTCCCGCTAGTGCACATAATAAAGAATGTTTGCTAGTTTTTTTTTAATTCTATTGTAAAAGGGAATATGACAATATTTTATCTACTGTGTAAAGCTTCACAAGAAATAAAATAATAAAAAACGAGTAATTACAGCTTGATAGAACCAACAACTTTTTTATAAGTTACCTTTTTACACAGGTTTTTGGTAATGATAAGGAAGAATCAGTTAATCATTAAATCTTCAAACAAGAGTAAAGGATAGTTCAAAAGAGTATGTTCATTCCGATACAATTTTCAGCTTATTATTCTCCTTGAGTCGTATTTCAAAACTTCATTTGATAAAAAAACAGTGGAGGTAAAGTTTTAAATCAGCGAACCTATCTGCATAGCACAGTGGGAGTGGGAGAAACTTAGAACTTTTGATTAGATCTCGTGACTTGAAAATACTTTTTTGTTTTTTCAAAGTTTCATCAGGGAAACGTGTTTTCCTAAGACTCTAAACCAAGAGACGAACATTATGGATTATGTTTAAGTGTTTATTTTTAATGATTAAATCTTGGAAATGAATAAACTTTTCGAAACACGGAATGAAAGTTTAATTTTTAAATTGGTTTATACTTTTAAATCATGTATAATATGGTTTATACAAAATAGACATTTTTGGCCTTTTAATGCTTTATATTAAATAGAGGGAAATAAAATTAATTAGCCGTTAGGTTTCACTATCTTTCCTACCAACCCATGCAAATTAGTTCGTCAACAAGTAGTATAAATTAATCATGTTGAATTGTAGCTACAAATAATTTCCTAATAAATATTATGTAGTAATGTAATACAACTAGTTCCAAAGTACTACTATAAAATTATACTTAGTCATACTTTGGTTCATGTATGGCTGGCTTTATGTGAGCATAGCTAAGTCGAGGAACGGGTGACCAGTAACACCTGCTACCAACACCGTATAAGTGGATTGTAGCCCTGTGCCACGTGGGAAGTCTACAGAGTCATTGCATATGTATGTCTCCAGACAGTAGTGTAGGAGTTGTACTATCCGACCTAGACTGGTTCCGCACAAGAACACAGAAATACACAGAAAGGCCTTGACCTAATAGTAAATCTGCAATTTCATGAACGTTTGTGTTAAATTAGAAACGATAAAAAATACTAGATGCTAAAATGTTTAGTTTTCTGTATGTCTAGTTGTATAGTTTTTTCTGGTTAAATATCTATGAGGAGCAAACATTTCATTTTTATTTACTTCAAACTTCCAATATGTGTTCCTTATCACAAATCCTGTTTGAATATTGGACTGCAAGTAGTTAATATTAAATAATTTTAAGGGCGATTAGTATGCCTATAAAACCAATGTCTAAACCAACGCAAAATCTGAAGCCAAGTTTAAACAATGCACGATTATCGATAAAGAATTAACACAACATTTATCGGTGTTTGATATAACGATTTAGGTTCCCTCTTGAACTATTTGTAGTCTAGGATTAGAATTATACAAATTACCACGTGTATTTAGTAGCAATCAAATAGTTTAGGTTTTAATAAAATGGTCCTAAAAGACTCAAACAGGCAGGCTGATTAGAAGCTAAAGAAATTCAGTAACTTGCTTTTTGTTAACAGATTCTTGTTTTAAGTGAATTGCAATAGCTTGAATTTCGAAAAGTAGTGAAAGGACACGCTGTATTTATACAATATTTGTTAATGTCTATACGACGTGATGGTACTTCTTATAAGTGAATGCAACATTATTGCTAAAGAAATACCCTTTTACATAAAGTTTCAAATAGGTGAAATTAAGGTTTAAGTAGCTCATATATGCAGCTTACGTCAATCAGGCACAGTTTAAACGCTATACGCGGTTGTTGCCCTGCTAGATTGCCCCTGTTTAGGAGATAAGCCAATCTGTCAGCTCCGTTGAACAGTGCGTTAATGCTATACTGACACCAAATATTTAACAGTACGCTCTAAGTGTTTATCAATGACATATGGTTTAGTACGTTTTTAATGTGTACAATTTAGCTAATATTCTATATATCAGTGAGTAAAAATGGGTGGAGAACAAAATCACTTAATAAAGTAAATAAGCAAATAATAAACTTTATTTACTGTTAGTGTAGTGTTTTATTTTGTTATATTTTAGAGTTTAAAGCTTTATGAAAATATGCATTCTGATAGGAATAAATTTAATTAAACTTACAAGGAACTGAAACCAAACAAATATTGTGATTTTAACTACCTTGTGCATTTGTGATAACTAATTATTCAGCACTAATACAAGCTAGTTTATGAATACTGCATCTAGCATTTTTGATTCATATTTCGTTCTCAATGCTTCCTCACTATTGTGTTATCCGGAACAATGATAAACACCAAGTAATCTGTGATAAGGCTACACCGAGGACATCGTCTATTGTTCCCGCTAACCTCACCTCTACCCGTCGTCTACCTCGCTGTGGTCGTGCGTGCCTGACAGCCTAGCGTGCTTGTAAGCGACAGGATGACTCAACTCGTCACACTTTAACTGAATATCGACCTCAGATTATATCACAGAACCATCCTATTCTGATTTGAGTCATTTTCTGTTCAAAATATTGAGGAAACTAGTTTTAAACTGTACGAATTCATGTGAGCCTTTGTATAGTGGTTAAAACGCGAAAATGTTTGTCTAATGTTTCTGAATGTATAACTACTCAAAATTATTTGCACACTACGTCAGCATTTGCATTGCCATTTTATTTACATAACATCCATAAGAATAACATCCATTCTTGCTGATGTAGTGTGTTTTGCTGATGTATTTACATCTATTCAATACACAACCTAGTTGTTGATTGATTTTTCTTAAGAATTACAACAAAGCCTAAATGGGCTACGGGGCCGAGCACTAAGAAATATTGGCAAACCTACAGATTGACTTAGGTTATTGACTTATCGACCACACACAAATAAGTAGTTCCATAGATTAAAATTTGTTCATAAAACATTTCCAATAACTTAGGAGAAACTAAATATGGGCTGTAAATGATACTCCATCTTGACATTCTTCTTTTGCATGAAAAAATAAACAAATAACAAGCTTATTTACTGGACAGCCTTCCCCTACCGCAATCTGTTATTTATTCAACGTTGTGTAATGATACAAACAGAGGCCATATTGACGACGTTGCTAAAGGATAGTCCCTAGAGTCTCTCGAAGAGCGAGGGAGTATCGAACAGGATATAATACAGGTCATGGGAGATTGGAACTAACACTAAATTTCAATTGTTTACAATACACAATGTTTCCACAATCTTATTTAACACTCATTGGCATCTTCAATCGTTCGCAAATCCAACCACCTCTTGTTGGGTCTTCCATTAGCTACATTTGTGTGTCCTATTATGCTACGTTTGGCTATCAATACTATTGGAAAGGAAGATGGTGTAAATATGTGTGAATTAAAACTCCTAAACTGGGGGGGCCTGGTGGTGGTCGGTGTGTCTGGTCGAAATCAATAGGCTTTTACAATCTTGTATATAACTACAACATCTGTCTAAATACATTTTGAAGTTTTTTTAAGACGTTTTATATTTACATTTGTTAAATATTACATGATTTATAATATTAAAATCAGATTATAGATTTTGAAATTCGTTATTGTAGAATTAGTTTAGCATTTTTCCTAACTGCTTGTTTTCTGTTGTACATTCAGTAATTCAAATTTGAAATAAGTAATTGTAGTTGCATATAATAAGCTAGCATACTAATAATGCTCATATAACAAATGTTTAATATTATTTTTGTGTTACAGGTAATACATTGTCCAACATACAGTGATCGTAAGTTCAAACGTGTTATTTTTGTAGGTAAACTGAACATGCATCTAACTTAAGAATATAAGTAATGTTTTACACAAATGATAAAAAATTCAGAATTTTAAATGTGAATAATGAAACTACCAACTAGACAAGCAGCCCAACCTATTGCATTATTTTAGCAGCATATTCAATGTTATTCAGTACAATTTGACGTAATTGCAGAATATTCATTTCCCTTGTTTTTCTCGTTGAAAATACAGCCAAACGCTCGATGAATAATTAATGGATGGGGATATTAGCTAATTTGACGCATATGATGCGATTTGTTTAGTGTGTGATAATAACTAACTTCGATTTACGCATTTTAGCTTCTTAATTAATCAATGTAGTAATAATAATAATAATAATATTATAACACTAGGATTGACTTATTTTGCAATCTAACAGAGAATTACTTACTATCTATGTGTTAGTGTAAGCTTCAAGCTGAAAGACTCGTAATTAAAATTTAAAATAAACACAACTCTTAGTTTTGAAGTTAAAAACAATATCCCATGAGTATAATAATAGTAATAGGATTAAAATAAATAAACTTAATATTTAGAAACTGTAATGGAAGTAATATTCTCTCCAACCGATCTCGCAATTTTGAACCTTTGTTTCTTTAGAGCAAGGTTCCTTAACATTTCAGCTACAAATGTACTGAAGAAGCCCTTTATAATCTTATACATTGTTAATATTTAACTTATTCAGCGGGATTTGTTAATTTGTATTGTTAAAATCAAGTCAAAGGTCAATAGGTTTTGGATTATATTGATCACGAAACTTTAATAATTAATCCTTCTAACTTTGAAAGCAACTATAACTTAATATTTTCGATTGGTTTTCAAGCCGGCAAGTAGCTAAGCTAGGGTCAGCAACAAGGAAAGTTACTGAACAGTTTCATAACAGAACTTTAAACAGCTGTTATCGGTTATCAATATCAAGTTTATGCCACTTTGCTGATGTTGCTCAAACTTTTGCCTCGCTTGTATTAATTTATAAACGCTTTTGGCAAATTAGTTCGCTGATACTTAATTTATACCAACGTTAATTGAAACAAACATATCTTCATCCTTTTATTTATAGCTAGATACTGATGTTTTTAATGAACGCATATTTATCAATATTTTTACTCAGAACTGTTATGATATTTTTATTTCGCAATTATATATTTTCCTTATTATTGCGATTGTTAGACTGATTAACGTAAAGCCAATCGTAAAATATAGTAAGTACGCTTTAAACAACCCCAAATACACGGTCGAATTGAGTTTTAGTAATTTGTTTTGAAATTAAATTAAATTATTTGTTCAAAATATTACATTGGTACGAAATAAAATACAAATAAAATCCACTGAATTATTTCCCCACATGGGCTTGTGTGCCTGTCTGGGGGGAAAGAGTCTGCCAGTCCTCTCTTAGAAAAAGAATATACTATAAAATCACAAAGAAAAATAAAATATCACTGGTTGAATAAAAATAATAACTTGACTGCAAAATACAATAATAAATTATCAACTTAAAATGAATATATTGAATAATTAATGCATGCACATAGCATAATAAATAATTAATAGAACGATATAACGTATTGTCGGCTAATTTATAGTATATACTAAAACAAAATACACTTTGATAAATTACACATAAACATAATTATTAGCCTGGTTATTTATTAACACACCATATTACTCATCACTGGCGAACCAACACATTCATTCAAACATTCTACAGAGACCGTCACTCACCTTGCTCCATGCACACACATGCAATACTCGAAGAACCCCTCAGGTGTATGGTCAACTCATTAACGACCATATTCCATCACGCCCGATGTTTACCAGCCATTCGTTTATTATTTTTTTTTTTAATATTTATGCTACATGGTTGAGGATTTTTAATGTAATTTGGGAGCTGAGGAAAGACAGCGTTGCCTATATAATGCGATTATGTGTTGATAATTGTTTTAGTTAATCGAGACACAATAATTCCAGAGTTCGCTGAAGATCTCGTAGAATATGAATGAGTAATTTTCTGAAACAAGCTGTCTTGATTTTTAAACATCTATAAAATTAAAGATCTCAAATAAAGTTGGGGAATACTAAAATCTTTGAACTCTTCAAGTAATAAATCAGTTGGATAACGACAATTTTTGTTTAACGCTGCTTTGATTATGGATTTCTGAGTAATTTCTAGAGGAGAGACCACACTTTGGAAGCCGCCTCCCCATGCTAAGATTCCGTATTGTAACAAAGCTTGAACGAAGGCATAGTAAAGTGTTTTAATTAGATCTGGAGCTAAAACTTTATTTAAATTTGAAAAATAAAACTAAATTTTCTGAGCTTATTTCTTAGGTATGTGATATGGCCGATCCATTTCAGACGATTGTCAAAAATAACACCAAGGTACTTGTACTCCGTCACCCTATCGATACATTCACACGAGACACACCCATTCTTACTGCCACATGTGTGCAAGCGCAATAATAGGTTAACAGGATCGTGATCAGCTCTCACAGAAACTGTCGGACTTTTACTATAAAGAGAAAAGCTTTTTAATGAATTATGACTTTTATATTGCCGCCTATGCAGCAATAGAGAACATAAACAGATATCTTTTAACTTTATAGCCTTAATTTTGTTCTTGCAGAACAGGACACCTGAAAGTATTATGTAAATGCAATTGTATAAGCAAGACGAAAATTAAATTTAAAAAATTAACTATGAATAAATAGAATATGTTTTAAACAGGTGTTTTCCAGTAAATATCATGACAGTAAAAAAATTAGTCAACAATTTACTTTATTTTGAATTGGGATGTATCCCTGCAAGGTTAATTTAGTTTCCACAAATCTTTGCTATTTTAGGCATTGTAAATGTTTATCTAATGCGGCAAGTTTTTCCTGTATAGATATTACTTTCTGTTGTACTTATTTTATATTAGAATTTTAGTATTTATCGTATATAAGTGCTGAGTTAGCCTACAAAGTGTAACGCAACGATTTGTGTTGCTTATGAGACAGAAAATAGGGTTTTCCTCAAAATTAATACACTTTCGGTCTGCGTGGGACCATCAAAATTGTAGTATAATACATAGGTTCAAGTAAATAAATATAACTATACCAATACAAGATGAAATAATTTTAATTATTTCACTCATATGGAGATAAAAAAAGTATTTTTATAAGAACAACTGTTTTTCTAGACACTGGCTGGGTAGCGCTGTGGTTAGAATGCTTCCCTCGCAGTCCGAACTCGCTAGATCGATCCTGAGCAAATAAAAAAATAATTGAACAAAAGTTAAATACTGGACCCAACTGACATTCTTCAATATGATAGATGTCAATGACTCTTTCCAAGAAAATATCTACGTTATATTTTAACAAAACCAGGGTTGGGACCGTTCCCTACCAAAACGTTAACACGCCATTGGTTGAAACACACAAAATACAAATACAATACTATTAAATGTAGTCTAAAACAATAGTTGATAGGGACTAGATTTGTTTACTTTATATAAATAATTTTGTATTGTTCAATAATAAAATTAAACAATATCAGATTCAAAGTTACAAATATTTTAGGTGTTATTTTACGACTTTGAGGCTACATCTGATAAATGAAGTGCGTTTACTCCTAAGACTTTACTATAACGCTTTGCTGGACCCCTTAAAATAATTACTATACTAAGGTGGCGATTATATTTTTTGATAACAGCTGTGATTAGAATTTGCTTTGAATAATAAATATTACAAATGAGCATACATTTCCTAAACATAATCATGTTTCCCCAACACGTAAGTTTCAAGACGCTTAACTGCTTTCTTATTTATCGCCCCTCGCAATGGGCTATTAATTTGCGGCTTATGTTCTTTTGAAAGTGAGTTGGGCCATTTAAAACATACCGCATTGTAAAAACCACATTCTTCTTAGGTATTGTTTTGTGATTTCCGTAAGTTTTCATTGAAATGTCTAAAATAACGTGTATGGTACATTTTAAATTGTCTTACCTACATAAATCCAACAACTACAATTTTGGGCAGTACTATGACGGTAATTTGTGCAACATAAATACATTTTTTACACTACTTCAGTACATAAAATCCTTTGTAATTTGACAACATTTTCGTAAACAAGGCTGTACACCAAAATATACAGTAGAGATTTGTAGATACTTAACAGCTTTTGACTATTCTTATAGCTTAAAACAACGATTACTATTACTAGTTCCTCATTAACTTCAATTTTAATATTAGTCGAATTGAAGAGAAACCATAAAAACAAACAATAATTTTTGATGACAAAATTTCATATTTTACTATTGGCAGAGTGACGAATACGATAGCATGAACACAAAGGTTTTAAAATATTCGACAGGAAACATGTAAAAAAACGAGAAGTGGGTTGTGTTGTAGGATATCAATATTCAACGGCGAGTTGACGTGTTGCAAAAGAGCGCTTATGTGCAGTTGTACAGTTCTATCACTCTCTACTTAGAGCTTTTGTTTTGTAGATTACTACTTAAAAACTACTTGACCAGACAAATGTTTTAATTATACTCCGTTGAAAGGATTTCATATTTTTTTAAATTCATATATGTAATAATATCTATATTTCAATAATATGTCATATCTGTTTATATACATAGATATATAATCCACACATATATAACTATCTCAACTGTTAATTATCTCTTCAATTACGGACTTTCTGCCCAATTTTCCGTGATTATATTTTGTTTTAATTAAAATCTTCTTATCGCAGAAATATTTTATTTTTTACAATTAGCGAATTTCCCCTATAGGGAAGAAGCTATTACCGTAGGTGGCATTGTAAGACTTAAGCCCGAGACCATGATAACTTTTCGTTTTGAGGTCCCCAGATGCCAAAAACACTATTCGTTCTAATTTATATATATGTATATGTATATATATATATATATATGTGTGTGTGTGTGTGTGTGTGTCCGTTACCGCGATAACTTTTGAAAGAAACACCCGATTTTGATGAAATTTGGCACAAATGTGAAGAGTAGCATTTATGACTTTAAGTTCGAAAACCAGATCGATCGCACTATGGGAAGGAGGTTTTATGGGGGATTACAATTTTCCAAAAATCAGTTTTTTGCAAATTTGACCCCGAAATGTTAAAAACACTCAATTTTGGCTATATCCATTTTATAGAACTTAAAAAACAAATAATTTAGTATTTTTAATCATTAACTTAGGTTAAGTAGTTGCGGAGAAAATCAAAAAAACGTGTCCCATGTTAATCTTATGGGGAAAAGGTTTTTAGATTTTTCTCAGATAGTTTTACTAAAAACTTCACATTTCTGTTTATGAATGTATTTAGCTCAACAAAAAAAACATTTTGATGTTTTAATTGTTGTTCTAAGTCCAACCGTTGCAGAGATATTCAAAGTGCTAAACACAGTACGTTGTCCAATGTTATCCTTATGGAGAATAAATAAAATTCTATATCTCGATTATTTATGAATGTATATTGATGAAACTTGGTATGTGGCTTCAACTAGTTGTGGTATATTGATATTAGCACAAAAAACAAGTTTTTTGTTGATAGTCCCCGTAGCAGCAAACTTGCATACTCGGCCCCCATGTTATTCATATGGAGAATAAGTAAAGTTGTATATCTCCCTTATTTATGAACCTACATTAAGAGAACTTGGTATGTAGCTTCACCTGGTTCAGTTGTATTGATAATTGCAAAAAAAAACAGATTACTTATCTTCCTCGTTGCAGCAAACATGCGTCCTCAACCCTAATGTTATTCTTATGGAGAATAAATAAAATGTTATATATCACTTATTTATAGATGTATTTTTGTGAAACTTGGTAAATAGCTCTATGTAGTAGTAAGTCACATATATATGCATTGGAAATTCGCTGAGTATGCAGGTTTGCTGCAACGGGGGTATTTTATATTTGAAAAATGTAAGGATAGGGATAAATTGATCAATGAACAGGTCAACTTTGACTCTGGTGGTACTTATTGCAACTTGTTTCCGGAACTTCCGGTAGCCGATAGTATATAAGCTGTTCGCCATCTTGTTCCTGTCATTCTCTGATTGGGCCAGATGATTACCGGTGCAACTGGTTGAAATCGATCGCCGTCTTGCATGTAAGTACAATATAAGTGTAAATATACTTTATAGTGGTGTAAGACGTATTTCATTTATCCTGCTTATTTTTACATTCACATTAATGTAAATAGATAGCACGTCACAAATAAAGTGTGGAAAAGTTTTGTACTTTATAAGTAAATGGCAAAACAACATTTATCGGTTGATCGTGAATATTTTTTACCTCTAAAAAAGCTCTAAATATGTTAGGAAACAAATTTTGCTGTAGTGGTGTTGTCAATTACAAAAGTACTACCTTTCTACTTAATGACTTGAACATCACAAGAAATAAAACTCAATTACTTTCATAATGGTTGATTTACATTTTGCATCTATGTTTGGCAAAGTAATGTACGAATTGCATCTAAATACATACGTTTTGACAACACATTTATTAGTAGGATTTTTTCTAATTACATCTCAAATAAATATAAATTAAGAAATATCAATTGAAGGTTTAAGAAACTTATTTCTTTCTTAGAGTAAACAATGAATAATAATTAAGCGAATCTGCAAAAGTAAACGTTGTCTGTGGAGAAAGCAAACAGCAATACCTTCTAGAGACATGCATATTCAGTGCCACTGTTGACAACTCGGTAATACTGCATTGCATATCATATGGGCTGTTAGGTGGAGCCGTTACTGTTCCCCTGCTGCTACACTGTCATCAACCTTCGGTGAGGAACAGAAACCTATATGTATGTAAACTACGAGTACCTCATCACATGTTGGTGTTAACTAATGTGGAATATTGAGAGCGTTACTGACTTTTACAAGGAGAGCGATTCATATACTTGGAAATTATTAGATGTGGGTGTTCTTGGATTAAAACTGTATTTTTACTATTTTGTTATGAATATTTGGGAAATATAAGACTTTTGTAATACTTATATGTTGGAAAATGAATCACAAAATAAAACCAAAATTTACGAGGTATTTTGGTAATTATGTTTGTGTTATTATTAATAATTATTATAAATTGATCGACTATATCATCCCATATAAGATTCCCATCGGAGTTTCTTTAATTTGTTGTCAGTTATTAGTTTAAAACTTTTGTTACCTTTAATGAGGCAAATTTGGTTCTAAAATTTTATAACTAGATGATTGGAAAGAGGTTTCTGCACTCTTTGTTTACATGTCCAAGCGTGTCTACACGCTAACATTATGTAGATTAGCTTCTAGGGATCAAGTTTTTATTCACAGTTTTGCGTAGATAAGTAGTTTTAGCCACGAGTAAATGTAACTAAAACAATAGTAAAATTTATTTTACGAATTTGTTCGTAAAATAACTATTATATATGTCTATGAGATATCAAATGTTGAATCCGATATCAGTTTAAAACTATCAACCTTTTATTTTTGATATATATATATATATATATATATATATAATTACAGAAGGATTAATATTCTGAAGTGCCTTGATAAATAGAGAAATTAAGGACTGATAGTCAGGATTATATTTTGGAATTATTAAGTGAAATATTTCCATAAATAAACAACTATAACCATTTTACATACCATAACTAAATATAACTAAATAGCATTATTATGGTAAATAAAAATGTATACAAACAAAATCACAACACGATTTCTTTCATTGTAAAAATATTACTGATGTATCCAGTTCAAGATCTCTTTGTAAAATACTATGTTTATCCCAAGAAAATAAGAAAATTTCGCTATGTAAAGTTGTAAACCGATGCGATACAACTGAAATTTCATTCAACGGCAACGAAATTATTTCCATTACAAAAAATACAAGTGGAGCTACATCTATAAATTACGTAACAGTTTCTGTAAATCTTCAAAGCAGAAGAATAACTTTAAACATAAATTATGTTTTAAGATTAAACTTAAAATTAATTTGCTTTAAGATAAGCTTTATAGATTTATGTCGACAGTAAGGAGGGTTAAACATTTTAGTTGCCTTTAAAATTGAAATATATGTAAGCAAAAGAAAACTAAATGATGCCTTCACTCTAGTGCAACGCTCTTTTTCAAAACAAAATTATATCCTCCGTGAGGTTTGGTTTCGGCCAGTTTCTACATCTGTTATGTCAGACATGTCAGAGTCACGTGTATACACAGATCCACCGTCGTTACGTCGGGCCCACTTTGAAAAGGAAGTGTCCTATTGAATGCACTCAGCGCCACTGTTGAATATGTAAAGCGCCATCTCCGAGCTCCGACTTTAAAAAGAATTACTACGTAACTCAATATCTTTCAGGAGAAACAATTGTGAACAAGAAATAGAGTTGCAGCTTCAAAAGAATGCCAACGATAGTTCGTTTTTTTCAAGAGTGTGGAGTAGTATGTTTTTTTATAGATGTGTAATCTGTACCATGGATAAAGTGAATTATTCTACTAGTAGACATTTCAGTATAACTACCAAGTTTTCATTGTAATTGTTTGTAACATTAGGTTTTATGTGCGATAAGGCAAAACTATTTGAAAATGTATCGCATTTAAATTAGATTAAATAATAATACACAAACTACATAGAAATTCTTTATCAGTATAGTTCTCAAAATAGTGATTTTACTTTGTCAAACTATGAACTGGCAATATTATTGACAATGTCGGTAAATTACTTTATGATCGAGTTTAATTTAAATATGTAAAAGTTTAGGTATTGAGATTCATAGTAGCCCGATATGAGAAAAGAAACGAAAGAAAGTTAGCAAGTAGTATTATAAACTAAATAGGTTAGCACGTAAATAACTACGAACTAAATAAGTATTGCATGTAAAATGGCTGTACGCACTTATATAATATTTAATACAATTTAGCTCTTAATAAATTGGCAGCTAAAGCTTCTTCAATAAACGATCTAAATAAATTATCGGTTTTTAGCGAATTTCCCCTATAGGGAAGAAGCTATTACCGTAGGTCTCATGGTAAGACTTAAGCCCGAGACCATGATAACTTTTCATTTTGAGGTCCCCAGATGCCAAAAACACCATTTGTTAAAATTTTTATATATGTATATATATATATATATATATATATGTCCGTAAGCACGATAACTCTCGTAAAAAAGGTCCGATCTTAATTAAATTTGGTACAAATGTGTAAAGTACCATTTATTTGAACGAGTTCAAAAACCAGATGAATCGCACCATCCGAAGGGGGGTTTTTGGGGGGTTTTGTACCCCAAAAATGTGTTTTTTGGGGTTTTCACATGTAATTTTAATTTAAATCAAATTTTAGTTTATACCATTAAATTCAGCTTAAAAAAACAAACAATTTGGTATTTTGATCATTGCTCTACGTCAATTGGTTACCGAGATATTGAAAGTGCTAAACACAGTACGTTGTCTAATGTTATTCTTATGGAGAAAAAGAAAAATTGTATATCTCGCTTATTTATGAACGTAAACTGGCAAAATTTGGTATATGGCTTTATTTGGTTGTGGTCTATTGATATTTGCACAAAAATCCATTTTTTGCCCGATAGTTCCCGTAGCAGCAAACCTGCATACTCAGCCCCATGTTATTCTTATGGAGAATAATTAACGTGTTATCTCCTTTAATTATGAACATAAATTAATAGAACTTGGTATGTGGCTTTACCTAGTTGAGTTATAATGATATTTGTATAAAAGCCCATTTTTAGTGTTCCTTATTTCAGCAAACCTGCATACTCAGCCGCCATGTTATTCTTATGGAGAATAATTAAAATGTCATAAATCGTTTATTTATGAATGTATATTGATGAAACTTGGTATGTGGCTTTATGTGGTATTAAGATAAATTAATATGCACTGGAAATTCGCTGAGTATGCAGGTTTGCTGCTACGGGGGTATTAGAAATCCCTTACACGTTACTACTTAAGTGGAAAATGTTTACTTCCACGAAACTGTTGGTTTATATTTTCAATATGGCTTAAAAACTTTTAATGAATTTAAAATCCCGCAGTAAACTTTATAGTAAATAGTCTAGAGAACCCGCTAATTTTGGCATACATTTGTTTTAACTGAGTAATAATTTCAAGTAATCATTTGAGCTTAGTAAAGCACATTAAAGATAAAATACATAACGTTATTTTCTGGATAAAACTTATTACAGTGGACTTTACCATTACTAACTAAAACAGTTTATTAAATTACTAAAAATAAGATGTAGGCCCTACAATTACAATATTAAATGCATAAAAATGTATTCAACTTTCAGCCCACAAATGCTGTTATAATACAATAAAAGTGTTAATATAAAAAATATATTCACTTATAACAGATTACCAAACCTTAATATTTTTAATTAATCTCAAGCAAAATAATGTGTAAAGAAAAAACGAGATATCCGCAGATGGTTCAGACGTCTCATTTACCACAATAAAGCTGTAATACCGTGATAAATGTAGTCATGTCGTGTTGGGATTAACCAGATGCTTTCTTTTATCTTTCACACAACAAATTGAGGTAATTACCTACACTGATTAGGTCAATAAAACCATTTGGTTTATTATAGTTTAGTAAAAAGGCTTCTATGATTACTAGTAAGTTTTGAATTAAGAAAATCATAGAATTTATCTTTTACATACGTATATTACGTGTATGTGTTTTATAGTAATTTCAATTTAATTTATATGTACCGCTATAGAACTCTCTAATACATGCATAACTAGGAATATTTGAATATACTGTGCAGGTTTAAATAACTTCTTAACGTGTATAATCAATTGTTTAAATCCTTTTACAACAAATTTAATTTTTTTTTATTATTTCCCGGAAACCGATACATAATGTCTAATTGCAGATAACCGACAATGATGTAGGCTAGATTTAAATGAGGGCATTTGTTGATTTTTACCAAGCCATGATGCTTATTTAGCTCTGGCAAGGTGGCCTCTGACAACAAATCTGAATTAAAACTACTTTTGCAAAGTTTTAACATGAAGGGAAACGAAGGTATGGTGAAAATATGTTTTATAATATGTTAAATATGTTTTTGAATTATAAAATTAATGAGTTCATATAGTTCGGTGTATTAGAAATATATAGTTGATTGGTTATGAAGTTACCCTTACTTCATAAAAAACAATTTAACTTAAACATATTTTGTCAAAAATCAAATCAACGAATAACAGGAAACACCCATCACGGATACAAAAAAAATATTAAAAATCATACTACAATACGTCATCCTCCCAGGGGGAAAACATTTTCATCGATTTTGGCAAAACCATTATTATACCTGGAACACTTGAACAACGATTTTGGTAAACAGTAAAGTGTATATTGGTTACTACTAAAATGGTAGAGTGAACACTCAAATCCATATGAACACAATACAAATACAAACGCGATGTTTGGAAGACTAATTAAGCGCAGAGGTTAATAAACGATGACGTATAGGAGCCTATCACAATGCCGTCTGGAGGCATAAATATTCAATGGCGTAGTTAACAACCAGGGTAATGCCGAGTTTGACGGCGCCTATGGGGATGTTATCACATGCTGTTGATGTTGCAGCCTGTCATATTGTCATCAGCTTTCAATGCATAAGATAAACCTATATGTATGTAAAATACACGTTGTTAGGCGTAAACTGAATTTCTGTGACATAAAACTAGTTTTTTTTATGACTCGCGTTTTTTTAGCTGACACAAACGAGTTTGTTTTTTGACTTACTTAATAGATAACTTTTTTATAACGATTTATTAAACTATTTAAAGGTCACATTTATTTTTGATCAAATTACGAATACTTAAAGCCATTTTACATCGTAATTTAATTTTTTCTAAAGACTACTACATGTTTTTACTCGGTTACCATAAATTCATATAAAAAACAACAAAACTATTTAATACTGAATTTGTTAATGTAAAAATGAATCATTATAACTGTGATATTGTAACTTGTAAACTTGATATGTTCAAAAATCTGTTCTTCAGTTATGTATGAGTATTAAAATTCTACTTGTGGTCTGGCTAGGACATAAGTAGGTTTTAGGTAGCAATGATAGGTTCAATTGAAGAAAATATATTATTAAATTTAACAGTAGGCTACAGCTGAATTTTGTTTCCAGGCATTGCACGTTGACAGCATATCGATTAGTTGTAATAATTTACATTGTGTACAATTGCAAAGCTATACGAGTTCGCACGCAGCACGTCTGCGTGAGGGAAGTGAATTTCCACATAACAAACTTTTAAAACTCAAAATCAGTGTAAAAACATACATTTATTCCAATTATGATTGAAATGTGAAAACATTGATTTTTTGGCTGTTCTGATGCTCCTGGTTTCATTTACCTGCAATGCTGGGAATACAATTTGCAGGTTAGGAGAAGGTCCAGTCAGGCTTGAAAGTAGGCTTGAGGTTGCAGGGGATAATAAGAGTAAACCAACAAATGAATAACAGGCTTTTCTATTGTAAAACCCCCATAAAACAACGTACTGTGTTTATTTGATACACATTTTCGAAATTTTAAAGATTAATCCATAAAAAAGTGGTTTAGAGTTTTCCGATTGTTTTTTCCAACGAAATTTTCCAACTAATTATAGAAAAGAACGTCCCTACCAAGTAAATCGGATAAAAAATGCGACCGCTAGAGTGCAAACATATATATATATATATATATATATATATATATATATATATTTATTTATTTATTTATTTATTTATATATACAATTTTGAACGACCCCCAAAAAATTTTTCAGAGGGTCACGTTAGGAACTTCTATGGTGGTCCCGGGCTTAAGTTTCACCGTGCGGGTCATGATAATATTTCCTTTCCATAGGAAATTCACTAATAATTAAGAACAAATACTTTTCCTTTTTAGTGGAAATATCCAATCAGAGGTTTTCCTTTGCGCATAGCTAACAGGCTTAAAACTTCCTCCTTAACATTTTCTCAGATTTTACCTTAACGATTTTTACTTCCTTCCTTATACAGTTTTTCTTTCAGTAAAAACTTTAACCAGCCCCGAGATTACTGACCAATTTATTATCTTATTTTTACTTACATAAAGTGGCATTTATTTCGGATACAAATTGTTTCCAGCATATTTCAACATTTTGTGCAAACATTAATAGGTATACATAATTAAACAATCACATTTTTTATGTGTTGGTTAGTGAATCAATAAAAAAATTTTAGCAACTTAACAAAACGGATATACCTAATAATACGAATATAAAATAATTAGGTGACTTATGAAGATAA
Source organism: Allygus modestus (assembly GCA_963675035.1). Classification (NCBI taxonomy): domain Eukaryota; kingdom Metazoa; phylum Arthropoda; class Insecta; order Hemiptera; family Cicadellidae; genus Allygus; species Allygus modestus. Next base: position 317,552,042 of record OY776112.1, read on the forward strand.
TAATAATAATCTTTAGTTTTGATTGAGGTACGAAATTCTACAACTACTATCAATGGTGTATAAAGCACAGCCAAACACTATTATCATTTTTTGTATTTCGTCTCAATTATTTGTTCAGTTGCAATCTGATGGTAAATTGGGGTTACTCTACTTTTAAATACTTTAATTGATAGAGCTCCTATATATTTATATTCTCTTGTGGAACATTCAATGAAACAAAACAAGAGTATGTAGGACAATAATACCATATGCTAAAATCAATGACGCTTTAGTTTTTAAAGGTTTCAAATTTGATTTTTTCGTAATTATTTACGTTTGATTCTATGTTTCAATGACATTCTTTTCCAGTGTGATGACACTTTAACGAAAACAAATAGATGTATCACCATAAAATAAAGGGGAGAATAACAACAATATTTTAATTAGCTTATACTCTATGTATGATACAACTCCACTGGGGTGGATGTATCATAAATATCATCGTATAACTTATCACAAATATCATAAAAGTATTAAAAATATCACTTAAATCCACCATAGACAGACCCGACATCGTTGTGGAACTCATTTTACAATCAACTCCTCCCAGACGCCCCAGCAATTAATCCCACCCTTCCCTCTTCTCTCGGGATCTCCCCTAACAATACCGACAATCAGCGCTCTTTGCGATGCTGCACGACTCTGAATACGCCGTCGGCCTTTAAAGCGAAGCCTCCCGGATAATACAATGCACCCTTCGAAAAATTACTCTCAAATGATCGTTTTTGAAGACGAACAAATGCATGGTTATAATTTTAACAAGTATTTACAAATGCTGTAATATAGCGTCATCGTTTATATTAGTTGACGTATATGAGGTGAGGTAATTCATTATTGTGCGAAGGTAAAAGTAAATGAATCAAGATTGTTTCAATCATTATAATTATGAATTCCTGACTCCATATTTTCATTCAGTAAACAAGAATAATGTCCAACAACCAGATATTTGGTTGCTTTACCAAACAATAATATTATAATTATGAAATAAAATATATTTCAATAAGTTTTATGTATACGTATTAATGAACATGTAGTATGTTCCATGTTCATGTAAAAAACAGTATATGAAAAACGTATCATAATTTAGTATGATAATGTGTAAACTGTTTAATAAATTTAACACATTTTATCAACATTTACTTGTTAGATTTGATATATTGATATGTTAATAATTATTTATTCTTTTTGCAGGGATAGATTTTCCTAGCACTGTAGCTTATAAGTTGGACACTTGGAAGATTAAATAATCCGATTGAAGTATCAGTCTAAGTTGGTCACAATGATAAATGATTTTTTTCTCTTCTTTAGAAGTGACCATAAAACCATCAGCGCAAAGAATAGCAGGCTAAAATCTGTGTTATTAGAGGATAATGGGAAACTAGCCGACTGTGAGCAGGACCCAAATCAGTGGCGTCTAATGACAGGGTCCCCGAGCGGCGGTTGACCGTGAACCCGCCTCCAAGGTTGCGGCGCTCACGTGTGAGACGTTACCTGATGACGGCCTCTGCAATTTTTTCGAAACGTTGCTAATTGTTTTCATAGCTTATCGCATTAATAAAGTGTGTGCTTTCAATACACTTTCAAATAACTCAAGTAAAATAATATTTTTTTCCTAATTGTACAAGTTTACTCATATCAATAATTCAAAACATGATGAAAATTGCTCTAATTACTTTTTAGCAATGATTGTGTTACAGGAACATAAGCAGGACAAATTACAGGAACAAATTATCCACTCCTGATGAACGAATTTAGGAAATAATGGTTTGTGTAAACAAAAATGTTGTTTTAATGTTAATAACAAAATGATTATACATACAAAAATCCCACGGTAAGTTTAATAAGTGTTGCAAATAACTTGAGTCACAATTAAAATCGTATTTAATATTTTTATGGTTATTATTTACAATTTATCTAATTATACATATAAAAATATTGATACATTTAAATAAGAACCAAACATCGACAACAAAAACATACAAAAATAAAAAATAAGAAGTAGGTAGTTCTAAATAGACATTAAGGATAAATAAAATAATTAAAGTAAACTGCAATCAATTAGTCATGAACTAATAAAGTTATAAATAAAAATTGTATTCATATTCCCTAGTTATCATTCTTTTATAATTGAAATTAACCTTTGAAAGTAAAATAATGTAAAAGAATGATGTTTTTAGAGTTAATTTAATAAAAGTTGAACTTTCCATAGCAAACATCTTTAACGTTATTTATACATAGTAACTCCTTCCTTATTTTTAACATTTTACATTTCCTAACGTTCAGGCTTCACAAGAAGATGTAGTACTACTACTTCCTTAACAATCTAATAAAAAAAGTCCTTCTGGATATTGAATTATTTCCTGAATTATTAAAATAAAAATTTAAAACACTGTTTATGCTAGTAACCAATGAACATGGTAGAACTCCATAACTGAATTGATATGTATAATATATATATATGTACTGTTTAAAATTATGAACATTAGATAACAATTGCTTTCCTTCTAAAAGCTTTGGTGTAATTTCATAGTGCCAACACAACAGTGTCTTTAATAAACGAACTTGGGACGACTTTGGAAAGGGTAGGATTAATCATCCTTCTGTAATCCGGGATCAGCGAAACGTCCTGTAGCCTAATTATTTATTAAATATAATCAGGTGATATTAAGTCAACGTTCATCACAGTTTTCAAATATTTGTAACAGAATAGTCAAATACTGTACAAAAATATGATAGTTCAGTTTTAATTGTATTTTCTTTACTAAATTTTAACAATTTAACAATAACTTCTCAAATGGTAGTTTTTATCCGGTGAATTACTTCCATTATGATTCTAAATTATTCTACAGGAAACGTGTTCCGGGAGAAGCAGCTGGCTGAGTCGTGGAGATATCCATATTCAACAAGGTGTTGACAATGATGTTGAGAAGCGTTTCCCTCTAGTCGACAGTCCCGCCACTTTGCGGCTAAAAGCTTTGTATCTTGAAACACGTAGTTGCGGCTCAGAACAACTTTATCTGTAAAAAAACTTGTCCTAAATACCTTATGTTACAGGTTTATAACTGACTGTATTATTATATTGTTACCTCAAAGTTGTGAAATAAATAAGCCACAGTTTCCACATTTTAGAAAGTTTTTTAGGGCTGAGCTTTAACCTGAATTGAATTACCTTCCCCTGCATCGTTGACCAGATTTTTGGATTCAAGCATTCGTTGTTTATTCATTAATTTTTCTATTCATTTACCTGTATTATAATGCATTTTAAATTCGTCAAAACTAATATAGACTATTAGTCAATTTGAGTGTATCACAAAATATAAATTAATGTATAAACATATATACATTAAAACATATAGAACTTAAAACATATTTGAACTTAAATAAAGTTCTATATAAATAAAAACGGGGGATAATTTTTTTTTAAATATAGTAAATTTAGAATATGTTATTGTTCTTTCTTTATGTTATTGTTGAAATTATATAAAGTAACTGATGAGACTATATGACTAGATGAGGTTATTTTTATTCAATCCAAACCCCAACCGATAGCAACGTCTGATTCAATCCCAGAGCTTTTTCGTGTATATATTTTTTGCTATTAAATTTAGGGCTCTTTCAACAATTTCTAACCGACTGACGTTTAAAGTTTTCTCAAAAAAAGCTTGATCATCCAATTAATTACGTACCTTAGTGAAACTTTCTACAAAATGGTATTTTCTTTTTAGTACGTAATATATTTTTGGATTCTCTCTGAAATCTTGATATAGTATTTTCCAATATAAACCTTTGGGCTTATCGATGTGAGATTTCCGTATGTGTATTTGTATGTGTGCTTATGTGAGTAGAAGCGTATTTGTATTTAGCTATTGATTTTAAACCTGAAAATGTTTAGCACTCTTGAATGATATCCTAAAGTCCTATATTGAACCCCGAAACGGGGAAAATTTTGATAGGAGATCACAAAACAAGTCAAATCCGAAATAAATCGTAGGGACTTTATTCATATCATATGAAAAACTTGATATGTTATGCTTGTATCATATCATATGTTTAATATCATATGTATAATTATATCATATGTTTTACTTGATATGTAAATCAAGTAAAACAACATTTTAAATCACCAAATAATTTAAATCTAGGATAGAATATTTTTGATATGCCGACATATAAAGTTTTGCCATCTGTATAAGCTAATATAATATTTTCTAAGATGTTAAAAGTGGGTAATCCCATGTATCAGGTTTTGCCATCTTATAAATTCATATTATAAACAAACTTGCAGTGACGGTTGATATAACCAATATATCAAGTGATGGGACCTGAAATAAAAATAAAAGTTGACATATCAGGTTTTGGAATGGTTCACAACGTCTCTATTCATAGAGGTTTGGTTTGACATATCTGGTTTTGCCATATTGTAGAACTCAACTAGAGGAACTTGGTGGTACTGATAACTCAATTTTGACAAAAAGTTGACATATCAAGTAATGGCGTCTATCCACAGAGTAGTCTTCCTTCAAAGTACGGTTGTACTACATACTGCCGTAACTCAACCGTTTATTAGAGAGGTTATTATTCTTTAGAACTTATTAAATCTGAACTAAAATGCAAGGTACACAGAGTAGTAGTTTTGAAAGTTAAATGAGAAATATTTCAATAGCTTTGTAACTTTACTTATTAGGCTTTAAAAAATCAAACCGCTTCATGTCCTCTTTTTATGTCAAATGTATTAAAAAATATTTTTATGTTTTTGAAAATTACTTAAGAAAAAGTATAACTTTTTGGATGTATAACTTATGTTTATATAAAGAGTATTCAATGGAGCCAATAAGAATCAAAGTGGTGGCTGTTACATTAAATATCATGATAGAATCACTGTCGTGAATCTACTTCGCTTGATGTTGCGGCCCTTTCATGTTGAGTGCATAGAGATGATGAAATAAACCCTTAACCGCGTATTGCTTCATTGCATTACCCAAATTATACCTAGCCGTTTCACCTACAGTTTTAGTAAATGTAAATAATTTAATTATATATAAATAATTGTATCTGTTCAAATCTCATAGTTGTCTCTTGGAAGATCGAACCCTTGCATTAAACCCCCCTATAATTAATTAATATTTATTAATCCCAACAAATCACGTCATGCACATAGGACGATGTAAAAATAAAAGTAATTAAAAACTTTAATTAACTAATCAACAGACAGATTTGCATTTATATTTGTACAAATAAAGGGTGATGAAGGGTGAAGGGTTGAATGAAGGTGATTTGATTTCCACGAATCGATCACAACCGCCACTCAGTTAAAACTTTAGCACTTGGTTAGTTTCACGGGTCGCACTTTAAACTATTACACACTAAAGACATATTGTGAATATTTCGTTTGTCGTCTGTGCTATAATGATATATCACATCACGTGGATAATTATTGTTAGCGCTATTACAATATACAAATACAATAACATCGTTTAGTTTAAAAAATATCAATCACTTTAAAAAGGAATTTATATACCTTTCAAAAATTGTGTTATTTTACTATGTAGAACGTCAAAAAATGCGATTGATCATCTCACCAACGGTTAGCATCTTGTACTTCGGTTTAAGGAGTCACGGATTGAAATCCCAGTTAACAATTTGAGGGGTTTGGACCGCTTCCTTTAAAATCATTTATGTGCTCTGTTGACACAATGTCATAGGCATTGAATTCAAAAAACGATAATTAAAAATAGTTTACCATGTGTAATTATTACTTAAAATATTATTTAAAACTGTAATTAGTTCCATGCTTTTGTTGGTTTTTGCATTTTTAGCTTGTATACAGCCACTTCCTCTTGTTAATCTTCTATTTTAAAAATATTTTTAAGCCCCAGCAACGTGCGTATTGCCGAGAATATCGGGATTTTATCAGAGAAAACGTCTTATTAAAGGATCAGCATTGAAAGGTTAAAAAAATGGGATTGAGTTATGCTTAAAGATGCTATCTCATAAAATAGTTTAAAAGAGAATCAACATAAACTAGAAGTAGAATTAGATCAATACATATACTTAGTTAGGAGTATTGCTTCGAATTTCGTCCAATCGTCAACTTTAAAGTTGTGGGGGCCTTCTTTTGCAAGTTATATATATATATATGTATTTTTTTAAATACACCTTTAAACATCTCTTCAACTGACGATGATTGATGATGACAAGATAATGCAAATTTAATGAGGATGTGAATTTAACAAATGTCTAAAATTGACTAAGCAAGGCGCTTTGGGCATAACAATTTAATAAATCATAATGTCTGTATAGATTAAGACAGCAGATCGCACGTGAACTCGCCGCCGTGGAGAGGAGTTGAAGGCGATACGACGCTCGAGGCCTGCCATTACTTCCCCACCGATATCGGCGCTGCCAAAGAATATCCCACTTTTTACTGTTCTCTAATAACAACATTCTTTTTTACCTGATAATTCAAAACGTCTAACAGCTGGGAGTTGTCAAAAGAACGTTACAAGTAGTATAATAATAAATGGAATAATCTAACACTTTATTAGACTTGGAAGTTGAAAGAAAAAATTAGAAAAATTGTAAACACAATTTCCTGTTGGGAAAACAGGATCTAAAATCTGATATTGATTCAGATTTAGGAAACTATTTAGAGATTTGTTTGGCGTTGTTTGACATCAAGTTAGATTATTTATCACTGATATGCCTTAACAATTATTGGGAATTTTTAACTGTAAATCATACCACACCATAGGTGCCATCATGATTGCACTAAGTGTTTTGGTGAAGATGGAAAATTACTTTGCCTAACGTAGGAAAATTTCATTACAATTAAGTCTCCAATGAACAACTTTTAATTTTATGCACTTTCCAACCTTCAAAGCTGTTCTGTAATCTAATAAAGTTACAGTCAACGACTTCATCAGTAATATAGAAAATGAGAGAGAGCCTTTGAATTGACCTGCAAGGCCAAACACGTGCTACCATGATATTAATTGCCTTTGGGGATGGTCATTTGTAGATGTCACTTCCAAGCGGAGTGTAAAAATCGATCCTCAAGATGTATAGTGACAACTAAACGCTATTTTCATGTTTATTGAACTATGTGACTGAATGTGCCCTACAGTAAATCCATATTTGTTATTCATCTAGATCTCTTTTACAGATATCACACCTGTCTTACATTAGCAAAACATAGTTTGCTTTTTCTTATTCAAATATCGACTTTAGATCCGAAGATCCATCATCAGTTAGGAATCTAAAAATACCAATTACTGTTATGTTTGGTGTCTGAAATGAGGTGCTAGTTATATATACAATCATTATGTTCTGCAAAAAAACAACAACCTTGAACTATGATAAATATTTCATTGTTCCATTGAAATAAAACCATTATTTCTTTCCTCATTTAATTTCATATAAGTATGTCCAACTAGAACGTCCTAATTAAAACGTAAATTTAAATATTACTTTTACATCATGTATACAAAAAAATTTTAATAATCTAAAGTTCACTGAATAATGCTTACGAAAACTAGGTTTAGTATAAACCTCTGCGAATAGTCCCCATAAAGGTCGAAGAGAAAATATACTCTGAGACAGAACATGTGCTGTAATTCTCAAAATTTTAATTTGATTTTTTTATTGTTAGTATACTCAATATGTTATACTTTATTTAGTAAATTAAAAATTGTAAACCTTTAAAATATTTTTTTCTTTTTAATTACTTTGTTATTTTTATTATTTATAATGTGCTTTGGATCTTAAACTTTTACGGTTTAAAAAACTAGAGGTGATTTTATAATACAAAAGGTAATCTGGTATAATGTATGTATAAAATCATATGTCCGCAATTTATATAAATTTCAAAATGAATTTAAGGCATAACTATTTTATTCAATATACACAAACAAACAAACTTATGGTAGAATAAAAATGTACGCAATATTTGTTTCTTTAAATTGTTATACAACCATCAAAAATTTGTGAAAAAAACTTAATGAAGCCAAGTTTGAGCAAGTTGGATGGATGTTAAAACAAAGTAAAACAAAACTAGACAGAATCAAAACTGTGGCAAAACATTAATTACAAACTCTGAGTACAAACAAATTTAATTTGCGAATTGAATTTACCCTGTAATTTTAAATACTCCCTTACTCCCAACAAACCTTTTATTTTCAAACAGGCTTTGAACTACAGGAAAACTCAGAGCTAATAGCATGCATATTCAATTTAGGTGGTAACTGCTTCAGTGAAAATTACATTTCTTGTCACCTTATCTGACAGACTGTAACGTTTTAACGATGTCACACACTGTTTAAGGCACGAAGAACTCATGCTTTTAGAGAGTTGTCAATGGAAAAACTATTCATCAAACTTTAGTAAACAAAGGTTGCATTCCCTTCTGGAATATTATCGATGGCAGCTAGGCAAGACCCATTGAACCTATAAAATTACCATGGAGTTAGGTCTTATAAAATACGATCTAAGGATTTTAGTCATCTCCTGTCACGATATTTAATGCATATATGAATTAATTTCTAATGGAATGCTTTAAAATTATTTTTAAAATATTAAATATAATTCCCATTTTAATAAAGGTGTTTCTCATACTTTTCAGTTTCGATTGTTCAGTTTACATTTGTATTAATCGCTTAAAGATTTATGTTAAATAAAAACCATAAAAAATTATGTGTCTTTGATAGAATGTTATACAAAGTATAAACCCAAAGCACTTTAACAAACACTTGCCGTAGTTTTGTAATCAGTTTGAAATGCACCCGCCACAGTGGAGCGAGGAACACAATTCAATCTCTGTCTCTTAATTATTCAACAGGTACAAACCAAACAGCGCAGTTTTAACCCGCTAGGCTCTTGATGAAACATTCATTCTTCCTGGGGTTTATAAACCTGATAAACGAGACGTGAGTTGCAGTTTTAAACTGACTTTTGCTTCCCTTTGAAACAAATGTTACATTTAATACCATAAGTGGTTATATTCAAACGTTTTATTTGTACGACCGTAATATTTACTAGATTTTCTTAAAACTCAGTTGTATTCAATCTAATTTCAAAAAGATTAGTGGAGCTTGTAATAATATGTACAATATGTGCTTTAAATAACCGAACTTGGTACTTTTTATACTACTAAACTAAAGTTTTTAGCACAATTTTTGAGTTGAAAAATGTTTAATTAAAGCGAAGAATCATGAATTTCTAAGCATTCTTCATCAAACAATTTCCATAAGATACATTATATTTGGTTTTACATTCTATAAATGCATTCATGAATCTACTGTAGGTTTAAACATTAATAATCACTATAGTAAATTAACTGGCTTATAAACATAAATGAAGCATTTTGTTTATTTTACGGCATACAAATAAAGATGAATTATTTCTTCAATACCAAGCCGTATCTACAGTATCAACGACTTTTCTCAATGCATATACTGCATATTTTATACTATACATTTTACATCAATTGACAGGTAATGCAGTACGAAACTATAAATACAAAAAATGTTATATTATCAGATGAAGAATGAGATTATATTGATAGAATGCCACTTATCGATGCTCAAAGTTTGGAAGCACTTTCAGCTTAAGTTTCAGCACATGGGATGTGTAATCAATTTAAAGTTTTCACATAAAGTAGTTTAAGTACGTGAAGCAACTGTAATTGTAATACTTCTATATATTATGGAACTAATCTTAGTTTTAGACCAACATACCATATTATGACTCAATACTTAAAACCTATTATCAATATACATTACATGAGACAGACATCAGTGATATAGGATAATTCGTTCAGTTTCTATATCCTTTAATCATCGGTCCTGGGTAAGAACATGCTGTGTCCAAGACTTATCAATTCCCTGAGGTTTTGTACCAGTTTTGTTTTAAACTTTAAATGTTAAAATAACGTTTGCAATATGTTAGTATTGTTTGTATATGTTATAAATATTTATATCCTTAGATACAAAGGAACGCCTAAACCACACATGGTCATGATGTAATTATTTAAATTTAAAGTGCATATGATGGATAATCTGAAGTGTAAATTGCTTAAATCTTTTTGAATGGAAGCTGCTCAAATACAAAATGAAATAGTGATCACTACATAATTTATAAACATCATGCATTAAAAATGGATGACTTTAATAAAAACGTTTAAATACAGCCAAATACATGTAAATCAGTAATAAGTTAGTAAATTATGTATTATAATATATAGCAAAAAGATAACACTCGATAGATTCCTCATATTTAATACTTCACTACCGTTAAGGGAACATAAGGATAACGTTAATGGAAAAACCTATTTCACATTTGGTAACTAGAGATTGCGATAACATTTCATTGGTAATAACCCCTTAATTAACGTATCGGTACTAAAAAACTTTGCTACGTTAATCCTAAACCCTTACTACCCACAAAACGTATCGTGAAAATAAAAGTAAAACAGAAATGTAAATATAACATAAAGTCAAAGTTAAATAAAAAAAGACAATTAAAAAAGAAGTAAGCTGGAGTCTACGTATACAGAAAATTAACTCATTTTGCGGTTCTGAAAATATAAAGAATCAAAAATTAAAATAATTATACTGTGTACTAGGTAGTTATTTGAAGTTAGTTTTTCTAATTTTTCACTTAGTTTCTGACTCTTTACAATGCAATACCGATCAGCACGACCAAGCTAACCGTTTTATTTTTAGTACACATACTAAAAAATACAAGTTTTCCGAACAGCTTCACTTGTTAACCTGCTTTTAGTTTTACAGTATAATTAATTTACAGGTGAACAATGTGTTTTAACTAAAAGATTGTCCGTACACTCATTAGTTACTTACGAGACAATGTAAACACATCCACACAACCATGAAATGTAGTTAACAGTTCAAAAGTCAATGCATTACTATAACAGACAAGTATATTAATTATATATTACATCAATAACTTAAACTAACATCTAAATATCGAACCGAGAGAAAATGATTGATTAAATATGAATGTATTTTATTACAATTTCCTTTCATTAAACATACAACATTTGTGTTTAGAGAATTTTAGATGCAGTAGGGACTGTTTTTTCTTTGTTTACTAGCAGTATTATTTAGTTCAGTCAGTTTATCGCCCGTATTTCGTTGCACCCCAATTGTTCGACAATCCGCCCAGCCGCTCACCTTAGTCGTGCACTGCTAACATGTTACTGAATGTTTGGCTGGTTTCCTAGTGACTATTGATCGCTCAGCAATCCACACAACCGCACACGTTATACTAACTTGGTGAACACTTTGGAAACTTTAGAGAAGGTTTAAACCATTACTAAATAAATGCATTGTAATAATCCAAGATATAGGCCTCTTTGATGTTTTATGGGGTAAGTAATATTAAATCGTACAACAAATTGAGTAGAGACTCAAGATTCAAGATATTAATTTTCCATAAACAAATACACATGCATGGGCATCGTTAGTACACAATACAGATTTTATTAATTAAAGTGTGCTGATGAAACACAACTGTAAGATAATTCTTTTACTTCTTTATGTGAGAGAATTTTTATAACGTAACTATATATATTAGCATATACATCTTTACTTAGAAATAAAAACTAGGACCTAAGGTTGATAAAATCATTAACACCGTAAAACCCTTTATTGACAAAGAGCTCTTTTAGGCTCTTGTGGAATCGTTACATAGGAGCTCCACTTTAAGATCTTAGTTACACTTTAGATATTATTGGCAGTAAATATATTTAGCTTATGTTTTATTTACCCTACGTTTAATGTTAGCACCGAGTTGAGTAGTGTGTTACTATTGTTTTATATTCAATTTTTTATCTTGTATTAATTTAACCAACGTAAACATAAATTCTATATATAACGTAGCAAATAAATGTTGTTAATTTTTATTTTGACTTACTTGCATTTATCCTGACCGAACATTATTTTTTTTGAATCTATGAGTGTAAGTGGCGATCTAACGATCCCAGATAGGTAATGTTTAGGGATACCTGTTTAAAGTGATGAATCAATCAGCAGTACGAATTTGCCCAGACACGATCGGTATTGCTCTTCCTTGGTTAAAACTCTGTCGTATGTTAATGGTCTACATTACGCAAATAAATAGCCACTTCAAATAACTGCATTTAAAATGGAAATGTCCATGCCTCAATCTCATTAAATTATTTCATTGTATTCTTTCATCGCAACAAAATACACATAGTAAATATTTTTTAAATTTACTTTCATCAATAATGCTTACTTATGTATTTTCTACGGTTATAAAAATAGTGAATAGAAGTAGGTCAATTAGCTTACCATCAATTGTATTCATTAATAAGCTCAGACGACTTGTGTAAAACTTGTTTTTGCCTAGTGTAAATAGTTTATATAAACTACGAGTAAAAGGGAACACATAATACATAAACTTATTATGTAGATACACCGGTAATCGCTGTTCAAAGGTATTCGTATTTGTGTTCAGTTATAAATTAGATAATACTTTGGTATTTATTTGTGGAATTTACATGTTGCCCTAGGGTTTCCCTACTCCCCAAAACATAATGTAGTTTTAAACAATAGGAGCGATAGGTAAAGTCCAAATAAATCAATAACATTTTAAAATCCACCGATATTATAAGTTTAAATAGTACAGTTCATAATATTTATGGCCGTTGAAACCAGTAATTTCCTATTTTGAACACTTTCAGCATAACTAATATGTGGTTTTTATAGAATATTCTGCCCACTTAGGTAATAAATTATTCAATGACTGCCCACGCGCAGATCACAAATTGAAATATACAGTTTGAGTTAGTTGATCTTGCCGCAGTGAGATGGTGGTACCAGTAGGCACAAACGCTGACACAAAATAAGTGGGAACCACCCATTTAAGTTTAATTTTGATATTTCTAAATTTTGTCTTTCTTCCTCTCATTTAATGGTGAAGGTAATCTTCAAAAGGGCATTTATTAGTTTGATAAAGTATTTGGGTAAAATATCGCCAACCAACCAGAAACACCCTTGGGAAATAACATAGAGATATTTCAACTTCGTAAATCGAGCTGCAATGTTGTGTCTCAAACAGCAAGTGAAAACCGCACGCCCTAGAAGTTAACAAGCACCACCGAAATACAGCGACTCAAAGACAGTTTCTCCGACAATCAATATCAACCGCGGTGCTCCAGAGTGCGGCGGTCACGCACGGGCCCACAGTAATGGCACTGGCCTGGATATGGCCCTCGAGGCAGTGGAGGTGGAGGATACTGGCACAGCCGAGGAAATCTAGATGACAATCTTATTTTTAGAAACCAATCGGTTATGTATCAGAACAATAATCACACGTAATTATGTTTGGAAGGGTTGTTATTTTTTGCAATAGTTTTTATTTGCCGTTTTGAAGGAAAAAACTATTAGTACGAATTTAATAATAAACTTAAGACTGTATGCACATCTGATATGTTGTAATATAATATAACAAGATTTTTCTGATATGTTTAAATATAATATAACAAGATTGTAATTAACATTTAAAACCACCCTATTCACCCTATTCTACTTTCAAAAGTGTTGGATTGTAGACCAAACATTGTTTCCTACAACATTTAACTTTTTGTTGGGTAAGCTTATATAGAGTATTCGAGATTTAAATTAATAGATATTTTAGTCGTTTATCTATTACCACCAGCTGCAATGTGTTGACTTTAATTCTTTTAAATTTCTTAGGTTGCATCTGTGGTGATGAGTTGTAAGAATGAATAATTATAATTTTAGTAAATATATTTTCCTACAGTTACCTAACAATGTACATGTTCTCTCACTGATTTGAGAAAGCAAAGTGGCCAATTCGCTCATCAGTGAGACAATGTTAACATTGTCTCACTCTAATTACTTTGTCTCACTCCAGATTTGCAACGTGAAGGCACGAAATAGTGAGCGCGTAACATGCAGACAAGGTCGTATGCGCGCGAAATACGTTGGCAGCACTGGCTGTAAATCAGCTGGTCAGCTGTTGTACTGTTGTATTTGTCACAACACTTCCGGTCACGGCAGAAGCCACCATTTCATTGATTTGCCATTTGTAAACATTGAAGGTGGTTTTGCTGTCGCAAAATGGACGTTAATGACGATTTTAGTAATAATAGTTCACCAGAAGAATCTTGTACTCCAGAAGAATTAAAAAATGTGGCGAGGAATGTGTCTCTAAATAAAATGTTTTGATTTCCAGAGAAATCAAAACATAAATATGAAAAAAGTTATGAATTGTTTACTTCCTGGTGTGAAAGTAAGAATGTAAAAAGCCCAACGGAAAAAATATGTTACGTTTCTTTACCAATTTATTTGTTTTATGGTAACTGTAGGAAAAATATAATGTGCAACTCGATTGCAAAGTGCAATCGCCTCACTCGAGAAACCATTCCTCACTCGCCTACGGCTCGTGAGTAAGGATTTCTCTCGAGTGAGGCAATTGCTCACTTTGCTCACTAGTTGCACAAATAACTATTGAATTTTCCTGAACTCACATACTAGACGGTAAACATGCGTATAAGGTGGCACGAAGAGATTTCGTTAATTTTATGAGATCCTTCCATTGGGTAGAGGATTATTGAAATTGAATTTGATTACGTACGTGTACCGTGTTTGTCTTATGAGTGAAGTTTAACTGTAGTGTAAATATTTCTTGATGTTTTAGCAAAATTATGATATCATATTAAAGCTGTAAGAAAGATGAATGAATATGAAATATGAATTTGATTGGAGATAATCAGTCAGTTCTAGATAGGAAAATATCTCATTAAATATAATGTTAACGGTTTTGGTGGGACAAATCTGGCTTAAAATATACATCCATAAACGTTTATAGTTACAGAAAAAGCTGTGATAGTAAAAGTCGTTATAGATTTTTTGTTACAAATTGTTTTGCATATACACATATCTTCATTTTAAATTCTGTATGTAAAATGATAGAAGTTTCGAATGTTTTGCAGAAAGGTAGAGAGTTAACAAACGGTTTTGCTTGGGGACTCGCAACAAATAATAGTTACACAACAACGAATGTTGCCCGGGAGAATAGTAAAACTCTGTTTTATTTTCTTAGTAGAATATGTATTTACATCATTGTATGTATAACAACACTACAATGAAAAGTTGCGGAAAAAGCAATGCACAGTAACCTAAAACAACGCAATTATTTCAACTTTATAAGTATTTGTGATTTATGGATTTATATTTAACCGAGGACTATAAGTAACACGTCCTTTTCGCTACACTTTTCGGTCGTTGAGCAACACACAGTTGGCAGTATTGAGTGGCTGCTAGCGCGACCGATATAAATCGATTGCTTGACTCTCGATTTCAAAAGTCTCACGCTTCACTGCCGTCTGAGTAGAGCGGTAATCCACTGTTGCCACAAGCCGCCCACCCGCTGTTGGTATTCAGTCATCCGTGGACAATATTTCCATCTGAAAAAATATACTGATTTTGGATTATTATTTATTTAACACAATTTGTATAAATGCAGCTGTAATTTTTTATAATTTAAATAATTGTATACTAATCATTTTTATGCATAAATAACTTTTGTTGCCCCAAATTGTAATTCTCTGATGCCATAAAACTTCGATTTTGTATAACATAACTCATATACGAATTTTTGTATAGGTAAATATAAGAGGATATTGAAATCCTGAAAATCAGTTTTACTACGCTCGAATCTGCTAATGTGTTACGTTTTATTCCACCTTTCTTTTCCCTATACTTAATTACCCATTTTTTTGTTGGTTTGTAAATAAAAAATATTTATAACATTTGATGCATTCCTTTAAAATTTAAAAATTAAAATTATTTCTTGTTGCTAATGTTATTCGAGAACATTATGTGTGAGTCGTTGGCCTACTGGTCAACGTGGCAGACTTCAAAACCTGGCAGTGATCCTGTCCTGGGGACGAATCATAGTCTGACAAGTTTGTTTTATTAGTACCAACTATTACCGTAACGACCCACCTCTTGCTTTGCTGGACACCCAAATATTTCTTTGTAACTGGCATGGGATATGTGTACTACCAAAGTAAGGCAAATAGAGGCTGTCATCCTCTTAACAAATATTACACTAACATTGTCTTGTAAACATTGTCAGTAACATTGTCACTAACATTGTCAGGTTTGTCATGTAAACTGGAGAATCGTTAAACTCGTTTCAGGAGAAGCGGTTTTATTACATACAAATCGGACATTTATAATTAGTATCCAAAACACAATACAGTAAGACCAATACGTTTGTGCTCTAACCATGTTCTATAATAAAACCATGTTCTATGAATCTAATTAATTCTACTGTACCTAGTTAATTAATACGGATTACATTTATAACAACCTCTATAAAACAATTCATAAACAGGACGCTAAACACAAACGCAAGTAAGAATTTATTGTTTAATCCTTAGCGTTTAATCCTCGTGTTACCTTTGCATTGTTTGTGTTGTTGTTTGTTGATGGGCCATTATGCGACACAAAGGGGTTGGCGGACCCGCGGCAGTGGGCCACAGCGGGCGGCAGCATTGTCTCGCGTCATTGCACTAACGGGACACAATTATAACGGGATAATGAGCAAACGTCACAATTGAGGACGGTGCCGGTGCCGTACCGCGTGCCGGGTGTGGGGTTGCCACATAGGAGTGCAAAGCCACTAGCAGTTCCTGTTGTTAATGATGATCTTGACAAATCGCACAATCATTGTTACTATTCAAAGCATTGTGTGTCCAAAGCTTGGTGGACTATTCTTGTGGAATCGATGTCACTACGATCTAAGGTTGACTATTTCGTAGAAAGTGTCCTTATAAATTCCACTGATAAATGGCAGCTAGACCAGATTTGAACTGTTTTCATCTTTTTAGGATTCGCTCAGGATCGAACAAGTGAACCACAGAAAACAACTATTTAAACACTACGCTGCATAGTCATTTGTGTAGTTTGTAGTTCATAAAATTGCTTCATTCGTTATCACATATATAAAAGTATTGAAGTCGTTTAAGAGGGGGCTCCAGTCCTCTGCTTCTCCCATAAGACCATTGTTAATTTTCAAAGTTCGTCCCTCCTCAACGGGTTGTCCGAAATTGATTATTTATGGTTCGTTTGAAAGATTAAAAATATTTCTAGCGTTTTCAGTAAGCAGAATTTCGTTATCATAAATAGTTCGCGCATAAAAAAATCTAAAATATTGAATATTTTGGAATTTTATTGATCGATTATTATTTGCGATATCGAAATTCTGCTTACTGAAATCACTAGGTATATTTTTGCTCTTTAAAATTAGCCATAAATCAACGATATCGAATAATCTTTTGAGGAGGGAAGGGCTTTGAAAGTTAACATTTGTCTTAAGGGCGAAGCAGGTAGAAGCGCGAAAAGTTTCGGACTTGATTTTTTAAACTAACTTAACTCCTCCAGTGTTTAATCAGACTACACAAATACTATTTAAGTTTGTTAGAGATAAATAACCCGTGAAACATGTTTACATTATGTTGTATTGTTATATTATGCTATATTTATATGTCAACAAATTAAAGCGTTTAATAACAATATTTGTCACATTCTTCAAATATACATTGATTACAATTATATATCCGAAGTGTATTAGCAAATAAGCATTGCTAATAGAATGCAAATTTTATTTTATAACTCAAATACTGGTATTGTAAAGATATCTCAGTCACATATTGAACTAAACATCCATTCATTATTAAATAAACAAATATTCCATCTCAGTTAAATTTGCACTGTTTCCGAACTATGTTCAAACTATGATATCAAACTATGTTCAGTTAGAATAGAATGATGAGCGTAATTTATATGTTGTTTATTTTTTCAGAAACACGTTTCAACGTTTATGACGGGCCGTGTGTGGCTGCATTCGAAAACCTATCCGATATAGAGGTGAGCTATTGAGTTCTAGTGGTTAGGTTTAGATGAGGTAGCAATAACAAAAGCAATTGCTAATTGCTGATTTATACAAAAAGTCCACCTTTTTGCAACAAATTGAAGGTTTTTACTTGAAAAACATTTTCAGAATTATACAACTCGGAACTGAAATCATGAATTCATTATAAATCACTCTTTGAAACGCAAAGCTAATGAATTATTCTGCGGTGTCATGTTGACTGTTCAAGTTAAACCAATATTCTGAACGAAGTGGAATACTTTGTTGCCTGGATATTTATTCTTCTTATGTTCTTTCATAATTTTAAATAAAAACCTTTGCAGAATTTGAAAATACCCTTTATTCAAATGTAAATAAATAATATATATTTTCATGGTATATAACTTCTATGTCGGCATTGACTTAATACATAGGGATACATGGGGTGGTTTATTACGCATTTATCAATAATGATATCGTATGATAATAAAATATCGTTGTTCCGCAGACAGTAAGTACCTCAAATTGATGGCAATAGCCAAAAAAACTACATCTATGTAAATGCTCTTGAGATGCACATCACTGAATAGCCTTCCTTACTTCCTTTTATTTTGGCTTGTCTACAACAGTATAATTTTATTACTTAGGTTTTAGTATAAATCTTGGAATCATTCAGTAATATGGGCAGCCTAGGAATTAAATTTGTGACCTCTTGCTACGAAATCCAAGACGGTACCGTCAAATTAGTGAGGCGCACCAAACCCAAATGGATAACTTCATTTCCACGAGTGATACATAAGATGTTGTCAGTGTATTCAACTAACCATTGTTATTATAAATCAAGAATGTGTCTTCTTTTAAATAATATTTGAATATACGAACCACTGTTTAGAGCATGATTAAAATAATTATAAGAGTACTGAATGTTTTTAATATTTATCTTGTCTTTTCTCTTGGGAAATCGAAGTATGTTCTTTGTTCCTATTCTATCGTAAATGAACAATGAAAGGCAGATTTAGCCTATGTTAAAAAACTATCATTTAATATCTTTAACAGAATCTAATCTTAGGGATACCAAATACTTATCGTTATGCCATTTTGGATCATAAATGATAAACGTATGACCGAAAGAAATTTGTTTTTAAACCCACAAGCAGATTATACGTTTCCATAAAAGCCGTTGCAGTCGCATATAAAAGTACGGCCCTGGAGTGGAGTAGTAGCGTGTGCATAATTCACCGGCAGGAAATGCGGGTGCTATTCCCCCCCTCCGAAGCAACCCCCAGTACAACTCAGGTGGCACGACATTCCCCAGACTCGTGTTATTTTCAACTTTATTAATTTTAAGGAAAACATTTATTTTTACTCTTGGTTAAAAACAGTTTTTACTGAGCACAAACTATTTGAAAACATCATAATTTCATCATTCACTGTATATTGTGCTTAAACTAATGTTTATTAGAAGCCATAACTTTATTTTGGGTGTTAAAATATAACTGGCTGGGTAGCGTCGTGGTTATCGTGTTCGCCTCGTAATCCGAGTTCGGCAGATCAATCCTGATCAAAATCGCAAAATCTTGAGAAGGTTCGAAACTGGATCCAACTGTCATTTGTCATTGGGCTAATAATGAATGATGCTTTCTAAAAACGGGTCGACCTTAGAAATTTACAAGACCAGGGTTTGGACCGTTCCCTATCAAAACTTAAAAAGATTCCACCGGCGTGGATGCGCACACAACAAATACTGTGCGAATCGGTTATATTTTACCCATTGGATGTTTACTAAAGAGTAGTGCACTTGCTATTGGTTTATGATGTTATTGGTGCGAACCGTGAGCTTGTTTATGTAAGAGAAAAGCGAGTTAGTGAACGCGCCGAAACCTCATCCTGACCTACATCTTTAAGTCTTCTAATTAATAATGTAAACTCAGGTTTCGTTTGGTTAAGGAATCTCTTATCGGCTTTTGTTATGCTGCTAAAGTACATCAAGAAAATGTATTAACTTAATTTAGTGGTCTAATTAGATGTAAATTAAAACGTCTTAAAACACTTCAAAATACATTATCAAGACGATAAACGCACATACGATATGGCTATGTATATTTCCTGTCTTGTATACAAATCCAGAATAAGAGTAATTATCTTTTGAAGTGTTGCAAGACTTACATCCCGTAACTATTAAACAATTACCATGCTAATAAATAAGTTATTTAAACTAATTAGCTATATTATTTATGTTGGTATTACTAATAACAAGTAATGCATGCATTTTTTTTACTTCCTAGCCCAAAGTTTATAAACTCATATTTCCATTTTTAAAATAAATAGGTGTACAACCTTAATTAGTTAAGTTTAGGTTTTTAGCATTATTTCAAAACAAAAGATTGCAAGTTTTATTTTATATATATATATATATATATATATATATATATATATATTATTTAACTATTATTTTATATTTCAATTAGTAGACAGAGTTTTGGACAGTTTGCAATTGTAAAATACTTACTGTAATAATAACATTAAATATTTTAAAAGACAATTCAAAATGAAGAAAAAAATTAAGTAGTTAAAAAGTTTATATTTTAATGTCAATACATTTTGTTATAAAAGGTTTATTACATTTAAATTAAATTTTAACTGTATTCAATTTGAATTGTTTATTTAATTTTCATTGCTGATGATAAGACGTGTCTTTTTCCTTGATCAGTTTTGAAATGCATTGTGCTGCCACCTCGTAAACCAAGTGAAGGCCGTAGGAAGGCCTTGCTCCTGACCTTGTGTGGGGAGGACCGGCTCCTGCACACAATCAGCTGGGCTGTGATCAGCTGACTGGTCTCTTGAACAGTGAATATCAGCTGATCAAGAGTGGTCTGTATGAGCACTGACTACAGGTTAATTTAGACTGGTCATAACGTGTTAAGTTTACGGCTGCCGGGGAACAAAGAAATCTGCTAGCAACGCTACTGTAATGATTTTGGGGACAAATTTTATTGGTTATCATGAATTTTCAGCTGATAAATTATGTCATAGATTTCATGGATGGATGAAAGAGAGTGGAACTGTCACAAAAATATATTTTTGTTGTGGGTACAGACAACAAAATACAAATGTTAATATCGTTACAACAACCCGGGAAAACTAGTATCTTATGATAAAATATATTCTATGGCTTTATTAGGGCTCAGGTTTTAAAAATGTGTTACACGTTCATTAGTTTAAGATCTGCTAAAGGAAAAAATATGCTCTTCCACCAACCAGCAAATTAATCCAAAAGTGGTCAAGAACACAAGTTGCAAGAGTTAAAAGCACAAAATGGAAGAAAACTTGAAAACAAATAATCCTCTCCTGAATTCCGGGGTCCTCCAAACTTCAAACTATAGTTGTTACAACACGTCCAGACTCGGCGTGGCAATTGTCATCTGACCCGCACTCCAACTTTCTCAACACCGAAATGTGTGAAGGCTGCGCGGTTGATAAAACATTGCGCTTACGTTCTTTCCATTAGAAATGTATCTTTTTCCCCTGATTTTACGTATATATTAAAATATTACTATATAAATAGTCATAGAAATTTTGAAAGATTAATATTCTCAATGAACTGTTTATTAGTAATTTGATGTTGGCTGTTATATTTCTTGATGATCCCTTCAAACAAACATTAATGTTTCATAAATTACCTCGATACTCAAAATTATACATTAGACAATATTGCTTTTCCATTATTAATTGTCCAATAAAGCTGTCAAATTCATCTGCTGGTGACAGGTGACACTGAAATACAAATCATTTAAGGAAAATGAAATCTATTAGTTTGCAGAACCAATCAACGAATAATAGTAAAACTTGTTATTTGCAAGGGCCATATTCCCTGTCTTTTGATTAATTTTGAATAATTTAATCTGACGTCGTATTATAATTGAAGTGGTCACTTTAAAGTGCCATGCTTTTCATTTGGAGACAATTTGTTTTCTCTTTTTATAGTACCAACCAATAAAAATCTTCTGGTTTCCAAGCCCTTAGAACAATACTTTCAATTTGAGTAATATGTCATTACTCTGCTATTTAACAAACGTCCACAATTTTTCGTTCAAAACTGTTCATACAGAATCAGATATGTAGCATCCATAGTAATATTAGCATTTGAAAAACAAAGCACCCTTTTACGATATTTAATATTTTATTATGTTTTTACTTTATATTATTATTATTATCAGCCGCCCTAAACAATCAGAAATCCTCAATAATATTTATTTATACTTAATTACAGTAATATTAAAAGTTACATTGCAATTAAATACTATATCAGCTAAAACCAGCTATTACTTCGCTGATTTTACCGTTTGTCAAGTGATCGTATATAATATCTTTTTATCAAAGTACATGTTATCAACATAACAAATTATGAAGTCATAAAAGCGATAAATATATAAAACGTGACATATTTTTAGTAAACAAAAATAGTAATTAAAATACTATTCCATGGATAGTTATTGTGAATAACCGGGAGTTATTATCATATAAACATGTTTTAAGAGTCTATTTTATTAAAAGTGTGAATTAATTTCAAAGTTAATTATGATTATCCTTGTTTAGAACCAAAGGGTTGTGATAAATGACTATATGACACGTTTATACAAAATATAGTGTAAAGTTATAAGTTGACTTTTTAGTCATGTTATACTTAAGGAGTGTAATGAAACTTTGCCTCATATCTCTGACATTTGTATATAAAATGTATTTGTTGGTAATGAAATGAATAATTTTTATATTTCATAAACCATTTAAAATTTTTACTTTAAGGTGATATTTGATTTTTTCGGTACAATTTTTGTTTTTACTTATACAAATATATTCAACAATTTGTTTTAGGAGCATAGACATTCCTAATCGTCAAACTCTTCGTTAAATTCCGCTTAGGACTAGATAAGAAAACAAATAACAAGTGAAAGTAACTTTCTCCAAAACGTTAAAAGGATTCCACTATTCTTTGTAAAACGACAAAGCAGAACATAATGTACATTCAGTAGGCTCACAGTACTAATAAAAATCAAATCAAATTATAGTACTTGTGAATGATATTTTTCCTTTCTGTTTAGTTTGTTGCATTATAGTCAATAGTTAGATGGTTTTCCTTAGTACAATTAATACTCTTTACTTGCACGTGTCCATCATGAGTAAATACAAGTCTACCGCTTTTTCAAAAGTTGTTTCTAAAAATAAATTTATTAAAAGAAATATGTACTGTATAGTTTATAAACTAAGGTAGTTTTAACTAAAATATTTAATAAAAATAGTTATAAACGTATATCAATAGACTATTAATTTAACTTCAACAAACTTGTATTTACTTACAATAGCTATTCCCATCACTTTATCTCAAATATGATTTGCTATAACAACTCGTATTGTATTGCAGCTATTCCCTTTAACATTTATTATAAATGTTATTGGTTGAAACGAAGAATGGTTGAAGTATAAACTGAAATTTATAGGTCTAACAAGTAAATTTATCTTACAGCTTATAATCTGGCTCCTAAAAGTTTCAGTTATTTTTATCAGACGCTTCCTTTCATAGCTGAAAGTCCTTGAACTCTCGCAAACCGACCTCGCTCCCTCCTCGACTGCCCGTCGTCATTCCCCACAGCGGCAGTGGTTGTGTCGGACATGTTTCAGCCTAATCAGGACATTTGTTTCAAGCTATTTAAATTTTAAGGTCTCTCATTCCAGTCAAGGCTACGCATGACGTGAATGTATAAGTTACTTTTAAGTCGTGGCTGTAATAAGTATGACGTCATGAATAAACTGACCCTCGTGTACTTTGTAAAATTAATTTTTGCCGTAAATGGTTAAAACAATGATTACATGATTTGTAATTTTGACCATCTATTTATGAAAAAAAGCTTAATCATACTAGTTTTACGAGGGGGGAAAAGTGTGTTAGGTAAGTTACATAAACGTATTATGACACAAAGGCTAACCGGTGAAGGCGCAAGTAACAAGAGCTAATGTTCGCGGCAAGGGCACTAATTGAGTTAACATGACCCAACCCAGCGGCCAACATATTTACATGGAGATGGGTTATGATGTGCAAAGCACACGAGTCAAAACAAGGCCTATCGTACGAAACAATTCCTGATGTTTAAACAGTTTCCCCTAAGAATAAATTCATGACATTCCAGTCATTATTTTTTAGGGTTATGGATTTTGTATTAACTAAAATTAAAATGTACCTCTAGCTTTTTATTCGTAATTATCAGTTCGTTATTGAAAATTATAAAATTTTTTTGTTGGTTTTTACACTGATTTTGTCTCAGGATAAGATAATAATACCCGGTCGCAGCAAAACTGCGCACTCAGCGCATTTCCAATGAATATATATAGCCCTTATAACACATCAAGCCACTTACCAGGATTCATAAGAAATATATTCACAAATAAGCGATATTTAAAATATTAATCATTCTCCATAAGAATAACACTGGGGATGAGTACGCAGGTTTGCTGCAAAAAGGAACAAAAATAATGGGTTTTTGTGCAAATATCAATAGAACGCATCTGAGTGAAGTCACATCCTAAGTTTCGTCCATATACATTCATAAATAAGGAATTTATAAGGCTTTAATTATTCTCCATAAGAATAACATGGGGGCTGAATACCCAGGTTTGCTGCTACAGGGTTCATAATAATTGGTTTTCTGTGGAAACAACAATAAATCACAACCAGATGAAGCCATATACTAAGTTTTGACAGTGTATGTTCATAAATATGCGAGATATATAATTTAATTCTTTCTCTTCATAAGAATAAAATTAGGCAACGTACTGTGTTTAGCACTTTCAATATCTTGATAACCAAACGACGTAGAGCAATGATAAAAACACCAAATTGTTTGTTGTTTTGAGTTAAATCCAATGGTGCAAATTAAAATTGTATTTAAATAAAAATTACTCGTGAAAAACCCAAAAATCCCGTTTTTGGGGTACAAAACCCCCCCAAAATAACGCTTCGGATGGTCCGATCCGTCTGGATTTCGAACTTGTTCAAATAAATGGTACTTTACCCGTCTGTACCAAATTTAATCAAGATCTGACCTTTTGTTACGAGTTTTATCGTGGTTACGGATATCTTCTTTATATATAATTCTGTAAGCGAAATTTTTAAGTCAAAATTGTGGGAGTTTGGCAAATCGCAGGATGACGGGAGACAGCTCAAACTAAAGGTCTTGATTCCAGGGACTCGGGAAAAATATCAGTATTTCTATTTCTAAAAAATCACCATAAAACGAGAAATAACGTAAAACACCCCCCACAACAATAACATGGGAATTTAAAAACGTCAGCTTTGTTTACATTGAAAAATGTTATTAAGTGACTATTTTGTTTGCGAATTGACATGTAAATAGTAAACAAAATCAGAAGAGGCAGAGTATTGGAGCAAGGCTAGGGGCAATGGCTCTTTCAAGCCAATAATATATATATATATATATATATATATATATATATAATATATATATAATATATATATATATATTTGTATACATATATACAAAATTTGAACGAATGGTGTTTTTGGCATCCGTGGGCCTCAAAACGAAAAGTTATCATGGTCTCGGGCTTAAGTCTTACCATACCATCTACGGTAATAGCTTCTTCCCTGTAGGGGAAATTCGCTAAAAGGGGGAAAGATCAGCTACGCAAGTTGAAGAATGATTGAAAGTATTGTGACACACCCTCGGACACCCCTCCCCAACCCTCCTTGCTATGAAGACCCAGTGTAGTCTTGTTACTGACTGATTAGTAATTATATAAGGGGAAAGTAATAAAGTTAAAGGGATGGTAAAAGTTTGCGTGTAAGTTGTATGCATGTATGTTTGTGGTAAGAGTTAAAAATAATGTATGGTTGTAGATAAGATATCCCCAATTTGTATAGTCTATATTTATAAAGGTTATTAGCGTTATTCAGTTTGTATTTGTAAATAAGAAGTATATTGTTTGGTAATTATTTTTAAATTCAAATAATTCAACGGTGGCTGAAATGCTGGCTGAACTCCGAAACTATAATTTTTTGTTAATATTTATTAAATCTCTAAAGGGTCAACTTATTTTGTCCTTGAGTTTTTAAAAAAAGTTTTAAAATTAAACTGAAAAGACTATCCACGTTTAAATACAACTTTAGGGAAACTCATAATTTTATCCAGAGATGTTTTTTAGAGTTCTTCCAATCAATTAATTGCAAAATACATAGTCTGATCTTGTTGATTTTATAAATTTGTTGCGTAGTCTTTAAGCCTTCATGCTACTGAACTGCACACTTGTACGGCACTAGAGCGAGTGCCTAGAGCCTACTGTTGCAAGTGGGCATCTCAGTGAAAGGCTCAAGGTCACGAACTGTGATGTAAACCTAGCAAGTGTGCAGAGTCAAGGTTATGGCACACATTCTGCTCTAATGAACTGTTTGTTTATGGGATGTGAACAAGTGCCTCGATTTTTAGTAAGTTATGTAATTACTTTTACGTCTTGCATCACGCAGTGTAAAATATCACATTGCCCTGTATGTGTATGTGTATCCACATATGTGTATCGTCTCTTTATTTTATTGACCAATTATACGAAACATTTAAAACGTTGATGTGTTTTCTTTAACGAATTTGGTAGCCCTTAAATATATCTTAGTATGAATAACTTTAGTTACAAGAACAGCTTTAGTTGATTTTCAATGAAGAGCCGTAATATTGGTTCAATTAATTAATTAAAATCATAACTAAATTACCAATATTAAAATAAATCTTTACTTCAAATTTTCCACACAACCGGGATGAGAAATAATAAAATCAGTTAACGCCAAACATTTCTTGGATATGGAACACACAATTTTAAACTAACATACTAGACAAAACATAAAATCTGATAAATGGCATAGGAACGCCTAAGGGACAAAGAAGAAAAGATGGATTTATTTTATGTAGAGACAAATCAGTATTGAGAAATACGATTGCAACACAGAACCATCATTTGTAAATAGGAAGGTATATTCACTGAACAAATTTTAACAGGTAAAATTATTATTCCCTTTAAAATAGGACAACTGCTTAAACAATACTGAGAATTAAGTGTTTCCTATACCAACAACTATAATTATTGGTCTTAACCAAAAATGAAGAAAAAAATTACCAAAAAAGTCAATAAAAGGGTACTTTTGGTTGTGCGGTGGTAAAGTCTTTTCCCTTTAATTTTTCGGAAAAACTAACGTTTAAATGGTGTTCAAATTATGAGCTATCTTGTTGTAGGACATTTAATTACTGTCAACTAATATAAAATACTGAGTATGATTTTTTGTAGTGGGTATTTTGCTTTCGTAATTAAACGTTTATAAAAATTATAATGAATTTCTTTGTAATCTCATATACAATGCAAACAAGTTTTGTTAGAACACGCTAACTAATGAACCGAAACACAGTGGTGTACGACGCGGAAGACATTCCAGACTGCATGCTGTAGACAAGGACAGCGGACATCCTCGATTATTGACCTTGCCCCGTAAGGCCCGGACCTCTGTATAAGCGAACGCAAGCGGAATAGCCAAACAAATTATTATTTGAACAGGAGAAATAACCTAGTTATCAAAATAACATTTATTCTGTCGTCTCACTAAATTGACTTAAACCTAGAGTCTCGATACTATAACCAGTAAACTATAGTAACATACCGTAGATAATTTAAAGATGTAAATATACGTTTTGACATTTCAAATCTTAGAAATTTGTATATTAACAAATATTGGAATAAGTTGATAAATTATTTATATTAACTGAATAATGATATAATGAGGATAGATATTTAAATTTGTAATGGTATTTTAAGGGAAATATTGTAACACTTTTGAATTGTCTTAGTTTGTTCTGAAACCTAAGCAATATTAACTTAAAAATACCGTGTAAACTAATCTCCAATCACTGATTCCTTCTAACGTCATTACTTGCTACAAGTAATTTCCACTCGACGAGTTGCAATAAAACAATTTCTTCTTTTACTGGGGTTTTATCCTATATACTCATTATTATCTCAATATCTGTTAACATTTGTATTTTTTTAGCTAACCAGTACATCCACAGTTAGCAGTAACCAGTTTGTAATCAGAGTACAGTACACACAGTTTTGTTGTGTTTAACTTTAATTTATATAAATCTTTCCAGATGAACCTTATTGATTGGAATAGTAATAATAATTTTAATTTTACGTGGATTAATTAAGCTCATTACATGTCTTAAGGTTAAGGTGAGTGGTCGGGGGAGGTTTAGATGAGGTAGTGGTCTATCGACATACTTTTAAAGCAAACTAGTTGTATTATACAAAGAAGCGCAAACTCGGTTTGCTACATGTGTGTTCTGTAAAGGTTGTTTATGTAATTTGTGACGACAACTAAAGTAATTTAAAATGTGAGGACTGTTATCGTGACTCTCCCACCTGTAGGTATTTCATTAAAGAATATTGGTTATTGCGAGATTTCTTACAGAAAAGTACTAGATTTACTCCACACAAGTAACACGATAGGGATTAAACAGACATCTTATTCCCTTCTTAATTATTTCCTATCATTTCGATCGACATGTTTAACAATGTTTAATTCGTACACAAACATTTTTTTTCTTTGTGCTTTGCGTTATTTAATTTTTATATAATCAATATAACTGTATACTTTAGGTATAAATATGTTAATGTAACCTAAAACATTGTATACAAAAAGCTATTAAGCTTTATTGGTAGCTAATAAATTAATATTTACCAAGTTGTTTAGTAATTTGGTTGGTTGTTCGATGATAGTTTACTAACATTTGAACAGTTATTATACAAAACATATATTTTAAAGGAGTTAACGTTATATTAAAAGTATAAAATGTAAGATGGAAAATAATTCTATCTCGCAAACAAATAAAACGTTCATTTTTAAGTAGTTGTTGGCTTGGCACCAAAAATTAGCAAGAGACATTTGAGTTGCAATGAAATATATGTTAATTTTGAAACTCTAACTTACTAAATGTAGCTTCCTATAAATTTTAAAAAAATAAGTATTTTGGTATTTTTCTCAGAATTCTTACGTCCTATGTATATATGTATACACTAACCACATCGATGGTATGGGTAAGTAACTTTAGGTAAATTCCTAAACGTGCCTTGTTGGAGGTGGGGTAATGGAACGGGTTAGTTAGCGAATACCGATACAGAAGACCCGCATTAGCATCTGTGTTATCCAAATACCAATTAATGTAACACATATGCCTTGGGCCTTTAGTGAACTCTTAACCCAATTCAGTTTAAAACTAAATGTAAAATAGTCTCTTTTTATGTAAACTGTACATATGTTTACCATCTAAATGCTCATACAGTGTATCCTACAATGTGTATAAAACTGTTAAATCAGCAGAGACTACAAAAGTATTATACGTAGTGAGGATAAACTAAAACACCTGAGCACGTTAACGTGTTAGCCTGTGCACCATTTCGTGGGCAATTTGTATAACATATATTTTATCATATTCCACCGAAAAAGTATATTTTCAATGTATTAATACTCTTCTGAAAACAACTGTTCCCATATTTTTTATGTCCCAAAAGTCAGCAGGTGGCCAGAAAGATTCCCGGGAATTTTTCAGTTGATTTATGAAATAAATTATTCTAGAAATAAACACATAGTCAACAAGTATTATTGGGTTTCGTATCATTTCGCAGTATGATTAAAAATCTTGTTCATAAATATTTATTAATAATCTATTTACACTTTACCTATCACTTATTTTGTTTCAAAAATACAGTTCTATTTCAGTTCCAAATGTATTTTTCCGTTACTTAATGAAATTATTCCTGTGTTCGGGTCCACCTCACTGATGAGCTTTGATCATGCTACGAAAATGGCCACTTCTTCTACCTATAATATTTAAAAGTACAAAAAGATATATTTTTTTTATAAAAACATTTTTAACTACAATAGACATTCTCTCAACCAAAGTGAAACTTGATGAAGCAGACAACAGAGAGCGCTACAAGGTCTACTAGCTCTATGATGCTAATGTGATAAGCGTTCAGTATGCTGAGCCCACTAAGGTCACGGCACACATTCTGTCGCTTAGAGAATGTCTTCTTTGTTTGTGATATTGCCAAAAACATTTGTTTTACTCTTACGTGATCTGTAAAGCAGAATTTATGGTGCTGGATAGAACTAATGTTATTTTTATTAATTTATTAAGAAAATTTAATTTAGGCAAGGGATTTGCGTGGTATTTATTGTAAATTGACACATATCCTATCTCAGCATTGTTGGCTTTAAATTTTAGAAATGTGAGGAAATATAAAACAAATACTATATTAAAATTTTAAACAATTTTCAAATAACTATAAACTGCTGTTTACATTTATAAATTTATATTTAATTTACTGTTTTGTTGCTGTTGATTTTTATAAATGTAATTAATATTGAGTGGTTACAAGTTAGAGTGTTCAATTATAGCATACAAAATTAAAGTTTACCCAAGCCTCCCATTCTGTAAACTCTATGTACAAACTATACAAATAAAAAAATATTTTACATTTTCCTTTGATCCATTTAAAATATATTTTTGTAGTTACAAAATTTAGTCAATTAACAAATTCTAATTTTGTATTCATACTATAAATTGTATATACACAGTAAAAACATAAAAAGTACATTTAAGTTCTCAATAAGTTGGCAAAAATAGTCCTAAAGCTCAATAAAAAAAGGTAATTTATGACTGTCTAACAGCAATGGTGTGTAGAAAGGTTTTGAGGTCATTAGGACAAAAAACGAGTTTGTGAACTAAATGCTAAGCATAATACAAAACAGTAAATACAATGTAAAAACCACTGTTATGAAATGTATATTAGCACTAACTAGTTTTAGCACATACATACATACATTTTGTATTGGCAAGACCTATTGTAGTAATGTTTTTACTTAATGGTTAATAAATGTCTTATTGTCTATACAAGCGTAAAACTCTAATTAAATTGCTCGATACGACGTTTTAACTCATTAGTGTCTTTTATAATTGAACCATCCGTATATTTTATAACGAGGCAACATATTTGGTTGAGGTTATGTAAAGAGGAGTCTCTACTAGGCACTAGGGGCTACGACAACAATCCATTCATTGAAATTGACAAGGACGCACTCTAGACTTCCTGTGGCGCACCGCTCACGTGAGTGCTTCAGTTCGAGTGTTATGCAACGCGCTGTGGGAATATTGGTGGTGCTACTTCTCCCAATACATACTCAGTCAAATAACGTAAAGAGGCATTTGCAGTTGTATCTATAGAGATTTTCTATACAAAATGCTGTATGATAGATTTCAGTAAATTAGTAATTTGCAAGAAAACCTATTTTTGAATATCTGCAGAATGTAAATTTATTAGTATCCCCACCTAAAGAAGTTAAAAATCTCTTTAGATGGTTTAGACCTACATCGTTTACGCAATGATTTATTATCTCAGAATCTTACCATCTCATAGTAGCAAAAGGAATTTACTTAATATTTAATGCAGGTTATGTAAAATGAGTTAATATAAAAATCTGTTTCATTTGTGACTGAACTAAAATTCTTTAAATATTTTTATTTACAATATTTATTTACGATAGCAAATTATTTTATGGAATACAGCCAATTGTTAAGCTAATGTAATTAAAATATTGGTATTATTTAAAATGGTTTGAATTAGTAGGCTTCCAAATTAATATTGAGTAGGTGTGTTATAACCATTACAGATAACTAACTTTTGTCGATATTTTGCTAAACATATTTTATTTACTATAATAAAAAATTAAAATAAAACTACGTCCCACAACATTATACAATATATTTACACTTATACTGTACATTCGATGACTGTACCGGTCATCGAAAGATGAGATTCGCTGATTGGGCCTGATTATGTTCGGTGTGACTGGTTGAAATCAATCGCCTTGTACCATCTTTTTTTATTCACCGTCTTGTATGTAAGTACAGTATAAGTGGAAATATATTGTATAGTGTTGTGGGACGTAGTTTTATTTTATCCTGTTAATTGTAACAACACGTATTATGCTAGTCAAGAAATTAATAGAAAATCATGTGCCTTGTTCATAAGATCACGGTGATAGTACTTACTCAAAAAATTTTTAATGAACCTCTTGAAATTAATCCTCTACAGCACTTGATTATGCATACCATTCTAGTGAGCTGCACATAGCCATGGCTGCACCAATTTTATTAAATAATCCATCATTCCTCAGATAAATGCAATTTATTTACAGCTTGATTGTTATCACTAAACAGGTTTTATGAGTAATGATTCTATAGTAAATGTATATAATGTAATGCAGGTAATAACAAAATAATAACATTAAGAATTTTTACTACATAGCCTGTATTTATCCTCATGATAATAACTGAGACTGTAATGAGGGAATTTCATCAACCGTATAAAATATAACGAGTTCGCACGCAGCACGCTGACGTGAGGGAAGTTAATTTCCACATAAAAAGCTTTTCAAACTCAAAATCAGTGTAAAACATACATTTATTCCAATTTTTATTGAAATCTGAAAACATTGATTTTTTGGCTGTTCTGATGCTCCTGGTTTCATTTACCTGCAATGCTTGAAATACAATTTTGCACATTATAAGGTTAGGAGAAGGTCCAGTCAGACTTTAAAGTAGGCGTGAGGTTGCTGGGGATGATGAAAGTACACCAACAAATGAATAACAGGCTTTTCTAATCTAAAACCCCCATAAGACAACGTACTGTGTTTGGTCAATACATATTTTCTTCAATAACTTGGTAAATAGTTACGCTAGAATGACGGGAGAGGGCTTAAAAGTTTCGCCTCACTATTCCCATCTTTATACATGGATTAATTATACATCCAGGGTTCTTATGACCCTTTTTGGGCCCAAAAACTCAAAATTTGAAAGATTAATCCCCAAAAAAGGGTTTAGAGTTTTCCGATTGTTTTGCCCAAAGAACTTGTCCAACTGATTACAGAAAGGAATGTCCCTACCAAATTTGAAGCAAATCGGACAATAAATGCGACCACTAGAGTGCAAACACATATATATATATATATATATGTCTATATATATATGTCTAAATATATATATATATATATATATATATATAATTTTGAACGACCTCCCAAAACGTGTTCAGGGGGTCACGTTAGGAACTTCTATGGTGGTCCCGGGCTTAAGTTTCACCGTGCGGGTCATGCTAATAGTTCACTTTCCATAGGAAATTCACTAATAAGTGTGTATAGTTAATATAAGTTTGTGTAAACAAAGGTTTGTGGTTACGAATTTGCTTTAATTTTCATAAAGGCCTAAACTGGTAGTATAAGGTAGTTATAGCTTATAATCAAATCAAATTATTTATTGCAATAAAAAGTGTTCACTCATAGCAATAGTCATACAAATGGGTTTAATATAAAATTATGAAATGCAATTTTTACAAATATACAAAAAGACAGTACAACAGAAGACAATGATGTCTTATCAGCTACATATTCCATGACTCTTTGGTGATCAAAAAGGCCTTCAAATCTCACTTAAACAAATGTAACTTGGGTTGAATCCTCAAACTAAGCGGCAGGGCATTTAAAAGTGTGATGCAAGCTGAATGCAATTGTTTATTGAAAACAGCTGTATTGTGGCGAGGAATTGGATAGTTAAATCTATGGCGTAAACTGTAGTTATGAGTTGGTTGGCGTAATTGAAAAGAGAGATTCTAAAATGTAATATACATGGAAAGGTTAATATATTGTTTTGTTTGAAAACAGATTTACAGGATTCCTTGAATTTCATTCCGAAAATTGTTCTGACTGCTTTCTTTTGAGTTATGAATTTATAATTGTGTAGGCTGGATAATTTGTAATAATACACATATTATATTAGCTAAATGTGTAGGTTGTCCATGGTCTTAAATCACTCAGAACCGGTATTAATCTGTCTATTGATACTGTAATAATGTACAATAAATTGAATATGCTAAAAGAAAATTAGCCTTATAACATATTAGCCTTATAACATGTACTATAAAAAATTGTATGACGTTGATATTTTTATTTCTATTAAAATATTAAAATTGTTGTTCTTATAACATGTACTATACAAAATTGTATGACGTTGTTATTTTTATTTCTATTAAAATATTAAAATTGTTCTTATTCTCAATATAGTTCATTCTTAAAACCATTCACTTGAGCAGTAATCTGAAAAATAACCCTTAATATATAACGTTTGATGTCAGGCTAAATATGTTTTCCAAACATTAAAACCAAGGACTCGAATAATTTCTGATAAACATAGTCTGTTAGAAAGACCAGCTGTAGCAGTTAGAGCAGCAGAATAATTGGGCCGGTCTGTAAATTGAAGTGTGATTGGCCGGCGAGTAACGCACTCAGTCCTTTGATTTGACCCGCGTCTAAAATCGTATCTCTCTCTCCCTTCGATATTATTTGAATATGTACGATGAAATATACGAGTCAAAAAACGTTTAATTTTCTTTTTTTTCACGAGAATAAGTGGATTAAGTGGTATTTCGCAATCCCTAAAGTATTTTAGGCAGAAGATATTTGTTTACCTAATTACTACTAACAGTAATCCTTAATATTTTCAGAACATCAAAGTTTTTTTTTTTTCTTTGAGTTATCCCATTACTAGGAGCATTATTTATTTTTATTTTAGAGTTTTCACACAAAACTTTGAAGCGGATATTTTATCAAATCGATTATTTCAGTGGCCGATATAATTATTTTTGCAACAAATTAAATTCACTTTAAATAATGTCCGTGGATATTATACACTAGGTATAGTTAGAAACCGATTTATTCATTTTATCAACTTATTTTTATCACCAGAATATTAAAAATTTGAATATGAAAACAACTTAGTATTCCAAATCCTTTTAAAGAGAAATTTGAAAGAACCCTTGAAAATTAAGAACCGAGCTTGTTATGAAATGACAGAAGGTATAAAAACAAAATATATCAAGTCAAATATTTTATTCCTTCTTCTGTAAGAGGAGAACCATTCATGTTCTTACGTCAAACCCCTTTGAATATGGATTTAATTAACGACGAAAACACTCCATGTAATTTTATGTTTGTGTTAATTTTGCTGCAAAAAGTTGATGGATCTAATTTCCTAAACTATTTTATCTTTATTTAATTAATATGCTAATGGCATTTGTAAATTACAAACATATAAATTAAACTGTGTACATGTGATCAATATGTATTATATATATATAAATATTAGAAAATATATATACAGTGTGTAAAAAAAGTCCGACCCCCCTTTAATTTTTTGTTTGTTAAAACAAACCAATCAACTTTGGGGAACGATAATAAATTAACCCAAAGTATCTTTTGACGTTATCGGAAATTTTGAGTGTCCCCCAAAAATGGGGGATTTTGGGGCAACTCAAAATGTTTAAATATAAACCCCTTTTGAATGACCCCTCATTTTAAAGAACTTTAAAAAATAGACGATTGGCGGAGGTTGGAGGTCTGTAACGTGTTTCTATCCCAAATGGCAGCTTGTCAAAGTTTTGAATACAACTCATTCTTGAAACCTGGTGTCTAAGACTTTTGGAGTTTTAATTTCACCTTTGGTGACTTAAAACTGAAACGACTCTTGAAGAAATGCTATTAAATGAAAAACTGGTCTCTTTTGGTAATATTTAAAATTTTTAGAACCCGCAAAAATGGGGGATTTTGGGGGCAACTCAAAATTTCCTAATGTAAGCCCCTTTTGAAGGGGTTAAATTTATTTTTAACTGTCGCCTAGGTTTAAAAATATCTTCAAAATGAGGGGTTAAAACTATGAACTTCAAAAGTCTTGATCAAAAAATACTTCTTGGACAAAAAAGTCTCAGTTAAAACGGGTTTACATTTGAAAATTTTGAGTTGCCCCCAAAATCCCCCATTTTTGTGGGACACTCCAAATTTGTAATATCACCAAAAGAGACGACTTCTTAATTTAATAGCATTTATTCAAGAGTTGTTTCAGTTTTAAGTCATCAAAGGTGAAATTAAAACTCCAAAATTCTTAGACACCAGGTTTCAAGAATGAGTTGTATTCAAAACTTTGACAAGCTGCCATTTTGAATATAAACACGTTACGGACCTCCAACCTCCACCATTCGCCTATTTTTTAAAGCTCTTTAAAATGAGGGGTCACTCAAAAGGGGGGGGGACGGACTTTTTTTACAGACTGTATAAAAAAAGAATAGAATAAATCTACAAAGCATACATTTAAATACCAGTCAGCTTGTTTAAGACTTTGTAAAATTGTAATAACATTATTATCGTTTTACATTTAATTAAAAAAGTTAAAATTGCTATGTAAAATGAGGTAGATTGAAAAATAAGATACCTACATTATAGTAATAAATTAATAAACAATTAAAGTACAGTAAAATTCCATTGATACATAAATTAACACCATGACAAAACTATTAAATGAATTATTATATTTTAAGTGTATTATTCCTTAATCTCTTTGTTTGTTAATAATCGTTTCATTAGTAATTCTAAGACTCGTGAATTGTATTATTAAAACTATACCGAGGAGTACATATTATGTTAGGAGTACAAACAAATGACGTCAAATACTATTAGAGTATTAATAGATAATACTGCTATTTTTATGTTACCTAGAAAATCTATGATGAAACCAACTAACATTTAAGTAAATTTAAAAAAAATTGATCTTTCTTTGTATTTTTACCTTTTATTTCTTACGAGTGATGTTTTTATAGCCTAACACGACAGGATAATTTTCTCCGCTATATTTTATTGTGAATTATTATTGTTTAGAATACTTTATATATACAAAACTGTCATTCAGACCCTTGTTTGTTTAATACTTTAATATCACACACTAAACGTAACTACACTAGAGTTTATTTGGTTTTCAAAAAAGACAAGATTGTCATGGTCCCGTAACAATTCAGCCCGCATTGGTTTTCATAATTTCAGACATGAGTTACACAATAGCATGAGGGCCCCGCGTGTTCTTGATATACTACATACGAATAGCGAAAGTATGAACTAATTCGTAATCTCAGTATTTCCCCTTTCGAGTATTTGTTAAATAATAATGAAAAAACTGTTAAGAGATCCAAAACTTATAAATTCATCTTACAACTGTCAAATAAATACTGCTTTAATGGCATGAGGCTTTAGGTTATTGATTTTAAAATAAGTGATCAAAGTGAAAAAACTAATTGAATCATTTTAAGTTTTAGTTTTAAATAATCTTTCTAAAAATGTAACCATAGGTTTGTGTACTATTCCAACACTATTTCAACGAATCTTCATAATCCCGAAAATTCCGGGATTGGATTCCCTAATTTTGAAGTTATACGTTCAAGACTTCAACCAACAGCAATGCAAAGTCTACTTGTATCAATATTGCAAAGTTCTTAGAAGACCGGTCTAAACCCATAACACATACCTTTTAAAACGTAGTTTTTTATATCTTTTACATATAAATTGGTTCTTTTGTTTTACTTTTACTAAAATCATGGCTTGTTAGCTATATCAAACTAATTTGGTTTTAGCGATCGATTTCTTGATCAGAATGAAAGGAATACTTTCAAACCTATTGACACAATTATAATTTTATATTGTTATATCACCGAATAAATTCTAAGTATATGAGTTGCACAAAGCAAAATGACAGAGAGGATATATTTAAACTAATTAAAGATATAAACTGTCTTTGAATGTTCAAAAGCTCTGAAAGCATGGGTTATAAACTGTGAGGATATTTGAATGATTTGTTTGTTGATTAACTTTAACGCATTAACAAAAGATTGTCTAGATTCCCTTTTTAACTCTTGACTACAATCTACTTTATGTCAAATATCTCTTAAACAAGTATCTTGAAAATGCTCAAGTAAAGCGAGATTAAGAAGCTTAAATAAAAAAACATAATGCATATAAACCTAAAGTCTAACACCCATTCCTTAAAAATAACGATGGCATTTAATTAACAATATTACACGTATTACATAAAAGTATACTTTAAACTTAAAAAAAGTATAAAGGTACCAAACTAAACCCTTTTTATTAATTATTTTTTAAATTAATTCGTATATATGTAATCTTTTATTTAAAAGGAGTTAGAACTCAAAAATATTTTAACTATACTTTGCTACTTATTTAAGGGTGTGTCGAAAAGTTTTCATTATAAAGTATATGTTGTCATACGTTTTAAATTACATTTTGCTTTTCTTTTAACCATTTTCACAGGGATAGCAACTTCAATGACGTATTGTATGTGCAATATATGATTTCCACCCTCGATTAAATACTTACTCTTACGATTTAAGTTTTAAAATGATTACTACTATTACTACTTAATTTTTACTTTCCTCAATATAATCAGAATTCATGCTAGTTTCATCTGGCACAGGCAGCTGAAACCAACAACAGAAACAACAATAGTACACTAGCTACATTTTTTAGTTATTAGAAATGGTAGGGTAGGAAAGGTTTTAAAAAAGCTAGGCAATCAATAATCCCCTTAGGCGCACTAATATCAGTTACCTTACACTAGCAACACGGTGTGCCCAAAATTTTGAACTTTTCTCAACATCGCACTATTTGTTTCTATTTCTTTAATATATATCGTAATTGATTCCCTATAATGTAATAAAGTACAGTAAATGACAAACACATGTCTGTTTTAGTCCACGTATAGCCAACAATAATGTAAAAACCATTTATGACCACAAGTCATAGTTCTGATGACTACCTAAGACATTTTGTTCGTTTCATACTCAATCCCTTTTACATTATTTTATCCTAAAATAGCTCACCCAACCAGCGTAAAACAAGCCATTTTTTCAGAAGGTCATTTTCAGTATTTTGAAAGGCAAATCTTTCGAATTATAAAAAGCTACTAATCACAAAGTTTATAAGTGAGTTTACCTACTGTCAAGAGCTTCTGGTTTGTAATACTTTACGTGATTTTCTCCGAAGAGATATATTTAAGTATCTGTTTACATTTTTTACGTATCAGCAGCTTATAATTGTATGTATAGAGAATTGTAGTAAAATTCATACGTTTCGGTAATATGTTAATATTTGTTTTTCATTTGTTTAAAGTACCTAAACTTTAGTACTTGAATACCACTTTAGTACTTGGTAAGGTAAGCTTAAAGATATCTATTAGTTGGGAAAACATGTTGACAGTTTCTTCATGAAGTGGCCAATTGCACCATATGCCCACGTCATACACTCACAAAGTTAAAATTACCTGTATACGAGTCTTAACATTTGTAGCTTGAAATTAGATTTTGGGCTATCAGTGTGTACTTCAACAAACAAATATATCATCTGCAGACGTGGTCAACTGCTTGAATTGGTATATTTGACTAAAAAATACAAATAGAATAAAAAAGGTAAAATGACCAAAAAATGGTGGATTGGTTTGATTTGTTATTAAATTTATGGGTTTTTATGCAGTTTTCATCCGAATTATGCTTCTTTGCCTACCCACACCAACAACAGAGTTGTGCCTTGTTTGGACAATTTGTACATTTACATTTTGAGTGAAATCGACGGGTAGGAGACTTCCAGTCAGCGGAGATTGAATAGTGTGTTTAGAATACATTACTGCCGGGTTTCCAAGGGAAACATCAGCTTAGAATACAAAGGCTGGAAGAAATAGATTTTAGACAAACCTTTCTGCCGGTTTAAGACTGTATAAAAAACAACGAATACAAATTCAAAGTAAAAAAACAACGTAAAATCATATAAATACTTAGATTAAAATAAAAATTGTAATATTGTAGACGTGAAACATTATTTGGCCAGTAGCAATATATTTTATGGCAAAACTGTTCCAGAGCATTTATGTTGAAAGTCGCTCTTCTTCTAGTACAGAACCTCTTGAAAATATCTTGTTAAAACATTCAATTACTCTTGGGTTATTATTTGCAAGTATCCTTTACAATTTTAATGATATAAATATACCCAACATGTTTGATATTTTTCAATTCCACTGTTACTCTGTTATTTAAAAAGAAATACTATGCATTTAAATTGAATAATATACATATTCGGCTATAAAATAAATTTTCATAATTCCCATGTACATGAATTGGTAATTTTTTTTATTTATAAATTTTATAGTAAAATTAATTGTTTTTTTTTACTGTTATACACTATCGAGAAGCAGGCGCAATGATAAAAACCTCAATACGTACTACAATATTTTGAAAAATATTTTGTAAATATATATTTTAAAACTCTAAAACAAGGTGTTCTGTGTATAATTTTAAGGTCGTAACTGACTAATGCAACTTTACTAAATACTAAAAACTAAAAACTATATGACATAAAAACTTGCTTATTAACAAATTGGTATTACAATGTTAGTGGTTTTTACCTTTAATTAATTTAAGTCAATTTATTTCTAGCATTAGTAGATAAATGAAGTATAATATTCATTAGTTTATTAGGGTTTAGTAGAACTTTTACTGGAGACTTAAGTAACTAATTTCCACTTCTTGTTGCAGCTAGGGCCAGAATGGAGCGAGGCGCCGTGCTGTTGCTGGTCGTCGTATCCTTCACTTACACAGGTACTACATTGATGTATTAGCTAAGAACATGGAATAGGTGGGTGGTGGAGGGTCCCTGTTGAAGGTTTTCGTCTTACCAAACTAGGTGTTATTATAGTTAAGAGTTCTTTTTCTTTTTCAACAGAAAAACTTCAACAGCGTAAAATCCACAACCCGCCTTACTTTGTGTTTTTTGTATTAATTAAAAACTATATCTTAAGCTATGGTTCCACAGACTGCGGAATTTACGACAGGAAGTGCGAAATTTTCTGCTGCGGAGATTCCGCCACGTAAAATCAAGAGAGGTGGTTTCCTGTGACTCCGCAAATAACGGTGCGGAAATTCAGTTCGTCCAAACTAGTAAAGAGCATGGATGGGAAGAGGAAAGTCCTCGTGGCTTTGATGCTTTATGATGACATTGATGATGATGTTGTCGATCCTTTGTCTTTATTAGTGCTAACTCATAGTGATTGGAGTGATATTTTTATGAATAGGGATGGTGAAGGAGCTTACAAAATACTCGTTTGTAGACATTTGGTAGGCAGTGAAAATAAATTTAAGCGCTACTTTCGGGTGTAGAAAGATCGATTTTTCTTTTTGGTTAAACTCATTAACGATTACTACTATTATTATTATTTGTTTAATAAAACTACTAGAATACCCTTCAAAACTCACTTTTTTTATTCACTGACATGTGTTGATAAACGATAATTTTATTTTAAAGATACATTTTTTTAGGTGTATTGCACCCATATTTTTTTTGTTAAAAGTATCTATTTTGAATAAAAATGCGTAAGCTTGATTTCAGAATAATAGACATTAAAATGTTTCCATGTTACAAGGGGGGATACCCCTCTGATCCCTATTGAATCTAGGCCACTGAAACTTATAACAACTAATGATAAATTAAGATTATCTGTTTCTCAAGTTTTCTCCTATTGTATTCCAAATTGCGGATTTGTTATATTCCGGAAAACGTCATGGCCTGACACCAACTCAACATGTTCCTCCTCTTCGGCCGATGAAAAACGTTCATCAACAATTTGTTTAGATGCACAATACATAATATTACAACAAAAACTGCCCAGTCTCAATGATAGAAGGCTTCTCTCCGCTGGCGGATTCCGGACGGGCACTGCTCTCAGACCAGTATGATTTGTCTGCCGAGCGGAACCAAACATTCCGGATGCGTAAACGCACGTCATTGGAACCAGGGAACAGGGAACTCCATTGAACCAGTGTCGTTATAATTACGCAGCGGAAAATTTCGCACCGCCCACCGTAAATTCCGTAGTCTGTGGAACCATAGCTTTAGTAGGAAATATTACTTGTATTGTGTAACATACTGACATTTAAGAACTATTGTCGTGAAACATTATCTCTTTTAACTTAAGTCTCTATTCTACCTTTCAAAGATCTCTTTGCCACTTCAAATTGCATTTGCCACTACAAAATGTATTGTTAAGATAAGAAGAATGAGTGTTGCAAAGGTGCAAGGATTGCTGGGTAGGTATACGTTAGTTACCAACCGACTCTGTACGGAATTAAAATTAATGCAGTCACACCGAAGAAGTCTTGAAGTCGTTATTTTATATATTTAAAATTAGAATCCCTGACCTAAGTTTTCAATTCAACACCAGACCTTAACTTCGAATCGCGTCGTAATCCCCAGCATTGCACATTGGTAGACCGGGGTCTAAAGTTTAAAGTGATTACATGACTTTATAACGGTGTGGAAGTATAACTCACCACACTAACTACTATAACAATTGGGGGATGAATGTGTTAAATATGCATTATGTCGTAACAGCAGTTATTCCGTATCGGGGGAACGTGTCAGTAGAGTCATGAACCTCGGTCCTTATCAGGAGTGAAGGTCAATGACAGCATTCCACACGCCTTCCTGGAGAAGAGCTTGTAGTTCCTCTGTAGAACTGAAGATGACTTCCTGTTTTTGTCTCATCTTGTTTATCAACATAGCTTGGTATCAGTATCATACCGTTTACGACCTTGAAAAATTAAGTTGGGAGTTTTCTCGTGTCTGACTGAAGTTTAACCGTTACGTACCGGCACTCGCTTCTTGGGTGGTTGTGGTAAAACATTGATTTAATGTATTACACTACACACGATTGAAGGTAATTGAAGGTATGGCAAATTTAAAAGTATCGATGTTTAGAAGGAAATAAGTAACATATTTATAATTTGAAGTTGGTTTCTATTCGACAACATTGGTGAAATTGTGTATAGGAACCACGTGTCAACATACATACGGAACATGGTCTTTTTTCCGTTCAGATGAGTGAAAATGTTCACGCAATTGTACTTCAGCCGGTTTTTACGAGACCTACGATAATAGTTGGGGTCTGTAACTAAAGCTAAGTGACTTTATAAGTAAATGTATAACTTAACTAGAATGTTGTTTAAACACTTTAATGTTTCAAATGTAATGCATCACTCTTGTTTTTATTAACAGCTATTAATCATTAACAAATATAAATTGTCCATAAATATATGTTTTGTATAAAGATTAACGTGGCAAAACAGTGTGAAAAATTAATTAGTGTAAAGTTCTAGTTGGTAGATTTTATACACACAATTTGAATAACTGAAAAATAAATACAAATGAACTATTGAATGGTGTGATTAATTTCACGCATAACTTTTAGTATAACTCTGTACATACTAAGTAATATCCTTTTTCGCGGAGCAACAACATTATATTTTACTGTTTTATGTCAATTAGTTTTGTAAAATTGGATTTTGTGATCTTATAAATTGCGTAAAGGTTTAACTGTTTCAATTACATTTTGCACCGTAATTTCTGCACAATTAACGCGTTGGATGCTGCGGACCCCGATTGGGGTTTTGTCTCAAAATAGAAACTTATGCAGATTTCATGTTTAAACATGTTTGCAGCAGCAAAAGTGTTAAATTTCAGAATAAATTAGGGGTAAACTGTACTTCATTCTAACATTCGAATTTCCGAGACTGGAGCTAAGAGCGAATGTTCAGCCAATTAAAGTGATTATAAGTGGTGCGAGGATAGTATGACCAAGCCTCCGCCACTTGATGTTTCATTTATAAACGTTGAAACCAGGAAAGCTTAACTCTATTTGAAATGCTTAGTTCATAAAAGGACAATTTAAACGTCACACGTTATTTTTGTTCAATAATAAAATAGAGTAGGTCTTATATAAAAAAATTATAGTGCTTTGTTACTTTATTCCGTATGAGTTCATACGGGGCAAATATCTGACTGCGATGACATGTTGCGAGGTAATTCAGATTGACTATACCTTTAGTCGGAATCCTAAACTTTAGAGCTCTGCTCTATATGACTTAGAAATGATCAGTGGTATCGTTATGGAATAATACATTTTTGATATTACATGGTAAAAATCTGTTTAGT
This sequence comes from Allygus modestus, assembly GCA_963675035.1. Lineage (NCBI taxonomy): Eukaryota > Metazoa > Arthropoda > Insecta > Hemiptera > Cicadellidae > Allygus > Allygus modestus. The sequence goes on from OY776112.1 coordinate 317,596,035, forward strand.
AATGGGAAAAGAAATGGAAATCATAGGAAAAAGAAACGAGAATCAATAGAGACCACGTGAACGAGGTCGTGGTTGCAACCAAGTATAACACAAAATAAAATAAATAATTATAATAGATAGATGATTGTTTAGGAAAATCAGTTCTACGAATTTAAACTTTACAGGCTTATTTAGGTTCTGCCTCTTTATAGGTTAGAGTAGAAAAATTATTCAACAAATTGTTCCAAAACACGTTTTAATCTTAATGACCTTAAATTAAAACATGAAAAAACATTATCAGGTGACTCGAATAATGGTGTTTTTCGACTTAGTGCTCTTGCAAAACTTTAAACCCGCAAAAACGCCTTATTAACTTTTAACTACTGCATTACACAGAAATCTTTTGGTTAAAAATACGTCCATAGTTTATTACCAAACTGCTTATAAAGTCTCGCTCGTGAATGGTAAACTCAAAGCTGTCGTAACCCTACTGGTCGTTTGCAATGAAAAAGTGTCATTTCAATGAGATTCTCCGTTTAAAGTTAAATTTCCCATAAAACGTGTTATTGTAGTGCTCTAAGGGCTATCATAAAACTATGTATATATTCCTTACAAGAAGTCATACAAGCCTGTCTCAGCAAACATAAAAAGTTAATTATTGATGTATGGTAAAATGGATTAGTTTATTATTAAAAACTATATTTATGTTGAAGAATCGAATACCACACTAATAACTGTGGTCAAAACCCCTGAATCACCCACTTGGCTTGATATACAGATTTAAGATATTTACAGTTTAACTCAACACAACCTTTTGTTTTGATATCCATACCAATGGCATTAACATGTTTTCACTAGGTTATAATGTAGTAAATTGGGTGGTGTTAGTCTAAAACCAACCTCGCTACTTTGTTTTAGCGAATTTCCCCTATAGGGAAGAAGCTATTACCGTAGGTCTCATGGTAAGATTTAAGCCCGAGACCTTGACAAATTTTTTTTTAGGTCCCCAGATGACTAAAACACCATTCGTTCAAATTTATATATATATATATATGTGTCCGTGAATGCGATAACTTGAGTAAAAGACGTCCGATTTCGATGAAATTTGGCTCAAATGTGTAAAGTGACATTTATGACTTTAAGTTTGAAAACCAGAAAAATCGGGCCATGGGAAGGGGGGTTTATGGGGGTTTTAAATTTTCCATAAATCAGTTTTTTGCATTTTTTACCCTAAAATTTTTAAAACACTTAATTTTGGTTTAGACCATGTTATAGAGCTTAAAAAAACAAATAATATGGTATTTTGAATTATTAACCTAGGTTAAGTGGTTGCGGAGAAAATCCAAAAAAATCTGCTCATAAAATCTCCTATGTTAATCTTATGGGAAAAAGGTTTTTGGCTTTTCCTAAGTTAATTTTAATGTAAACTTCACATTTGCTTTTACCAATCAACTCAGCTCCACAAAACAATCATTTTGGTGTTTAAATTGTGATTCTACGTCCAACCGTTGCAGAGATATTCAAAGTGCTAAACACAGTACGTTGTCCAATGCTATCCTTATGAAGAATAAATAAAATTTGATATCTCCATTATTAAAGAATGTATATTGATAAAACTTGGCACGTGGGGTCACGTAGTACTGGTATATTGATATTTGCACAAAAATTGATTTTTTTTTTATTATCCCCGTAGCAGCGAACCTGCGTACTCAGCCCCCATGTTATTCTTATGGAGAATAAGTAAAATGTAATGACTCCCTTAATTATGAACATAAATTAATAAAACTTGGTATGTGGCTTCACCTTGTTGATTTATATTGATATTTGCATAAAACCCCATTTTTTTAGTTCCTTGTTGCAGCAAACCTGCTTACTCATCTCCCATGTTATTCTTATGGAGAATAATTAAAATGTTATATAGTGCTTACTTATGATTGAATATTGATTAAACTTTGTATGTGGCTTCACCTAGTTAAATTATATTTATATTTGCATAAAAACCAATTGTTTGTGTTCCTTGTTTCAGCAAACCTATGTACTCATCACCAATGCTATTCTTATGGAGAATAATTAAAATTGTATATATCGCTTATATATGAATATATTTTTATGAAACTTGGTATGCGGCTTTATATGGTATTAAGACATATATTATGCATTGGAAATTTGCTTAGTACGCAGGTTTGCTGCGATGGGGGTATTTTTAAGTGCTGGAGGGAGGGAATTACTCATTACACACATAGAGGGTGTATAAGTACACGTGAAGGTATACACACATTACGTAACGAAGATAGGGGGAAGGCTAGGAATATACCAATCACTATTTCTTTTTGATAAATGTTTTTAAATTAAATGCTCGAAAATTCATAAACATGTTTCGGTTTTAAAAGATGTATAAATTAACTTCTGATTTTAATACTAGTGCTTGGGGGTGTCTTTTCTCGGAGGAATATCAAAAATAATAATGCTTTACCACGGCATTGTTACTTTGACAACCCACTTGTTGTTTTAAACCAGTTGGTACGATTATTTTGTTGTAGTTCGAAACTTCATAACATTAATGTTAATTTTTTAAATTTTTAAATGAGTTTTCATGGGCTTAAAGATGCTTTTCAAACATTTCTGAGGCTCAAAAACCCCTACCTATACAAAGCTTAAGCAAACTCGGTTTGCAGGTTTCCAAGATCCATTTTATATACAGACATTGTTCGTATTGGAGTAGAGTATAAGATATTTTAAAGTAGTATAATATATTTTAAAGTAGAATATAAATCAGGAATTCAAGCAAACTCGGTTTGACTGTTAAATATATAATGGTTTTTGAAAGTTTTTATTTTAATTGGTTTTCAACATCGTAAGTTTCAGTCATTACATATATAATCGTCATTCCATAACGAAGGGGATGGTTATGCAATTAGATAGTGTGGGGTTATAGTATAAGTGGAAGGAAAATTACAAAAATACCTTACATAAATGCGTTTATCATAAAAATATGGAAAATATTATTTTAAAAAAATTACAATAGTTTGTAGTGAAATATACTTCTGCTAAAGTCTTATATCTATTTTCACATTAACTATGGTAATATTAGTATAATTCTAAATTATTAAAAAAGTGAAAACCCTTCAAATATAATTTATCTCTGCAAATTAAAATCCTTAAATGTGTTCCTAAATTGACTTTCATTTGTTCACATTATTGTGTATTTTTACCACTTGTAAACCATTTGCACATAACTTCTTCCTCTATATACGTATATCTTTGATGATTAATTTGTATACTTAATTAAATTAATATTTTGAACAATATACACGGAAGTATTGATAAAATGTCCAAGCCAGGGTTGGGATTCGAACTTCTGACACACAAATTTAAAATTATGATAACACCAGAGTTAAGAATATGAAGAACTGACGTCACGTGTGCTGCGTTGTTATATTACAGTTTACCGATAGAAATACAATATAACCACAGTTTCAAGCGTGCTTCAAGCAGAATACAAATATTCAATATCCCAGTGGCGGGGTTCTCGGCATCTATGAGAGAATGTTCTACACAGCAAACGACCCACATCCACCTCATACTGCACGTGCTTATAACATGGAATTTTAATATATTTCCAGTGAAATCAGAAAATTAATTAGTGTTACATTGCATGTGTAAATAAATAAATATAGAACGATCTATACATATTTTTTAATGTTAATTAAAAGTTTAACTTTATATTAGAAACTAAATTGTTATTAGTAGACACATAAAGTATCTTAGTGGCAAGTAAAAAATGTAATCTCAATAAATATTTGTAAAACCCAACAAATGTGCTAAGACCGGAAATATATACAACATGTTTTGTAACAAAATTACACATGTAATCAGGGCCACTTAGTAAGATGTTTTCCACAGCCCCCTCCTAACCCCTCTCCCACCCCTGCCTCTTGACATCGGACTTAACTCTGATCCCTCTTAAAAGTCTCCGTTGAAACGGCCCTTAACACTTGCATATTAACGCGGGAGAATCAGGAACACAGTTCCCTTTAACGGTTATAAAGAGTACGTTAGCTTGGTAAGTAAATTAATCATAAATCAACGTACATAATCTTGTGATAACACTTCCTTTTAGTGTTTATTTTTTTATGTAGTGTATATATATATATATATATATATATTTCTATTTTTTAGTGACACAATATAAACCTCGTAAAAGTCTTAAAATGTTAATCTGTTCCATTTGCCTATGAATTAAAATAAAACGTTAAAGTCCTAATAATGTATGATCTTAATAATGTTCGATCACAATTTGCTGGCCCCTGAAACAGTTGGATGGGTTTTGAAAGTTTATCTCACGATTATTTCGGGGTACACGGTGTTGTCATAAGAGGTATATTATAAGAAAAATTACATAATGAAGTAAGAATGTTAATTAATGCTTGTATACTTAGGGCGCAAAAATACACAATTATAATGCGTTTACGTGACACATTACCCTTCCTTGCAGATAAACTGTATTTTTTAACTTTGTTTTTACTCCACAGTCACAAACTTATGATCTTCAGACTTCTGATGGTTGGTTCAAACACAGTACATCACATTAAATATGTTTCTTAATTTACTTGCTTTATTTATTTATTTTTATCTGGGTATGAGCTGTGTATATACATATTCAGTTAGGCTTGCATATTGTTTTAAAGGGAGGAAAGTGGTAATTTATTATTGTCTGCTAAGCTACCTACATTAATATAATAACTACCTAGAAAACTTAGAAATCTCCATTAGCTAAACATAATACCTACCCAACAATATTTTATTTCCTTCTTTCCCTCATACCAAAATAACATGTATGTACCAAAAAGCTATTCGTAAATTATTACGTATAATTACATACGTCTTTTAATACACATTAATGTGGTATTAAAGTAACATTTCATTTAAAAAAGCACAGTTTTAACAAAGTTTAACATGATATTGTAGCGTTAACTTGCACGTATACAATAATAACCTTTAACAAATGTTCACGATTGTTCCATCCTCACTTGTGGACAAAACGCAGTCAACTCAAACAATACCACACCCATGACAGGGCAACAATGCGCATGATACATCACGTCGCCGCAGAGGTGTCCACTGGTGGACGGCACGCCGCTGGTCAGGCTGGCCACTCAATTGTGTTGCATTGTAGACATAATTTATTGCTTTAGTGACATTTATTGTTACAAAATATGGCTAAAAATAAATTATAACAAATTATTATTTCAAATGTTACGTTCCTTCCAATGTGCTGTACATTGAATGTTCACTGTAATGTAGGTTCAATCGTAATTTATTGTTATTGTTTCGTATTAATGAAATAACCCAAATAATTTCAATTTTCTTTAAAAAAAAGGTTATTAATATTTTACTAGAGAGTTTAAAGGTCCACAAAGAGTAAGAAAACAATATTAAATAAAAGCATTGGCCATACTTAGTATCAAATTAAAGGTATTTTACATTCGAACACAATGCCTAAAACCCGACCTTAAACGGACAACTGAGTCAATCATGGCAGACGGTAAAACGTTTCTTTAAGTGACATTTACAAAATTTTAACTACTATTAAATCCGCTACAATCTTTCTTTTGATGTCCAGTTTATAGTATTTTTCATTACTCTACACACGAAAGTACACTTTCTAAACGTAAAATGAGCTAAGAAAATAGGTTATTCCCGCTACTGCACGGCAAAATTACATAACGTTAACTTTCTGTGCATTTGTGGTGCACGGAAAGTAACCGTTATGGGATTTTGCGGTGCAGACCGATCAGCTGTTGCATTAGGCCGATCAGCTGTTGCATTATTTGCTGTTGCATTGTTCAATCAAAGCGTTTCATCGCTTAGTAAATACTGACATTGTCAGTTAGGTTATAGTCGTTGTGACGGATTGTTTGAGTTTAATAAGTACACGGTAATAACTCATAACGCTGAGTTTCCGTGCGTATGTACCTCGACATAAGCACGGAAACTCAGCGTTATGAGTTCGGTTTTTTTCTTGATACTAAGTTTACAAGTTTTTCGATATCGTAATGAAAAATAATGTTCAATACTCGTCTCAAAAGTGCCATTGCGGGGCTCGATAGCTTTTTCCACGCTCGGCTTCGCCTCGCGCGTAAATGCAATCTCTCCCCGCAATAAGTCACTTTCGAGACTAGTAATGAAAACTACTATTGTTAAGCCACAACAAAACACAACTGCAACAGAAAGGAATATCGATAATTGTAGCGTGAAGATTTTTCAGCAAGAGGTGTCAGAAAATACCTTTAAAACAATATATAATAAGATCCATGCCGACTCAAAACAGACATGACTTCCTCTAGTAAACGACCCTTAATGGAGGTGAAGCATGTATAATGTAGGGGTGGGGTATATCATAATATGTTTTAAGGTATTTTATAACAATACACGATGCCACGAACTGTACCTGAAAAGGTTTATTGGTACAGATATAATGGCATTTTAAAGTTTTGAAAACAACATTGATAGAAACGTTATACTCAGTGGCCCATTCGAGGTAGAGTTTGCCGAATTGTGTTTTACAGGTTGCGACCTTTAATTTGATGTGCAGTTGTTCTATGCTTTTATTAAACGTGTTCATCTTACACCTTGCAGACCATTGGACAATCAACAATCTGAAATTAAATTTGTAACCTATTTGTTCGTGAATCTTATTAAGGTTAGTATTCAAATCAAGGGAGTTTTGACGTTAAAATAATCATAACTTCAACTAACTTTTCCAATGAGTTGATCTACACTATTAACATCAATCACTAACTGAACGTTTTGTTGACATTTGTTTCCTGACTGACTGTATAAAGTGATGTAAAGAGCCAAAATACGTTTAAATAATATAAACTGATCCCGTTTATAATATAATCCAACCAACGATCTTGGATAAATCGTGTTCTAGTTCCACGTCAGTTATTGTTATCTGATATCACTAATAGTATAAAATTAAACGTAGAAAATTATCGTTGTATTTTAAAGTTAAAGAGCGAATTTTCCGAACACGGACCAAGATTATTAACTTAGTATCGTCAGAGCGCTTGCTTAATTAATGGGGATGCTGACAACTAATCAATAACGAACGACAACCTTGACGCTATTAATTATCTTTCCTAGCGCGCTTAGATAAATAGTAATATAGAATCGCCAGTCATTTTATAGAATAGTTCAAATAAGTTTATTAAAATATATGAGGAATGAAATTAAACTAGAAATACGTATATGTAAAATACTGTAAATTTTCCAAGATAAAATAAATTTACTGAATAAATTTTACACAGATTAATGTAAAATTGTAACTACATTCATCCTACCTAAAAATCTGCGCTAACAATTGCACCTCGGTTCTCTAAAACTATAATTTATACCAGTATTTTTTTGGTAAAACCTGGCTGTGCACAATACCAACAGCAGAGACGTGTGTTACAACGGAAACAGACAAATTGCAGCACATTCAGCAAGCCGGGCAATTACGGTACAAATAGAGACGATTTGAACGCATCTTCCTCTCCCGTCCTACTGCGGGCTGCGGTTGTGAGATAGGGAATGTTCGGTTGGAATAAAAATGGAGATGGGAAGATTAGGAACTTAAACAAATAATGTTCAGTGATTTTATATTTATCTATTAATAATATACAGTTTATAAGTTTTACTGTTTCAAAATGTTGATTGGTGAATAATATCTGAAATAATTTACTCAAGCTAAAAACTAACTGCATTATTAGTTTTAGGAGTTTAAGTATATATTTTTGTATTATTCATATTATACTAATTTAAGTCGAAACTCTATCATTGGTTTTACTTTCCTAAGTTGAGTGTTTGATGATGTGTATTATTACAGCTGTTGTACTAATACACAATCTAATTACGTTGAAATGTAAGTAAAAACAAAAGAGTTGATATATAAGTAAAGTAAAAAAGTAACATTATCATCCTTGGAACCGAAAATTTACTTTAATCTTACGCAAGCGTTATTGACGTTATACATATCGGCAACTTATTTAAGGTTTTTTTTTCCAATAGTAATTATTTGAATAGAATAAAGAATAATACATGAAATATTGGGTTCTTTTTAAATGAACCACCAGCAACACCATTGGGTCAGTAACCTAAGATGTCAACAAACTACGGCTCTGATATCTTAATGTTATCTTCCTGCTCGTGAATGTCGGTTTTCCCTTGCAAATTTTAATATTTAAAAATAGTTGTATTACCAAGTTCACAGCTCAAAAAAGTACAAGTTGTGTAATATTAACTAAAATATTGGTATGCAATGTCAGTTTATCCTCAAAAGATAATTATAAATAAATTACTTTTGGGTTAGAAAGCATTTAGTATAAAGCATATAGTATTGTTGTTGTTGAAACACCGTTATACTATGCAATAAAAAATAATAAAAAAATAGTATTGATAATCCATTTTGACACAATGTTTTGGTTTCTTATTGGTATAAATCTCATACCACTATTACATTATAAATATTTAAAGTATGCAAATTGCTTTACCTTCTCAATCTTCAGTATTTAAAATATTAAAACCAATCAGTAAGCCGGGTACATAAAATAGTCAATTTTTATTTGGTCAGGGGTTATACGCGTATTTTTTACATACCTTGCAGAAAATTGTCTTTTTGATCGTAGTTTATAAAACGCCACTTTTCTTGTGAAGAATCCATTCCGCATTTTTCACTAAATAGTGATTCCTTCTGGAACGGGTCAACTGATTGATTTCAAATATCCAATGGCTAAAATAGCTTTCAACTTTTAAATTGTAATGTTTGTATTATTATTTAAAAGCGGTAAACTTTTATAAAGAAAATTAAAAGTGTAAGTGTTGTTCGTTTGATTTTCTAAAGTATAATTTAAGTTACCTGTACAATGGACAAATTATAGAGTCAGCGTCTATTAGTTGCGTGTTTGTTCAGCAACATATTCACACGATAGCGGTTGTAACGGTGGACACCCTGTTTCTGCCAAACTAATGCGCCTTTAAAAGCCACAACAAACGGCAGCGGTGGGTCACTAGCCTGCGAAGGTCAGGCCTGGGCCATCGCGGCGTCCCTATCTTAACGACTTGCCTGTTAAATGGGCTCTAGAGCCACTCACTCCCATTCCCGTTACGCATGACTATTGACTATGCTACAGCTTCTCCTCCTACTGCATTACCTGAGCGCGGCGGCAGGTAAACTTAGATTGTTATTTGTTGATCTTATACCAGTAACGAATGGTGAACCCATATTTTCCTATGATTATTAATTATTTAGATATTTTAATTTCTAAATGATATAACATTGCAAAATTTTAACTACGTAGTTTTGTTATCTCTTAACTAATTTTATGATTTTTCATATCTCAATTAAATAATAACAAAATTTGTCATGACCTAACATTAAATCCATATCTAACAATCAATAACTATTTATGTTTATATATAATGATTTAAATAAACCTTTCGAAAAAGGAAACTACTTTAATTATAAAGTAAATACAGAAGCCAATCGAAGTTTAGAGGTTATTACGATATTAGTACAAATATTTACTTGTACACATGTTATGTTAAATTATAGAAATTTTTCTTATTTCCTTTTACTATATTATAACCCATTTTTAATATAATACGAGTAGTATCTAGTTATATTTGGTAGATTACAGTAATTTATAAAACAAATATTTAAAAAATGTTTTGTTGTGTTAAAAAGCGCTTGAGACAATTTGAAATTACCGATATGCTATCATTGAGTAAAACGGTGAAACTTAAATAATAAAAACATACTTTCATAAAAAATAAAAAGGAAAAGACATACAAAATAACCTTTTGCATATAAACAAAATATCATTTCCAATAAAAACAAAGTATACATGTTAACATAGGCTAATAAATAAGTATAAAGCTTATATTTTAGTTTCAGGTTGCTACAGCTCTTTATTGCCTGTAGGTTTTATTTAAATCTGTAGGTGGTAAATCTGTTGATTTACGTTTAATTTTATGGTTCAGCTATTTATTTGTTCTAAGAGTTGGCTAAACTTTTCCAATTAAATGTCTTTTGTCTTTTCTATTCGTCCTTTTGTGTTATTTGGGTTTACCTTAAAGTGTTGGCCAAACCCTATATATCTTACAGTGTTTGTTACTTATTTTTTATATCTCTCAAGAAATTATTCTACTTACAAGCTATATTAAATAGGTTACTTGAACGTGTTTTAAAAGTATTTATTTTGTTGGGTGAGTATTTAATGAACGTTAAAAACAATTAAAGATGATAGTTAGTGTTCCAGTTGTTCACAAAAGTATGTTCTGCAACCCAATAAAAGCTGTTTATAATGACGTTTGGATTGAATTTTAAATTTGTTTGCATTATTCACTGTTATAACCAGCCCTGAAACGTAATGCTTTTTAATTTCCTAGTAAAATACCCCAGTCGCCTTTGGAACCTCGGTTTAAGTCTTTAGAATTTCCTAGTAAAATACCCCAGTCGCCTTTGGAACCTCGGTTTAAGTCTTTAGAATTTCTACTAAATATAGATGCATTTAAACTAAATATATATCCCTTGATAAGGATACAAAAATAACTATAAGCCCCTTGCCTCTTTAGAATAACCTTCTTTAATTATGTTAATTCATACATTTAAAAAAACGTCATGCTCAACTGCCAATCAGGATAAATTTGTATAAAACTTAGGGCCGCTTTACCCAACTTAATTTTAAACTAAACCTGGGTTTATTTTGAACTTGAGATTAAAGCGCAGTTCGTTTTCCCAAAAACTTCCAGTTTAATCCATCAAGTTGGCAACATTTTCATGTGATTTTGTTTGTTTATTAACTCTCAAGATAAGCTAGAAACAAATATTTATGTGACAGGGTTTAGGATTATGTTATCATAGAATAAAATCTTTCAGCGAGTTCCACTTCAGGTTTAACGAAAAACAGGGTTAAACTACCCATAACACATTGGGAAAGCGGTATTTCTCATAAACTTAAGTTTAAAGTTTAAATTAAATTGTACTTGGGAAAAGCGGTCCTTAATAATTATAATGAACGGAAAGTCAACTACAAAATAAAATACCCCCGTCGCAGCAAACCTGCATACTCAGCGAATTTCCGATGGAAATGTTTTAACACTACAAAAAGCCACTTACCAAGTTTCATAAAAATATATTCACAAATAAGCGATATATACAATTTTAATTATTCTCCATAAGAATAACATTGGGGCTGAGTACGCAGGTTTGCTGCAACAAGGAACACCAAAATTGGTTTTTATGCTAATATCAATATACCAGTTTTTATTTATTTATGTTCATAATTAAGGGTGACAGAGCATCTAATTATTCTCCATTAGAATAACATGGGAGCTGAGTACGCAGGTTTGCTGCTACGGGAGCCTTTGGCAAAAAATAATTTGTTGAGCAAATACCAATATACCACAATCAGATGAAGCCATATACCAAGTTTCGTCAGTATACGTTTATTAATAAGCGAGATATAGAATTTTTCTTTTCCTCCATAAGAATAACATTAGACAACGTACTGTGTTTAGCACTTTCAATATCTCGGTAACCAATTGACGTAGAGGAATGATTAAAATACCAAATTGTGTGTTTTTTAAGTTGAACCCAGTGGTGAAAACTAAAATTGGACTATTTCAAAAATTATATGTAAAAAGTAAAAAAAAAACATTTTTGGGGTACAAAACCCCCCCGAAATACCCCTTTGGATGGAGCGATCTAGCTGGTTTTCGAACTTAAAGTCTTAAATGTTGCTTTACACGTTTATACCGAGTTTCATCAAAATCGGATCATTTTTACGAGAGTTATCGTGCTCACGGACGCCTATCGAACGAATGGTGTTTTTGGGGTCTGGGGACCTCAAAACGAAAAGTTATCATGGTCCCGGGCCTAGTTCTTACCTTGCCGACTACGGTAATAGCTTCTTCCCTATAGGGGAAATTTACTAATAGAAGCTACTAATATAAATAAAATACAAATTTAAATCACAAACGCATTTATTATTCAGAAGAAGCTTTTAAAGTGTACGATTAGCCAATGTCGAACAAAATCTCAGTGTAACTTTGAGTACTAAATACCTTGTTTGAATGTTCCAGTGGGGGAGGGAGGGCCCCGAGGCGAGGGCTCCCACCACCCGGTCCACGTGTATGAGGGAGACGACGCCCTGGTGACGTGCGTGGTCCGCGACATCGGCAACAACAGCGTCGTGTGGAAGCGGGAGGAGCTGGACACCCGCCGCTGGAAGATCCTCACCGTGGGCCACGCCAGGGTCACCCTGGACCTCCGGATATCCGTGCTGCATGATGAGGGTGAGCCGTTAATGTCGGGGTGGACATAGTATCTAGAATAAATATGATAGGTATCATAAACAAGATGCGCAGTGGATCGGTGACGTCAGTGGTGCTCACCAACTGTTTGCAATACTAAAAAGTTCCCTATAAAAACTAGATAGGGTGCTGTTGTTTTAACTTTGACGCGGCCATTATAATTCGGTGCTGATCTGGAATGTAAACAATGTGACGTCACTGGTGCCCAACCAAATGCAGACGGGTATCAAAGCTGCGTATAATACCTACCGGATAATTGTTCTAGATATTGTGGTGGTGACGACTATGCAACTGAGCAGTATCACAGGGTATTATTTACACAGTGGCGATTTTAAAGTGACAACTAATCTCTATGGGCAGTACAGTGGTTAAAGAGTTATATTTTTGATATCTCATGTTTACCAGATCGATCCCGACAGTTATTATTTCAAAGGAAAAGTCAACTTTAAAATGTTACTAGACCAGCGTTTCAACGTTTCCGTTTGTTTGCATTTAGTGAAAAAAGGTGGGAATGATCGTAATGATAGATGATCAAGCAGCTACTCCTTTTATGCAGCTACTAACATCTTACTTTTTTGTACTCAAACTTCAAAATGAAATTGGTATCAAATGCGGGCTTGGGTTGAGGTGAGTCATTACAAAATGAAAGTCCTTTTAATTAGGTAGCTTAATAACCTTAACCCATTCTTAATAACCTTAATAACCCATTCTTAAAAATACCAAAACGTCAAATATCTTTCAAACATTCAGTTCTTTTAAAATGCCAAAGTTGTTAGTTTGTTTTAAGCAATATTCCATTTCCGAGGTAAAGTTGGAAATTTTCCTCGAAGGAACATTCTTCGTTATATTTACATGACTCATTATTATATTAAGATTAATGTTATGTACAGTTACGAATATTAAGATTAATATCTTAATATCTCTTTAAGACGCCGACGCAACCTGGGCGTATTTTATGGCGAATATGAATGATGAGTGTAGATTGGGTGAGATGCCTCGTCTAGCCTTGTTACTGACTAAGACCGACTGATTCTTTAGCCAGGATCATTAACCAATTATCCCAGTTTAGAGCTTAATTCCGAATTATTTTACTACGTGTGTACTTTATTGATCCTTCTTTAGTCATATGAATTGTATCGTTACGTTTCCATATGTTTCTGTAATTGTGTTTATTATTTAGTAAATTTTCCGAACAGGTGATCAAATTACAATATTTAATCATGTGGTTTAACACTTTTATTGAATTTACTAAGACTGTAGCAGAGGTTTTATAAGAGAACTATGATTTATATCTATATTTTCTCACTGAGACCTTTCATTCAAGTATAGCACATGGGTGTGAAACTTACTGTTGTATCAAAAGTTCCTGGAATTGTTTGGCTTTGTATTTTGAGCATAGATATGTATAACAGAAACAAAATTACATTATTAACATTACACATTAGTAATATTAAGTTTAATATAGATGATTAATATAACTCGTATGGTTTTAATAATTCATTATACGTTATGAACTACGTGACGATAATACATGACAGTAAACTATCATTAGGCCTCATCTACTGATTTTGCTCTCTTTGAGGTTGAATATGGATCAATTCACATCAATTCACCGTAGTTTGAATGATGTGAACAGTTTATATCACTATTCAGCCCCGTATAACACCACCAGCGCAAGATAAGTTATAGAAAGTTGACAATAGTTGTTGGATTGAGGTACAAGTCGATTGAGTGCAAACACCCCGAGCTACAGCTTGCTCAGCTGAAGCAGTAAGTAAACAGATTCAACAAGAAGATGAACAATATCCAACCTGATGAGCAGAACAACAATCAACTTGATCACGCTTCCTTTCATTGGATTGCTTCTGTTAAGCCGAATCCGTCCCTTCCAGCAGTAATCCTGTTCTATAAATAAAACAGTCTAATTTTAAATAAAGCTTCAACAAGTTTTACCATGAAGCCCAACAACTTTAAGCTTCATTTGGTTCTTGTTTGCCGGGTAACACCATGTGTAATTAAAATTTTGTATTTGTTAAATGTAACAAGTGTACTTATTTTACAACATGAATTTGCTCCGTTTATATTATATTAGATAAGAGATTCTGAGATCAAAAATTATTTTTATGTGTTCATCCATACTGTGTATTTGTGTTAACACTAGCTTAGAAAAGCATACTTTACATCGGGAGAACCATAGGCACCTAAATTTGATGGCGTTTTGACTGCATTCACTTCTACAGTTTCGTCCCTAAGAAATGGTTTAATTAAACATTATAACTAGAATCATAAGTGGTCATTTTTAATTTTTGTCGCATAACCTTTCTGTTTCTGTTTGTGGTGTTACCTTTTCAAACATGTACAAAATAATTATTATATCCCCCAGGTGTCAAGGTAACTAAACATATTTCTATTATGTTTTAGGCGGTGTGGTATGGGTGTTGGCTATCAAAAATGCCCGGCACAATGATTCCGGACTGTACGCCTGCGAAGTCAATAGCATCCCGGTGGTCCGGACATACCACAAACTTTCAGGTGAGTGCTGTAGCTGGTGGCCTGGAATATTGGTTTACATTCTATCCAGAATTTATGAACGGCTTTCTCAAACTATGTTTTGACGTTTCATGGTTATTGCAAGTAAAACTGGATTAATAAGTGCCTAACTACTCACATATTAAAGAAATATTGTTTAATAACATAACTTTTATAATGTCACCAGTATTTTTTTAACATAGAACATTTAATTAAAGCTTTTTTAATTGATTGTAAACTTATTCAACATAAAAACTTAACAAGAAAATGTATTTAATTCGATTGTGTTTGGACTATTCCAAAGCCGAATGTACATTTAAGATTATGAGATAGTGGCGTGACTCCTACCATTGACCATCTCCTGTCAATGCTCCTACTAAAACATATCAAGCCATTTTTAAATAAAAAATAATTATTCCAAATAAATATTGTTTTATACTAATATTACATTTAAAAATCTCCATTTGTTATGTGATTTTAATTTTATTGTTATCTTCATGATTGACATGTTTTTGTGATTTGCTGTGTGGTTATGATTGTGTTTGAAAGTGGAATGATTTCCAAAACATGTCTGTTATGAAGATACAAAAAAATAATAAATAACTACATTAATAAACGGTATCAGGAAACTGACACATACTTTCTCCCTTTTAGCCAAACATTAATGACAAAAATATTTGTTATTTACTAAATATAGAATACGAAGTATAGATAAATGTACGGAAAATTGTCTAAAATAGTTGTTTTCAGAAATATCCACCCAAATTGCTTTTTTGGAGGCACTATAGAGTCCGTTGCTACACACAGTAGTTTTGAGAGGGGAAATGCCCCCTTGCCCCCCCCAGGGTTAAATAGCAACACATTTCGAACATCATCTGTTGGTCAATGCTAACTTGTCCTGCATATCAAATTTTAATGAAATTGATCAGTAAATAAGAGAGAAATAGTTATTTTTGTATTCCCCATAAGAATAACATTGGACAACGTACTGTGTTTACCGCTAAATGAAAATTTCAATTTTCTCCGCAACTAGCAATCGTAAAATAGTAATTTAAGATACTAATTTATTTAGTTTTTTGAGCTTTTTTTAATGGTGAATAGTAATCTTTTTTAACATTTATGATTTTTTATGAAAAATCCAAAAAACTGAATTTTTGATGTTTTAAGTCCTGTAATTTCTGAACCAGAAATGCGGGTGGTGTTATTTTGTTGGAAACCTAAAGTTCTACAAACCACGAAAGTTTAATCAAAATCGTTAGAGCCGTTTTTGAGAAATTTGGATTTTTCATGTTTTTTGGCGGTTTTGGGGGGATAATTACCCTTAAAAATCAAAAATTCAAAAAAATGAAAAAAAACGCCTGGAGATATCGTGGATTAGTACCTACATACCAAATTTCATAAAAATCGGCCCATAGGTTAGGGCTCTAGCTCTGTACACATCCACACAGACACACACACACACACACACACACACACACACACACGGACACACACACACACACACACACACACACACACAGACAGACATCACGTAAAAACCACTTTTTTGGGTTCAGGGAGCACCAAAACGAATATTTCCACTAACAACTCAAATTCGAAATTTTTTACGAAAACAATACTTTCTCCATATACTATGTATAGGGGGAGAAAGTAAAAAATGGATTATTTTAAGATGGTAATACTTTACTCTCATTAGCAGCCCTAATTGATAATAAATATTCAATGCGACATAAACAATGCAATGTGGAATAAAAAAAAGCTTTAAAAAAGAGTGCGAACCTTTGTTATACCAAAATAATAAACACAAGTTTCACGTCATATCGGGAACTGTAATCAGAAACAACTTAATTTTACTATCACTAACAGTGAAACTAAAGCAAAAATATACAACTTTGTTGGAAACAACGTTGCTCGTTTTCAAGCAGCAGCTCCCTTCTTAAACGACATTACTCAATGTCGTTAATCAATTAATCAATGTGTTATTATTACTTGTGTATCTTCTTGCCTGCTTATCTCCTCCCTCTTCTATCTCATAATTACATTGCTAATCGCGTCCTGCACAGTGCTGTCCACGGACCTGCAACCGCCGCAGGTCAGCCAGCCTCCACCGCTGCAGACGGAGGACAACGCCGAGACGACCACCAACGGGGCCAACCACAACTACACGAGCTGCTGTGTCGCCAGCAACGTCTCCCTGGGCTGCCTCGGGTTCTGCAACATCCAGAGTATCCTGGACGGCCAGACGGGGCAGGACCCAGAGAACTGCGAGACGGACTTCCCGGCCATCGTACGCTGCATGGCAGGTCAGTCCTGAAGCTTTACTGGCTTGATAATGCGGTTGTTAGAGAGGACACAGTGGTTCTGGACAAAAACGTTAAATTCAGGAAAGGTTCTAAACTAGACCCAGCTGCCGTTTGTAATTGGGTTGATTACGGATGATTTCCATGAAAGTATTTACCATAGGTTGTAATTTAGGCCGTTCACTACAGATATGTTAAATACATCCCTAGCGTGACTGCACAGTAAATCCAAACAAAAACAATGTATATGTTACAGTTATAGTTTTAGAATTTTAAAACTAGGTCAAACAGGTCGAGCTAGAGATGACTCCTGAAAATATTACATCTTCAGTTTCAGGACTCTGTTGTTTGACACTGAGGATGAACTACTCTCATTGGTTGAAAATTGTTTAAACTATATTTTAAATTGTTTTATTGAATATGTATTTCTTTAAAAAGTTTTCATATGCATTGCTTGGGTTTTGAACCGTTATTACTTTATTTTAAATAAATAGAACTATTGGCGAGGGAAATCTTTTGCAGCAACTGAAGGTAAAGAAATTAGTAGATTTCATGGACACATTCTCTAACATTGTAAGTGCTACTATTCTTTAACAGTTTGGTAGGTATATAATTATAAAAATCGAAATACAATTTTAAGAGATGAATTTTGACACTATTCTTCTATTTAGTGCTACAATAATAAAATAAAATATCTTAATTGCCGTGACTTAATAATTGAAAAATGTCAACATCGTTGCTGCTGCTTCTCAAACAATCAACAAACTACTGATATATACTGATATATATTTAATCAACAACAAAAAACATGATCTATGTTTTTTTATCAAGCTATACGAATATTTATAACATTTAAGTTAACACATAATTTATCCTAAACACGTGTTTAGAATACAGTGAAACGTTGGACTGTATTTTTCCTTTAAATCTGTTTCACTTACGTAACTAATTTGTTTCTAAACTTAGCAAACCATAGGTGTATAGGTGTATAGGTGTATAGGTGTTGGGTAGTTGAGATGTGTATATGATATTTAGTATCCTGTAATTTGAAAACATCCGGAATTGTTATCGACAAATATAGCATAAAATGTTTTGAAAAGGTTAGTGTAAATTTGTATTACTCTTCAGAAAGCCCCAAAAATTTAAAATGTTCTTTTAAATCTTTACAAAAATTTAGTAAATTGTTTTGTTTACTTATACATTATAGTAAACATATTTATATTTCAATCTCCCAATTCGTAAATTAAATTTGCTGTTTTTTCAGATTGATTTACAATATAAACTTCATCCATTAATACCTAACTATAAAAATTACCTACTTCTTAGCAAAAGACAATCTGTCAAACAATTAAACAATAATCACTGCTCTTCTAGCAGTTTGAAAGTTTTCATCAAGCGCTGGATAGGTTCTCAAAGCGTCAAAAGCAGCCATTTTGGTGTTATGAAAACGTGAATGGCAGCCCAAAGTGAAAAGCTTTCAAAAGTGGAGAGCTCCCAGAAATCTCGCTGTTTCTATTGTATGGATTTATGTTGAATAGATACCGCGCGGTAATCTTCAGCAGCTGCGATCCAATTACTTTTATCACTGATCGATTAATTTATTTTAATTGAAGAGGTTTATGCAAAAATACAGTAAATGAATGGCTTTTTCTGGGCTTTTATATCATTAATGTATTAAAAATATTAAAATAATGGATTAGTAATATGTTTGCATGTATAGTAAATAACAGATTCGTATACAAATGTATTTTAATTGGTAAACATTTTAAGATAAATGTAAACTACAGTAAAGCGAAAACATTAAATAAAAAAAAATTTGTTTATATTAAAATACAACTATAAATAAACCATAACATGGTTTTATTTGTTTTTATTCATATTATTGAATCGCGTCCTTTTATATATAATCGAGGACAATTTATTATTAATAAAGTACAAATTGTAATAGGTTAGGTATTTCATTTTAACATCGATTCATCTTCTTATTGGTTCTATAATGTTCAATTAAAACACACATTAATCAATAAATTTACCATCTATTCAAACATAAAATTATTAGTGTTCGAATTAAATTAAAAGTCATTGATTGGCGTTTGTTCTAATTTAAACATCGATGGTTATTTAGATGGTCTAGGAAAATCTATGGAGATCAGGGGTGCCCACAGGGGGGATGATAGCGCGGTTTGCGCTATAAAAGTTTATTTTGGGGGGGATTTTTCGATTTTAGCAGGGAAATTAGATTTTTAGGGGGGAATTTTTAAAATACCTTCTTTTAAATTAAAAAGAATGGGATTTGTACAAAATTTGACAAACGACTTTCATTTAGTTAACGAAACAGCATTTAGAGTTTATTTTATGTGAACACCAACGTCTGATCTAGGTTTACGTGCCTCTGATCAACATCGTCGTGCATTGCGTAGTAATATTCTTTCTGCAGGCGGCTGTCTGAATTTTTTCACGCATGATGACTGTAGTTGATCATACTTCCCAACATAATTTTTGCATTTCCCTGCATAATTTTGTAATTCCCTGCATAAATATTTTGTGTAGTAGCCACTCACATTTTTTGTTTCGATGTGAGACATTTTACATACACATTCAAAAGTAGTAAGTTAGTTAAATAGTCAGAAGTCAGAAGTAACTTTTCTGTATTAAATTTCACAAACGCATTGCAATCAATCGAAGGATATGTTTAAAATATTCCCTGGAAACAGGGGCATAATCGGCAGGGGGGATATATATTTACCCCTAAAAATGTAAAAAAATTAAGGGAAAATAATTTACACTTCTTATTTCAAGAAATTTAAATTTATAGCAGTAAACAAAAACTCATTAGTTCATTGTAAAATATCCCCAGATTTGTTCATGATTTTGTGCATTACGAAATGTTTGTGAGTTGGCAAACCTGTATGTCAACGGTTTGTCTTGAACAACTCTTGATATAGGCTTTTGTTTGTTTTTTTTCATAAAGCGTTTAGGTATTATGGTTTCTCAATTTAAATACGTTGCATTTGTATTTTAGGTCGTTGTTATCAAGTTATTTATGTTTTAATTACATTAAATGTACTTGAAAATTTGAAATACAGGTAAACTGAGAAAGTTATGTTTGCCTCTGACGAACATCGTACACTCACTGATTGCAATCAGGGAACTATTTTTAAACCAATCACTACTATTATACAATTGAGGTTGTGTTTGTCTGTCTGTCTATATGTCTATTGTTCCATCACACCAAAACCACTGGACTAATTCTGCTGAAGGTTTGCACAAATATAGTTTATGTACCCAGGAGTGTCATAGGCCTAATGCCGTTTAGGAAAGTCCTCAGGGCTCTGTCCCACGGCACTTCCAAGTCCCCATGTATTCATATAGAGAAGAGTTTTATTTGGTTTAAGTTACTCGTGTTTTTTTCTTAATTCAATTAATTTCAATAACCAGCTGTTATAATGATTAATATCTAACTATAAACTGTCACTGTTTTGTTTACAATAATTTGTCTACTCTGAATTTTCACCCCGTTGCGAAGCACAGGCATAGCAGCAAGTCTGCAATAAAAATTCCTATCTTTTAGGGTCTTCATGATCTAAAATTATGGCCTTAAATAAGGGACATTTAGAAATTTCTTCGAGGGAAATTAGCCTTCACTATGGCCTTTGTGGAAGTTATAAAATGGGGAATAGAAAATAGTACTTTAGTTTTGAATTAGGGAATTATTTCATTCCCACATGTTAACACTTCACCAAAACCCTATTGGCTAATATCATGTCAGTTGCAAAAAGATCGTAGTCATTATTAGCAAATCTATTAAAAATAAATCCTGTGACAAGAGTAGTTATAGGCCTAATTAGTTAACATATTTATTTACACATACCGTAATCAGATAGTTATATACCATTCATCTTAGCCTATTTATAGAATAGCCTATATTTAGCAAAAATAAAAAATGTTGAATTGTGAAAAATATTTAAAAAATAAATGTGCTTCATCTGTATATGCAATTTTAATTTCAAATGTATGCA
Organism: Allygus modestus; assembly: GCA_963675035.1. Taxonomy (NCBI): domain Eukaryota; kingdom Metazoa; phylum Arthropoda; class Insecta; order Hemiptera; family Cicadellidae; genus Allygus; species Allygus modestus. The sequence goes on from OY776112.1 coordinate 317,617,222, forward strand.
ACGAATACAAAACAAACTAAATAATAGCAAATGTAGCAATTCGAGTTCTGTTTCTGAGATGTATTTTATTCATTAAGCTGGATACAAAGGGTGCATTTATAAATAAACCTATTTAACATTAATTTACACACTACATTTTATGGGCAACGACTCCATCCTCCGGGGGGGGGGGGGGTTAGTAAAGGACCAAGCATAGTTTTGGGGGGGAATCGCGCTATTGCCTTTAGGGGGATGGACACCCCTGATGGAGATACTACACATCTGGTGAATAGTGTAACAAATCACATTTGTAAAACTACGCTGGTGATTTAAATATTATTTAAACCTTGCTTGATCTTAATAGATTTAATATCTGCATATATATATATATATATATATATATATATATATATTCAATATTTACATAATATTATTCAGTTGTTTTGCTCGTGTACAGATGGCCGCAACCACGTGCAGTGTTGCGTGGACGAGGGGGTTCCCGACATCTGCCAGGATGTTTGCCGTGGAGAGTACACCATCATCACCGACAACATCAAGACACACTTCTCTTGTTCCGCATACACGGAGAAAACACTCTCATGCATCGTCTACGGCATCGGTGTGTACTCTGTGCACTATATTATATTTAAAAACAGTACTCTATGTTTTATTTAACTTAAGTGTTATTTTGTAATCGTGAACAGTAGGTTATTTGATGTAAGATCAATTGGTATTTTGGTAGGCCCAATTTGAAATTTAAGGATGCTGGATATTTTGTCTGAATGATCAATTAGAATTTTAAATAGGTCTAACTTTTATTTTTGTAACTCTCAATGAATTAATAGATACCTATGTAACAAGAAATAATAATATTGTGTATTTTTGGTAGGCACTGTAAGAAAGTAAATTTTAGGTAATACAAAGGTAGGATTACATAGAAATGTTGGGGGAAGCCACAATGTTTAATTTATCCGTTGATTAGCCAAATTTTAGATATACTTTTGTAAGTACCTTCTATTTACCGGACAATTTACTAAGTTAGAAGATCCGTAACTACTACTGGCACCCCTAAAGAAACAAATGTGGCCAAATAAAGCGGGATCATATTAGAGAATTACTTAAAAGTAATTATATTAAAATTTAAGGAAAAAGTCCTACGCAAGATTAATAACAAAAATAAAACCAAGTTAATATCTATAACAAAATCAAAATATTAAATAAGTACAAACAATTCATTTCCGTTAACCTTACTAAGAAAGCATGTAAAAGTGGAATAATCATTGATGGTGTACAGTGTCTTGTAATTGATTGCTTGAACAGTTATTGGTAGTCATCCAACACAATCAGGGGATTGGTCAAAGACTTATTTCTCCAAGGACTTCTAAGATTATAATCACCTTTATATCAACGGAATATATTTATTACTGTACGTTTCTCTCTTTGAACATTCATGTCCACTAATGAGCGTTTAAAATGGTGACTAATGTGGGATTGTTCTTCAAACTCTCCTTGACAGTTATCTCAGGTATTTCGAGCAAAATGTTTCCTTCGATTGAGTAGTCAAATTAAAGAGCCAATTAAGATACCTTGAACGAATTATTTTCTTTGAGGTATCTTGAAACATTGGTAAACTTCAGAAAGATTCGATCTTTGTACACTCTCTTAAATAGCCTTTCCTTTATAGGAGGGAGGGATCTGTTTCTTTTTACTTATCCCTGTTTAGCTGATCATTGACATCTTTGACCTGATCAATTGTTAATTACTTACCGATAATCATCATGTCTAAAATACATAATACGGTATGATAATAAAGTTAAATATGGAATCCAGTAATGTGTTAATCCTATGAATGATAGCATAGGATACACAGAACTTTTATTTTTGCATCAAAGACCGTCTCAAATAATTACGTCGGTACGCAAATTTGGTTACAACTGCTTTAATAACGTCTGAAAACAATGTTTTCCATAAGCATCCTGGATTTAAGAATATGGGATATTTTCTTGTGCAGAAGCATTTCAATAACCATATAGAAAAAAATCTGAAGAGCTGTCAAGATGTAACTTCCTCACACTTTAGTACCGATTCACTTCATGACTTTACCTGTTATGAATTTTTGATTGAACCAGATACATTTAAACAGAACGATATGGCTCTATGGAATGTTCTTAAGGGAACAAAACTTATCTTTTGTCTGACATTGCAGAGATCCTGCACAGTCAGCCACGGAACGTGGAGGTAGAAGGGTCTTAGTAACACGACCCTGCAGGTGTCGTGGGTGTTGCCCCTCACCGACACCATCTCGCAATTCGTGGTCAACGTCACCATGCTGTGCTCCTTAGACGTCAACACCGCCAACCCCTCGAAAAACTAAACCTAATTTTGTTGAATAACATTGCAGAAATCCTTCCCAATCAGCCGCGGAACGTGGAAGTGGAGGGTCTGAGTGACACATCCCTGCAGGTGTCGTGGGTGCCGTCCCTCAGCAACGCCGACACCATCACGCAGTACGTGGTCAACGTCACCATACTGCGCTCCTTAGACGTCAACACCACCAAACCCTCGGACAACCAAACCTAATATGTTGACTGACATTGCAGAAACCCTGCCCAGTCAGCCGCGGAACGTGGAGGTGGAGGGTCTGAGTGACACGTCTCTGCAGGTGTCGTGGGTGCCGCCCCTCAGCAACGCCGACACCATCACGCAGTACGTGGTCAACGTCACCATGCTGTGCTCCTTAGACGTCAACACCACCAAACCCTCGGACAACCAAACCTAATATGTTGACTGACATTGCAGAAACCCTGCCCAGTCAGCCGCGGAACGTGGAGGTGGAGGGTCTGAGTGACACGTCTCTGCAGGTGTCGTGGGTGCCGTCCCTCAGCAACGCCGACACCATCAAGCAGTACGTGGTCAACGTCACCATACTGCGCTCCTTAGACGTCAACACCACCAAACCCTCGGACAACAAACCTAATATGTTGACTGACATTGCAGAAACCCTGCCCAGTCAGCCGCGGAACGTGGAGGTGGAGGGTCTGAGTGACACGTCTCTGCAGGTGTCGTGGGTGCCGCCCCTCAGCAACGCCGACACCATCACGCAGTACGTGGTCAACGTCACCATACTGCGCTCCTTAGACGTCAACACCACCAAACCCTCGGACAACCAAACCTAATATGTTGACTGACATTGCAGAAACCCTGCCCAGTCAGCCGCGGAACGTGGAGGTGGAGGGTCTGAGTGACACGTCTCTGCAGGTGTCGTGGATGCCGCCCCTCAGCAACGCCGACACCATCACGCAGTACGTGGTCAACGTCACCATACTGCGCTCCTTAGACGTCAACACCACCAAACCCTCGGACAACAAAACCTAATATGTTGACTGACATTGCAGAAACCCTGCCCAGTCAGCCGCGGAACGTGGAGGTGGAGGGTCTGAGTGATACGTCTCTGCAGGTGTCGTGGGTGCCGCCCCTCAGCAACGCCGACACCATCACGCAGTACGTGGTCAACGTCACCATGCTGCGCTCCTTAGACGTCAACACCACCAAACCCTCGGACAACCAAACCTAATATGTTGACTGACATTGCAGAAACCCTGCCCAGTCAGCCGCGGAACGTGGAGGTGGAGGGTCTGAGTGACACGTCTCTGCAGGTGTCGTGGGTGCCACCCCTCAGCAACGCCGACACCATCACGCAGTACGTGGTCAACGTCACCATGCTGCGCTCCTTAGACGTCAACACCACCAAACCCTTGGACAACCAAACCTAATATGTTGACTAACATTGCAGAAACCCTGCCCAGTCAGCCGCGGAACGTGGAGGTGGAGGGTCTGAGTGACACATCCCTGCAGGTGTCGTGGGTGCCGCCCCTCAGCAACGCCAACACCATCACGCAGTACGTGGTCAACGTCACCATACTGCGCTCCTTAGACGTCAACACTACCAAACCCTTGGACAACCAAACCTAATATGTTGACTGACATTGCAGAAACCCAGCCCAGTCAGCCGCGGAACGTGGAGGTGGAGGGTCTGAGTGACACGTCTCTGCAGGTGTCGTGGGTGCCGCCCTACAGCAACGCCGACACCATCACGCAGTACGTGGTCAACGTCACCATACTGTGCTCCTTAGACGTCAACACCACCAAACCCTTGGACAACCAAACCTAATATGTTGACTGACATTGCAGAAACCCTGCCCAGTCAGCCGCGGAACGTGGAGGTGGAGGGTCTGAGTGACACATCCCTGCAGGTGTCGTGGGTGCCGTCCCTCAGCAACGCCGACACCATCACGCAGTACGTGGTCAACGTCACCATGCTGCGCTCCTTAGACGTCAACACCACCAAACCCTCGGACAACCAAACCTAATATGTTGACTGACATTGCAGAAACCCTGCCCAGTCAGCCGCGGAACGTGGAGGTGGAGGGTCTGAGTGACACATCCCTGCAGGTGTCGTGGGTGCCGTCCCTCAGCAACGCCGACACCATCACGCAGTACGTGGTCAACGTCACCATGCTGCGCTCCTTAGACGTCAACACCACCAAACCCTTGGACAATCAAACCTAATATGTTGACTGACATTGCAGAAACCCTGCCCAGTCAGCCGCGGAACGTGGAGGTGGAGGGTCTGAGTGACACGTCTCTGCAGGTGTCGTGGGTGCCGTCCCTCAGCAACGCCGACACCATCACGCAGTACGTGGTCAACGTCACCATACTGCGCTCCTTAGACGTCAACACCACCAAACCCTTGGACAACCAAACCTAATATGTTGACTGACATTGCAGAAACCCTGCCCAGTCAGCCGCGGAACGTGGAGGTGGAGGGTCTGAGTGACACGTCTCTGCAGGTGTCGTGGGTGCCGCCCCTCAGCAACGCCGACACCATCACGCAGTACGTGGTCAACGTCACCATGCTGCGCTCCTTAGACATCAACACCACCAAACCCTCGGACAACCAAACCTAATATGTTGACTGACATTGCAGAAACCCTGCCCAGTCAGCCGCGGAACGTGGAGGTGGAGGGTCTGAGTGACACATCCCTGCAGGTGTCGTGGGTGCCGTCCCTCAGCAACGCCGACACCATCACGCAGTACGTGGTCAACGTCACCATGCTGCGCTCCTTAGACGTCAACACCACCAAACCCTCGGACAACCAAACCTAATATGTTGACTGACATTGCAGAAACCCTGCCCAGTCAGCCGCGGAACGTGGAGGTGGAGGGTCTGAGTGACACATCCCTGCAGGTGTCGTGGGTGCCGCCCCTCAGCAACGCCGACACCATCACGCAGTACGTGGTCAACGTCACCATACTGCGCTCCTTAGACGTCAACACCACCAAACCCTTGGACAACCAAACCTAATATGTTGACTGACATTGCAGAAACCCTGCCCAGTCAGCCGCGGAACGTGGAGGTGGAGGGTCTGAGTGACACGTCTCTGCAGGTGTCGTGGGTGCCGCCCCTCAGCAACGCCGACATCATCACACAGTACGTGGTCAACGTCACCATGCTGCGCTCCTTCGACGCCAACACCGCCGATCCCTCCGACAACCAAAACTCTAGTCAGGCGATAGTCACGCCACACTCTGTACAAATTACTGTGAAGGTGAGTCGATGGCTAAAACGGTGTTTTATGTTTTATTTTTATTTGAAATTTGAAAAAAATATCGATCAATAACTGTATTCATATGTTGGCATGGTTTTCAAAATCATTATTCAAAAATAAACCGGTCATGGAGATATACACTAACCTTATTTAACTTATAAACAATTAAATATCACGTGTGACTTGTAAATTATGTGTCAAGTTGGCTAGTGGACTGCTCTATTTGTTAAATTATTACCTTCCATACTATATTATATCAACAGAATTATAATAAAGTTTATTATTAATTTTGTATTGAATAAAATAGTACTTCACTCTGTACAATAATTTTTTATCTTACAGGAAATATCTGTTCGTTACTCTATCACTATTGAAAAAGCATAAACCTAGGATTCTCATTAGTTAATTTAGAAATGACTATTTAGCATTACAGATTTAGTAATGTGGCCGACAAAATTATCAAATGTGGCTGACCCTTCTGAATATCCAAAAATCTGAGTTATGTCTAGTATACATATTTTACAAATGAAATATAAACCTAATTGTTTTTCTATCAGTATTTAATTTTAGAGTTTTATAAATTTAAATCATAACATGCAAATGCGAAACTAAACAGAACATTTCTATTAATCGAATTGAATAAATAAATAAAGAGTGTCCCAAGTAACCTCTTAAGTCCCTTGAAGCACTTAATTAGTTGGACCTTTTCACCTCATTGGTTTTAGAGCGAACAGCTTATTATTGAAAATAATTATCATTAGCAAATTCTTCGAAACTAATTAATGGGTGACTCTCAGAATTTATTCATTACAAAAAATAAAATATGGTTTAAAACCTTTCTGTCAATAACATCTAGTGAAGGTGATTTTAAATTATTAAGATATTTATCTTAATGATATTTAAAAAGTACTCCACCTTGTACTAAAAGTGTTATATTATTATTATAAACATGTATTTGTTTATTTTTGGGGTTTAAAACTTCGAAAAAATTACATAAATTGTTATTCATACTGTTTAATAATATCTCGGTTGACACTTTCATAGAAATTCAAACTCAAACGTGTATGTTTAGAGTATGAGAAGGAGTTCTCTTGACTTAACCGTAAGCTGTTAAGTCTGAGCCCCTAAACAAATGCAAATTTCTACCTCCTTGTGTAGTATTAACGAAGCACCTTTACTAAGACAACATAAGCCTGGTTCTTTTTGTAATCATATGATTTATTTGTACGTTTTTTAAGAATAAAATTAACATTGACTACTATTCCAGACAATGAAAAATATAGTTAGATAATATAATAGCCAGATAATGATTTGTGGTGGCTATTTTAACTCAGATACATAACGTATTGACATTAGTTTTCAGTAATACGATTTTCGTCGTCAAATTATTTGATAAATAAATAACAGACTATACAACGCACCCGATTTCCCCCATATTTACAATATACGTTTAAAGTTAAATTATATATAGTAACAAAATTGTGAATGTCTAAATTTAAATATAATGCGGACATTTTCTAGTCTATTGTTTATTTTGTCTGTATATTATTTTAAGTGAGTCAAGGCATCAGACTCCGGGATCAAAGCAGTGCCCTGTCGTGGGTTCAAATCCCAGTCCTGGCATGTAAATTTTATAAGTACTGTACATTGTACAGCTCGTATTGTAACGTCTTGCCCCTTGCTTTGCTGGTTAAGACCCCCGCACAGATGTATAGTCTATTTGGATGGGCAAAGTAGGGCAAAAATAGGTTGCCAACCTCTTAACAAAACTCGAAATATAGGAACCTAGTGGTGATGAGTAACGAAATAATGATGAATATTACCATCAAAAATTGCACATACTGAATTAATTAATTAAAATATATTACATAATCACATTTTGTTTGTGGTTAGTTAAATCCCCTGAAATTTTATTAAAACCTTCTATTGTCCATTACAAAATTTATATACTTATCTGTAAATAGTTTGAGAATATGTAAAGCATAGTCTTACAATGCATTGTTACGCTTGTGACATTACACCATGGTGAATTTATTTAGCTCAGCACAGAGTATTATGACTCACACAACCTTGCATCATTCTTCGATGAGCGGTTGACACGGTGGCTTGGAAATGATATTAACCCTGACGTTGGTTCGAACCCGAGTCCTGGCTAGAACAAGTTGTCAGTACTCGCTAACTTGTGCTCTGTCTGCTCACTTTCTGGTTTTCTTCTCATAGTGGAACGGTTTAACAAGCAACCTATGGGGGAAATATGTCTTATAGCTATTTTATAAAACTTGCTGTCCCACTGAATTTTGTTCAACAAACAATGAACTTCACACGTATAAGTTATTAGACCGAGAGGTGCAACATTTTTTAAATTCCAGTACAAATCAAGGAAAATTATTGACAATCTTTATCTTGTTGATCAAAGTGTAGATCAAAAATTTGTTATTTGGGAGGGATTGGCTCAGAATTTTAAATAATTCGATTGGAGTGGGATAAAAAGTATGAAAATGAGTGAGAATACAAATCAAGGAAATGTGTCAAGTGAATTTGGTAAATTCTTAAATGGAAAATTCCGGCTTATAACAAAGTATTTGGGAAAGTTCAGACTAGTGATGTAAGTAAAATAATATGTTTATTAGACACATAGAACAATTACATTCTTGTGCAGGTATCGAAACAAACCAACAACGCCATCGTGGGGAACCTCGTGCCCCTGACCATGTACGAGGTGACGGTGACGGCGTGGAACGAGAACGGCAGCAGCTTGCCGTCCAACGCCGTCCGGACGCTTACGCTCACCCCGGGCCAGGTCAAGCCCTTCACCACCGCCAAGCCGCCCAAGCTGCCGGACGTGCGCGCCTGCTGCGTCGAGCAGAATATCACACATGCAAAGTTAGTAGCCTTTACAGTATACACATCACACTTGCAACGTCAGTAGCTTTTACAGTATACACGTAGTGTATTGAAGGTTCCGTCCTTGGGTACCGCACTTCTAATAGTAGGGTTGGATTCTAAGGCTACATAAGTGCACGCCCAGGTGCCATCACCACACAAATACCACTTACAAAAGCCTGAAACAAACATAAAATAAGTTGCCTTTACAGTATAAACGTCACACTTACAATGTTAGTAACCCTTATATTATACAGGCAATGCATAGAAGGTTAAGTTATTTGGTACCGCAGTTGTAACAGATGGATTACCGCATAGTTGTAACGTGTTCGCCTCGGAACACTCCAAGATGAGAATGTAATTAAACGGAGTAAGGCCCATCGGTAAAGCTAATCAAATAATGTAAAAAAAAACTATATTATTCAAGTTCAAAAACATTTGTACAAACAAAAATCACCAAAATGTAAATACAGTATGTGAACAAAATTGATATGAATCCAGAAACGAACTAGATTTGAATAATGTCTGAGAAGCTAGTACCATGCTGGCAGCCAATTAACTTCTCCGCTATATGGCTCACTGAACACTGATATTACCAAGTTGTGTTGAACAAGCACGCCTTGTAACGCAACCCGGTCGGCGTTGTGAACTGGACCTGTGATACAAGACGCGCCCCTCAACGAATGTGTTAGTAACTAAATGATTAATAAATGAATCTTATATTATGTCTGATCCACCTGTCACGTAGTTTTCAAGTTATGTATTAGTTTAAGAGTAAATATAACAAGGTACAGATGATTACAGATGGACAATATTAGATTTCAGATCTAGAAATTGCGTGCACTTATTATTTTCTAATAAAAGAAGGCTCTAACTGTTTTTTGTGTTTGCATCTATCATCTATAAATTCTTAAACGACACAAACTCGCCATTTTAAACAATGAATTAAAACAAAAAGTGGACCATGGCTAGTGATATATTAACAAAATAAATATGTGTTACTAAGGTAGTTGAGTATTTAGATAACACTTCCGATGAAACATTGTTATCGTTTATCCGTTTCAAACGTAAAGATTTATGTCATCTATCCTCTTATTCTTAATCTCTTAATCTCTGTGTAAGACGCCGACACATCTAGAGCGTATTTTAAGGCTAATATGACTTAATAATGAGTGTAGAATGGCTGAGATGCCTTGCGTAGCAGTTTTGTTACTCACTAAGACCGACTGATTATTTAGCCAAGATCATTAATTATTATTCCAGCGACCAATGACAGCTGATTCCAGTTTCGAAGCTTCGCAAAACTTTCTCTGGGTTTTGCTCAGGATCGATCTGGTGAACTTCAAACCATCCCAAACAATTATGTTTCTACGGTATTATTTAAACAATTTATTCTTGCTTGCAAAAAATATCAGGCGATATAATTAAACACGTTTAGACCTGACGTTACTTTAAAGCTGTGACCAAAGATAAATTATTGAACCTGTGTGAATGTAAGGCGATATTTTTACCTCACTGCTGCCACCCAGTTGCCTGGACAAGCTGTGCACGATCCCGCAGTCGTCGGTGGCGGAGGTGACGGACCTGATGATCTGCGCCCCCTGGGCCCGCCAGACCTTCAGCTGTCTCGCCAACGGCGTGGACCACAGGCCGTGCTGTCGCGCCCGCGGCCTGCCCGACCTCTGCCAGGACCTCTGCTCCGGCAACGTCACCCAGCTGGACTTCAGCTACTTCAAGTGAGTTCTACAGTAAATCTAACATTATAAACCAAATTATAAGCCAAATTAAAAACAATGGAGTGAGCAAATTATCAGAATCAAAATGTAAATTAGATAAATTGTTTGGACAATCGCATACAATTTTCTAACGAACATTATGTAAAAATTTAAATGACAAGAATTAAATTAAAAACATACATACAACTTGTATAAAACCAGACAGTGGTAACTTATGAGTAAAGGAAGGATTAATCACAAATGCCATTAACTTACATCTAAAACTGTTATTTTTAAAGATGCACAGTGAGTGGCAGTTTTTCCGCTACGCAGACCTTTCTGGACCGACATGTCGGATTTTCGTTCACATATGGCACTTCTTATAAATAGCGCTCTACATAACAATTATTTAAATCTAAAACTTATTTACTACTAAAACCCAATACTTTTTTGTAACTTCCTGTTTGGAACTCGATGAACTGACTAGATTGACCTTACATTATATGTTAACTTGTGACATTCAATAAGACTAACTTTTGATTCTTCTTTTGATCTTTTTTATTACTAATTATCTCATAAATATGTGGCAAAAATGTAAAAACTTATTTGTGATGTTATTTCAGCAGAAGATTACTTTTCCTTGGTATCGCATCTTGTATATTAAAAAAGTATAAAAACGTATCAAATGTGTTTTTATTAAGGATCGGTTTAGTTAATAAATTTAAAATTATACAATACATATAATTTTTACCTATCAGACTCTGATTATCACGATTCATACTAGGTTCTCGTAACGTTTGCAGGTGCGTCAAGTACATGGGGACCTACTCAAACTGCCTGATGCAAGGCTACGGAGTCCTCCCCACCCAGCCAACCAGTTTGCGAGTGTCCAACATCGAGACCGACTTCGCCATCCTCCACTGGGGCAAGCCGAAGAGTCTGGGAGACACTGTCACCCACTACAACCTGCACCACAGGCTCCTCCAGGAGCAGGAGTACACCGTCACACCGAAGGTATGAACAGTATAATTAAGAACATGCGTACAACACTTAGTAAATTTAAACTTGGAACACGTATGCTATCTAAATATAATATTTATAGAAAAATATACATGAGAAGTATTTTTTCCTTTGTGTTTAAGATTGTAGCCTTTTTTCCTGACTTTAGTTACGATCACTTAATCACTCTAAGACACCGATGAAACTAGTACGTATTTTGAGGCGAATATGATTGAATGTTGAGTGTATAGTGGGAAAAATGGTCCTTGGAAATATAATAGAAGGATTGGTAGAAAGAGGAATTCACGTAATTTGGAATTTAAATATCAATATCCGCATTACACTGACACGTGTCTGTTTTAACTTTTGTACATAAGACTCGGTAATCAATTCAGTCTTTTTTAATTATTTCCTTCGATCTCCTGTACATTTACTAAGCCACGATTTTGTTCTTTCTTATTCTCTTTAACTTTCTATACCGTTCTCTATTTTTGCACTCGAAGTCTTATCCTTTTCTAATCTAACTTATTCTAAGCTCACTACATGCTTTCTTTCCTCATTCCACATTACTCAATCCCTCTCCACTCCCTTTCTAGTTCGGCTGCTGGTATTTACTTTCTTCACACACTCAATACAGTCTACTATGTCTCTGTGTTCAGGTATTCTCTCCTTATATCCTGGAGAACCTGACGAGTGATTCACTATACGAGGTCTACGTGTCCGCGGTCAACTCACATGGCATGGGCGAGCCTTCACAGAGAGTGGTGTTCAGCACGCAGAGCAAGGTAATCAATCACCTGCGGCAAACTAACTAGAGTATGAAAGTCTCATCCACAAAACATTTACAATGTTCGTTACCTTTGTATTTCAGATTTGGGTTAACTGTCATTTTACCTTCGTGAAATATTTGAAATAAGTACTTAGTTTGATTAAACTGCTTTTAGCTCATATTTTTCTTTATATAGTTTTAAAATGATACCTTCTACACAGCTATTTAAACTGTTCTAAAGTTTACTACTTACTTTTAATTCTTCAAATGCAGCCTCACAGTAAATGTTTACCATAGTATATCGAAGTTTTCTGCATATTTTTAGCTAATTAACAAGTATGAAGAATTGATTGTTTTTCGTATACTTCATAAGCGTTGTTTTTATTTATTACAAAACTACGAGAATGTTTAACATTCAATAAATTAATATATTTCTCAAATATACGTATCTTTTAAAACTACGTTTATATAATAAAACGACCGCCTTATTTTTACTTGAATTTGTTATACAACACTTAATATTTTATTCAATGTTCCTTTCGGTTATTGTTGATCTGAAAAGCATTAAGATCTCAATATTTCGGGTTTAACTGTTATATGGTTTATTGGCAAAAACAAGAACAAACTTGTTTTGCCATAGTATATTTTGTAACTGCTTCACTGTTCAAAAGGTTTCTGTAGTTCTTTGAATGCATCAAGTAGTTATAATTTGGAAAATGAAACTCTTATAGATAAAACTAATTCCATAAAATTGTTTTCTTACTATACTAATATCTCTGCAAGACACCGGCACGACTAGGACGTATTTCAAAACGAATAGAAATGAATAATGAGTTTAAAATTGGTGATATGCCTTGTGCAGCCTAGTTACTAAGACCAACTGATTCTTCAGCAGGATTATTAATTTTCACTAAATTCGATACTATTCGCTAAATGATTGCAGCTGAAGGAGGAGAAGGACGAGGACTCCGTGAAGGACTACAACGTGACGGCGTGCTGCGTGGAGGCTGGCCTCAGCGATATGTGCATGCCGATCTGCTCCTTCGACGCGAGCATGACCAAGCTGAAGGCGCTGGGCGGCGTCTGTGCCAGCGAGTTCTCCAAGCTGCTGCGGTGCGGTGCGGGTGGTCGGAACCACCGCGGTTGCTGTGCCAGGAGGGGGGTGCCACCCGCGTGTCTGCCGCTGTGCTCGGGCGTCATCGTGGAGTCCGTCATCGTGACGGTGTCCTCCTGCGTGCCGTACATCGGCAACATCGTGCAGTGCTTCGAGGAAGGTAACACACTTACCCTGATCAAAATCAACAAAAACATCGTCAAAAAGGTTTAAATTACCTGGTGATACTGCCGAATAATCCTAGACGACTTTTCTCACCACCAGTATGTTTACGAGATTGACGTCCAACTTGAAATTGAACCCTTGAGTTTTGAAACTAGTGAGAGTTGTAACATGATATAGTTGTAACTCGGAAGTATATCGAGGTAATTTAAACCTTTTTGGTAAAATAAAGTGATTTGGGGGCTATTCCGTCATAAACAAAACAAACTATAAGAACCGCACGAATTAAATACGATAAATCGAAAGGTTATTCAATAATAATCTAGTCTGTGTTTTTGAAGAGTCAATTTCAGCCATTACTTTTTTAATTTTCCCCTTACCACTTAACAGGGACTTTTGTTACATGACATGTTTATCTGTTAACTACATAATCTAAATATATAAAACCCAAATACCACTGACTGACTGGATCTACCACGAAATATCCACAACTATAAGGCATACAGAGTTTAAATTTGACATATAGGTTCCTCTTTGGCCCTGGGTGCTTGCCAAGAAACGGTATTACGAAATCCTCCCTCTGTTCCGCCCCGCTGGGTCCCAAAGTTCCCATGTATTCCTTATCGACTTAACTTTGGTATGAGCTGATGAAAATTTAAACATCTGATCTTGATTCGTATTAGTTCCACGGGCTAACCACAGATTGAAGCACACACAACTATCACAGTTTACACGGGCGAAGCTGGAACGGGTCGGCTAGTAAATAATAAAATAAAGGTAGTTGTTTGTACTTCCCGGTGAATGAGGATTACATTTACTTCATTGTTAATGCTATATTTATCACCATTTATTCATTTCTTTATCTAGTTTTTCAGGGGTAAACAAAGTCGTTTTAACTATTTTTATCTGCATATTCAAAACTACACGTATTGTATGTATCTAGTATGTCATCCAAAGTCAATGTGTACACTAATACCGAGTCAGCTTCCGAGTGGTATATTGTTGCATCATGTCACCAGTTTAAAAAGCTCCAATACCGTTGACTTACCTTTACTTTATTTTTTGTTTATTTCCATTTGAAAAAACGAGTTCCATGGTTTTCGACATATTAATTATTATACAATGATACTGCTGACACCCTTGTTTATCACATATAATGTTTACTATGCTAACTGTACGTGTACACAAAGACAATGAATGCACAGATGTTAACATAGCACGTATGAACGTGTGACGCAGCACTAAATGTACGTCTGTGACTATGACGCAGGTACGGGACTGCTGCCAGGACCGGTGCAGGAGCTCCACGCAGTTGACGTCACAGATTCTGAGGTCACGTTAAGTTGGGAGCCTCCGAGCGACAACGGCAACGTGACCGACTACGTGATCCACTATAACAAAGTCGACAACACGTCCATGCACGAGACGCTGCTGAAACTGGATAACGTGAGTCAAACTTTGAAAACGTTTCGTACATTGTTTGCTACTGTAGTATTGGTTTTTTAGTTTATTACAGTATTTACGGTCTTGTATTTATATTAGTATGTTATGAATTATTTTATAGCATTAACTATTAAACTATGTACGGCACCCATTTACAATTTTATATTTGTTTATTTCAGCAACAAAATGCATCAGACACCACAGCAGTCATAAGGGGCCTCGACAAAGGAGCTTTGTACAATATCTTCGTGGTGTCTCGCAACGAACACGGCACTTCACTGCCGTCTTCTCTGCTTTTGATAAACGCAACGAAAACAGGTACGCTATCATAAATGAGAAGTAGGCCTACTCATTCATCAAAACCATGTGGTGCACTAGATACATTGGCTATAAACAATATGAAAGTTAAGTTTGTTAAATGTGTAGAATAATAAAAACCCAATATAATTAACTTAATGAAATTAGTTAACCCTATTTTTTTAATGAAATTAAAGGTGCAAAAAATTATTATAATCATCTATAACTAATTTTTTTGAACTACGATTTCTAAATTATTTATAATACATTATTTCAAAAATAAATTAAAGAAGGAATAATATAACGTTCTAAAGATAACTTAGATTTTTAAGAGTGTGTTAATATTCTAATTCTAGAGTGGAGTTTAATTACAGCAAAAACTAACAACCGCCGGTCATCATGATGGATTGCAACCAACTACGCTAATTATCATCGGATCTGTACATGAAAACCAATTGTAGGAAGCTAATGAGCTGTAATCACTGTCACAGTGACAGGCTATCCCATTATGTTGATTTCAATTTGCAGAAATAGCTTGTGCCTACTGTATTTCAACTGTGGCATCTATATAAAGTACATTTCCAATTCAGATATCAAAATACAAAGATTGGGTTTGCTACATATGTAAAATGTTAAAGGTTTAAAAGGCTAAAATGTTAAAAACTTCATAATTGGGTAAAAGTTTTTTAAAGTAAATATAAAGAAGGATATTAGTCGTTTGCTAATAGCTGTCCTCTTTTAAGGACATAAATCAAATGACTTAACAAAATAACTAGCTGCCATCGTACCCGGTTTCACCCGGGAATAAACCCTGAGGTGTGTACTGCATTCTGTGGTCAACCCTTATAACTACTACTAATCATGATAACCTGTTTGAATTTTAATCAGCTTAAACCATAGAACTCGGTGATGATAGAGTTATATAGCTCAAACCAAAGCGAATGTCCATAAGAATAACACTAAATTGGAACTTTGAATTTCCGTGGAGCGGAGCCCTTTGGGAGTTTCTTAAAATCCTTTCTTAGTGGTTACTTTAATTATAGACAGAGTATACGTGCCAAATTTCGTGGTTGTATGTGTAGTGGTATGTCCTGGGGGATGATTTGATATAGATATTTCGTATTTATAGATACAGCTAAGAGTCCAACAGAAAAGCGATTATCTACAATTATAAAACCAGGTGGTATATTAGTGCAGCCAATATTTAAAATTGCATGAACTTTACAACATTAAATGTTACAAAAACTGGAACGAAAATGTGTATATGTATATTATATATGGTTGACAATAATAAAGAATGTGTCCAGAACTGCCGGCGGGAGGCATCACCGGGGTGACGTCACCTCCCCACTCCCTGGCAGTGTCAAGCCACAGCGCGACCTACGTCACAATCTCGTGGCAACCCCCTGAGTTCAGTCACCCCGCGGAGCCCATCAAGTACATGTGAGTGGTTGTGTCACTAAACAATCCGTTGTGTTACAAGTTCAGAAGAAGCTATAGAAAGACATAAGTAGCCTATCAATACCTCTGGATCGGTTTATAGGAACTATAAATTCCGTATTGAATTTTCCTAATTCCAGTAATGGTACCAACAAAAAAATACTTTCCTACTTCTTTATAGACTATTATAATATTATAGACTACGATATTTTTTTGCGATTTAAATTATATACGTTTAAAAAAATTGTTGACCTAGCTGACTTAGATATAATACAACACTTTTGTTTTTTGTGTAAAGGATTTATTAGTGCTTACATATTTCTGTTACCACTGGTCTACATATTTAACACCTAACCGATTTATCGTTTGTGATAAATTAATATTTTAATCTTTTTACGTGCTGTTTACTCATAAATCGATTTATTTCAATAATTTTATTTTAAGTTAATAATTAAAAAAGCCACAACAAATCTAGATCGTGCATTTAATGTATAAACATACAATGAGAGTGTGCACGTACTGTATTGTTAAGATGATTACAATTTATGTCACCTGGTTTGGATGATAAATTTAAATTACATTATTGATTTAATGGATTAATAATGAGATTTATTAATTTTCTTTGAATTTTTTTGCAAACGAATACTATTATATAGAATTTCGTGATTTATCAAACCCCTTTATAGTTTACAACCACTAAAACGAAAGTACTGTAAAGATATTTTACTTATGGTTTAAAACATGACTACCTCATATAGTATCTTTCACTAATTACTCCCAATTGAACCAATAGATTTCTTTGATTTTCCAGGCTGTATTACAAGACGAACTCTGACGCCAACTACGTGAGCCTCAACACGTCCGTGACGTCACACATGATTGACGGCCTCAGGCCCAACACCAAGTACATCGTCTACGTCACAGCTATATCGCGAAAGGGCCAGAGTCTGCCCTCAGAGACGCTAGTGGCCTGGACTGACCCTGCCTTCCCGGCGTTCGTGGAGGTGAGGATATCTCGTTGAGTGGAATATGCAAATAGATTTATAGCCGCAAATAACGACGTTCAATACTGCATGGCAACAGTCAATAAAGCTTGTACTAAACACCTCATGTCCTTTAAAGCACTCTGTAAACACAAAATATGTCCAGCTATACAATCACTCCAGAAGTAGAGTAATCTTAAAACACTCCGTGCATCTTAGTGGCCCTTGAAATCTTCAAGTAGAAAACAGAGGTCACGAGGTAGTTACAAACACACGTCGTTAGACTAAGAGTACTTGTGTGAATTTTTTGTATAAATGTAAAACAACACAGACAAACAACATGAATAAAAGCTTGTTTTAACAATAAAACCATTTAAAAGGTTTTCCAATATTGCAACATTACTGAAAACCTGTTTGGTGAACCTGACAGAAATTTAAATATGTCCAGTATTAAAATAATTGTATGTAATTCTACACTGAGTTGTATCTCATTTTTATCCTGTTTGTTATTGTAATGTTATGTGAACTAGTGGGTGGTCAGCTGGACTAAACCTACATTAAATAATTGATTGGCTTTCAACATTAGCTCATCAAAATACACCATAGTTTCGTCGGCGTTTTATACGGTGATATATTTTTTGCTAGCCACCAACGGTCCACCCCATCAACCTAGTGGTGGAGGGTAGCAGCATGACCATCCTGTGCATTGCCATGGGCACGCCGATGCCCACCATCTCGCTGTACATCTCCGGCCGCCTGGTCAGACAGGAGGTGACGCGCCACATGGTCACGGTCATCTACAACGTGACGCGCGACATGGACCACATCTCGTGCTACGCGGACAACGGCTACGGCACCCCCATGGAACGGCGGCGAAGGATCACCATTAGCCGTGAGTACTACTACGCCTAATGCTTCAGTGGGGACTATAGTCTGATTGATTTTAATGTGAGGTCGAAAGACGAATTTATACACCCTAGTTTCTCCTATCTCTCCCGTTGCCAACCAATTATTACCACTAACAGCTGATTTATTGTTTAACTGATGGTGCTTTTTAGCGAATTTCCCCTATAGGGAAGAAGCTATTACCGTAGGTGGCATGGTAAGACTTAAGCCCGAGACCATGATAACTTATCGTTTTGAGGCCCCCAGATGCCAAAAACACTATTCGTTCAAATTTATATATATATATGTGTGTGTGTGTGTGTGTGTGTGTGTGTGTGTGTGTGTCCTTTACCGCGATAACTTTTTGAAAGAAACTCCCGATTTTGATGAAATTTGGCACAAATGTGGAGAGTAACATTTATGACTTTAAGTTCGAAAACCAGATCAATCGCACTATGGGAAGGGGGATTTATGGGGGTTTACAATTTTCCAAAATCGGCTTTTTGCAAATTTGACCCCAAAATGTTAAAAACACTCAATTTTGGTTATAACCATTTTATAGAGCTTAAAAAAACAAATAATTTAGTATTTTGAATCATTAACCTAGGTTAAGTGGTTGCGGATAAAATAACCAAAAAAACGTATCCCATTTTAATCTTATGGGAAAAAGGTTTTTAGATTTTTCTCAGATAGTTTTAATGTAAACTTCACATTTCTGTTTATTAATGTGTTTAGCTCAACAAAACAAACATTTTGGTGTTTTAATCGTTGTTCTACGTCCAACCGTTGCAGAGATATTCAAAGTGCTAAACACAGTACGTTGTCCAATGTTATCCTTATGGAGAATAAATAAAATTCTATATCTCGATTATTTATAAATGTATATTTATGAAACTTGGTATGTGGCTTCAACTAGTTGCAGTATATTGATATTAGCACAATAAACAAGTTTTTTGTTCATAGTCCCCGAAGCAGCAAACCTGCATAGTCGGCCCCCATGTTATTCATATGGAGAATAAGTAAAGTTGTATTATCTTAATTATGAACCTAAATTAATAAAACTTGGTATATAGCTTCACCTGGTTCAGTTATATTTATAATTGCAAAAAAAACATATTACTTATCTTCCTCATTGCAGCAAACCTGCGTCCTCAACCCTAATGTTATTCTTATGGAGAATAAATAAAATGCTATATATCAGTTATTTATGGATGTATTTTTGTGAAACTTGGTAAGTAGCTCTATGTAGTAGTGAGTCACATATATATGCATTGGAAATTCGCTGATTACGCAGGTTTTCTGCGACGGGGGTATTTTAATCATATTCGGTTTAAACAAAGTTATGGCGTGTGTATTGCCCCTATAGATTTGGAATCCTCCTCTTTCAATTTACGAAATTATTTTGCTAAATGTAATGTGTACAGAATATGCGTATACTTTACTTATTTTGACTTCACCATTAGCAAATTTGTGTTTATTAAAACCCCTAAAAAGCTTATATAAATGAATGAGAGCCAAAACAGCTTGCTGACGTGGTTAATGTAGAACAGATTAGAGGAATCCGCACATTAATATCAGATAGTGTGTAGCATTGTAATAGAGTGTCTTTAAATGTGGGAAGTTCTCCAACCAAATAAAGCTCCCATACAGACCTGAGGTTTTTATTTCTCAGAGAGGTGGACACTTCATCTTAAGGTTGGCGAACATTTGAGTTGTGTCATTACCTTTTGGTCATAAGTTCGGTGATTTGCAAGGATTAAACTGGGGGCCTCTTGGACTATAGTATCGAACCCTAACCATCCAAACTGTCGCGCCTATCACCGTGCCGTGGTCCCATCAGAGGTAGCTAGTACCATGTCAAACTGAACAGGGCAGCAGCATACAACAAATATACCAGGTTGCCAAACAGTTTGACATATAATAGCAAATTTCGACTTATTTTAGCCATTATAATGTAAAAATAAAAGTGCAATGGGTCTTTCATTTTATTATTTGTTTAATTATACAAAATAAAAAGGAAGGAAAACCACCATATACCGTTTTTACATTATTCTCATGTTTTAACAGGTAAACAG
Source organism: Allygus modestus (assembly GCA_963675035.1). NCBI lineage: Eukaryota > Metazoa > Arthropoda > Insecta > Hemiptera > Cicadellidae > Allygus > Allygus modestus. Next base: position 317,637,575 of record OY776112.1, read on the forward strand.
CATTTACCAGTTGATTTCAGTTGGTCTAGAATGAAATTAATAGTTTTAAAAGCTTTAGAAAATGTCATTCATGCGTCTCAAATAAGTAATCTTTTGTGCTGTACTTATCCGCTACAAAATTACAAACAAATCATCGGTAATAAGAGAAACGGCAAAGTTACTATTCCAAAGAAATAACTATATATACATTTTAAAAATCATTATTTTTCTTTAGATACGAAATAAAAAGATAGTCATTACTTTAATGTTATCTTAGATGGTCTTAAGTTTCGTTATTAAAGAAAATCCTATACATTATATTTGATTCAACAAACAAACGTCTTAGAAAATGATTTTTCGTCTTATTTTTAATGTTTTGAGATTTTTAGAAAGCTAAGGACATGAAAATTGTATGAAATGATTACATGATTATAAACCGAATATTCAACTAAAACATGATCTTGTTCATGAGTAAGATTAGATATAGAGTTCTTAAGTTCAGATATAGAGATTTACTCTCCAATGTTGTAAAATTAAAACTTGTCTGATCATTAATATTCCCAATCATCTGTTATTGCCCTCCGGTAAATAGAAATGCTCTCACAAGAGAACATCTGACTTTACTGTACTGGCTTAAAAATAGCGCAATTGGATTTGTCATAATTTTAGCGCAACCTCAAACAATTTTATCATACCACCAGTTCCCATCAAGTGGCTGAGATTTCTCTGGTCAACAAGAACCTGTAGCATTCAAGTTGTATTAAAAGCTCAAGAGGTACTGTCAACCAAAGACTTAAAACTACTGGACCGCTCGCGCCCGTGGTGAAGCGAACCAAATTTCGGTCCGGCCGCGTTCGAGGTCGCGCCGCAAATGGTGGGCCACCGCGGCAGCGCTTAGCGTGGGGGATATAGGGAAAAACACGACGCGCGCTCACTTGAATTGAATTTGCAGCCAGGGAACATTTTTTATGGTTGAATGGCCTTCTGATCCGTATTCCTGAATAGTTTCTAGAATTTTTAATACCAAAAGTAACTATATCCGACCAGGGTTAGTTGCGTAAAAAGAACAGAAAGTTGGGAGTTTTGTAAAATAATCTCCTCGATGGCTGATTCTTTCACATTTCCAGTCATATAAATTTATATACGATCCATTAGGCTTTAGGTGTTATCCAATAATGATGTTTTGAAGTTTTTGGTACTGGAATGAATATTTTATGAGCAGTAATATCGTTCTTTGGACTAGTGAAACTTTGAATTTTAGCATATAAACTTCGACGTTCGCCAAAAGTTGTAGATTGCATGAAAGTTAATTGGCCTATATCATACAATTTTGTTGATGAATGAAAACCATACAAGACAAATACTTTTGATTAGCAAATGTATTCTTAATAAACATTAATTACCAACATGGTTACCAACGTTAAACGTTACTATTAGATCTATAACTAAATTCCGTTGATCAAATGTGATTAAATTGAAAGTTGGTTTGTTAATTTACTTAGTTAATGGGAAGGGTAAAAGCGATACTAAAACGTAACCCGAATTCGACGACTAAAACAAAAGTCGTATAACTATGTATTTTACCAAAAAACTAGGCCATGTTGTAACACAGCATCACTGGGTTGAATTTAGGCTAACAGCGCGGCACGGCGCGTGGCACGTCTTGAATAGAGCGCGGCAAAAGGTTTCAGCATCTTTCCAAAGGAATTGTAGGCAAACCAACAACTTTACCGAAAAATGTTTGAAATAAAAGTTTTAGAGAAACTAATTATCTACAACTTTCTTGCTGGAAGTTTGTTTCTAACCTGAAAATAAAAAACTTCCTCGCTGAGTAACTTTTTCATGTCCCTCTTTAATAACACGTAAGAGTTTTTAATTATTAAAAATATTAAAACACGGTAAAATAAAACAATATTTATACTTTCGGATTCCGTAGTTAACGTACACAAAGGATATATAAATTTAATTACAATTCAAACATGGTAGTGAAGTCCAGGAGCGTGTAAACGACAGCGCGTTCAACGCGAGTAAACGTCCCACGCGGACCGTTTTTGGCTCACTTAGCGATCTCTCCAGTAGTTTTACCTCGATGCTGTCAACTGATAGGTATTGTGATTTAACAAAAAAACTCGTTCCCATTTCAAAATCACGAGCAGGATGCTTTGCTTCATCTACCAAAAGCCAGGTTGGTATCAGTTAAGTGAGAGGTTTCAATTTTGACCTAAACAATACAATATGTTGACTCATTCTATAAATGCATTGTATTACTTTAAATTTAAATTTGTAGTAAAAGTAGTTTTAGTTTAATAAACTGTATTAGCTTATTTGTAAGTTATTAGAGATCTTATTGTATATTTCCGGAAAGGGGTCTATTTTGAAAACTGAATTTGTGACTGAATTTCGCCTGTAAATAAAATATATTTATTCATAGAGCTGCGTCTTAATGGAAACCCACTGAATAAAACTTCCACTCTATACATTCTTCTCTTTCGCAGGTAAACCGCACATGACGGCGTCCGGGATCACAATGGCAGCCTACGGCGATTCTGTGACCCTGGAGTGTCTCCTGGACGCCCACCCGGAGCCCAAGATGCTCTTCTGGCGGGACTACGCCAACAGGGTTCCCGTCATCCAGGGGTCCAAGTATGACGTCAACATCTCCCCCGCCAAAGATGTGAGTCCTGGTTATCTGGTGATGTTTTTCCATTCACCTAGCTCCTGCTTATTTGAACTTGTTATTTTTTCTTATTCATTTCAGTTTTAAATCAACAGTTTTAACCAGAAAATGGATTGGGAGTAATTTGGAAACTATTAGATTATGGAATTTGCTTGAAATATTTGATTCATATTGATTTTAAAAAAGTGTTAACAATAAATAATAATATATGTAATAATGATATTATTTAAATCAGTAACTATGCTTTGATGTACATGACAATTAAAAAACTGTAAGATAATCATAGCATAATGGGTGATGCAAAGTTGTTATTAAATTACAAAGCCTTTGCTTTTTAGTTTTATTTGTTATTAATTCCTATAATTTCCTATGTTTTTCACATGTAAACTAACATGTTCAAAGCAATTTGTAACATGTCACAAACTATAATTAGTTATACCTATCACAAGATGATATACTAGGGTTGGGGGTTTTGCAGAAACCCCTTACCCCTAATTAGTCCTCTAAGTACGTTAACCGGCTTAAACAGATTAGCGTTTCCACCAGTTTCAACGTCTTCAAAACACCAAGATGTTCAGTTATTTTATATTCTTACCGTTACGTTATGTCGGGGTAGTAAGACTTTTTCCCCTTATTTGTATTTAGTCAATATTGGTGATACATAATGTTTGTTTCTTTATATAATCTAACCGCTAAACAATAAATACAAATAACTCAATCGAAATTTTAAATGTTTTTTTTTCTAATTAAAAAGTTGTTTAAATATTTGTGATAGATTAGAGTAACAATTACCAATATTTAGGTGGATCAGTTAAGTATTGCATTTGCTTGGTTAAGTTGTTGTCCAAAGTGTTTTAACAAACTACGAAAAGAGTTAAAAGATAAAACAATTATATCAAAAAAAGTATTAGGGATATAAGGATTTCCTTATTATCCTTTAAATGGTTACTTTATTTATTAAAATTAATTCTTATAAATCAACTATTTCCTTATATACCTTACTTAAATGTTTAAAAGTAGATTTACTTTATCATTGGAATGAATAGTCATAGCTTCCTAACAAATTAAACTTTAGTTATTGGTTATAGTTATAGCCACACATTAGCTAAAAATGAGCAAATTTTCTGTTCATCACATTAATCAGTGTGTTTTTAGAACAATAACTTAGTTTGCCATTGTATTTCTAGCAACCTGACAGATGGGTGATGCACCTAACAATAAAGACTATTACCAAAGAAGACGAAGGAGATTATTACTGTCACGCTGAAAATAGTTTTGGGAACGATACACAACCTGTTTCGGTGCGGATAAGAAATGTGGTAAGTATGAGATTACCCTCAGTTTAAATTATGAGATTAAACTGTATTTTTTAGTTCATCTTGCTAACTATTTTCTTGAATAGTCAAAATAATATTTTAACAAGTATAAAATCGTTTAATGCTACACGGAGCAGATTTGAGTATCACATTTGATAGTTGCATTTTAAATATCGAGGGCGTAAAATTTCGATCTCTAAAACTGATCTCTAAACTAACGCAGCAGGAAGATAGAGTCTTTACGTTCCGTACCAGCACCCCCCCCCCTCCCTCAGCAAAGAGGGGTTTGGAGTGTCATATATAGTAACTATACTTACAGATATGATGCTCATTATCACTTACAGATAACGCTTTAGTTCACAACGCTTTAGAATTTTTTTGTTACTTTCTCCCCTTATACATAGTATATGGAGAAAGTATTGTTTTTGTAAAAATTTTCGAATTTGAGTTGTTAGTGGAAATATTCGTTTTGGTGCTCCCTGAACCCAAAAAAGTGGTTTTTACGTGATGTCTGTCTGTGTGTGTGTGTGTGTGTGTGTGTGTGTGTGTGTGTGTGTGTGTGTGTGTGTGTGTGTGTGTCTGTGTGGATGTGTACAGAGCTAGAGCCTTAACCAATGGACCGATTTTTATGAAATTTGGCATGTAGGTTCTAATCCACGATATCTCCAGGTTTTTTCATTTTTTTGAATTTTTGGTTTTTAAGGGTAATTATCCTCCCAAAACCGCCAAAAAAACATGAAAAATCCAAATTTCTGAAAAACGGCTCTAACGATTTAGATTAAACTTTAGTCGTTTGTAAAACTTTAGTTTTCCTACATATTGGCACCACCCGCATTCCTGTAAAAATTCGGGTTCAGAAATTACAGGACTTAAAACACCCAAAATTCAGTTTTTTGGATTTTTCATAAAAAGACGTAAATGTAAACAAATATTACTATTCACCATTAAAATAGCTCAAAAAACTAAATAATTTAGTATTTTGAATTACTATTCTACGATTGCTGGTTTCGGAGAAAATTGAAATTTTCATTTTGCGGTAAACGCAGTACGTTGTCCAATGTTATTCTTATGGGGAATCAAAAAAAATACTATTTCTCTCTTATTTACTGGTCAATTTAATTCAAACTTGATATGCTTGTCTAGTTAGCATTGACCAACAGAGGAAATTCGAAATATGTTGCCCCTTAATAACCCTGGGGGGGAATAGGGGGCATTTCCCCTCTTAAAACCACGAGTGTAGCAATGGATTCTGTAGTGCCTCCAAAGCAGGGATTTGGGTGGATGTTTTTTTAAACAACTTGTTTACAAGATTTTCTGTACATTTGACCGTGTAAATATTCTATATTTAGTATATAAAAAGTAATTTATTCATTAAAGTTGGACTAAAAGGGAGAAAGTATGTGTCAGTTTCCTGATACCGTTTATTTCATTTTGGCATGACAAGTTTAATCACATGTAGTAGCCACAGCTGATATATTGCTATAAGTAAGCAGGCCCTAACACGAGTAGGATGTGTTCGGGCGTAGGTTTGATCCTAGCTATCAGCAACGGTTTTGAGCGGTCACTACTGGCTTGCCCATGTGACTAATGCTGATCCGGTACCTCGACTGTACTTGGATCGCCGCAAACTTACATTGGCTCATGGCAACACGGAGGTTATTATCACTTAACGTATCCCTAATCTTCATGCATGTCTGTAGTTTTATTCACGCGACGTTTGTTCCAGAACGCCATCAACAACGTGACTCAGTGCTGTCTCGAGCAGAACGTGTCCTCCTCCTGTCAGGACGCTTGCTCCTTCTTCCTGGACATCGACGCGGTCATCGACAAGCCAGAGTGTATTAGTGACTTCTACAAACTAATGAAGTGTGCGGCAGGTATAGACATTTGGAATTTTCTGTTTTCTAGCCTTCTCTACCACTCTTTGGCAAGTTACCCTTTGGGATTCTTTCCGGGATTTGCCGAGGTTAAACCTTACCAACCCAAGTCAGAGTCACTGACCTGGGATCATTCTCCTGAATGCGAAAAGCAATCGTTACCACTGGCTACCTCACCGGGTAAACCTCGTAAATATAATGATAGACTATATACTAAGATTTTTACCAACATTCATCGTTTTAGATCTAGTAGATATTTATTTAAAGGGGATTTGAAATTTACTCCGTTCTGTTAGGTTAAGTAGGTAAAATTATTTAAAAAACTTGTATCATCGTACTACTTTTAAAAATCAACTTTACATAAAACTGCGTTTTACCTGGTAATTTAGAAATACAGGTTTGTAACAATACATAACCAGTTACGTTCAAGTATTAGAGACCAACCATAAGCTGAACAACAAATTACCTTTATACACATTTAGCCAGAAGTGTAGGTTTTACTTTGGTGGGGGCTATATCATCAGTGTCAGTCGAAACAAGGAAACGTTTTGTTTTAAAACTAAATTTCTACTTACTAACATTTTCCTTAAATCGTGTTAATTGCTTACTCAACTCAACATTAATCGCATCTAAAACTTTCTTTTACAACGTTAACTGGTTCGTTCCAGACGGGTCGGACCACCGCAGCTGCTGCGCCCACAACGGCGTGGAGAGAGGATGTCTGGACTGGTGTCGGGGCGAGCCACTCTACAGCCAGGACAGCAAGGGGTGCCTCCTGTCGCACACCAAGCGGATCATGTCCTGCTTCAGAGAGGGGCGAGGTAAGGTCAACAGTGTCAAAAACAACATTATAAACAGTCAAAATATAGCAACTGTGCCTTTATATAACAAAATTTTAACCTAGAACTACTAATCTGATTTGCTATATGGTATTTCCTGCACCAGTTTCACAGAGCGTAACCTATTTTCCAGATCGTTTACCCGGACCTCCACTCAATGTAAGGGTAGAAAAAATAGACTCACATTCCGTTATTGTCCGATGGGATCCTCCTCACAAGAATCCACATACTGTTGAGATGTACAGGTAAGATATTTAAGAATACACAGTTGTCATGCATAGGTAAGTTCTTTAAATACGATGGATTTCGTTATTAGCAAGCTAATGAATTTCTTTAACTTAGTTTTTGATGATTCTTAGTTTAAAAGTATACCACTGAGTATAAACTTTGATAAAGAATGGCAATATGCTTGGTTCGAATAAAATCACGTCAGACGATTCCGATTGGACAGGGACATATTTTACCCATTTTATTTGTTCTGCACAAAGAACAGATGATTTGTTTGTTTTGCACTTTGTGATGAAAAAATTACTGTTTGGACAGTGCATACATTTTTAATTAACTACCCGATCAAATGAAGTTGCCATCTCTGTTATGTAAATATTAACATTTTAAATACCAATGGAGCGAAGCATTAATTTTGTTTTATATAGATGTCATAACGTAAAAATCAATACGGTATATAGTAGGTTTATTTGACGGAAACACATTTAATATCGATACCCTTGATTTCTCATTTGCCTACGTACATTTTATGATTAGTTTGTTTAGGATAAATAAGGTCATGGAAAAATATTATTTTTAGTCACTTATTAAAAGCCATGAATTGTCCAACATATTTATAACTGAGCATTCTGAATTATATATTAAAAAGATCAAAAAAGTTACTAAATTTTTATATTTCGCTTTAAGCTTCTTCACACATAATATAAAAAATATAAAAACTTGTTATAACTTAACACTTAAAAATTTACATTTTCTTATAAAGCAATTTATAAATAAGTTAAAAGAAAAACAAATATATATAACAAGCAATGAAACACACCTTCTGGTGTTGCCAGGGTGTTCTGGAGGCAGTACGGAGTCAGGATCCCGCCGCTGAAGAACGACAGCCGAGTGACGAGTCTGAAGATCTCCGGGCTGAAGGAGGGCGTGACGTACGAGTGCGTTGTGAAGGCGGGCAACACGCGCGGCACCAGCGTCCTCACGGAGCCGGTCAAGTTCCTCATGGATGACAAGTACACTGTGATCCTGCCCGCCACCTCCAGTGAGCATCTTGCGGTTATAAAGTTGTTTACGCAATATATATTTAATGAATGTTTAGAGAATTTCCCCTATAGGGAAGAAGATATTCCCGTGATCGGCATGGTGAGACCTAGGCCGGAGACCATGATAGCTTTTCGTTTCGAGGTCCCCTAGATGTCAAAAACGCCACCATGCCAACTACGGTAATAGCTTCTTCCCCAAAGGGCAAATTCGCTGAAAATATTTGTAGGTAGTCAATGGTGTGATATTTTATATATTTGCCAAAAAATATATTTACTTTGATCTCTTCTATATATCGAACTCCGTAAGTCAAAAATTGACGATGAAATTGTGAGCGAACTGGAGGTTGTAGAAACCTGGGAAGGATCTCATTTAAAAGGTCTGAGAATGAAATTTTGTGGAAAATTATTTATTTTTACGAATTATGTAGAAAAATTTGTTACGGAGTAAAATAATTCCTATTTAAATATCATGGGGGTTTAAAAACGTCTGTTTTGTTTGCATTAAAACATGTGATTAAGTCTCTACTTTGTTTTTGAACTGCCATGTGTTCCTACTTATATTGTTTAAGTTCTTCAACATGTAAAGAGTGAAAAAATCGGATGAGGCAGAGTATTTGGGTAAGGTTAGGGGCTTTGGCCCCTTCAAGCCACTAGTATTACATTAATCTCCTGATACAAACCTTATCAATGGACTAAAACCTTGTTTTCCTGTAATTTTCTTTTAAGACGTTTTTTCCTATACACTATGTATTATGAACCTCTCCTTCTGAGAAGTGCTCCGCGTATAATAGCTATACAATATATTCTGAAAATTACGTTTTCTCTGAATATACCTCGTGTATTTAAATTTACTTGTTAATAATTATTTGAAATTTGTTCCCTTATTTTACTGAATAAAAACTCGTAAGCAGTTTAAAATGCATGTAGTTAACTGCAGTCTGTTTCCCTCAGCTGACCATGGCCAAGGCCTGATGATTGTCGGCGTGGTGCTGGCGCTGGCGGTGGTGGGCGCTATGGTGATGACGGCCGTGTGGCTGGTCAGGACCAAGGCCCTCCTGGGTCGCAAGTCGTCGGGGGGCGTTGCCTTCGAGAACCCCAGCTACCTCAGGGAGGTCAACATGGACCACATACAGGTTAGAATCCTACTGACTTGGTGCCTGACAGCACAAACTGAGGTGAATTATACGGTAACGTGACCTTAAAGCTTTCTTTTCATTACGTGCGGAAGCAAAATGCAAAGTCAGACCCAACTACAACTAAAAACTCTTATGCAAAACTTTATCGCTTAAAGATTGAAATATCAGCGTACAAAAATATGTATGATACGTGCCATTTAAGATGTGTACGGGAAAAATCATTTACCTTAATTGAATTCGTTTTAACATTTATATAATTAGTTATTCTTAAGCTAATGTGTGGTAGAGTTTAATGGCTATAGTGTATGGTAGAGTTGGTGGCTGTAGTGTGTGGTGCGTAGATAGTGGCTCGAGGCCCGAACGACAACAATTGCAAGATCTCGTAGGATTTCGAAATTGCTTCGATCCTCCTTGAACACCCTATATATTATAGTACATCCTTCCCATATCATTTAAGCCCTATATCTACAGAGAGGCTTAAATACCTCCCCACCAAAGTTTCAATTTTGTCACTGACGACCTCGTGTTACAGATAAGCCACTCTGACGTGGCCCCGGTGTCCAACGGAGTTGCCAACTCCGGCCCGCACACAGGCTGGAAGCACGAGCCGCTCCACGTCCCCGCCCAGACGGAGGTTCCACCGACGCTGTACGAGGAGCTCAAGCTGGGGCAGGACGGCGCGGGCTTCAAGAGACTCAAACCTTAGTGAGAGCCGCGGTAGTGATGCTAGTGATGCTAGTGATTCCTGTATAGTGAGCGTTCCGAGCACTCGACGGGTGGACTCGATGGTCTTGTGATACCGATAGTCAGAGTCGCATTGCCGTGTGATATCTGGTGCCCCATATCCGTTAGATGCCATAGGACCGATAGTCACCTAGTGATCTGAGACTTTTGGAGAAGTTGTTATCTGATTATTTTGTAAAGATTAGAATACTTCATCGATAGTTAAATCCAAAAGATAAAAGATTTGTATAGTATTTTTAAGTGAATTTGTAAATTCAAAACCATACAAGTTTGCAATTATTCGTAACTTAATACTTGTGCAACATTAACAATGGACCTTAATGATGGGATGGATGTTGATCTTAGAAACTTTTTAATGTTATCTGACCACTATTTTATTCATAGGTTATTACAGAAACCTTTATTGTTATCGTAAAACCATGAAATTATTTATTTTGTATTATTTAAACATAAATTTCAATGATGTAAATACGAAATCTGAGTATAATCTACTTTAAACGATTTTATCACAAGGAAATTTTCATTAATCCCTTCAGGATTATGTTATACAATGAGATATATCAATAAACGGATATTTTTATAGAATAATTAACATGTTATGTAAGTTAAAATGTGTAACTGATACTTAAACTTGTTTGTACATTATCATGCAATGAATTACTGTATTTGTTTTTAAGCAAGCAAATTAAGAAAATGTAGAAAAAGTTATACAGTGTGAAATGGTAAACAGAAACTTGTGGTTGATTCGGAGCTGTTCGGATGCCGTGTGCCTTTACGAAATAAGATAAGAAGTGTTGTTTGTTATTATCTGTATACTCCTTGGTTCGGTGTTAAAGGCAACGTTGTACGTGTAAATACAATAAAAGTGAGGTCCCTTCAATCATTTTCAGCTTTTTAATCTGTAAGTTAAATGTTAAATAAATTGAGTTTTAAACATGTAGATTGCACTCTGACAAAACTGGTTTTTATTTTTTTAAGTAACATTTTACATTCTTACAAAACATAACGTCATGAATTATTAATTAGATTTATTTTCAAAAAGTAAACAGAGTATATTTTCTTTGTTTTTTGAATTTTTAAATTGGCAAAGTCACTTAAGTAATATTTAATGAAGTATTATTTTGCAAAAGATTTGAGAGTCGTCTTGCTACAAGTTCGTGTTAGTTTGTTAAGCCTTTGATTTCCATGATCATGATCCCAAAGTTAGATCTATATTTTCTTATTCTACCGACACCAGTTATAGAACTTTAATGACCAATAGTTGTATGGATGTTTGAACAGTTTATCTTGTGCGCATGCACCAAGGTGTCTAGTCTATGTTAGCAATTGTAGTTGATGTGGTTGTTATTATTATGTCGACTTGTACAGCATGGTTTCTCCTAGACTTTTGCACCTTTGTTTTGTACGAGAAACATTTGTACTAGATGAATAAGTTGTGTTTTATTTATGTAAGGAGAAAAATAATTTTTTACAATGTTAGATAAGTCTGCACATTTGTAAAGAGTTAGACATGTACAAAATAGACCGATTATCCAATACGAGGTTTGATTTCAAATCCCTATTGAAATTTTTTGTACACTAGTTAATACAAAAATGTAATTTAAACATTATAACTAAATTGGTAAATGTTTCTTCAGTATAAAGTGAGGTAAAGGTAAACTTTCTAAGTCTAAAGCCATACTTAGTTACCCTTTCACCCAAAATATGAATAATGGCTTTTTAGAATCACGTGAAATTTCAAACCGGTGTTTGTTATCTAGAATCATTCTTGACTTATTGGTAGTATTTAAGGTGAACCTCATCTTAAACCAAATTATGTAGAAGAAAAAACATTTTATGAACAAGTTATCCGTAATAGTAAACATTTAAACACTCCACCTGACAAAAAATGCTTTACTTATCTTCCAAGTTTATTTAAAAGTAAAAATCATTTAGGTAAACTTTGATTAATTTGTAAATCTCTGCAACTTACTTTTTTACTAAAACAGTTATTTTTCTGAGGTTATGCGATAAAACCTAAAGTTTTAAATAACTCAGCATATTGCTCCAATATTCAAAACGTAAATCAACATTAATCTTTTCAATCTTCTCATTTGGCTTTAGCGCAAAGGGATCAAAGCACTCAAAGTAATTGGACGGTCAAGGGCTAACAAGCTGCGCTACAAAGTCTCCTCTAAGGGCCTCGCGTGCATCAATTGTACTTGAGATTCTTATAGAGACTTGGCTGTGCAATATTAAGGTTGTGGCTAAACTTGAGGCTACTAATACACATATTTTCACGTGTATACGATCTGAAACTGTACCTTCTTGTGGTCAGGATATACAAAAACAGCATAAAGCAATAAAGGAAGGTAAACGATTAAAATTATTTAAAATAATAATATAAGTTTTCTTAGGCCAAATTAGCAATTTAAATAATTAATAAAAAATAAACTACTAAGCATAAATTGTATTTTTAGCGAATTTCCCCTATAGGGAAGAAGCTATTACCGTAGGTGGCATGGTAAGACTTAAGCCCGAGACCATGATAACTTTTTGTTTTGAGGTCCCCAGATGCCAAAAACACTATTCGTTCAAATTTATATATATGTATATATATATATATATATATATGTGTGTGTGTGTGTGTGTGTGTGTCCGTTACCGCGATAACTTTTGAAAGAAGCGCCCGATTTTTATGAAATTTGTCACAAATGTGGAGAGTAACATTTATGACTTTAAGTTCGAAAACCAGGTCTATCGGTTATGGGAAGGGGGTTTTATGGGGGTTTAAAATTTTCCAAAAATCAGTTTTTTGAACTTTTTACCCTAAAATTTTAAAAACCCTACAATTTGGTTACAGCCATTTTGTAGAGCTGAAAAAAACAAACCATTTAGTATTTTGAATCATTAAGCTAGGTTTAGTGGCTGTGGAGAAAAGTCAAAAAATGTGTCCATAAAATTTCCCATGTTAATCTTATGGGAATACGGTTTTTAGATTTTCCTCAGATAATTTCACTAAAAACTCCACATTTCTTTCTACCAATCAGTTTAGCTCTACAAAACAATCATTTTGGCGTTTTAATTGTTGTTTTACGTCCAACCGTTGCAGTGATATTCAAAGTGCTAAACACAGTACGTTGTCCAATGTTATCCTTATGGAGAATAAATAAAGTCTTATATTTTGATTATTTATGTATGTATATTGATGAAACTTGGTATGTGGCTTTAAATAGTTGTGGTATATTGATAATAGCACAAAAAAGTTGTTTGTTGATTTTTCCTGGTAGCAGCAAACCTGCATACTCGGCCCCCATGTTATTCATATGGAGAATAAGTAAAGTTTTATATCTCCCTTAGTTATAAACCTAAATTAATAAAACTTGGTATGGAGCTTTACCTGGTTGAGTTATATTGAATTGCAAAAAAAACACATATCTTATCTTCCTTGTTGCAGCAAACCTGCGTACTCATTTATAATGTTATTCTTATAGAGAATAAATAAAATGCTATATATCACTTACTAATGAATGTATTTTTGTGAAACTTGGTAAGTGGCTCTAGGTAGTAGTGATACCCATATATTTGCATTGGAAATTCGCTGAGTACGCAGGTTTGCTGCGACGGGGGTATTTATTTGTACCCTAGAAAATTAAACGGTGGATGGATAAACATGTTACTATGAATGGAGTAGACCATTCGAGACCTTTAAATTAAAATTTGCCAGAGTGTAAGAAACCTCGCTGTTGGCCTAATTTTACTCTATTAACTTCTTAACCATCAAGAAACTATCGCCTACTACTTTTTGTCATAATATTTTAATTTATATTCAATTTTACAAAAAATAATCCTAAAAGTAAATAACAATAAATCCTCCCGAAATATTTAAACAATGTTTTATAAAATGTTTTTTCCTAAATTTAAACTTCCTGCAGGCTCTGCCTATATTGTTTTTGTGTTTGTTTTAATATGATAGTGAAATATTACATTTTCAACATCACAATTTACAAATAATAGTACTTCTTATCTAGCAGGATAATGTAAGGCATTTGGGATAGTATACTTACAGGAAATATGAGTAAGGTAGAAGGAGAATATAATAGTAGGAGGAATGCCATTTAGTAAGGAAGAGACTGTGTGGGTTATGAATATAGATTTTTAAATGATATTTTATAACTTACCTGCAACTTTACTTAGTAGTTAGTCATTTACTATACTCTAATTTATATTCATTATAATCCAGCCTGAAACTGCCTTATGTGTTTGCACTGTATCTCGCTCTGTTGAATGAATTGAGTTTTATATTTATTAACATAATAACTTCACTTTCAACCAAATAAACATTTAAAATATATGCTTTAAAATTAAAATAAAAAACGCGCTCTTCAGTATAAACTATCATCCAGACGGTAAAACACAGCTTACCAATTTTCTTAGTAGCAAGGTATTCTGATTTAATGTTAATCATGCGATAACTAGGAGTACGCTCTTATATCGCGTATGAGGATTGAGCTTACAGTTAAAAATACAAACTATAATGTTTCAATTGACAATATACCTCATGGGCCCTCCATTATAACTGCAGCTTGACAATGACATACAAATCCAAAACATGACAAATAATGAGGCCTGAAATCTGTAAATCAGTCAGACAAAGTGCATATGAGGTAGTTACTCACCCCTCAGTCTCACTGAGGGCTGTATTATCTAGGTCCTCATAATAATATTAGTTGAAGATTTTTATAAAATATAATATGTTGGCGACAATAAAGACCCCCAATCAGTGAGAGCATGTGGTTTGAAAGTAGTTATTTACACTTTGGTTCCACTGGAGGACCCATCAGGATATTTATTTTATTGTAGCTTAATATTGCTGTAAAAATATATACGTATAAATACAGAACTTTATGAACAATACGTTTTAAAATCAGTCAATTGGTTTTGAATACCTAAATATTTTAAACTCTCATCCAGAGGTTTTAATGTAACACATTAACATTACTGGGGGGGCTATGCCCCCCAGGCCTCCCATTGTTATTGTAGCTTGATACGGTTGTTCAAATACATAGCCTATAAATGCAGAACTTAAAAAACAATAAGGCTTATATCAGTCAATTTGTTTTTAAGAAGAATAAATTGCCTCATTTCAAAAAGAAAGGAAAAGTAGTATCTTATGTTAAATATAATCTAGGGAGTAATTAAAACTCTTTGACCCACTTCTTAGAATCCACCAGTCATTGTGTCAAGGTCCAACATTTTGTATACATCTTAATGTATAAATACCCCCGTAGCAGCACACCTGCGTACTCAGCAAATTTTCAATGCATATATATGTATCTTAATACCACATAAAGCCACATATCAAGTTTCAACAATATACATAGCCTAACTTATATATTATTATGTTGGATGTTATTATAACAAAATAAATACCCCGTAGCAGCCAACCTGCGTACTCAGCAAATTTCCAATGCATATATATGTATGTATCTTAAAGCCAAATACCAAGTTTCATCAATATATATTCATAAATAAACTATTTATGAAATTTTAATTATTCTCCATAAGAAAAACATGGCGGCTGAGTGTGCAGGTTTGCTGAAGCAAGGAACTCCAAAAATGGGGTTTTATACGAATATCAATATAACTCAAGTACGTAAAGCCATATACCAAATTTTAATAATTTATGTTCCTAATTAAGGGAGATAACACGTTAATTATTCTCCATAAGAATAATAGGGCTGAGTACGCAGGTTTGCTGCTACGGGAACTATCGGCCGAAAAATGTTTTTAGTGCAAATATCAATAGACCACGACGATATGAAGCAATATACCAAGTTTCATCAGAAAAAGTACATAAATAAGCGAGAAATACAATTTATCTTATTCTCCGTAATAATAGCATTGGACAACATAATGGGTTTAGCACTTTCAATATCTCTGTAACCATTTGACGTAGAGCAATGATCAAAACACCAAATTGTGCGTCTTTCTAAGCTGATTCCAATGGAAAAAACTAAAATTTGTTTTTTCAACAATTATATGTTAAAAGCTCAAAAAACCCACTTTTTGGATACAAAATCCCCCTAAAATACCTCTTCGGATAGGTCGATCTGTCTGGTTTTCGAACTTAAAGTCATAAATGCTGCAAATTTCGTCAAAATCGGACTATTTTTACGAGAGTTATCGTGCTCATGGACAAATATATATATATATATATATATATATATATATATACACAAGTTTTGAACGAATGGTGTTTTTTGGAACAGGGGACCTCAAAATGAAAAGTTATCATGGTCCCTGGCCTAGGTCTTACGATGCCGACCACGGTAATAGTTTCTTCCCTATAGGGGAAATTCGCTAAAAATAAATAAAAGTGTCCGGGTTAACCTCCACAAACGGTCTTGAACCGGACATCCACCTAACTAACGTTATAACGTATAAACTAACCTACCCTGTCCTTAGTTGGACGGTGTTTTGAGGTCTGCAAATCAAAGGCTTAAAAGTGGAATAAATACAAAATTGTTATGGGTAGGGGATGAAAAAAGGGTGTTCTTACGTCACGTTTCAGCTGTTTATTCTTTGCAACTAAAATGAAACTAAACAAAGAACCGAAAGGGGAGAAGACGTTTAAAATACAGTTTGAAACAAGGGGCCCATTATATTTTCAACGGTCATGATCACTTATGGTCGATTTAGACAAAGAATACTTTTTCGCCGCTGCTCTTATAATTAATACCGTATCAGAGCTAAAAACCACAATGTTGTTATTAGTAATGGCGGGAATACTGTGTTTACGGCAGGAACGATTCGTAACCTTCACAAACGATCTTGAACCGGACATCCACCTAACTAACGTTATAACGTACAAACTAACCTCTCCCATCCGTAGTTGGACGGTGTTTTGAGGTCTGCAGATGCCTTTGCACCAATCAAAGGCTTAAAAGCAAAATAAATACAAAATTGTTATGGGTTGGGGATGAAAAAAGGGTATTCTTATGTCACGTTTCAGCTGTTTATTCTTTGCAACAAAAATGAAACTAAACAAAGAACCGAAGGGGAAAAGACGTTTAAAATACAGTTTGAAACAAGGGACCCATTATATTTTCCACGGACATGATCACTTTTGTCGATTTAGACAAAGAATACTTTTTCGCCTCTGCTCTTATAATTTATACCGTATCAGAGCTAAAAACCACAATGTTGTTATTAGTTATGGCGGGAATACTGTGTTTACGGCAGGAACGAGTCGTAATGGTTGACAAGAGTCACATCCATGGAGTATAATTAAAGTGTCCGGGTCAAAACTGGAATAGGCCTGTCGTTAATGAGAAACTTTTTTTACATATATGTTGTTTATCTCTTTAAAAAGCATGGAATTATGCACGCTTAAATTTCAAATAAAATTATGCCTTATTCACAAAAACAAACGGACAAACATAAAAAAATGGCATGTCTTAGGTAGACATAATATTTTATTTCTGTGAAAAGACTGAGTTATAAACGATTAGAGCATGCCTCGTTTAGAGCATGTTCTGCTCTAAACAAATGTAGGCCTACCTACAATGAACGACTGCTCAAGTTTGCAGGTCAGTTTAGAAATATTTATGTTTACAAATACGTACGTGTCCGGGTCTAACCGGTTTTACAATACGGTATGTTATGTTTCAGTTTAGATGTCTTGACGTTTGTCCAGATAACAAACAGATTACTTTAAACATGCATTGTCATGAATAACATTATCATGTTATGTTTGTTTATTTCATTTTTATTTTAAGATTAATTGAATAACAAACTAAACTAAACAAACATGACGTAGGTACGGTAATTAAAAACATACACGCTATTAAATATTAATCAGTGTTAAAAATATCAACCTAATTAATATACCGTAGCCTATCGAACAATTTCATTTGGTTCTTTATTTTGTTCCACTTATGAAAGTATAACCGAGCCGAGTAGGATCGAAACCATATTGGATTCGCCTGGGTAAATTAAATGTAAGTTAAACAAAAGTCATAGCCTATTTTGGATTTAAAATTTGCATCACTTTACCCTTGTTTCTGGCAAAACAAATGTTATTTCCAAACTCTAGAGGTAAATTTATATGATTTAGGTTCAATGAAATTGATCATTTTCAATCAAAAAGTAGGCCTAGGATGAACTTGTGCCAAAAGCCACAATTATCCAGAGACTAAGTTTTACCTTACGGAACAATTTTAGAAAATGCTTATTTTGGATAAAAATGAAGACATTTTATTAAAACAGTGGTGTATGGACATCATAAATTATGCCTAGAAAATTAAACTCGATAGGCATACCTTACAAATATTAACCTCCAAAAAGGACCAAACGTATTGAGTTTACTTTATTGCCTTATTGAGTTTGAATAAACACTTATGTAGAATTTTTTTTTTTCTAGGGTAGTTCTGGTAATGCAATTATCATTTTTGTAGGAAAATAAATTTATAAATCTGACAAAAAGGAAATAGGCTAGACCCAGAATATGGTGAAAACTTATGTGCCACATTAAGTTTTAATAACATATCATCATAGTTAAAAGCACGATGTATAGGTAGCTATGGTTTGTTCTTTTTTCTGTTCTTACAAATGTTAATTATTGTCATATTGTAAAGTTGCATTGGTCACAGCCGTCAATAAATAAATAAATAACCAAAACATCTAATTTTATTTGGCAACTTACCGTACGTTTTATTAGCGAGATAATAATTTGTTGAACAAATTAAGACTTTCTACTGTTAATGAGTGGAAATTATACTGTGAATAATTACATATATTAGCGTTTAATCACTTTAATCACGTAAGAAGGAGGTTTATCACCTTAATACTTTTCTTGTTGACATCTTTCCTTTCAGTCATTTTGTCGTCTGGAGTCAGGAGAGGTCTAAGTCCCATAGTCTAGCGCTCGGCCTGCATTTTTTTACATAGAGTACGGTGCCAATAAATTTATTTATTATGATAGCATTTAAAATAATCATGCATATTTTAATTAGTATAAAATAAAATAGTCAAACAATTTTTAAAAGCTAATGATATTTAAACCTTAGTTCTTGTGTTTCAAGTTTTGAAAAGAAGTTTTTTTTTCAGGTCAACATGAACATGAATAACTACAGTTCTGTAGTGAATCTATGGCAATACTTACGTTACTCTATAGTTGAAACATAGACGTTGGCTAAATATCAACGATTCAAGTACCACTAAAATGGCTTCCAATGTTAATCTTATGGGATAAAAAATAGATTTGTTTTAAAGATAATGTTATTATTACTTAAACAAATATTCCCAATCACGAACTCGACCGAGATTTCGTAATATAGAATCTATCTCTAAAGTTTGAAGTAAATCTGTAGAGGCATCTTTGAGTTATTTAGGTTACAGACACGCCAGTTCGAGTTGGTTCTCTTAACAGTCCAAGCAGTAAAGTTATGTATAAGGCTTTTCTTACACTTCGTTCACTCAATCCAATAAGTGATTCCCTACCAACTAATATCCTAGTTTTATGTACAGGAATTGTATCCTTCTTCTCTCTTATTTATAGGTTTGTCCGTAACTATACAAATTAATCACGTTGTTAATTTCACGTAAGCTGTGTTATTATATATTTATAAATCATAATAGTCAAAACAATATCAAGGTCAATTGAAGTAAAACCTCCCATACCGTTGATAAAAAGGTTCTACAAAAATATAGTTAATGATTGAAGATTGTAGAATAAACGTTTGAAATTTTTCTCTAGGAGCCACGATATCACGAAAAGAGACTCGTTAACAATGGCAAGACGAATCTTGGCTTTTGACGAATAAAAAGATGCACAAAGGAAACTAAAATACGTTAATTAATTTATAATACAATAACACATATTGTTTACTGATCAAAGTAAACTTCTAAGATTTTTCTAAATTACAAATGATAATACCTCTCTAATAACAGATTTTTCACATAGGAATGTCTATATAAAACCTCTATTACTAATAGCTCTTTTAATTATTTTTGGTTGAATTCACGAGTTTTAGGTTACAATCACCGTGTCTGTTAGCTTGGCCAATGCAACAATCATCCAGCTGTTCATTATTACCTCCTCAGTAAGCGGTGAAGACATTTTCACAGAATCAGAAAACAGCTGTTTAACGATATGGTTACATGATCGTAAAAAATCACTTGAGGCGCGGTATTATAAATAATAATTAATTCCTCTATTAGCATGATACGAGTTGTTAAAACTAAGCAGGATAGATAAAACACGTCTTACAACACTATAAAGTATATTTACACTTATACTATACTTACATACAAGACGGTAAAATACACACAAACGATGGTTCAACCAGTTACACCGGTTAGAATCAGGCCCAATCAGAGAATCAATCAGAGATTCTATGATTGGGCCTTATGATGACCGTTGTAACTGGTTGAAATCGATCGCCTTGTACTGTCTTTTGTGTATATTTTACTGTCTTGTATGTAAGTACAGTATAAGTGTAAATATACTGTATAGTGTTGTAAGACGTGTTTCATTCATCCTGATTAAATAATAATTGTAATCTAGAAATGGTTCGTTGATAACAAATTATATGTATATAAAACAAGAATGATGTGCTTGATGTTGGCTAACCACTAATAATAAAACACTGTTTAAAGGGGCAGCCCTATCGTAAAATAGTAGTAAACATTTACGATGGAAAGGTCCTTTACTGAGGTTGTAGATAGGTAATTTGAAGTTGACTTCACAAGCTTCACAGTACTCCGTTAAACAGTAGCAGTTTAAATAAATCACAACTTTGGTCAAAATAATGGCGATATTGTTCTCATGCTGATTTTTGGATCCTCCCATGAATAAGGATAAACGACTATGTTTTACGGAGCAAATATAAGGACACTTAACAGCATTTTTTAACGTTCACTTGGTTTAATTGCTTACTTTACCATAAAATATAGAATGAGTGCTATTGGAATGAAGAATTAACTGTTGCTATTTTTAGTAGAACGCTTAAGTTCCGCTGTCAGCTGGCTGTGTACATTGTAGTTTGGGCGAAATACAACAAGACCAGGGGATTTTACGTGCTTACATACAGCAAATAATTAAATAGCTACACTTTTAATAGTTGAAGTGTACAAAATTCGAAGTTCTAAGATATTTTCAATCAAAATCACGTAACAATTTATTTCATCTTTGTATGATTTAAACATGGTCCGAGGCATCAAAATATCAGATTTAAGATTTTTCGTTATATTTGTACCACTTTTTTGTTATATTATTTTTATTTTTGCGAGAATAATCAGACAACTTGGCTGTCGATTTGTCAATTATTTTAAACTTAAAATTTGCTATGACAACCAATAGGTAATTTAAAAACGTCCCAAAAGCTATTTAAAAGCACGCAATTTACGAACTTTACTAAGGGAACGAAATTAAAAGGATCCCAGAAGAGATCATCAAGCCGATCTCATTTACCCAATGTGAGTCCCCTATTGCCGTCCAACCCTTAGTGACTATTTAAAAACACTACGGCAGACATTAATATTTAATTAAGATATCTTCATATCACTGCAATCACATTTCATCACATTTCATAAATCAAAACTTCGCTTTAAATTCTTTCAGAAACACAATATTTGTTTACATTACGCACTTTTGATTGATAGTATGATTTTAAACAAATTCTTAGCATTTAATTCAATGCGATAGAGTCTTGATGGAATTTTATAAGACAAATTCCTATCCTGGTCACGTTTTAGGAACTGATTAATAGCTTGCTGGTGTCACTCAGTAGAACCGATTTTGTTCAGCGTTAATATAATAGATGGCACTTTGCTGATAACAGCCCTGCGTACTAAACTATATAATATTCACCTAATGAGATGAGCCAATTTGAAATAGCGGACATAGGTTACTGCTGTAGGCAGGAAATGTTTGTTCTGCATAGCTGTATAAACTGTTTATATTACAGGTGAGCATAGTTTAGTTATCGTATAGCACCGTTAAGCCTAAGTTATCAAGACGTGTTTTTGTAAATGTTGGGACGCTAAAGCTTTGCCTAATAATTCCAGGAGCACTTGAGCAAGATTTAAAGATGGAATATCTTTCCTTCAATATATTATGGGAATTTTCAGTGTTTAAAAACCATTGCTTATAAAACATAATATATGCTATAGCAACCTACAAAAACACATTTATTTTAAAATTTTGTTGCATTAATTATTTATTTATGAACCGAGTAAAGACCTTTCACAAATGACTTCTTATTTCTGTGTCGTTTAATGAAATTGTTAAATAAGATTGGAGTATAAAGGCCCGACGAAACGAAATGTATGAACCGATCCAAGACCAGAATCAGCAATACTCCACCAAAACGTCCTCGTTGTTGGTTTATTCAATATCCGTTCCTCGCGGCGAAATGTTTCCATTCAAATATCACGTATCGTTGTAAGAGAACACAATCCTTATGCACGCTTGTTCTCGCATCCAGGCTTGTTTGTTCCCTTGTCTAATATTTTCTGATGAATGGGATACAAATGAGGTGGTAAAGGAACAACACATTTGCAAATATTGATTGATATATTGTTAATTGGTTTGGCTTATTATAAAATTGCTTATGTCAATAACAAGTTTTACGCATATATATGCGATGCATACAAGGTGTAAAAGAAAATTATTATACTTATTTTGCAATATTAATTGGTTATAAAAGTATTAATTTAAAGTTTAAAAATTAATATCTAAGACAATTTTATCAAGAAATTAAATCATTCCTAAATACAGTTAAATGCATTACGAAAATAGATGCATGAAACTTATTATATTGTTTTTATTTTATGAAATATGCAATTAAAGTATAAAAAAGTACAACAAGACGGATCTAGTGAAGGACCCTGGCCCCTGAGCTTTATCTATATTTAATATCACTCAATCTCCACGTCAGACTTTTTCCCTTGCAGTCTTTCTTTTTTAGTTAGTAAATCAACTAATATTTACTCACACGAATTCATAGGCCTAAGATAATTAAATACCAGAAGGAAAAACCATTTTTAAATATATTTTACCAAAATTTAAAACTTATGTTTTAAAAGGGAAAAACTAATTGCGAAATTGTATGCTTTAAATATCCTAATACTGTGTCCCTTTTTAAACGGTAAATATAATTGAATCATTTATAAATAAAATATTTGTGGTGCTATGGCTGTTATTTCCTTAATCCAAAATAATAAGTAGAATATTAGAAGTGGAGTAATCCAATAAACACAATATTGCAACTTTAAGGAATACAGTTTAATATAAGCTACCATAAATTGATAACCAATATTAATTTTTAAAAAGAAAAATATTTTTAATTTGGGGAGGTGTGTTTATATATCAATCAAATTTAGTTTCTCAGTTTGATAAGTTGTATATTTTGTCATCTTTCCATTCAACAATATTTAAACCCTTCCTTTGGAGTACATGCAAGCAAATGGGATATCCACCGCCTAAAACTTACGTGACTTTTAATCAAACCCTTATATAGCAAAATGTTCGTTACGATTTTACATGAGTTTAGATTTAGAAAATGTCCAAATTCTCACCAGGTATTCGCCCGTTGGCCGTAAAAGTGTCAATGTTTATTCAAGATAGACGATTATTTTATTTGGTCAGGTGAATATACAATCATGTGCACGTTAGCCGTCAAGTTCATCGGTTCATCTACACAATGAACCACAAATGTTTTTCGCTGTCCAAGAATCTTCCAGGTATAGCTGGGGTAAACAGACCTAGTGATTATACAAAATAACAGAAATCCAAAATTAAAAACACAAAATATTACAAAAAGTCTTTTATATTGTTCAAAAGCATTGGTTACCGATAACAGTTTAAATTAACATTTACGAAGATACTGGTCACCACATCTCCGGAGTGAGTTCCCCATGCAGACACCAGGACGCGTCTGTTACCCACACATGGGTCGCACCTTAACAATGTGTGAAGGACATCAGCACGCTTCTCAGGCCAATACTGAGATGTGGGCGTTCATTCTTTCCCTATGTGTTAGATACATAGGTCCATTAGTACTCATGGTGGCCCG
Organism: Allygus modestus; assembly: GCA_963675035.1. Lineage (NCBI taxonomy): Eukaryota > Metazoa > Arthropoda > Insecta > Hemiptera > Cicadellidae > Allygus > Allygus modestus. The sequence goes on from OY776112.1 coordinate 317,661,471, forward strand.
TTAAAGTTACGAAAAAGAAACCTATCTGTAGCCCCGCAGAACCCATGTGATAAGTATTAGAATAGTATAGCTTTGCATCAGTATCTGGGAAGTTCAGTCAATGTTTGATTCTTTATTACATGAGCGTTACTTTAACAATTCAATGATCATGTTTTAAATGGCAGTATGTTTACTTTGTTTAGGTTTAAACCATCAAAAGATGTTATGGAAAGTTTGTAGTTTTCAGGATTTGTTATACAGGGTAGCTGAAAAGTCCCTACCTATTTTCAAGTGAGAATTTTCATAACTCTTTATAGAGATAGAAAAATAATAAAAATGAATATTTAAACATTGATTAATACCATTTATTATGTACAATGGCAAACCTAAACATATCTGCATAGGCAACACGATTTATTAATATAACAGACACATTTTGAACCGATTTTCGGATAAAATCTCGTGAAATATGACCAAGAACTTCCAATTCATGGAGCGTCTTTGGATTCCTTCTGTGAACCTCTTCTTTTACCCACCCCCACAAAAAGAAATCATAGGGCGTAAAGTCTGGGCTCCGCACAGGCCAGTGATGTGGACCACCTCGTCCAATCAATTTGTCCGGGAATGTTGCATTGACCCAATCTCCAACAATATTTGTATGATGTGGTGCCGTCCCATATTGCATGAAAATAATGTCGTTGACTTCATCCCATACTGAAACTTCTGACCACACAAATCTCTGAAACATATTCAAGTATCTCTCACTATTCATGGTGGCGTGAAGAATGAATGGGCTAATAAATCGATTCCGTAAGGTTAAACCTTGATTGCACTCTCTCAATGAAGAACGATGTGCCAGGTTTCTCTGCGACCACCAAAGGCAATTATGCCTGTTCACAAATCCTCCAACATGGAATACAGCTTCGTCTGACCATAAAATGTTTTTAAAGATTCGGGGAATCTTCCTTCCAAGCTAACATTACCTCAGAGAATATCTCAATATTTTATTCACAGCATACCTACCTATTAAGCCCGCTTTCTCTTGATCATTGTCTTACTGATTTTTGCGGCTTTGCCCAAACATAGCCTGAACAGTGTTGACTTTTTCTTCTCCATTTGTTGTTGACCGCCTTCCGGATCTCTGCCACTTTCAAACAGTTTATTATGGCAATTTTTTATTGTTCTCGCACAAAGAGATGCATTTATTTCATTCTGTGCTCTCCACCACCGCTGAACCTGAACATTAGACTGCCACACTTCATATCGTGTGGCAATTTTTGCTCTTTCCGAAATACTTAAAACACCAGACATAATAACAGTATTAATAAGCTTCATTCAGTTTACAATATGAACTATCAACAATGGTAATAAATTAGCTTCAAACAGCTAACAATATAACCTAAGAAAACCATATGGGTTTTGGTGATTAACATTTAAAATTAGGTACAGGCTTTTCAGCCACACTGTAGTTAGGAGATATTAATAAGAAGGAAATTCATAGAAATCTCTATTCTTCCTAGATCCTAAGATCCTACTCCAATAACAAGTTTCATTGATTTGTGTTATTCAGAATAACTTTAGAAGAAATAAGTCAGTAAGGAGAAATATATTAGTAATAGACGAAAATGCATTATTTAAAAAATTAGTATTTATTATTTAATGTAATCCTGTCACAAATACCTGACAGGTTCTTATTGTTTTTCTACCAGTAAACTTATGAATCGATCCTTTTTGTGAAATTTAAATTAATCAATTTTCAAACCTTTGGAACTAGAACACTCTAAAACAATGATCAGTTGAAGTAAAAAAGATAATTGAATTTATTTCAGTATTTGTTCAATAAAAAGAAATAAACTAAATGAAATATGCATTTCAACCGTTAAAACATGATCAGGCATATTGCGAAAGTATGTTTTTTTGTGTGAGATTGCGTTTATGTGAGTTCGTAAATTAAATACTATATAAATTAACGTCTAATGATAAAAACAAATTTTAGTGAACTATCGAGTTTTAGGAAATTGTAGTCCTACAGTAGGAGTTTATTAGTATCCAAAATAAGTTATATAAACAAGTTCGATTTATTTAGGGGTAATTTGTAGAAAAAACTAATTAGTTGTAAATTTACCGTACTCAATTTATAATACTGATATGGGATTAATCGTTTATATATTTCTCATATATAAAACATTATTTATTCTTATACAAGAATTCTTAAATCCGATCACGATTTTTTAAGACGAAAGGTTTTTTGTTTTGTATTATTCAATAAATTGCCCTTTATAGTTAAACTTGGCATAACTTTCATTCAGTTTTAGCTGGTATAATCACTAAATTTACTAGGGCATTTCAGAAAAATAAAGTTGTATTCATATATATGAATGATGAAACTTACTTACTTTTAAAGAGTTAAAATATAACTGGCTCTAGTTGTTTCAACAAACCAGCCCGGCCAAATCACAGCTGACATATGCAAAGCTGACGCGACTGACGGACCAACAACATCAGAGGTACGATATAATTGTGGCAGGTCTGTAATTGGAGTCTGATTGCATCAAACGAAGTGAGTGATGCAGCCCAAGCGGAATCAAATCTTTGATTCGTTGTGAGGTTTTAATCCTTTCAGATATTTTAAATAAAAAACGCTCATTACAAAGATATTTTTCAAATGGGACTTATGTTTTTATGTGTCGTTTTGAATAATACATCTAGTTACAAAGTGCTCCCTGTTATTTATATAAGGATTATATATTTCCTTATAATTAATATTCCTGAATCTTCTTCATTGTTAAGGTTAAATAAATTGGAATACAATCATTCTAACTGTTTTATAATTATTCCTACTTCAACAACATGAATCACCTTCATCATATATTGGCAGGAGTTCACAAAATGTATAAAATATAATCATTGCAGCATACATTCTTGTAAAATAGTTATTTTGTGATATTTTGCGATATATTTATTTGCTGGTTAGTAATAATCTAACAAATAATTACTGTGAACATCATATATGTCATTTTTGTTAAGAATAAACTTGGCAGAAAACAAAGTTAAGAATAGTGGGATTCGTAATTATTTAATAATATTTGTTGAAAAATATCAAACATTATTTATAGTAAAACGAAATTTGTTTTCAAACTGCCATTTTTACAGTTATATTATTATACTTTTGACATTAACTATATCATACTGTAATTTATTTGCAATGCAAACCCACTGATATTCATTGTTGTTTTATTTACGTTTTCAGACTTAAATTATATACAACATAAATAATTAAGATTAGTAATTTGTCTAGCTTAAAACTGTATTCACTAAATAAATTCAATGACAAATGCAACATATTTCGCATAATAGCGTGTATTACAAAACAAAACAATTATTTTACTCATTTAAAAAAGTCGTTTGACAACATGTTTATGAAACTTGAATTTGTGTTAATATGTAATAAAATTTGTTTAGTTTTTACTACTGCAGAAATTTTCTATTACAGATTAGAGAAAACATGATCCACAACGTTTTAAGATATGGTATCTGGTCTTAAAGTGAGAATAAAACTTCACAAATTTAATTATAAAAAATTATTGGCACAATCCATAAAAAGCTGAAAAATCACAGAAAATCTGTTGTGGAGATGTTTTTTGTTTCGATCACTGGTGTTTCCTTGTATTGTATTTGTTTTTACTACTATTGCAGTTCTCTGTATCAGCTTGTTTGTGATTTAAACACAACACAAATGCACATTTGAACATGAAATACTGCTTCTACCGGCCAGCAATATACACCAACTGTGTTGTATTTTAATATTTAATTTCAATTTTAAATTTTGACAAAATTTGTTTCTGCAATAGAATAAAAAACTTTGTTTACAATTATGATAGAAAAAGAGTTTCGAAACATGTAGGAATGATCTACTGGAAATTGAACTGTTGACTGAAGGTTCGTAAACCTATATTTCAATTATCAGATAACGGTTCTAGATGCTCTCAACAATGAATACATAAAATTAACTAATTTAATCGATATTAAGTAATACAAATGCAATAAGTAAAATATTATAGGCCTATTTATCTTAAAATAGCTCGAGTTAATTGTATTTCAATGAGTTAGATACTTTACCTTTTTTATTTCAGATAACATTATAGTTTTAGGCAAAATTAGTTTTAAAATAAAGTTGCGATAGAGGTTTGACAGAGTGAAATGTAAAAATGCCTCGTTTTGCAGCAAAACCCAACAATACGCTACACAACTTCTCCCGTAGTTTGTATATTCAATATTGGTTCCTCGCAGCGGATCGTATCTATTCAAATATCGCATTTTGTATTAAGAGAACAAAATCTTTGTATTCGTATCCAGGCGTACTCATATTTTGTGTGGAGTAGAATATGAATCAAGAGAATTTAAACTTAACAGCAAATCTGCGAATAGTCACAAAAAACTTACGACTATACCAATAAAATGGTGTTAAAAGATTTATAAGACATGAATGTTTCCTGTAAATATTGATAACAAGGATTTTGTTGTTATGAAGAGCACAAAGTGATAAGCTTTTAAAAGTGGAGCGCTTAGCTGAGCTCTCGAAAATCTCTCAGTCTTTGTTTTTTTGTGAATACTATTCTTGGGCCAATAAAATCTTAGATATAATTGCTTTTGTCTTCAATGATTAAATCCTCGTTCATTTCAAGTTTGCTCACTAAGTACAATTTGTTTACAAGTACATATCATAAAGAAATGCCATATGCCATTATATTACATATTTTCTCATGTATGTATTTTCTCACCTCTTAACCCATTGGCGTAGACATACGAGCAGGTCTCGTTCCTTACTTGTAATTTTATTAACGTGTGAATTGGAGAACAAAATTTGTGTTTTTAAATGGATTAATGGCATATTTTAATTAAAATAAAAATAACTACAGAACTAGCTAAATTCACTATATATTTCCTTCTTCTACTTTTAAGAGCTGCATTTTGTAATTTATGTATTTCAAATCAAAGTTGAAGTTTTAATAAGTAACTAAATTTCTGCGAAATATATATATATATATATATACATATACATATATATATATATATATCCTATATTATATTATTATAAGGTTTGCTTGCTTGCGTACGTGCCATGGTGCGTGCTTGCTTGCAATTTTGATCTATAAAACGACTCGAACGTTTTCCTTCAAATGTTGGAAATAACTAATTTCTGGTATACAAATAAGTTGTAGACAGGTCTTATACCCAAGGAAAAATTAAAAATTAAAAAACTAAATTAAAACTAAAAAAAATTACATTGGGCTTATGGAGTCTAGTATTGAAACACAAGAATTATGACAGCTGTTCATAATCAACCAGGGAACTGTCAAAGTAGTACTCGTATTGTTTATAATTGTAAACATGTGGTTTCCTGAGAGCAGTGACTAAAACTGTTGAGTGAAGATTGCATATATAGAGTGGTCATATCCTAAATAAATTATATCTCCGTTGCAGCAAACCTACATACTCAGCGAATTTCAAATAGTACTTCACTACCTTATGAAGCCACTTCCCAACTTTCATTAAACCTTATTCATAACCAAGTGAGATATGTCTTTTAATTTAGTCTCCATAAGAAAATAATTATGACTGAATAAGCAGGTTTGCAACATCAAAGACCACAAAAATCGAATTTTTATGTACCAATGGATCACCATTAGATAAAGTAACATACCAAGGTTTACCAATTTATGTTCATAAACAAGCAAGATATCACAAGTTTATAATTCTCCATAAGAATAACAATAGCTGCTGAGTACGCAAGTTTGCTGCTATGGGGACCACTAAAATGGGGTTTTTATGCAAAAATCAATAAACCCCAACTAAATGAAGAATAACCGCCAAGATTCATTAGATTATGTTTATTAATAAGCGAGATGTAAAATATTACTTATTCTCCATAAGATTAACATTGGACACCGTACTGTGTTTAGCACTTTCAAAATTTTTGTAACCAATTAACGTAGAGCAATGAACTACATACCAAATTGTTTGTTTTTTTAAGCTAAATTTTATAGTGTAAATCAAAATTTGGGTTCAAAAATAATTTCGTGTAGCAAGTTTAAAAAACCCATTTTTTGTGTACAAAATCCTCCCAAAACCCCCCTTAAAATAGAGCGACATGTCTGGTTCTCGAACTCATGAACATAAGTACTTCCTTACACGTTTATACCAAATTTCATCAAGATCGGATAATTTTTACAAAAGTTATCGTGCCTACGGACACATATATATGAATTTGAACGAAAGGTGTTTTTGGCATGAGGAGGGGGGGCTCAAAACGAAAAGTTATCATAGTCCCGGGCCTAGGTTTTACCATTCCGACTACGGTAATAGCTTCTTCCCTATAGGGGAAACTTGCTAAAAGGGACATTGGGCTATAAATAACAACTAGTTTGACCTTAAAAATTCATAAAAGAGGCAAATTAGCTATACAAATCTGATAATCAGTTGGGTAAAGTGGTGAAATATTACTCCAAGTCATCTTAACAAACAAACTGGCCTTCCCCGAACTAAGATCGTCCCCGTAGGTACTCTGTATTATTTATATGCTACATGCAAACTTTGTAAACAATAAGGCTTTTTTGTTTTAAGATTTACCCCCACATATTTTACATCAAAACGTGCGTCTAGGCGTGCAGATGTGCAAACTGGCTTTAGATTTTCGATTTAGGTCATCAAACTCAAAAATATCGCCAACAACTGAAAGTGTGTATCATTGTCAATTTCCAATTAAAAAACCCAGATATTTTGTTTCACCTAATATGATTGCAACTGTTAACACATTATGGACAGGTAATCAGCAAGAGTACATCTACCTAAATAAATAATATAAGTTTTCTTTACAATTGAAAGAGTGTAACAGAAACTAACGAACGATTTGTTGACAGAAATAATGAAATCCATACAACCTACGTAGTATATAAAGATATTTTGTAAAAAATGCGTCTAGATTTAATTAAAATAACTATTTTTTTTATTATTTAGATTTATATTCTTTATTTATCATCAATTGATATGTTTTAAAACTCAATATAATTACTTATAAAAACAAAATTTGTATTTTAACATTCGTGTGAAATCGCACGGGTTCACCTAGTATATACTTATTCATTCAGAAAATTATTGTTTCACTTACAACTAATACATTTACCAATTACCAAGTATAGAGAGCACCAAAGCCTGCACAAGCCGAAGCTTAGCAGGTGCGGTGAACAAGAGCCGATGCCTGTACAACATTCTCAAACGGGCCATAGCTCGCCTAAAACCAATAGAAAGTTATAAACGCAATACTCTTAAGTGAATTTAGTTGGAATAACCGAACACAAAATTGTTTACCCAAATAAAGTAATTAATATTTTTAAAGTTTGTATCAATCATTTTCGTTTCAAAACCGAATTTGTAATCATCGATGTTCACAAGGTATGCATCTACACTTATGTACACAAGGCTTATAAGAAGAAGAAAGTATTCCTAACTGTGTAAAGATATTAAGAGGTATGTAAAACATTTCTTGTTTATATTTATTCCAACGCTGAATTACAAAGGAATATTGCTTTTAAAACCCCTACACATGGTATTAAAAGAATTGGTGAAATCATTTTTGGATCGTAAAAGTCAACAAAAGAAAGAACACTTTTCTTAATTCAATAGAACGTTACAAATGTTTTACTCTATGGTTGACAAAATATTCCAACATAAAAGTGTTTCCACGAATAAAGTATTTAATATCTGTAAACTAAAATAATTATTTTAGTAAAAAATTAAACGGGTCAGGCAAAATAATTGCTCCGACACACGCAGGGGAAGACAAACCGACGACATCAAAGGTACGATATAATTGTGGCAGGTCTGTAATTGAAGTCTGATTGCATCAAACGAAGTGAGTGATGCAGCCCAAGCGGAATCAAATATTTGATTCGTTGCGAGGTTTAAATTGCAGTATTCGCTTTTTGGCTTCTAGAATGAACGTTGCAAAGTTTTTTATAATAGGTATTATGTTTTGAAGTGTTGGTTTTAATAAAAAATCCATCCACAAAGTAACCGATTGTTATCTATACTTATATAAGGCAAAGCCCACCCTCCCTGACTCACTCATCACGAATTATCCTACTTCACATTTACCTAGAGAGTTGAAACTGTGAACATTGAATATTTAGGCAAAAATAGGAAAACTAAATGGTTTTCATCCTGATCTGACCTTAGCGCTCCACCAAAGACCCCGACAAAGTTTCCATGTATAATGGACATTAATTTTTGTTTGATCTCATGAAAAATACAACCACCTGATCTTGATTCATAGTAGTTCCACGGCCTAACCATAAAATTCAGCACACACAACTATCATGTTAGAATAAAACATTATCGGGCGAAACCTGCGGGTAACAGCTAGATGATAATACAACTCCCTTGTACATAGTACATCTTCTCAAAATGTCTGCATTGTAAATCATGTAAAGGCAATTTTAACAGCCTTGTTCAACTTTTTTTATTAAAACCTATCACTAAACTTTAACACGCATAAACGGGATATTCATATAACCAATTTGTAATATTATGTAAATTTTTGGAAGATAACTCCATATTTTTGCAATATTAAGAAGAATTGTCACAGATTGTGTGGCAGTTAGCTGTATATTTCTTTGATATTTAATAAATTGTGACTTTCAATATATTTATTCGGTGTTTTGCTAGAAACTTAATTAAACATTAATTTGATAAAAGAATACAAATCTTATAAAATGACTTGATAAGGCTAAACTGACGCTATAAGACGTGTTAAAATATTCGTACACTTTGTCAAATATGTTAAACATGTTGATTTTCATTATGAATGTAAACTAATATTTTAAAGCTGCAACGTATATTAGTAAAGACAAAATAATAAAAACATCTTAATACAATGTATATTAGCTCGTCCTTTGAATACTAAAACATTAACAAGCATGTTTATAGTTATGGAACTTAAAATTTCGTATATTAAATAATAAGAAATAAAAGTAGACCACTGATTGTACAATTTTAAAAGTAATTCAATTTACAGCCTGACAATTCACGACTTTATAGAAACAGCAGATTACTAACTTGTATGTAGTAAAACAAATCACAAAAAAGCTTAAATTTTGCATAAATTTGCTATTTTTAAAAGTTTTTGGATCAGAACAATTATTTTTTGAAATAAACAAAACTAAAGGATTTTAGATTGCAAGTAAGATTAAATTAAATTTAGACTCTAGTAAATTATCAATAAATTAGCAGATTTTTAACGTTGGTTTTAAATAACAAAATTCTGAATTCCGTTTAACGTCTTCTAGTCACGTGACCTACCGAGCGTGATGTCCACTAAATGTTGTCCTGATGTAAAAACTGCCATTGAAACTCTGTGATTCAAGTACATGTTTTATTATTGTTCATGTGCTCTTTAATCTATCCCTAAAAGTTTACAGCTACTGAGATTTCAAAACTTACAATACCCGTAGTTACTCCTTCAAAATATAGATTTTTGTTAGTGATATTTAAAAATGATAAAAAAATACGTCTTACAACACTATAAAGTATAATTACACTTATACTGTAATTTCTTTATTAGTATGATACGTGATGTTACAACTAAACAGGATAAATAAAATATATCTTACAACACTATAAAGTATATTTACGCTTATACTGTACTTACATACATGACGGTAAAATATACACGAAAGATGGTACAAGGCCTTGTACCTTGTACCATCTTTTGTGTCAATTTTACCGTCATGTATGTAAGTACAGTATAACCGTAAATATACTTTATAGTGTTGTAAGATATATTTTATTTATCTTGTTTAGTTGTAACATCACGTATCATACTAATAAAGAAATTGTTTAGATATATATTTGTTTTAATATATTAATATAATTTATTTTATTCGTGGTTATAGACTCCGAAGCTGATGAGATAATCTAAATAAAGGTCACAGTACTTTAGGTTTTAGCATTCTGCAAGCTATAACAGAACAACCAATCTTCAGGACTCTATGAAACTCAAACTGAAAACAGAAGTATAACTTCTTAAACCGTGGTCGTCGTACTGTAATCTATATTTAGATACAATTGGCATACCATGACCTCCTCTTCGAACAGTTTATGTAAGAACTAGTGTAGTTACAATCGTACTTTTTATATTAAAGTTTACGTATTTTATATTTAGAAAAGGTTTCATATACAAAGTAAATACTAATAACTGCTGAGGAAATGAAACCATATGATATTTATTTCCTCCCTCACGCTACAAGAAAATAATAGCTTACATGTTACAGTGAACATATAAATCGGTTGTTATTAAAATAATATGTGTTGGTATACTTTAACCTACCGTGATATTAATGTTCACCAATTGCATGAACAGAAAGGGTATGAAATAATTAGAGCAATCAGACTGTTAAAACATGAAAAAATAAAACTGTTAGGAAGTACATGCGGTTTATTCAATGAAAAGCAGAAAGTAAAGTAAACATAACATGTAAATAATAACTTTACAAATCAGTAATCACCTTATTAATTATTAGCACTGGAAACATTATACATATTGTAGCACTAAAGATAGGTGATAAGAAAATTATAATAAAGAGTCCGTCACAAACAGTAAGATTATTTAAATGAGGTAAGTTGTTTTGTTTTTTATAGCGATCGAGCTAAAGGTAACACGATGGTTCGGTTGTAATGCATTAGTTGCTTTGTTTTATGTAAAGTTAATTCATTTACTAAACCCATTAACAAGTCACGGTTGTTTAAGAACTCTTCTTATCAAGTCCTCCCACAAAAGTTAAGTGGAAATACTACACTTTTACAATTTTAAACACAAATCCTAATCTAATTTTCTCGGAGAATATATGGTGATGTTGGCTTCTGCTCTGAATGGCCTTGTAACTGATGTTCTGGTTTTTATGTTACAAGACCAGTAGAATATTGTTGCGATGGTGTATGTAGTGTGAATTGAAAGTGGACTGAAATCTTTTAGCAGTGAAGGTTATCAGAGTTCCTTATGTTATTTATTGATCGCTTCTTGTATAGTTACAAAGTTCTAGCTCATGTTATAGAAGCAGATAAAATTAATATTTCAAACTGTTTAAGGCAGACTAATATAATCCTCCTACTTGAAGCACGCTATTAGAAGATGTGCTAAGATACATATCTCTAATACAATTTGTTTGTATATTTATAGCCTATAAGATAAAAACTAGTGATGGTCTATATCAAAACCTACTGAGAAGAAGAAGTTGATTGAAGGTTACCAAACTGCATTTATATTAATAGTTATTGGTCAAAATAATAAATGTGTTTTTTTCTAGACATAAAAATATACTATTTTATATTTTCCGGATATTTTACTGTTACAACGCTCTATAACACTTTTTAAAATTAAAATTATTATACATTAAAATTATTAACTTACGAAACAAAATGTTTACAAAATTGAATAGGTTATTGTCTAAGAATTTTGTTTTAGAGGGCACTAAGTGCATATCAAGTAATATTGCATGAAATTAGGCGGTCAATGATATTTCAAAGTTTTAGTAATTGGATGGCTGAGAAATTTACTAGGGATAAAATTAATCTATATTTGGTAAGGAATGAAGGTTAGAGGGGTAGTTAAATTCATTAAAGATTGTATTTAAGCTTACAAGTTGTATTAATACAGTGCAACTTAGAAAGATAGCATTAGACTGTCTATGATGTTTTTATACTATTATACTCTCTGTATTTAAATAGTAAATAAAATAATATAACAAATATAATCAAAAACCAAATATAAAATACCAAACGATAGATACCATTAGATATTATTCTTACATCAGAAACTTTTGTAATATATTGTAAATATAGTTGATATTAGGATTCATTTTTTTGTATTTCCCGCGATCAGTTATTTCTGCTGATAGATCACTAAATATTTATAAATATAGGCTATGTTTATATATTCACCATGATTTGAGCCGTCAGAGTTATGAATCACCCTAATGATCATCTGTTTTGAGCAGATAATATTGCACGTTATACAACTTCGATATCTATGCGAGGAAGATTGTGCTCGTATTTTATTCTTAAAAAGGTATTTTAATTGAAAATTGCTTATTGTACTAGCGATTATCAAGCTTTAAAATAATCATTGGTACTTCATTATCTTTGTTTCAAATAAATATTTTAAACCTCGCTTCTACAAAATATCGTTTTAACTAAAAGTATAATACAAACAGAATAATCGCAGGTGAGTTTCTGCATTCTGTTTAAGGGTGCGCCGTACCTCCCTTCCGCACGCTCAAGTAAGGGGTTTGCATCTCCCTCATTGTAGGCTAAATTGTTAACCAATTAAAAATAATTTGATGTTATCTAATTCAATAAATGTTCATCTAGAGATCATACGATTTAAAAATCGTGATTTTAATTCAAAATAAGTGGTAGGCCATTAGTAATGTTCTCAAATTAAGCGTTTTTCTAAAGATTCCTAACGTATGGAGAAAAATTATTTTGGAGAAAAGGAACCGTATGATCCCTGGATTGGAATCTGAAAAGTGTGAAACTGCAAATATTTTGGTAGAAATCTGTAAAATAACAGTGCGATCGAGGAGAACAAAATGGTCTTCAAGCGTAAATATGCATGGCCCTGCTTGTTGGCGGCGCCGGTGCGGCGCTAAACAACAATGAATTCAATCTGGGTAGGGCGCACCCTTAATAGATCAGGTTCAATCTATTTCTCTTCGACCACCTGATGTCATCATGGCCTCGCTGCTCCGTAATAATGTTGTTTGTTGTACCTCACCTTATTATTATTATTATTACTTTACAAGGGGAGTAAATATATGGCTAACGAGGCTATTTATGGTTCTTGGTTTGGCCTGTAAAAACATTAAGCCATTACAGCGTCAAAATGTCACGATGGCATAATATATTTTTAGTTGACATTTAAAAAGAGAAATGCATATTTGACATAATTAGGAAGCTTTCAGAGAAAAATGCAATCTCGTGATAAGTTAAGAATTTATTTTGGATGTACGAGTATGTTTATGATGCAGAAGGTATTATAAGTAATAAGTGCAAAGCTTTAAATACTGCTTTACTTTGATGGTTAGCTAAATTGACTTTTATTGTTTATAGTTTTAATTTTTCAATAAATATTCGACTCTACAGTGTTTTTGGTTTTTGGTTGAATGTTATACAAAACTACACTTTTGCTAACTTAATTTACTTTTATCTTAGTTCTAAAGAATAAGATTACTAAAGTAAACTGCAATACATGTCCATAATCAACCTAGTGAAAGTTAGCCATGTCTCTTACAGCCTTTTTAATACAGTTTATAACACAGTTTTAATACCGTGAACTGATGACCTTGAACTTCTGAAGCTACGTACACTGGATGAGAGAGGACTGCCTCGAATATTCGAGTACGTTGCCATTGCCAGCTTGTTGATGTTAAAACTACAGAGACATATAATGACAAACATATTTTATACTAAACAAGATGTTATTATCATTTACAGATCCAGCAGAATATTAAGATTATCTGTAAATATTTCGCATGTTGTAATAATGTCACGACACATGTTAACCTCCAGCTGTTTCCATGGATGTAATATTTCTAATATTATTCCAACAAATTTTTAGGAAGCCACATCGGAATATCCTGGTAACAAATTTTGTATTGATTTTAACAGTTGTGTATAGAAATAGGCTAAAACTCATGATTTGCTCCTTAGTGTTGAGTGAAATGGAGAACTTCCCTGCATTTGAATTGGTAAGATAAAATAGTTGTGGATCCACCTACATTGTTAGATGGATGTTGTTAGATGCAGCAAAAAGTAGGGGCGGCAATCCTTTAGAACCGGAAATGGCATAGTGGTTAGAGCGCGTTATTCCGGAAAGAGTAAGAAGAACATTTTCCCGCCAAATTTTTCCCGCCAGATTTCCTAACCTCACTTTTCTCCCGCCAGAGTTCCCTCCAGATTGTGCAGTGTTGCCAACTTAGCAGTGTTGCCAACCTATGCTCTACGGATATTATATGCTCTACATTATTATGTATATACACTCCATGGTTAGACTATTATATGCTCTATAACTACATTATTATATGTATATATGCTCTACGCTATTATATATGCTCTATGCTATTATACTATCATATTCTCTACTATTATATATGATCTACGGCTAGCGGTTATTACTATACTCTATGGTACATACACTCTATGCTATTATATGATACATAATTATACATGTACTCTATAGCTACACCATTTATTATTTATATAATAATATATCATCTTCTTCCTCCATGACTCCCTCTTCTTCTTCTTACTCTGTGCTGTACTCATCAAACACTGTTAGTCAGCTAAAATATCCAGTTTCAACCTGTTAAAATACTGCTCTGTGATTGGTCGGAATAAGCTCGCACCCCATTGGCTGTAATTAGGCGTCCTGCGCTCTGATTGGTCCATCCATATACCTCCACCGCTGCCGGCTTGCCTCGTTCACTCTGTTCCCGGCTTTCGTGTTGGTCAGAGGTCTCTGCGCTGCTCCGTTCTTTGCTATTGTGGTATAGTGAGTTTGTGATAGTATTGTGCAATTGCAGTAAGTGCTAGCTATAATTTACCGTTAGTATTTAACGCGTATTATATTTTATTTAGTGTATCGAGGCTAACCTCAAATTTATTTCATAACATAACCCTACTTTTGCGTGTCTAATATAACATCACTCTTTGATTCTAATAACCTCACTGTATTAGTTTAATTTCATTTGCTCAAGTCGAGGTTTTACATAACCTCACTTTTGCTTATCATAACCTCACTTTTGAGAGTCAGACATAACCCTACTTTTGCGCGTTTAACATAACCTAATTTATCCACGTGTCTAACATAACCTGACTTTATTATTTTAATTTTCTAGCCCAGTGTTGTATTTACTCAAGTCGAGGTTTTACATAACCTCACTTTTTCCCTAACCTCACTTTTTTTGTTTTGATTTATTATTTAAATTTTATTTTGACTTAAGTAGTAATGGCCAGTGTTGTTGAACCTGTTGAAGTACTCAGTGACGAGCAGGCGTATGTAAAGAAATTCCGCTTGTACGGCACTAAAACTATTTTCAAATTTACTAACCCTCCTCCTGAAACTACCGAAATTGATTGGCTCAGACAAGGTTTCGCCAAAATTGTGAATGAGATGAAGGGCCAGGCTCATGAACACGATCATCTCGGCTTTACTTTGCAGAGTCTAAATTTAAAATCAAAAGAACCCGGGTTCGTCGCTTTTCGGCCTGCTGGTGAAATTAATGAAGACATCCTTTGGCAAATTTTTGGGGGGATCGTTCAATCAAATTCTGAATCCATCAAGTTCACGGACACTTTCAAAGTGGAATGTACCCGAGTTAATCTCCCTGTAGGTTCCGGGAGGGTAAGACCTGGTCTGTACAACAGCTTTGAAGAGGAATGTAAGGCGAGGAAGGGAATCGTAGTTGTTAACAACAAAGACAACCTGTGTCTCTCCCGGGCTTGGTGGTGGCCATGGCTAAAGTGACAAACGACCCAGAGTATAATCTTGTACGTATGGACAAGCGTAAACGACAGACAGTGAGGACCCAAATATTGATGCAGAAGGCAAGGGTAGAGATCCCCGAGGAAGGGGCCGGTATCCCCCAATTGGACAAATTTCAGGACTTGCTAACTAATTTCAAAATCACCGTCTACAACTTTGACAGAAAAGGCCGGGACGTTTATTTTGAGGGTCGTGTTGAAAATCCAAAATTAAAAATTAACTTGCTCTTTCATAACGGCCACTATAACGTAATCAACAGTTTGACCGCTGCGTTTGCCTGCGCATATTTCTGCAAAGCTTGCCACGTCCCTTACGATCACAAAGCTAAACACAGATGTTCAAACATCTGTTCTCAGTGTCAAACCATCTCACCTCCCTACAAAGAGGAGCATGGGGGAATAGTTTGTCCAAAATGTAACATGACTTTGCGGAATCAGCGGTGTTTCACTGCTCACCAAGTCGACAGATGTAAAGAAGTTAAAAAATGCCTTGATTGTGGAAAATTAATTTCGATTAGAGACAGATCCACACCCCACAAGTGCGGTGAAGTCTATTGCAAACCTTGTGGCTCCTTCCAAGATCCTAATCATAAATGTTTCATGCAGCGAGACGAGGGTAAGCCTAAACGCAAGGACTACCTATTCATTTTCTTTGATCTGGAGACTCGCCAAGACGAGTCTCTCCCCTCTGACCCCGAGCAAAAATTACATAAAGTAAACTTTTGCGTTTCTCAACAGTTTTGCTTTAATTGCATCGAGTCTAAATTTTGTATGACATGTAGAAACCGTACAAGAGTCTTCAACTCTGACCCGGTTAAACAGTTTATGGATTATGTCATGGAAGTCAGGAAACAGTTCAAAAATATCTGTGTGATTGCCCACAACGGCCAAGGCTTTGATTTTCAGTTTTTGTTAAAGTATGTGTTGGAAGAAACTAAATTCACACCCGATCTGGTCATGAGGGGAACCAAAATTACTCTCATGGAAATGGACAACGTGAGATTTGTGGACTCACTCAACTATTTCCCCATGGCCCTTGCAGCGCTCCCTCAAGCCTTCGATCTGCCTCCCGAGAGAAAGAAGGGCTACTTTCCCCACTTGTTTAACACTCTGGCAAACCAAGATTATGTAGGCCCCATGCCCGACAAAAAGTTCTATTGTCCGGGATCAATGTTTGAAAAGTCCCACAAGGCCTTTGAAAGCTGGTACGATGTGAGAGTGTCTGAAAACTAAGTTTTTGACTTTAAAAAGGAAATCTTAGAGTACTGCATCTCTGATGTAGAGATCCTAGCTCAGGCCTGTCTTAAGTTCAGGCGTATTTTCCTGAAAGAATGTAATGTCGATCCTTTCCTAGAGGCTGTAACGATCGCTAGCGCCTGCAACTTGGCCTTCCGCCGCAACTTTTTAAAACCAAACACGATCGGCCTCATTCCAAAGAACGGCTACCGTTTAGTGGATAGCCAGTCAGCTATAGCCATTCAGTGGCTCAACTGGGAAGAAGAGAAGCGTGAAGTGAGAATTGAGCATGCGGGCCGGGGTAAAGAAGTAAAGATTAACGGAATGAAAGTAGATGGGGTTGACGGGGAAAACATCTATGAGTTTCACGGGTGCTACTGGCATGGCTGCCCCAAATGCTTCCCGTACAATCGAGAGGCTCCTCTGAAGGAGGATCCCTCGGACTCACTTCACTTAAGATACGAGAGAACCAAGTCCAAAATAGCTAAGTTTAATGACTACGAAGTAGTCGAGATGTGGGAGTGTGAGTTTCGTAAAGTAAAGAAGGAACAAAAGCTCACACACTTGGACTCTCTCCCCATATTGAACACCCTTCCTCTAGACCCTAGACAAGCTTTCTTTGGAGGCAGAACGGGCGACTCCAAGACTTACCACAAATGTGAAGAGGGAGAATCAATTCAATATAAGGACTGTGCTCTCTCTATCCGTATGTGTGTAAGTACGGTAAGTATCCCCTTGGTCATCCTACGATTTACGTGGGTGACAGGGAGTGCAGACAGAGAGGGCTTGGTTTAGATGGTCTGCTCAAGTGTAAAGTCCTGCCGCCTCGGGATCTCTACCACCCGGTACTCCCAGCCAAAATGAACAAGAAACTCATGTTTGCCTTGTGTAGGACTTGCGGGGAAACTCAAAATCAGGGGGATTGCGATCATGAGAGTGAGGAAAGGGCGTTGGTAGGGACTTGGACTATGGACGAGGTGAGGAAGGCTGTAGAGAAAGGTTACGTTGTGTTGGACATGTACGAACTGTGGGAGTACGAGGTAGCCACTTATGAAAAAGGGGGGCTTTTCACAGATTTTATCAATAAATTCTTGAAAATGAAGCAGGAAGCCTCAGGCTATCCTAGCTGGTGTGAAACTGAGGAAGACAAAGACCAGTACGTGCGGGACTACTTCAATCATAAAGAAATCAAATTAGAGAAAGACAAAATTAGTAAAAACGGGGGTTTGAGACAATTGGCTAAATTAATGTTAAATTCATTTTGGGGAAAATTCGGGCAGCGGGAGAACCAAACCAAGGCCATGATTGTCAGGGACTCAAAGACTCCCTTTGAAATGCTGACAAGCCCAGAAATACAAGTCAATAGGATCCAGACTGTTAATGAGGAGGTTGTAGTAGTTATCTGGGAGTACCTGGAGGAAGTAGGGGAGCCCCTGCAAAACGTAAATGTTGTGATCGCTGCCTACACTACAGCCCAAGCGAGACTTAAACTCTATGAACATCTGGAGGCCCTAGGAGGTCAGGTCCTCTACTACGACACCGACTCGGTTCTCTACATTTATAAGGGAGGTTTGTATAAGGTTCCTACGGGAGATTACCTCGGGGAAATGACAGATGAATTGGCAGGTGATTACGGGTCTGGCTCTTTCATCGTAGAGTTCGTTTCTGGAGGACCAAAAACTTACGCGTAACTTGTCTGGTCAACCAAAAAACCAAAACTACAAACTGTGTGCAAATTCAAGGGCCTCACCCTCAATATGAAGACTTCCGAATATTTAAACTTTGAAGATCTGAAACAAATGGTCCTTAGTGAAAGTGTAGAAAAACTGGAAATTAACGAATCCAGAATCAGGAGGACTAAAGACCGCGATATTGTAACTGTAAGCGAAACTAAAGTTTTCCAAATTACTGGACCAAAGAGGAAGTTTGAGGGAGAGTACAACACCCTGCCTTACGGCTACAAAATTCAAAGACTTGAGTAAAACAACACCGGAAGTATGGGGGAGCGAAAATCTCCCCCTAACCCATAATGAGTCATACTTTCCCCTCCCGCGGATCGCTCTGCCTCGGTCACTTTTGCCGCTGCTCCAGCCGAGGTAAGACGTGTCCTTACGTAGCTCTGATCTGTACTATTGCACAATACTTGATATAAAATGTCTCACTTAACTTCTTATATATTTAATAACCAGGCCGTTGCTGTCTTATTTGATAGCGAAAATAATCCTTGGTTCAAAGGAAAGGATGTCGCAAAAATACTCGGATACTCTAAGTTATATAAAGCTCTTTCAACGCATGTAAGTGAAAAATATAAGAAAACTCAACCGGAAGTAGGTCTACCCCAAAGTGGGGTAGACCTATCCTACAATGATTCTAAGGTTATTTTCATATGCGAGCCCGGCTTGTATGAATTGATATTTTCCTCCAAACTACCAATTGCTAAATATTTCAAGTACTGGGTTTTTGAAGAAGTCCTGCCATCCATTAGAAAGTATGGAATGTATAAAATCCAACAAGAGAATAATCAATTGTTACAATCACTTACAAAATCACTGGAAATTAACCAACAGCTCACTCAAATTAACTCAGAATTTAAAACTACAAACGATATAATGTGTAAAGAAAACCAGTCACTGAATGAGTTGCTGACTGAACAGGCACCGAAGGTTGCTGTGATGTCAGACGACGATGGACTTAAACATGTTTTATGTGTCCTTATTAAAGAAACTCTTCTGGAACTGTACGGAGTCTGCACATACAAAAAAGAAAATTTAACTAAGCTCTCATTAAAGCCAAAAATGAGGGTTTCGTACCTTGTTTCATCAAGCCTCCTGTTCCTAACGGGATTAATGTACTTAAAAAAGCAAAAGAAGTAATGAAGAGTTATGGTATGCACTTTGACTCTGCATACAACAATATCCTAACTTCTCACAATTGTGTAAATATAGTTGAGCATGTCTTGGACAATGCATAAGTTCCCACTGTATGAATGTGTGTGTGTGTGTGAATGAAGGTCCCTGGCGCGGGTGACGAAAATCCCCGTAAACCTTAATGAAGGTCACTGGCGCGGGTGACAAAAAGCCCCGTAAACCTGAATGTGAGATGAAGGGTCTTGTACGTCGAGGCGTCTAGTTAACACCTAGACTACTCCTTGGAACGGCCCGGAGTGAATGATGGACTATTAACACTGAGGAGCCCCAATTCGAGGAGGACTTGGGCTACTCATTGAGTCCGTTTGGTGGGACTTGTAAAAAAATATAAATTAAAAATAAAAACGGGGGAGCCTGCTAGTTTACTTTCGGAAGGCCTCCACGGGCCATGGCGGTGGAGGAGCCATGGTTTATCTTTAAAAAATACTCTATCCTTTGTTTGTTAAAAGGGAGAGGACATTAGTTCGTACTGAGCTACAACCAGGTAATCTGGAACGGCTCACGCACAGAATAATGTTTAACCTGGGTGCATATGCACGGGTGGTCTCAAACCCCACTCAAGCAAACAGACACTTAGTCAATCCTTGGTTCAAAAGCCAAAAATCCATAACTTTCAAGATAGAAAACAGGTAGTGAGGGTCAATGTTGATGAAGAAGATAAGTGTAAGGCTGTAAATATACTCTCTGAAGAGGGGTTTATCGATAAACCCCCCTTTAACTTTCAAGCTCAGTCTACCTTCATCAATGAATCTGGATTATACTCACTTATTTTATCATCCAAAAAACCAGAAGCTAAAGCATTTAAAAGATGGGTTACAAGTAAAGTCCTGCCTTCCATTATAAAGTATGGAGGAGTATACGGAGTTCATCACAGCGTACACCGGGTGTATAGGAGGCACCAACACGATAGACATTTCACTCAGTACTGACCGAGCGTTACTGCGGTGAGGAGGAAGTATGGCGTGGTGTCTGATAAGCTCTTTAGCGGACAAGCTATTTGTCTTTGCTATATTTGTTACGAGCTTAATATTTATTTATATAATGAGAATCACTGATGTAAGTATAAAACTAGTGTCCTCTGAATAAAGTTATCATTAGTAAAATGGACGGTAAGACAGCTATAGCTGAGGAGCTGCACAGACCGGCCAGGATAAATTACTCCAGGCGTAAAGTCACCCTTAAGGGTTTAAGGGACCTTTATCAGGCTGATCTCGTTGAAATGAAGCCTTATGCTGAAACTAACAAAGGCTACAAATATATTCTTACCATGATTAACTGTTTCTCAAAACTAGCTTTTGCCGTACCTCTAAAAGACAAGTCAGGGCCAGAAGTGGCAAAGGCACTCGCTCCTATCTTAGCTAAATATAAAATGAAAAACTTTCACACATACCAGGGTACAGAGTGGTTCAACAAACATGTAAACGCGTTAATGAAGAAATACAAAATCAACCATTACCATACATTTTCCGAACTTAAGGCTAGTATTGTGGAAAGACTGAACAGAACGATCAAGACAAAAATGTACAAGTTATTTACTGCCAGAGGTAGTTATGAGTGGGTAAGTCTATTGCCAGAAATCATAAAATCTTACAACAACACAAAGCACAGGACTATAGGTATGAAACCCAAGGATGTAAGACAGAAACATGTCAAAGACATACTAAGTAAAATAAATAAAGTTAAAAAACCCAAACATAAAATCCTTAAACAAAAATTAAAATTAGGTGACAGTGTTAGAATTAGTAAAGCTAAAAGAGTGTTTAAAAAAGGCTATTTGTCAAATTGGACAAATGAGACGTTTACAGTATACGCGATTAAACCAACAAGACCAGTAACATACATATTACAAGACAACAGAGGGGAAATACTTAAAGGTGGGTTCTACGCTGAGGAAATTAGCAAGTCAAAAACCGGTAACGTTTATTTAGTTGAAAGAGTTTTAAAAAGGAAAGGTTCGAAACTTCTCGTGCGTTGGAAGGGATATGATAGCAGCCATGACAGTTGGATTGACTTACAGGATTTGGTGTGATAGCAGTTGGCCGCTGCATCCGCTCGGTATGTGCTTATCAAGACCACGTCCGGGAAGTATATATCAGTTGTAATCAGTAGTGACTAATCAGTCAGGATGCGGGTTGAGAAGCAGGAAGTCAAGCTTCCCATTTAAAACTTTGATGAATATATCGGGTCGGGCATGGTTAAAAAGAACAAACACGGTATTTTATTACCTGATTCAATTCGCTGTATTATATGTGGGCCAAGTTCCTCTGGGAAGACCAACGTTTTATTTAATTTATTATTTGATCAGAATGGGTTAAGGTTTGAAAATGTCTATGTTTTTTTTAAAGTCCCTCCATCAGCCAAAGTACGAATTTTTAAAGAAGGTAATTCCTAAGGAGGTCGGTTATTTCGCGTATGATGACAATAGTCTAGTTGTACACCCAATCGAAGCTAAACCAAACTCTATAATGATCTTTGACGATATTTCCTGCGAAAAACATGACCATATACGCAGTTATTTCACTATGGGTAGACATGAAAATATAGATACATTTTATTTAGGGCAGACATACAGTGCTATACCCAAGCAGCTGGTGAGGGACAACTGTAAATTTGTTATTTTATTCAAACAAGACGATATGAATTTAAGGCATGTGTACAGTGATCATGTCACTACCGACATGTCCTTTGACAAATTTAGAGAGTTGTGCGCTCAAGCGTGGCGAGACAACTTTGGGTTTCTGGTGATTGACAAGACGCTGGACCCGTATAAGGGAAGGTACAGGGTGAGAATGGACAGTTTTGTAACAGATCTATAATGGTGCGCATCTACACGTACAACGATTTAAGAGGCTTCAACACAAGACAGCGTATTGTTCAAGTCAAACCTGTGTTCATTTTATTACAAAGACAAGAAGAAATTTTGTGGAAACTACTGCAGTAAGAAAGACCCTCATGGATATGAATATAGCAAAAGATGCTGGAGACATAAGAAACTAAAAAGATCCGCTGTGATACCACCAGTAATTCTGCTAATGATTTCAGCGAGTGATAGAACTTATAACCGTGTTACATGGCTTAGTTTTATGAACAAGTGTGAAAAAAGAACGTACCGTTGGAACTTGTAATATATCACGAAGATATGAACAACTGTACCGTGCGAGACCCTCAAAACATGATATCTAGATTCAGGCCGTTCCCCGAATTTTTTGGTAAAGTATTGCCTTTACGTAACCTTCACGGTAGTGTTAATTTTACCCAAATCTGTAATGAAATGCTGCAATACGGATGTAAGATTCCCTTCGCTAAACGATGTATACTCTTGACAGAACGCAGTATTCCTATAAGATCACCGATGACAGTCTATAAAAGAGCTTTAAGGTTAAAATGTCACATCGATATTAGTTATAACGTTGGATACGCAAAAGTTCCTGACAGTATACCAGGGGGAAGTAGAAATAAACCTTATAACGGGGTTAATAATTTGTGCCAGGGATTGTATACTACAGAGTTTCTCAAACTGGCCTTGCCCACACTCCCGTTACAGTGTGAGAGATTCGGTATAAGTCTAAACAACGGTGTGTACAGTGTAACAAACAGAGTGCTATTTGACCAGTGGAAAGCGTTTACAGGGGCTAATCCTGATGAATTCTGGCTTTTAAATTCTTATTTACTGCAACACCTCAACGAATCTAGACCTATGGACCTACTCAAGGGATTCATGCAAAAATAATTGAAAGTGATAAATACACCGTAGCAGAAATACCTGAATGGAGAGACGGGTGGAAACGTACTTTTGTATTCAGGAGTTTTACCGGTCGTTATGTGATCCCCAGGTTCAATGCTAGAGAATAGAGGTACTACAGAGGTATGGATTTTAGCGTTGGTGTTTCACTGTTGGATATTATCGAGTACATACGGAGGCATAAGAAGCGTGCCTTGTTTTTCAGACAAGTCGAAAGCCTTAAATCTAGATGCGCTGATTGAAATATATCATTTATGACTATGAAGCGAAGCAGTAAACAGCAACTGACAAGCCGACTCATAGAGCTACGTAATGCTATTAAGAGAAAGTATAAAATGTTTAAGGAAGGATCCGAGGAAAGTGATATTATGCTTGAGAAACAGTATAAACCAATTATCCAAGAACTTAGAAAATCAACCACAGTTAGCCCTGACATAAAAACAGAACCCGAAACCTTTAAAGAAGAGCCAATGGACTACAATACGACAGATGATGAAGGAGAAGCTGAATTTATTCCGCAGAGTGTATCAACACCTGAAACCAGAGGGTTAAAGCAAATTGTATCGACCCCTTCGGGACTAGAAACAGCGTCCCAATATATGGAAAGTCAGTTTAGTAACCCCATGACGGTGAGGTATATGACACTTCTTTTAAAAGATGCTAGCGGTAAGGTCCGAGTTATTGATCATGACTACGGTCCTAGATACGAAGGCAGTACTTTAATAATGGGAGATAAGGTGTTAGACTTTGACAACGATGGAACTATTCTAATAAACAACACAAGATATAGTCCTACTGAAGGTTTGTATGAGCTAATATTTAAGAGAACCCGTGACGAGGATATATACGATGAAGACGATCTTAAGACCTATAAGAGTATTATTATCGCTACCAACGCTCACAAGAGAGGCTACAAATTCCACAATCAAATTAGAAGGGACAACAATCTAAAGTACAGAAGAATTATAAAAGACCGATTCCCAGCCAGAGTGGGCAAGGGTCTAGCGTGGAAAAATGCAAAATCCCGTGATATAATACACTGGGACGATGCCAACGAATTGGTGGATAGATTACGACACATATCCATGTCAACAGAGACTGGAAACAGAGTCCATAGCAATGAAATACTAAGTATTGTGGAAGAGCTAAGGGAAGCGGGGTATATAAAAGGAGCTGGAAACAGTAGATTTAAAGCATTATTAAAATGACGATTGACAAGTTTGGACGTAGTGTAAAGTCCCGAGATGAGGCCGTCAAGGGCCCCAAGGGAGAGGGTTTCAATTTAACGCCCCAAGGTGACTATGATATGCAAAATAAACGGTTATGTAAATTGGCTACACCGTTACAGCCACTAGACACTGCTACAAAGAATTATATTGACCATAAATCTATACCTTCTGACGTTAAGAGGTTCAATATGCAAAACAAAAGACTATGGAGTGTAGCTAACCCTGTAGATTCCTCGGACGCAGTTAACTTTGGCACACTGAAAAAACTGAGTATGACTATCTCCAACGATAATTATGACGCTAACAATAAACGAATAAATAATTTAGCTTTACCAACAGACCCCAGTGATGCAGTGACAAAGGCATATGTGGAAAACACTTGTGAATCACAGCTTGGACCTTTAACCACTAACCTAGACCAATTGCAATCGGAGTTAATGAGTATTAAGACCCGACTGGTGAAGTGTGAAGGTCTAATAAGTAATCATAAAGATTTTCACGAGAAACGGTTGAGAAAATTCGGTACCATGGTCTTTAATTATATTAACAAAAAACAAACTGGGAGGTCTGCCATTCTACCCACGCCGGGTGAAAACGATTACTTAGACTGGGAAGTTTTGTTTGCTGACGGGTTGGAAGGTGGTGAAGAGCCTGAAGGAGAAGACATCAAACCTCTTCCGCCTGATACTTATGATCTCTTTATGACTGAAGAGGGACTGAGTGGAGCTTCTTTTGAAACAAATTAAAGAGAATTTTCGTCTTGAGCCAACGGGGATATTTGATGATACTGTTCCTTTCCCCAATCTCCTCAGCTAACTCCGAGCCAGTTTAGGTATAAAAGGGTCAAGTTTACTTCATTACTGACATTAATGAGTTGGAGTGCAACGACATTACAACGGATGATACTAGCGCTTGCAATAAATGGCTAACACAAGAAGGAAAACTCTCAGACGTAAGATAGCGGTTGTGCGAGGCGGAGGTATTGTTTCATCTGTTCTTAATAAAGCCATAGACTTACTACCTGTCGAATTACATCTCCCCGGTTTTCAGTACTGCGGACCTGGCACGAGGTTAAAAGAGAGATTGGCTAGAGGTGACAAAGGAATAAACGGGCTAGACGCGGCCTGTAAGGCCCACGACATAGCATACTCGCGGTATTCCGACAACGAGCGACGAAGGCAAGCGGACAAGGAGTTGGCGGAACGCGCTTGGCAAAGATTCAAGTCCGGTAACGCCAGTGTTGGTGAGAAAGCCGCTGCTTGGGCAGTCGCAACAGCCATGAAAGCAAAAACAAAATTGGGGGGAGGTCGTAAGAAGAAACGCCCGCCTCCAAAAGGTAGAGGATTGTATCTTAGACCCTATAGAAAGGAAGGTTCGGGTACAAAGGCGGGCGCAGGCAGAAGAAAGAAAAAGGGCATATGTAAGAAGAAAAAAAAGCATCTCAATACCAATAAAGCCGCTTACAAATTACGATTTGATTAAAAATGCAAAGTTGTTAAAAATTCCAAACTTTAGAGGAGTTTACATGAGAGACGGACTACCACAACGCCCGAGAAAGTACGAATCTGCTATAGTAAACTTGGACAGTACAACCGGTCCAGGCACGCACTGGGTATGTTACAGGAAGATTAATAAAAAGGTCTATTATTATGACAGTTTTGGAAACCTAAGACCACCACCGGAAATTTCTAAGTACTTGGGTGAATGTGAGATGTACTATAACTACGAGAGACAACAGAATTTTGACTCAGTTGTTTGTGGACATTTGTGTTTAAAGTTTCTCTGTGGTAATGTTCTGTCTAACAGGGGTAACTAGTGTTCTTTCCCACGAGCTAGCGTTTCCTATTGATGTCAGCGAGGATACATGGGAACTTGGTTTAATTGAACTGACCACTTATAACTCTATACTGAACATTGAAAAAGACATAAATGATACGTTTTACTACGGTGATGATAAAAGTATTACAATCCCTGAAGGGTCTTACGAAATTGAGGACATTGAAAAATATATACAATCGCAACTGCCAAAAGAAGTACAATTTACTTTGAAACCTAATAATAACACTTTGAAAGCTACGATATGTTGTTCTGAGAAAATTGACTTTACTAAAAAACATTCATTGAGAACACTCTTGGGCTATAAAAAACAAATATACGGGGCCAAAAATGAGAATGTATCGGAACTGCCTGTAGATATAATAAAAGTTAACTCTATACGGGTGGAATGTAATGTCACACGCGGGTCATACTTGAACGGGGTTGAGGGCCATGTCATACACGAGTTCTACCCGGCTGAACCACCGGGCTATAAAATAATAGAATTACCGAGGAATGTCATTTATTTACCGGTGATCAGTCAAAGGATCAACAACTTGACAGTGTCCCTAAAAGACCAAAACGGTAATCTTGTTAACTTTCGCGGAGAAAGAATCTCGGTGAGACTACATCTCAGGCGCAGTAATGGGGCTACTATTTAGGCATATACCATTAGGGCAACAAGTCAGTAGTGTTCAGAAAGCCAAGGTGTTAACTTGTAAAAATATAACGTTTCTTCGCTCTCTCGGTTTTAAGGTAATACAGAATGGCGCTATTGGCGATAGACAGCCACGCTGAGTATGATGACTTAATAACAGGGATGGAGTTTCACACACATCAACCATACGTGTCCACTACTTATAACAATAATGATGAAATAAGAATATCATTATTACAGCAGGATATAATAACTGCCCCTTTTGAAAGCTTTATCGTGGTTCACGGCAAGACCAACGCTACAAAAGCAGACGGGACTCCTCAGGATGTTTCCTTTATTAATAATGCTATGGCTTTCTTGTTTGAAGAAATCCGCTACGAGATTTGTGGCAAGGAAATTGACAGAACGAAAAATGTCGGTATTAGTGCTACTTTAAAAAATATTCTTTCAATTCGGGACGAAGAGAAAAATGCTCTAAAGGTCGCTTGCTGGCTTGGCTCTGGTAGTACTGAAAAAGTTACAGATTTTGTATATTCGCTACCACTAAAACTCTTCCTAGGATTCACTGAAGACTACAGGCGGGTGTTGGTAAATGTTAAACAGGAACTGATACTATTACGTTCGGGTACGGATAGTAACGCTGTAAAAATAGCTGCTGGGACTTTAACATTAACAATTGACAAAATCTACTGGCGAGTACCTCACGTTACAGTAAACGACACTGAAAAACTAAAATTATACAACTTTATTGAAAAGACCCCGTAATACATCTTCCTTTCCGTCAATGGGAAATGATTGAATACCCGAACCTCCCTAGTACAGACACATTATCTTGGACACTTAAAACATCTAACCAAACAGAAAAACCCCTGTATGTTGTTCTGGCCTTCCAGACAGGCAGAAAGAATGACTTAACAAAGGATATGTCACGGTTCGACACCTGTGACCTTCTCGATGTTAAACTGTATTTAAACTCTAGTTTCTATCCGTACGATAACCTTCGTGGGAACACCACCTTGTTCTATGATATGTATAAGAACTTTCAAAACTCGTATTACGGCAGAATCGGATCACCGATATTAAACTTTGATGATTTTAAAACAAAATGCCCTCTCTATGTAATTGACTGTTCAAAGCAGGACGATACTATTAAGACCGGTCCAGTAGATGTAAGGCTTGAGATTCAAACTAAAACAGCAATCCCAGCTAATACTTGGGCATACTGCCTCATAATTCACGACTGTCAGTACACATACACACCGATCACGGGAGATGTCAGGAAAATATCGAGTTAGTTTCTCCAGCCCGGTAGTTACAAAAATATACAGTTTGCCCGCTGAAGATAGAAAATCAGATTGGGAACAGTTAGCAAGGGATAGGGCCAGGTTTTTGAGACGTATCAAATCAACAGAAGAGCAAATCTCCAATGTAATTTCTAAACAGTGGACCCTCCGAGTCCAACACTTAGAATCATAATAATTGGGTTGAACTACTTCCGGTGTAGTGTTATCAAAGGGGGGAACGAAACGTTCACCCCTTGGAGTGGGGGTAAAATATACATATAATTTTCAGAGGTTTATTCTCTTGCTAGCACTCAGCGAGTAAACATGGGCGAGTGGGTTATTATTCAGTTTTATAACGCCGATAATGTTGTAATAGGTACAGCAAAATTGGATTGTTACAAGATATACTGTGAGAAGGAAATATCTGATATTCCTGAGGGTACCACCACCGTAGTTGTTAAACTCAGAGACGACGGAGACTTTAGCAGTGATGAGGATGGGGAGGGTTTTGATGTTGTGGGTTAAGATATTTTGTTAGTCTGAGGTTAACACTCGGTGAGTAAACATGGGTTACTACGGTTGGGTACAAATTTAAAATTACTACAAAAAAGTATTGATGAAAACAGATTACGTAGACAGTTACAAGTTTGCTAGTGTTGAAAAGGAGTTTAAATTAATGCCGGGGATCGATAGCATTATAGTAAAATGGCGTACAGATTTTGACAACAGTGGATGTGAAGAATCCTCTTCAGATTCTGAGGAGGAGGGAGAGGGGAACGGAGATAAAGGGGATAGGGTATATGAGGATGGGTGTTTATTAACGGAGCATCAGTAGCAGAGATGACATCAGCCGAGACGGAGGTAAGTATGGGAGCTATACCCATCCCTAAGGGTACAGAGCCTATAAATTTAATGACCGGAGTTTTTCTAATGTCAGTTCACTTCTTGGACCCTGAGCTCACCAAGTGCGTAGTATCGGGTATTTTTAAAAACAGGGACAACAGCCTCGGAGTATTAATTAAGGGGAGGAAAGGTGTTGTGTTGTGTCTTACGATTCTTACTGTCAGCTGGTTGACAGGTTCAATGAAATTACTTTAGCTTTCGAAGGCAAGCATCAATGTTTTGTAAATACCGATACGGGGGCGGAAATTAAAGTTAACAGTATCTTTGGTCAACAGTACGCTCGTATCTCTGATGGTGAACACACGCTCAGTCTCAATCGAAACGAGTCGAATCAGCTTGTAATTAATATTCCTTTAATTGGCCGCTCTCTATTGGAATTGTTTTACTTGGACTTGGAGGATACTATTAAAGTTTTTATTGGTCAAGTTTTATCGGGCACTGAAACCCGTACTGATCAACTGCCATCTCAAGTAGCTGACTGTCTTTTTAGCGAAGTCTCACTATGGAAGCTGTAGTTGAATTCCACGGATTCAAAGACAATAATAATAAATTTATTGTAAAGGAGTTTGCTATAGTCGGAAAGTCTTACAGAACTCAGCTAGTATTCTGACCTCCTTACTGTTTTAATTTTTTGAATAGCAAGATGAAAAGAACAGCCCGCTGGCTGACTCGTCACTTTCACCACATAAAATGGGATGAAGGTGAGGTACATTACAGCGAAGAGCTTTTACGCTCACTGTGTAAACCCTTCGAGGCCAT
This sequence comes from Allygus modestus, assembly GCA_963675035.1. Lineage (NCBI taxonomy): Eukaryota > Metazoa > Arthropoda > Insecta > Hemiptera > Cicadellidae > Allygus > Allygus modestus. The sequence continues at coordinate 317,691,599 of OY776112.1, forward strand.
ACACACAAAAGGCCTGGAGAAGGCTCAATTCCTTCGGGCATTTCATTCTAATGTTAAAGAAATAAATGAAAGTTTGTATATAGATGATGATGGTTTTACAGCAGCTTGCATTATACATAAAAATAAAAACGAAACTTGCGCCTTGAGGTCCGCACAGTACTACGCTCGAAAAATATTTTCGAGTGGGGCCTAATAAAAATAAGGCCCGGCAGTCGCTCACCCAGCAGGGTGAACCCTTTGTAAGTCCAGGGGTGTGGGGAGGTTGGCCTAAAAAACCGTGAAACCGTTTGTTGTAATCCTCCGACTGTCAGGGAAATGCGAATTAAAAGGCGCAACAAAAAAATTATAAAAATAAAAATAAACAAAAAATAAAAAATAAAAATTGTCTGTCTATTTTCTAGGCTAAAATGAACGGACACAGTCTTAGTAAATAGCCTACTGGGATAAACAGAGAACAAAAAATATTTATCGGAGGCAGGATTTTTGTAATGGAGTGGCTGCCACGAATCACTGCGTTGGTTGGGGCAGTGGTTAAAAACAGTGAGAATAGGCCTACTGGGGATACTCACTTTAATAAAAAACGCGCCGAGACCCTACCCCCTGGGTGGTGTGGAAACATGGGTCATAATCAGCTTACAATAGAAAAATTTAATTTTTAACTTCAAAAGAAATCCCCCTTAGCCATAGAGCATATACATGTAATGTAGCCATAAAGAATACAGCCATACAGTATATGTATAATTATGTATCATATAAAAGCATAGAGCTTAGACCATAGAGTATAAACCAGTAGCCGTAGATCATATATGATAGTAGAGAATATGATAGTATAATAGCATAGAGCATATAATGTAGCCATAATTAAAAATATACATAGAGCATATATAATATCATAGAGCATATATACATATAATAGTCTAACCTTGGAGCATATATACATAATAATGTAGAGCATAGGTTGGCAACACTGCTAAGTTGGCAACACTACCGAAAAAATCTGGCGGGAGCGTGGTGGCGGAAAAAAGTGAGGTTAGGAAATCTGGCGGGAAAAATTTGGCGGGAAAATGTTCTTCTTACTCTTTCCGGAATAACGCGCTCTAACCACTATGCCATTTCCGGTTCTAAAGGATTGCCGCCCCTACTGCAAAACATAGAAATCGAGTTATTCTTATTTGTTATCATATATGCGTCAGACTTAGCAACGAATACAACGCCTAAACACAATCCTAAACGTGTTTTTAGACTTATCAAGGTTTTTATCAATTCTTATACTCAATTGCCTATCGTAAAATAATCACGAATGAATGAATGACACTTGCGGTTAATTGTAAGTGTAATTTGATATTAAACACAACTCTATTATTATAAATAAATATAATTTCCAGTAATGTAAATAGTTCAAAATGAACGGCAACGGCTAATCAGTTCAGGTTAATAGAGTGAAAATAATTAATCATTATTTATTTATAAACAAAGCTGCCTGTTGGAGCAAAATTTTCCCATAAAGTAATTCATAATTAATTGATCATATTTAGTCAAAAAATTATTAAATTCAGTTTTGAAATCAAAAGTATTTAAACATTTTAATACTATTAATTTTTGTATGTACCAGAATAGCAAAATTATATTACAAGATGATGACTAAAACAATTGCACACGATAATAACTTCCATTCACACAGCTGCAAAATATTTTTGTTGACGTTCTGTGTTAAGTCTCCAACCAGTAGACCCGCCAGCTAACTTAGTTACGTCTTTATCTCTGCATTAGTTAAAATTTGGTGGGACAGACTGCAGAAAGAGTTTCCCATATTTTTGAGCTAATAAATTGATCTGGTTTCAGATTGCATCTGTATAAACAGTTGTTGCAGCATTAATAATACTAAGAAATTTATTTAATGTTAAATTTTCATGTTCATAATACTTTTTAATGATCCTTTTCTTAGTTAAAGACATTGATCGTGCTCATAAAGTAGATTTCCCGATTATCAGTGAAATGACAAGGATACTTAACATAGCCTGGCTAACTTCATCATTAGACGTTTTGAGTTAATAAGGCCTATTAATTAATAGCCTTGCATTATTTATCTTGCAGCAATAAAGTGGATGGAAAGTGTGTTAAGTAAAACTTATCTATTACTTCATTTTATAAATAACAACGATAGTTTACAGTGAAACATGTAACGTGCAGAACCAATATTTTCTTTATTAAAGATATTGAAAACCAGTAAACTAATACGACTTCGCTAATAACATAATACCAGATCCAACTCTTAGCGAGTTTTAATCTCGGCGAACTTTATCCACGAATCAGTTTAGCTTTTCACTTCCTACAAACAACCTCTGCATTCACCACTTTGTTAATTCATTTCAAACATCCTTTGGATGCTTATTAAATAAACCAGTAGCTAGCCATTAAATCTTATGTTTTCAATTAAATGTTTTTGGTTAAAAATCCAGGTTTTAATTAAGAACTAAATAAACTTGTATTAAATTCAAGAAACGGCTGAATATTCTGTATAGAACCAATTTTGCAACTAAAATATTAAACTCCTCAATAGTTTAATGGTTATTTTATTTTTCCTCACCTTTGTGTTAATGCATTTATTTCTCTAGACGGGAGTAAAAAAACTCAAAAATAAAAACTGCTCCCACTTTAATAAACATATATAAATTTGCACGAAAGTGCCTTTTTATAGTCGTGAAGTGTTATTGACTTTGGGGCATTTACGTTTAACGAACAAAAAGAGTGTTTTATAGAATTCGTTTTTTGTTTACAAAAACGTTTTTTGTTTGCATTTACAGCAATCATTTAAAATAAACTTATTTTATCTGTTTATATTAAAGTCAGCTCAAAACTTGGAATTTATATTTGTTCTGTTCTTAAAAGGCTACCAAAGGTTTATATTTATATATAAAGTATAATCACTATCCTTTCTTAAGAAAAATAAATAAAATTGAATAACTGACACTTGTTTAGTTTGAACTTAATACAGTTGGTCACCGACACAATATTTTATATTATAAAACAAAAAAGATTCGGAGAACACTTTTGTTTAAGCAGATATGGTGATCAAAAATAGGTTTATATGAAAAAGTCCTTGGTCAAATAAAAAATCCATGAACGATTTTTCTAAAAGGTCGGAAAGTGTCCCAAAATCAACATCTCTCAGTATAGAAAGGCATTTCCATGCCAAATATCACTGCTTTGTCAAAACGATGCACACTTTGACGATTTTTGTTATCTTCTCAACTATTCCAAATGATCAGAGTTTGTAGTTAAGTATCAACAGTATTTTCTATTAAAATACAATAAATGATTGTATAATACACCTTAAGTTTACTTAAATCTCTTGGGCGTACTTTTTGTAAGAGTTGATCAATAAAATACTGATAAAAGGCAATTGTTAGTGTAACACAAGGCTAAACTTATTAACTGTTTATTCTACCTTTTTATTAAGATTCTTTATTAAATAAACCTAAAGTTTTACTGATTGCTTTTAAATTAAAACTTTAACTGCTGTTTTTCCACTGAAGAGATTCATTATCTTTGGATCTTCGAGTTATGTTAACAAACACTTAAAAATAAGATACTGGATCAGCATTAATTAAATTTGAGACTTTCAACGTAATACAGTTCAGTAGAATTAACATGAAGTGAACTGTTTCGAAGTACCAGTAACTATTAACCTAACTATTAAGGTACTACTATTATGGTAACTATTAAGTTCCCATTGGTTTATTTAACTAAAACCGTTCAGTTACTGAAGTTTTGACACACATATATATATATATATATAAATACATATAAATTTGAACGAATAGTGGTTTTGGCATCTGGGGACCACAAAACAAAACGTTATCATGGTCTCGGGCTTAAGTCTTACCATGAGACCTACGGTAATAGCTTCTTCCCTGTAGGGAAAATTCACTAAAAACTAATTCAAGTGCAAAATACATCTTTACAGCATTCCAATTCAGACTGTTCATTTAAAAGTGATTTTCGTCTATGTGAAACAGTTTATTTTAAGAGGTTAACAGTTTATTTTAACCGTTGACTTGGTATCTTAAGAGGAGGATTGTAAATCCAAAAACAGGCATTAATACGTTGTTTGTAATAATTTGTATTGCTTCTCTATAGTACAACTTTGTAATACGGTATACTGGATAATTGTTGGTAAAACAGGTAGTTTGAAAAATTTGTTATATCTTAAAACTAAAATAAAAATTTAATAGGGACAGAAATATGAAAGGATGTAATATTAATTTAGTGTGCTAATGACTTGAATTAAGTTTTCCAATTTATTTATTGTGTATATATTCTAAATATAATGTCTTTAATTTGTCTTATTGTAATGCAGTTCTATACATACTTTTAATAATACGGTGTATTATGACCAGGATTTCACTTCAAAACCCAAATTTGATATTTGAATGAAAAAATTGTATTAGTAAATATACTTTAACCAAAGTATAAGCTTAATGTTGATATTGGGGAACGTATTGTTATGCGACTCTTTTACTTTTTCCCCCTTATACATAATATATGGAGAAACTATTGTATTCGTCAAAATTTTAGAATTTGAGATGTTAGTGGTAATATTCGTTTTGGTGCTCCCTGAGCCCAAAAAAGTGAATTTACATGATGCCTATGTGTCTGTCTATCTATCTGTCTGTATGGATGTGTACAGAGCTTGAGTCTTAACCAATGGTCCGATTTTTATGAAATTTGGTATGTAGGTACTAATCCACGATATCTCCAGGTGTTTTTTATTGGTTTGAATTTTTTATTTGTAAGGGTAATTATCCCCCAAAAACCGCCCAAAAAACATGAAAAATCAAGATTTATCAAAACAGCTCCAACGATTTTGATTAAACTTTTCTCGTTTTTAGAACTTTAGTTTTCAAACAAAATGACACCACCCAAATTTCTGTAAAAATCGCCTTCAGAAATTATAAGACTTAAAACATCAAAAATTCAGGTTTTTGGATTTTTCATTAAAAAAACATAAATGTAAAAAATATTACTATTAATCATTAAAAATAACTCAACAAACTAAATAATTTTGTATCTTGAATTACTATTCTACGATTACTGGTTGCGGCGAAAATTTTAATATCATTTTGCGGTAAACGCAGTACGTTGTCCAATGTTATTCTTATGGGGAATATATAAATTACTATGTCTCTCTTTTTTATTGATCAATTTCGTTCAAACTTGATGTGCTTGTCAAGTTAGCGTCTAACAGAGGAAGTTTGAAATATGTTGACCCTTAATAACCCTGAGGGGGGAATAGGGGTCATTTCCCCTCTTAAAACCACGTGTGTAGCGATGGATTCCGTGATGCCTCCTAAACAGGAATTTGGGTGGATATTGTTTAAAACAACTTGTTTACAAGATGTCCTGTACATTCGACCGTGCTTTGTTTTCTATATTTAGTAAATAAAAAGTAATTTAATTAAAGTTGGGCTAAAAGGGAGAAAGTATGTGTCAGTTTCCTGATACCGTTTATTTACTTTCTCCCCCTATACATAGTATATGGAGAATAGTTATTTGTGCAACTAGTGAGCAATTGCCTCACTCGAGAGAAATCCTTACTCACGAGCCGTAGGCGAGTGAGGAATGGTTTCTCGAGTGAGGCGATTGCACTTTGCACTCGAGTTGCACATTATATTTTTCCTACAGTTACCATAAAACAAATAAATTGGTAAAGAAACGTAACATTTTTTCCTTTTTTCATATTTATGTTTTGATTTCTCTGGAAGAAGATTTAGAGACACATTCCTCGCCACATTTTTTAATTCTTCTGGAGTACAAGATTCTTCTGGTGAACTATTATTACTAAAATCGTCATTAACGTCCATTTTGCGACAGCAAAACCACCTTCAATGTTTTCAAATGGCAAATCAATGAAATGGTGGCTTTTGCCGTGACCGGAAGTGTTGTGACAAATACAACAGTACAACAGCTGACCAGCTGATTTACAGCCAGTGCTGCCAACGTATTTCGCGTGCATACGACCTTGTCTGCATGTTACGCGCTCACTATTTCGTGCCTTCACGTTGCAAATCTGGAGTGAGACAAAGTAATTAGAGTGAGACAATGTTAACATTGTCTCACTGATGAGCGAATTTGCCACTTTGCTTTCTCAAATCAGTGAGAGAACATGTACATTGTTAGGTAACTGTAGGAAAAGTATTGTTTTCGTCAAAATTTTCGAACTTGAGTTGTTAGTGGAAATATTCGTTTTGGTGCTCCCTGAACCCAAAAAAGTGTTTTTATGTGATGTCTCTCTGTGTGTGTGTGTGTGTGTGTGTCTGTGTGGATGTGTACAGAGCTAGAGCCCTAACCAAACCGATTTTTATGAAATTTGGTATGTAGGAACTAACCCTCAATACGTCCAGGAATTTTTTTCATTTTTTGAATTTTTTTTTTTTTTTAAGGGTAATTATCCCCCAAAAATCACCAAAAAACATGTAAAATCCAAATTTCTCACAAACGGCTCTTACGATTTTGATTAAACTATGGTGGTTTGTAGAGATTTAAGTTTCCAACAACATGACACCACTTGCATTTCTGGAAAAAATTCGGGTTTCAGAATTTATAGGACTTAAACATGCATAATTCAGTTTTATGGATCTTTTGCAAAAAACCATAAATGTTAAAAAAGATTACTATTAACCATTAAAAAGAGCTCAAAAACTAAATAACTTAAAATTTTGAATTACTGTTCTATGATTGGTAGATGTGGGGAAAATTAAAATTTTCATTTAGTGGTAAACGCAGTTCGTTGTCCAATGTTATTCTTATGGGGAATACAAAAATAACTATTTCTCTCTTATTTACTAATCAATTCCATTACAACTTGATATGCTGGTCAAGTTAGCATTGACCAACAGAGGATGTTTGAAATATATTGTCATTTAACCCTGGGGGGACAAGGGGACATTTCCCCTCTCACAAGCACTGTGTGTAGCAACGGATTCTATAGAGCCTCCCGAAAAAGGATTTGGGTGGTTATTTCTGAAAAAAAAATTTTAGAAAATTTTTTGTACATTTATCTGTACTTCATATTCCATATTTAGTAAATAAAAAATAAAGTTTTCATTAAAGTTTGGTGAAAAGGGAGAAAGTATGTGTCAGTTTCCTGATACCGTTTAATTTATTTATCAATTTATTATTTGATTTCTTGTACAAAACATGTGGGGTGAATTTTCTTATTACAATTGTTTGGGGTCCTAGTCTAAAATGATACATCCAGCAATTGAGCATGCGTAAGACAGTTTCGTCACTTGATCATGTTCCTTATAAGGGTACAGTAAATCACTCGAGAAAAAACAATGAAAGAAGAAGATAATCATGTAGACATTTAATGTAAATCATATTGATAACTAAACTAAATCAGGTATAATTTAACCGATGGTTAAATATTGCTGTAGTATATTACTTTACCCGTTTACGTTAAGTAATTCTGAAGTATCACATGTACCGGGGACTTGTAACTCTCACCAAATATTATTTTGACGAGATCAAGAAATGTGTAATGATTATATTAATAAGTGTTTAAAGAGCTCTGACGAGCGTCTGTGAAAATTGCAGATATATATATTGGATAAGTATATATTGCCTGTAAATTGAATAAGATTATTTTGCTAGTGGGATGATTGGCTTCCAATGTTTTGTAATATTCTATGAATTATTTACCATACTAACACAAGAAAATAAACTAAAATAATAAATATAAACAAATTGAGTTTAAAATAAACAGCTATACGAGGGTAAAGTATTACGGTACATCTGGTTTAAATCCGGTACATCTGTTTATAGCAATGGGGGGATTCCATTTAAGGTGTTAGTCAGTACAATAATATCAAGTTGTTTTAAATTTTGTAATCTTATGTCAAAATATATTTTAAACATTAGAAATCTGTGCTTGTACTTAACGCTTCATAAATTATTGTTTATTTTTAAATAATAATTTAAAAACTGAAATAAGCGCATCTATATCGTGTCGTCTTCTTGAGTGAAACAAATCAGCTATTTACAGCTGTGGTGACATATTCTGCTATAAGCTAACATTGCAGGCAGAAGTTTCGATATTGGAAACAGTCACCGGCCACTTAGCCAGTTCCACGCTCAGTGGCATCAAACGGCCGTTTGTCGCCTTCTTGACTACCCGATTACTTCAAGTGCTTTTGACCATCCGATTCAAAACTAAGCTAAACCACATATAAAGATCACTAAGATTCGTTTCGCGGCTATCCCGCTGTAATTTACTTGTGGAGTGTATGTTTATTTTCAATTAACATTTAATCTACGTTTGGGGTTGGTTTGTATATAAAAAAGACGATACTCTTAAATTGTGTTATATATTAGGTAGCCGCCTCGTCTATATTAATTTAACAGAATATTTTAAATGCTTTGAGTGTAGATTTAATTTGTTTTCAAGCCGTGTTAACGACCACGAAACGTAATTTATTTTTGCCAACACCGGACCCAAAAAATTTACGTTTTATAATTCATCGTAATTTAGGAAACTCGGGATTTAGCTTAAATTAACAATGGTCCAATCATTATTGCTAAAATGTTTACAATCTATATATATATATATTAATATAATCTATATAAATATATAATATATATATATATATATATATATATATATATATATATATATATAGGCTATATATTATATTATTATATACATTATATTATTTTTATTATGAAAAATAACCATCCAAATATCCGGTATTCTTCTGTTTATACGTTTTTGCCCATGTTAGCTATGTAATATTAACGTTAACCAAAAATAAAACTTTAAGATTACCATGATAAAAAACATCGATAATTTCTAAAGTAATATTTAATATCTCAGAATATTATTTTAGTGATGACTTAACATCTTTGACAGCTGTTTGGTAAGGGACGTGTAGACCAAATAAAATAATTCAAAACAAAACTATCGTCTTTTAAACATTATACAAGTTTATTGAGGTTAAAAATATGGTTGATTCTGTGGCTGTTCCTGATTTGGAGTAGTTATTAAAGACAAGAATGATAAATGTCAGTTACTCAGGATATGCTCTCAACAAACATGACAGAGAACCAGAATCGATGGAACATGTACAGGATACGGAGGTGTAGACATAGAGGTAAGTGGATAATTGTGTGTCACATTTTTATAAAGCAAAATATTCTCTTTAATAACATAATTAATTACACCTGGTATCGCTGTAATTTGTTTATTTTATAATGCCAACCTGAGGCACTGGCTGAAATGTACACAACAAAATATCAGGCAGCAGCGCCAGGCAGGTATGCCACGATGGTATGTAATAACCACCAGGCTCGGCTCCGGGTAGGGAAGTTGGCATCTCTGTATTTATTTAGACTTTGGATTTATTTAGGACATATTATGTTGGAGCACTTTTAAACTAAATATTACATTGTTCTTAGTGCACTGAGAACTAGATTAATTATTTCCTACTGTTAGAATAGTTAGTACGCAATCAAGTTTTAAAGTATTATAATACGAACAACTACCGGTAAACGCAGCTTGAAGTACTAAACAAGTTTTCTAAATAACATAATTATAAAACAATATTAAAAACTTACATAGTTACAAATCCAACTAATACTGCAATTATGAGTTGAACAATATTTATAATAGGTTATTTATATTTCAACTTAATTTTAATAAGCAATATAAACTATTATTACCTTAATGATATAGATTTTAACTCTGAAATGTTTAAAGATATTGACTGCTTTACAATTTTAACTTAGCAATATCAATCTGCTGAAGTGAAGAGCGATGATCCCTCGACACAGATAACAAACTAATCACTTTTTGTATTAGAGTTTATATTGTTGGAGTTTATTTAGTACCGAGTCTTATTACTGCAATCTATTATTACTAACTTACATGTGCGAGTATAAAATAACCGTTTTGCTTACGATAATGAAATAACTCTCATTAAAAAAACAGGGTTTGAACTTACTTGAATTATAACAAGTTTTATTTCTCGGATCATAAAATTATTTTTGAGATAGGCCTACTTAAGTATACATTTATTACTTAATTAGGTTACGTTACCAGAGCAGGTGAAAAATACTTTAAACAAGTATGTTTTTTATAGTTATTCTCTTTATCAGATCGTGGAGTACATTTATTACTTTATATATTTTCCAGGAATTTCATGGCACCCGACCACTAAAAGTAAATACTACACTAAATTGGAATGATACCTAATTATTTAAAAAGTATTAAAACTTGATTTTTTTGTACAATATGAAAATACGTTTGGTTTGTTAAAGGTTAATCTCAACGTGAAGAGCGCAAATATTGTATTACTTTCCTTCGTCTGCCTCGTCTGTAATATTCAGAAAATATTAAACGAGTTCGCACGCAGCACGCTGACGTGAGGGAAGTGAATTTCCACATAAAAACTTTTAAAACTTAAAAATAGTGTAAAAACATACTTGTATTCCAATTTTTATTGAAATCTGAAAACATTGATTTTTTGGCTGTTCTGATGCTCCTGGTTTCATTTACCTGCAAAGCTGGGAATACAATTTTGTGCATTATAATGTTAGGAGAAGGTCCAGTCAGGCTTGAAAGTAGGCGTGAGGTTGCTGGGGATGATAAAAGTACTCTAACAAAGGAGTAGCAGGCTTTTCTAGTGTAAAACCCCCATTAAGACAACGTACTGTGTTTAGTCGAAACACATTTTCTTTAATAACTCGGTAAATATTTATGCTAGAATGACGAAAGAGGGCTTAAAACTTTTGTCCCACTAATTCCCATCTTTTTACTTGCATTAATTTTACATTTGGGGCATTTTAGACCCTTTTTGGGCCCAAAAACTCGAAATTTGGAAAATTAACCCCCAAAAAAGGGGTTTGGAGTTTTACGATTCTTTTGCCCAACGAACTTGTCCAACTGATTTCAGAAAGGAACGTCCCTACCAAATTTGAAGTTAATCGGACAAAAAATGCGACCACTAGAGTGCAAACACATATATATATGTGTGTTCACTTTCCTAAGGAAATTCACTAATAACTAATTAAAACATAAATATTTATTATTTTATGTATGGTACGAGTATACTGAAGCTTTATTTTTTTGCTTAATAACGTACTTAAATACGGTAAAAGGTTTTTAAACATCAGTGTCCAATGAAATTTAACGTTTAATTTTTGGCCAATGGATTTTGTCACTTAAAATATTTATTAAAATAATATGATAGCTTCAAAATAATAGTACAATATATTTGTAATATGTAAAAAAATAGTCTTTAACATTATTCTAAACTGTTATGGGAATAAATTCGGTCTATCATTTTACCTGTTGGTCATTGTTTTAGAAAACTGTATACTTGTTTTAGAAATTAAATACAAGTTTCTAATCCAACAAATGTAAAATCATTAATATAGACGATATGTTTTAAACCCCTTACAGAATCAAAAATCATTAAAAATATATAATAAATGTGTTTAAGGATGCATAAACACTTTGCAAATGCTATTTTAAGTTAAATAAAATGTATACACACGTTTCAAATCCCTTTGTATCAAGCTGATGTTGTTGATTCAACTTAGTGCCTATTCCAAATTTATTTTATCTAAAGGCATATTCTTAGATTTAATTGTGTAAACAAAGCTACAGTTGAGAGGGTGTCACACGGGGCTTTTCTGCAATGTTAAATAATCCCTCTCCTCCTCCGGGACTCGGTAGCTTTTCAGTTTGAGGAACTAAAATATAAACTACACCTTTTCCTCAGCAAAGTATGCCCGAATTTAATACCACCTTGGGAATAAATAATTTGTAACTTGTGTTTAAGGTAAGTTTGTAGATCCAAAATGTACGTTAAGTTATATTTCACAGCTTCCGAACAGTTTATACTTTAGAAATAAATATTTTCCAATGTAACCAAACCTAATTTTGTTATAAATTGTATTATTAATTTATCTATACTTTACCTTTTAAATATTGTGAAGATTCTTTTAAAGTATTCTTTCTTTTTATTTTCAGAGGAAAAAAACGTGAAGACACGTAGCATAGTTAAAAATGTATGTTTTAAATTGTGATTAAGGATCTAATATGTTCATAACAAACTTATATGAAACATTAGGTGCTATATATAAATTGAATTGTTTTTGGAACTTTGCATTTCGCATTTTTTTTCTCAATAGCATAACATCAATATTTAACTTAATAAAAAGTCAAAGGAGTCCAGTGTTCTCTTGACAGTCATATGTATATAAAATACACCGTTACTCACATTCATTGGTAGGTAAACTGTTACATAAACATTGCTAGGTTGGATCTGTTTTTTACCAATAATTGATGGTTGAAAAAAAACCGAGATAAGCAAAACCACCTTACAGTCAATGCGGTATGGGGGACGAATATTGTACAATGTGTGTGCTACTCCTGGTACCTAACCAAGCTATAACCAAACGAAAATTTTTAAATTGTCATTACACAAGTATGGCACATGATGTGATGAATAACAGTTTTTACTTTCAATTCAAATTCAAATTCATTTTGTACTAGTTAATGCATAAATTAAATTTAAAACAGTATATATAAATTGGTAAAGGTTTTTCAGTACTAAGCGTGGTAAAGGTATTCTGATCTTAAACTTTCTACGTTGAAAGCTGCTTATTTAAATGCCCTTTCAGCAAAAATATAAATAACGGCTATTTTAAAACACATAAGATTTAAAACCAGAGTTTGATTGTAATCTAGAATCATAGTTGACTTATTGGTAGTAAACTGCAGTTTACCTCAAACCGAGTTATGTAGAAGTTTACACAATTGAAGTAAGAGTTATCTGTAATAGTTAACATCTAACCAGACGTAAACAAATTGTTTGTTTATCTAAAGTTTATTTAAAATAAAAAATCATCAAGGCAAACTTTGGTTATTTTGTAATTTGATGCAATTTAATCTTTCAATAAAACATTAAAGTAAAGTCATAAATAACTTATTTAATTTAATAGCCTAATGCTCCAATATTCAAAACTTAAATCAACATTAATCTTTTCAATTTTCTCATTTGGCTTTAGCGCAAAGGGATCAAAGCACTCAAGGTAATTGGACGGTCAAGGGCTAACAAGCTGCCCTACAAAGTCTGAGGGCCTCGCGTGCATCAAACGTACTTGAGACTCTTACAGAGACTTGACTGTGCATTATTAAGGTTATGGCAGAACTTGAGTAGTCTAATACACATATTTTCACGTGTATATGCACTTTCTTGTAGCCAGGATATACAACAACTGCATAAAGCAATAAAGGAGGTAAATGAGTCAAATTACTGAAAATAATAATATTACGTTTTGTTAGGCCAAATTAGCAATTTAAATAATTAATTAAAAAATAAACTACTAAGAATAAATTGTATTTGTAATTCGTACCCAAGAAAATTAAACGGTGGATAAACATGTGACTATGAATGGAGTAGACCATTTGAGACCTTTAAATTAAAATTTGTCAGAGTGTAAGAAACCTCGCTGTTGGCCTAACATTACTCTATTAACTTCTTAACCGTCAAGAAACTATGGCCAACTACTGTTTTGTCATATTTTTTTAATCTATATATAATTTTACTAAGGATAACCCTATAAGTAAATGGCAAAAATCCTCCCGAAATATTTAAACTATATTTTATAAAATGTCTTTTCCTAAATTTAGACTTCCTGCAGGCTCTGCCTATATTGTTTTTTGTTTTTGTTTTACTATGACAGTGAAATATTACATTCTGCAACATCTCAATTTACAAATAATAGTATTTCTTATCTAGCAGGATAATGTAAAACATTTGGGATAGTATACTTACAGGAAATATGAGTAAGGTAGAAAGAGAATATAATGTTAGGAGTTATACCACTTAGTAAGGAAGATATAACATTGTGTAGGTTATGGATACAGATTTACTTATTAGTTAGTCATTTACTATACGCTAATTTATATTCATTATAATCCAGCCTGAAACTGCCTCATGTGTTTGCACTGTATTTTGCTCTGTTGAATGATTTCAATTTTATATTTATTAACATAATAACTTAACTTTAAACCTAATAAACATTCAAAATATATGTTCAAAATAAAAATAAAAAACACGCTCTTTTGTATAAACCAGACGCTAATACTTAGCTTACCAATTTTATCAAATTTTTAATGATTTATGTTCATAATTAAGGGAGATATAAAGCTTTACGTATTCTCCATAAGAATAACATTAGGGATGAGGATGCAGGTTTGCTGCTAAGAGGATAATCAACAACAAATCAATTTTTGTGCAATTATCAATATACCAGTACTAGGTGAAGCCACATACTAAGTTTCATCAATATTCATTCATTAATAATAGAAATATAAAATTTTAAATATTCTCCATAAGGATAACATTGGACAACGTACTGTGTTTAGCACTTTGAATTACTCGGCAACGATTGGACGTAGAATCACAATTTAAACACCAAAATGATTGTTTTGTAGAGCTAAACTGATTGGTAAAAGTAAATGTGAAGTTTACAGTAAAATTAATTGAGGAAAAGTTAAAAACCATTTTCCCATAAGATTAACATGGGAGATTTTATGAACACGTTTTTTGGATTTTCTCCGCAACCACTTAACCTAGGTTAATGATTCAAAATACAAAATTATTTGTTATTTTAAGCTCAATAAAATGGCTACAACTAAAATTGAGTGTTTTTAAAATTGTAGGGGGAAAAATTCAAAAATTTGATTTTTAAAAAATTTTAAACTCCCATAAAACCCCCTTCCCATAGTCCGATCAATCTGGTTTTCGAACTTAAAGTCACAAATGTTACTCTACACATTTGTGCCAAATTTCATCAAAATCGGGCGTTTCTTTCATAAGTTATCGCGGTAACGGACATATATACATATATATAAATTTGAGCGAATGGTGTTTTAGGCATCTGGGTACCTCAAAACGAAAAGTTATCATGGTCTCGGGCTTAAGTCTTACCATGCCACCTACGGTAAAAGCTTCTTCCCTATAGGGGAAATTCGCTAACATTAATCACATTATTAATTTTTCGTCAGGTGTGTTATTATATATTTAGAAAGCAAAATATTCAAAGCAATATTAACGTCAATTGAAGTAAAACTTCCCATACCGTTGATAAAAATAATCCCAAAAAATTTCGTTAATGATTGAAGATTGTAAAATAAAAAGGGCCACAATATCACGAGAAGGGACTCGTTAACAATGGCAAGACGAATCTTGGCTTTTGACGAATACAAAGATGCAAAAATGAAAGTAAAGTTTGTTAATAATTTTAGAATAAAACAACACATATTGTTTACTGATCAAAGTAAACTTCTAAGATTTTCTAAAAAACAACTGATAATACCTCTCTAATAACAGGTTTTTCATATAGGAATGTCTATTTAAAGCCATCTATAACTTATAGAATTAACGAAGCTGCCTTTGTATAGCTCTTTTCATCCATTTTGGCTGAATTCACAAGTTTTAAGTTACAAAAACTGTGTCTGTTGGCTTGGCGAATGCAACAATCAACCAGCTGATTATTATTACCTACTCAGTAAGCGGTGAAGACATTTTCACAGAAACAGAAAACGGCTGTTTAACGGTATGGTTACACTATTGTAAAAAATCACTAAGACGCGGTATTATAAATAATAATTGTAATCTATAAATGGTTCGTTGATAACAAATTATGTATAACAAGAATGATGTGCTTGATGTTGGCTAACCTCTGTTAATTAAACACTGTTTAAAGGTACAGTCCTATCATTAAATAGTAGTAAACATTTACGATGGAAAGGTCCTTAACTGAGGTTGTAGAAAAGTAATTTGAATTTGACTTTACAAGCTTCACAGTACTCTGTTAAACAGTAGCAGTTTAAATAAATCACAAATTTGCTCAAAATAATGGCGATATTGTTCTCACGCTAATTTTTTGGATCCTCATCTAATGAAGGATAAACAAATATGTTTTACGTAGCAAATATAGGGACACTTAATGACATTTTTTTGCGTTCTCTTGGTTTAATTGCTTACTTTACCATAAAATATAGAATGAGTGCTATTGGAATGAAGAATTAACTGTTGCTATTTTTAGTAGACCGCTTAAGTTCCGCTGTCAGCTGGCTGTGTACATAGTAGTTTGGGCGAAATACAACAAGATCAGTGGATTTTAGGTACTTACATACAGCAAATAATTTAATAGCTACACTTTTAATAGTTGAAGTGTACACAATTCGAAGTTCTAAAATATTTTCAATCAAAATCACGTAACAATTTATTTCATCTTTGTATGATTTAAACATGGTCCGAGGCACCGAAATCTCAGATTTCAGATTTTTTCGTCAAATTTGTACCACTTTTTGTTATATTATTTTTATTTTCGCGAGAATACTCAGACAACTTGGCTGTCGATTTGTCAATTATTTTAAACTTAAAATTTGCTATGACAACCAATAGGTAATTTTAAAACGTCCCAAAAGCTATTTAAAAGCACACAATTTACGAAGTTTACTAAGGGAATGAAATTAAAAGGAACCCTGAAGAGATCATCAAGCCGATCTCATTTACCCAATGTGAGTCCCCTATTGCCGTCCAACCCTTAGTGACTATTTAAAAACACTACGGCAGACATTAATATTTAATTAAGATACCTTCATATCACTGCAATCACATTTCATAAATCAAAACTACGCTTTAAATTCTTTCAGAAACTCAATATTTGTTTACATTCCGTACCTTTGATGGATAGAATGATTTTAAACAAATTCTTAGCATTTAATTCAAGGTGATAGAGTCTTGATGGAATGTTATAAGACAAATTCCTATCCTGGTCACGTTTTAGGAACTGATTAATAGCTTGCTGGTGTCGCTCAGTAGAACCGTTTTTGTTCAGCGTTAATATAATAGATAGCACTTTGCTGAGAACAGCCCTGCGTACTAAACTATATAATATTACTCTAATTAGATGAGCAAAATCAAAATTGCAGACAAAGGTTAATGGTGTAGGCAGGAAATATATGTTCTGCATAGCTGTATAAACTGTTTATAATACAAGTAAGCATAGCTTAGTTATCGTATAACTCCGTTAAGCTTAAGTTATCAAGACGTGATTTTGTAAATGTTAGGACGAGGGAATCAAATCCCGGGATCCCGGGATCCCACCCAATTTTACGGTTTCTTCCATTTTCGGTAATGCTAATTTGTCTCAAGTTAGCAATACAGGTGATGTTTCTAACTGATGTAACCGCAATAAATCACTATAAAAATGTTATAAATCAAAACTTCTTGATTTTAAAATTGTTGTTCTTTCTTATATAATAACTAAAATAAAATAAAACAATATAGGTTTACAACAATATAGGTTGTTATATAGGTTTATATTTTAATTCAATTTCTTAGTCACTTGAAACCATCAGATTTTAACTGAGTAGGGTAAGTGATTTTTGTCAGATAATTATGCCTTTTTATGATAATTGATCTTTTTAGGGAATTTCCCCATTAGGGAAAAAGCTATCGTCGTAGTCGGCATGGTATGACCTAGGCCCGGGACCATGATAACTTTTCATTTTGAGGTCCCCATGTGCCAGAAACACCATTCGTTCATAACTGTATATATATATATATATATATACATGTGTGTGTGTGTGTGTGTGTGTGTGTCTGTACGTGAGCATGATAACTCTCGTAAAAATAATCCGATATTGACTAAATTAGGTATAAACGTGTAAAGCAGCATTTATGAATTTAAGTTCGAAAACCAGACAGAGCGACCTATCCGAAGGGGTACTTTGGGGTTTTGTACCCCAAAAATGGGTTTTTTGAGTTTTATATATGATTTTTGAAAAAGTTAAATTTTATTTTTTCCATTGGAATCAGCATAAAATGACGCACAATTAGGTGTTTTGATCATTGCTCTACGTCAAACGGTTACAGAGATATGGAAAGTGCTATACGCAGTACGTTATCCAATGTTATTCTTAAGGAGAATAAGAGAACTTGTACATCTCGCTTATTGATCAACTTCTCATGATGAAACTTGGTATATTGCTTCATATCATTGTGGTCTATCGATATTTTCACTAAAAAATATTTTTTGCCCGATAGTTCTCGTATGAGCAAACCTGCGTTCTCGGCCCCTTGTTATCCTTATGGAGAATAAGTACTGTGTTATCCCCTTCATTATGAACATAAATTAATAACATTTGGTATGTGGCTTTACGTTGTTGATTTATATTTATATTTGTATAAAAACCCATTTCTTGTGTTCCTTGCTTCAGCAAACCTGCATACTCAGCCGTCATGTTATTCTTATGGAGAATAATAAAAATGGCATAAATCGTTTATTTATGAATGTATATTGATGAAACTTGGTATGTGGCTTTATGTGGTATTAAGATACATATATATTCATTGGAAATTTGCTGAGTACGCAGGTTTGCTGCTACGGGGGTATTTATTTTTATTAGTATCAAATTTAGTTTGTTTTGATCCCAATATAATAATAAGTAAATTCTTTAAAATTACAATATTGGAATTTTTTAATGTAATTTTTGCTCGATTAATTTTAGATCTAAACTATCTAATTGTTACATGACTTTGTTATAAAAGTACTCTATTTATTGAAAGGATAGTTTTTTCTAGTTTTTTTTTTATCAAGTAGGATTTATTCATGACTTGTCTTGGTAATAAGTTAATAATTTCATTCATCTGCAGCTTCATCTACATTTAAAAAAAACAAAAACTTTTACGTCTACTTTTTAGATGGAAAAATTTGTTCATGGATATTTTTTGAAAGAGTTTTTCTGTTAATTTAAATACTTATCATAGTGTTAATAACCCAATCTTGAGTTGCTTTATTAGTTTATTGCACACCCGAAGCCCTACCCAATGTGAAACCAAACGTAATAGTACTAATAGTGTAATAGATATTTTTATCTTTCACTGTTGCAGATTTGTTCTATTTAAATCATTGTTTTGCATTTTTACTTTCTCCCCTTATACATAGTATATGGAGAAAGTATTGTTTTCGTCAAAATTTTCGAATTTGAGTTG
Source organism: Allygus modestus (assembly GCA_963675035.1). NCBI lineage: Eukaryota > Metazoa > Arthropoda > Insecta > Hemiptera > Cicadellidae > Allygus > Allygus modestus. The sequence continues at coordinate 317,710,678 of OY776112.1, forward strand.
TTAGTGGAAATATTCGTTTTGGTGCTCCCTGAACCCAAAAAAGTGGTTTTTACGTGATGTCTGTCTGTGTGTGTGTGTGTGTGTCCGTGTGTGTGTGTGTGTGTGTGTGTGTGTGTGTCTGTGTGGATGTGTACAGAGCTACAGCCTTAACCAATGGGCCGATTGTTATGAAATTTGGCATGTAGGTACTAATCCACGATATCTCCAGGCGTTTTTTTAATTTTTTTGAATTTTTGATTTTTAAGGGTAATTATCCCCCCAAAACCACCAAAAAACATGAAAAATCCAAATTTCTCAAAAACGGCTCTAACGATTTTTATTAAACTTTAGTCGTTTGTAGAACTTTAATTTTCCAACAAAATGGCACCACCCGCATTCCTGTAAAAATTCGGGTTCAGAAATTACAGGACTTAAAACACCCAAAATTCAGTTTTTTTGATTTTTCATAAAAAGACATAAATGTAAACAAATATTACTATTCACCATTAAAAAGAGCTCAAAAAACTAAATAATTAAGTATTTTGAATTACTATTCTACGATAGCTGGTTTCGGAGAAAATTGAAATTTTCATTTTGCGGTAAACGCAGTACGTTGTCCAATGTTATTCTTATGGGGAATAAAAAAATACAATTTCTCTCTTATTTACTGGTCAATTTCATTCAAACTTGATATGCTTGTAAAGCTAGCATTGACCAACAGAGGAAATTCAAAATATGTTGCCCTTAATAACCCTGGGGGGGAATAGGGGGCATTTCCCCTCATAAAACCACGAGTGTAGCAATGGATTCTGTAGTGCCTCCAAAGCAGGGATTTGGGTGGATGTTTTTTTAAACAACTTGTTTACAAGATTTTCTGTACATTCGACCGTGCTTTGTATTCTATATTTAGTAAATAAAAAGTAATTTATTCATTAAAGTTGGGCTAAAAGGGAGAAAGTATGTGTCAGTTTCCTGATACCGTTTATTAATAAACAAAATAGTATTTATTTACTATAATTAATTGTCGTTTACAAAATTACACTTATCGCATATTTTTCCAGGCTTTTTGTAAATGATGGCCAATCCCGTGGTTGGTCCTGGGATTCTGGGATTGTTTTTATCCTATCCCGTAATCCCGGGATTGGATTCCCTAGTTGGGACACTAAAGCTTTGCCTAATAATTCCAGGAGCACTTGAGCAAGATTTAAACATGGAATAACTTTCTTCCAATATATTTTGGGAAAATGTTAGTATTTTAAAATTTATAATTGTTCATCATAAACTCGTTGATTATGAAAAATAATTTATCCTAAAGGCAACCTACAAAAACACATGTATTTTCAAATTTGTTTGCATTAATTATTTATTTATGAACCGAGTAAAGACCTTTCATAAATAATATGAATACAAATTAGTTAAATATTTAAAGGGTATATGTAGAAATATATATGCCCATTTAAAAGCAAGTTTTTATTATTGTAATGAGTTATATACTTTTTTATTTTGTGTCGTTTAATCACATTCTAAAATAAGATTGGAGTATAAAGGCTCGACGGAACGAAATGTATGAACCGATCTTTTTCTCCAACCAGAATCAGCAATACTCCAACAAAACTTCCTCGTTGTTGGTTTATTCAATATCCGTTCCTCGCGGCGAAATGTTTCCATTCAAATATCACGTATCGTTGTAAGAGAACACAATCCTTATGTACGCTTGTACTCTCATCCAGGCTTGTTTGTTTGCTTGTTTAATATTTTCTGCTGAATGGGATACAAACGAGGTGGTAAAGGAACAACACATTTGCAAATATTGATTGATATATTGTTAATCGGTTTGGCTTATTATAAAATTGCTTATGTCAATAACAACTATTACGCATAGTAATTGTAATGCGTAAGAGAGTGATTGTTACGCATAATAAAGAGCAATGCATAAAATATGTGAAAGAAAATTATTATACTTTTATTGCAATATTACTTGGTTATAAAAGTATTCTATTAAAGTTAGAAAAATTAATATCTAAGACAGTTTAATCAAGAAATTAAATCATTCTTAAATACAGTTAAATGCATTAAGAAAACAGATGCATGAAATCTACTATGTTGTTTTTATTTTATGACATATGCAATTAAAATACACTAAAAATTCACAATCTGCCAGATTTAACTCATTTTTTAATTAATAATTGGTTAATCACTTACACAAACAAGTAAAACGAGACGGATTTAGTGAAGGACCCTGGCCCCTGAGCTTTATCTGTATTTAATATCACTCAATCTCCACGTCAGACTTTTTCCCTTGCCGTCTTTCTTCTTTAGTCAGTAAATAGTCCACTAAGTTTTACTCATACAAATTATACGAATTCTTAGGCCTAAGATAATGAAATACCAGAAGGAAAAACTTTTTTATAAATCAATTTTACCAAAATTTAAAATTTATGTTTTTAAAAGAGAAAACTAATTGCAACATTGTGTACTTCGAATATCCTAATAATGTGTCGCTTTTTAAACGGTAAATCTCATTGAATCTTTTATACATAACATATTTGTGGTAGTAAGGCACTGTTATTTCTTTAATCCAAATTAAGAAGTAGAGTATTATGAGTGGAGTAATCTAATAAACACAGTATTGTAACTTTAAGGAATACAGTTAAATATAAGCTACCATAAATTTATAACCAATATTAATTAAAAAAATTAAAAATGTTTTTTTAATTCCGGGAGGTGTGTTTATATATCAATCAAATGTAATTTTTCAGTTTGATAACTTGTATATTTTGTTATCTTTCCATTCATCAATATTTTAACCCTTATTTTGGAGTACATGCAAGTAAATGGGTTATCCATACACCACCTCAAATTTAAAGATGTCTTTAAATCAAACCCTAATATATTGCATAGCAAAATGATTCGTTATAATTTTACATGTGTTTAGATTTAGAAAATGTCGAAATTTCCACCAGGAATTCCCCGTTAGCCGTTAAAGTGTCAATTTTTATTCAAGGCAGGCGATTATTTTACTTGGTCAGGTGATTATACAAACATGTGCAAGTTAGCATCAGTTGTTCATCCACACAATTAACCAGAAACAAATATTTTTCGCTGTCCACGAATCTTCCTGGTGTAGTTGGGGTCGTCAGCCATCGTGATTATACAAACATGTTCACGTTAGTCGTCGAGTTCATCGGTTCCTCCACACAATGGACCACAAACAAATGTTTTTCGCTGTCCAAGAATCTTCCTGATGTAGCAGGGGTCGTCAGACCTAGTGATTATACAAACATGTGCAAGTTCGTCGTAAAGTTCATCGGTTCATCGACACAATGAACCAAAAACAAATGTTTTTTGCTCTTAAAGAATCTTCCTGATATAGCTGGGGTCGTCAGACCTAGTGATTATATAAACATGTGCAAGTTAGTCGTAAAGTTCATCGGCTCCTCCACACAATCAACCAGAAACAAATTTTGTTCCCTCTTCAAAAATCTTCCTAATGTAGCTGGGGTCCTCAGACCTAGTGATTATATAAACATGTTCAAGTTAGTCGTAATGTTCATAGTTTCTTCCACACAATCAACAAGAAACAAATGTTTTTCGCAGTCCAAGAATCTTCCTGGTGTAGCTGGGGTTGTCAGAGCTAGTGATTATACAAAATGACAGAAATCCAAAACTAAAATTAAAAACGCCCATCATAAAGATAGTTTTCAAATAAGAATTATGTTTTAATATGTCGTTTTGAATAACACAGCCAGCGAAAAAGTAACTCCCTGTTATTTATATAAGAATTATAAATCTTCTTATAATTAAAACTTCTAAATTTTCTTCATTATTAAGATTAAAGAAATTGGAATTCACTCGTTCGAACTGGTTTATCATAATTTCTGCTTCAACAACATGAATCAGCTTCAGCATATTTTAGCAGGAGTTTAACAAATGTATAAAATAAAACTATTGCAGCATATATTCTTGTAAAATAGTTGTGTTGTGATATTTTGCGATATATTTATTTGCTGGTTGGTAATAATCTAACAAATAAATACTATGAACATCATATAGGTCGCTTTTGCTAAGAATAAACTTGGAATAAAATAATGGGATTCTTAATTCGTTTACTTAATTAATAATATTTATTGAAAAATATCAAACGTTATTTTTTATAAAACGAAAAGTTTTTTTTAAACTGCCATTTAACAGTTATATTAATATACTTTTGACATTAACATATTATACTGTGACTTAATTTCATTACAAACCAACTGAATATATATTAATTGTTGATTTACTTACGTTTTCAGACTTAAATTATATACAAAATAAATAAGTAAGATTTGAACGTTTTCTAGCTTAAAACTGTATTTAATAACATGCAATTAAGAAAAAATGCAATTAATCCAATGCAATTAAGTGTATTTGTTTTCACTTCCATTACAGTTTTTTGTTTTAGCTTTACTGTGATTTAAACACAACACAATACATATGCACATTTTATCATGAAATACTTGTTCTACCGGCCAGCAATATTAACCAAATGTGTTGTGTTTTAATATTTAATTTCAATTTTAATTTTTGACAAAGTACGTTTCTGCGATAGAATAAAAACATTTTTGTAAACCCTTATGATGGGAAAAGAGTTCCGAAACATGTAGGAATGATCTACTGGAAATTGAACTGTTGACTGAAGGTACGTAAACCTTTATTTAAATTGCCAAATAACGGTTATAGATGCACTCAACAATGAATATATAAATTGAACTAATTTAGTTGATATTAAGTAATACAAATGCATGCAATAAGTAAAATATTATTGGCCTATTTATCTTAAAATAGCTCGAGTTAATTGTATTTCAGTGAGTTAGATACTTTACCTTTTTTATTTAAGATAAAATCATATTTTTAGGCAAAAGTAGATTTCAAATCAAGTTTCGATATAAACGTTTGACAGAGTGAAATGTAAAAACGCCTCGTTTTGCAGCAAAACCCAACAATACGCTACACAGCTTCTCCTGTAGTTTGTATGTTCAATATTGGTTTCTCGCAGCGTAACGTATCAAACAAATATCGCATTTTGTATTAAGAGAACACAATCTTTGTATTCGTATCCAGGCGTACTCATATTTTGTGTTGAGTAGAATGTGAATCAAGAGAATTTAAACTTAACAGCAAATCTGCGAATAGTCACAAAAAACTTACGACTATACTAATAAAATGGTGTTAAAAGATTTATAAGACATGAATGTTTCCTGTAAATATTGATAACAAGGATTTTGTTGTTATGAAGAGCACAAAGTGATAAGCTTTTAAAAGTGGAGCGCTTAGCTGAGCTCTCGAAAACCTCTCAGTCTTTGTTGTTTGTGAATACTATAAATATTCTTGGGCCAATAAAATCATAGATTTAATTGATTTTGTCTTCAATGATTAAATCCTCGTTTATTTCAAGTTTGCTCACTAAGTACAATTTGTTTACAAGTACATATCATAAGGACATGCCATATGGAATTTTGATAAGCGATACCAAAATCAAGTTTCGTTCTAATTTTGTAAGAGAAAGTGTCCTTAATATTTAATTATATTACATATTTTCTCATGTATGTATTATCTCACCTCTTAAAAAAAATAGCTAAAGAACTGGCTAAAGTCACTTTATATTTCCTTTTACTACTTTTTGGAACTGCATTTTGTAATTTATGTATTTCAAATAAAATTTCAAGTTTTAATAAGTAACTAAAATTGCATTAAACCTGTATACTCAGCGAATTTCAAATGTTAATTCACTACCTTATGAAGCCACTTCCCAATTTTCATTAAAACATATTCATAAACAATTGAGTTATGACTTTTAATTTAGTCTCCGTAAGAAAAACATTATGACTGAGTATGCAGATTTGCTACATAAAGGACCACAAAAATCGAATTGTAATGTAAATACCAATGGATCACCACTAGATAAAGTAACATACCAAGCTTTACCAATTTATGTTCATAAACAAGCAAGATATCACAAGTTTATTATCTCTCATAATAATAACATTATAGCTGCTGAGTACGCAGGTTTGGAGGTATGGGGACCACAGAAATGGGGATTTTATGTAAATTTCAGTAAACCCAACCACATGATGCCATACCAAGTTTCATTAGAATATGTTTATTAAAAAGCAAGATTTGAAATATTACTTATTCTCCATAAGATTAACATTGGACAACGTACTGTGTTTAGCACTTTTAATATCTCGGTAACCAATTAGCGTAGAGCAATGATCAAAATATCAAATAGTTTGTTTTTTAAGCTACATTTTATGGTGTAAACCAAAATTTTAGATTAAAAATAATTACGTGAAGCAAGTTAAAAAAAACATTTTTGGTGTACAAAATCCTCCCAAAATCCACCTTAAAATAGAGCGACATGTCTTGTTCTCGAAATCATGAAAATAAGTGCTGCCTTACACGTTTATACCAAATTTCATCAATAGAAGACAATTTTTACGAAAGTTATCGTGCCTACGGACACGTATATATGAATTTGAACGAAAGGTGTTTTTGGCATCTGGGGGGCTCAAAACGAAAAGTTATCATAGGCCCGGGCCTAGGTATTACCATTCCGACTACGGTAATAGCTTCTTCCCTATAGGAAAAACTCGCTAAAAGGGACATTGGGCTATAAATAACAACTAGAATGACCTTAACAACGCCTAAAAGAGGCAAATGAGCTATAAAAACCTGATAATCAGTTGGGTAAAGTGGTGAAATATTACTCTAAGTCATCTAAACAAACAAAATTGCCTTCGCCGAGCAAAGTTCGGCCTCCTAGGTACTCCTAGATATTATTTATACGCTACAAGGAAACTTTAAGTTAAGTTAAGTAAACAGTAAGGATTTTTTGTTATAACATTTACCCTCACATATTTTACACTTAAACGTGCGTCTAGGTGTGCAGATGTGCAAACTGGCCTTAGATTTTCGATTTAAATCATAGAAATCGAAAATATTGCAAACATCTGAAAGAATGTAACATTTCCAATTTCCAATTAAAAATACCCAGATATATTTTTGTTTTCCACGCAATGTAATTGCAGTTGTTAATACATTATGGTCAGGTAATCAACAAGAACAAATCTATCTGTAAATATAATATGTTTTCCTTTATTTACACCTGCCTGAAAGTTTGTTTTTGCCCATACGATTAACTTGGATAATCTATATATATATATATATTATCAATACACTAATTCAAACTTTGTAAACAAAAGGCTTATCTTTTTTTAAAACTTACCCCCTCATACTATAATCCAAAACGTGCGTCTAGGTGTGAAAAGGTGCAAACTGTCATGAGTTTTTCGAATTACGTCATAGAACTCGAAAATATTGCAAAAAACTGAAAGTATGTAACATTTACAATTTCCGATTAAAAACCCCAGATGTTTCGTTTGTTTTTCCACCGAAGTAATTGCGGCTGTTAATTCATGATGGACACGTAATCAGAAAGAATACATCCATCTACATAAATATAACTTTTCTTAATTTCTACCGCCCTGAGAGTTTGGTTTTAGCTCACACGATTAACATTGAGAATCTGTTTACTGGAATTGCAGCTGTGAATATAATTCAACTTATACTTAAAAAAGTGTAACAGAAACGAACGAACAATTTGTTGACAGCGACAGTGAAATCCATACAACTTATGTAGTTTTTAATCAGAGTTTGCAAACAATGCATTTAAATTTAATTAATATGACTATTTTTTATACTTATTTTAATTTTTCCTTTACTTATCTTCCATTTATTTGTTTTAAAATTGAATTTAATTGCTTATAAAAACAAAGTTTGAAATTTAATATCTGTGCGAAATCACACAGGTTCACCAAGTATACATTTATTCATTCAGAAAATTATTGTTGTACTTAGAGCTAATACATTTACCATTTAGTTGGTAATGTATTCTCAATGACAGATAAAATGACTTTGATGGAAAGTAATTGATGTGATTAGGAAAACTTAGAACCAACAAACTCTGAAACAAAGAGCTCTCAGTGTTAACGAAGATATTTTAAATTGATTTCAATTTTGCCTTCTTTTGATAATAGCATTAATAAGTTAAATAACTGAAATGATCAATACGAAATTTATTAATATTAATATAATTAGATAAATCGATCATATAATTTATTGCTATTATTACAGCCTTAGAGATATTTGACATTTCATGTTTGTGTGGGACTCCTAAAATATATGTCTAATTTGTTTCTATTCGGTAAATACGTATGGCTACATTATATTTTGTCAACAAGAAAATAGTATTTGCTGTCTGGCCTGAGAAAAGTTAAAGGCAGACTTAGTTTTAATACCCACAAATACGAGTGGTTAAATATACATAGAATGATATATCTTAGACATTCGTCTCAACTTGTCAAATGTTAGGACTCTGTGGTTTGAGAGATTTTAACGATCATGGTCCATGAAGATGTAACTTCTAATGCCTGTAACAACTAATTTAAAAGTTTTTTATCAGCCTTATTTCGTTTCGAATCACAATTAACACTCTTCAAAGTACACAAAATGGGCTTAGTGGAAGAAGAAGGTATTTTTAACTGTTCGAATATATTAGGTATGTAAAATCATCTCTTGTTTAAGACTTGGGGAAAACATTTTTGGATCGTCAAAGACAAGGGAGAACACTTGTATTAAACCAATAGAAAGTGATAAACGCAATACTCTTAAGTGGATATAGTTGGAATAAACGAACATAAAATAGTTTCATCGAATAAAGTAATTAATATTTGTATAGTTTGTATCAATCATATTCGTTTCAAAACCGGATTTGTAATTATCTATGTACACAAAGAACGCATCTACACTTATGTACACTAGGCTTATAGGAAGAAGAAAGTATTCATAACTGTGTAGAGATTTAAAGAAGTATATAAAACATCTCTTGTTTATATTTATTCCGACACTACATTACAAAGGAATATTGCATTTAAAAACCCCTACACATAGTATTAAAAAAAACTGATGAAAACATTTTTGGATTGTAAAAGTCAACAAAAGAAAAAACCACTTTCCTTATTTTAATAGAACGTTACAAATGTATTACTCTATGGTTGACAAAATAATCCAACATAAAAGCGTTTTCTCGAATAAAGTGTTTAATATTTGTAATCGTAAATAATTACTTTAATAAAAATTAAACGGGTCAGGCAAAATGATTGCTCCGACACATGCAGGGGAAGACAAACCGACATCAAAGTTACTATATAATTGTGGCAGGTCTGTAATTGAAGTCTGATTGCATAAAACGAAGTGAGTGATGCAGTCCAAGCGGAATCAAATCTTTGATTCGTTGCGAGGTTTAAATTGCAGCACTCGCTTTTTCACTTCTAGAATGAACGTTGCAAATGTTTTTATAATAGAAATTATGTTTTGATGTGTTGGTTTTAGTTCAAAATCCATCCACAAAGTAACCGATTGTTATCTATACTTATATAAGGCAAAGCCCACCCTCCCTGACTCAATCATCACGAATTCTCCTACTTACCTTTTACCTAGAGAGTTGAAATTGTGAAAACTTATTCTTTAGGCATAACATTAGAAAACTAAATGGTTTTCATCCTAATCCTTAGGGCTCCGCCAGAGACCTCGAAAAAGTTCCCATGTATTATAGACATTAATGTTTGTTTGAGCTGATGAAAATACAATCACCTGATCTTGAATCAGTAGTTCCACGGGATAACCACAAAATGCAACACACACAACAGTCATAGTTTGTATAGAACATTAACGGGGCGAAGCCTGCGGGTAACAGCTAGTTCATAATACAACTCCCTTGATAAGATAACTCCATTCTTTTGCAATACTAAGAAGAATTATCACAGATTGTGTGGTAATTAGTTTTTATTTCTTTGATATATAATAAATGGTGACTTTCAATATATTTATTCGGTGTTTTGCTAGAAATGTAATTAAACACTATATTTATAAAAAAAATACAAATCTTACAGAATGACTTAATAACGTTAAACCGACGATATAAGACGTGTTCAAATATTCGTACACTTTGTCAAATATGTTAAATATGTTAATTTTCATTATGAATGTAAACTATTATTAGTGTATTTCCTTTGGAGAGTCAACTATTAGCATGACCCGCACGGTGAAACTTAAGCCCGGGACAACCATAGAAGTTCCTAACGTGACCCCCTGAACACGTTTTGGGGGTCGTTCAAAATTGTATATATATATATGTATATATATATAGACATTTATATATGTGTTTGCACTCTAGTGGTCACACATTCCGAGTTTTTGGGCTCAAAAAGTGTCAGAAGAGCCCCGTATGTAAAATTAATGCATAAAATAAGATGGTAATTAGTGAAGCAAAAGTTTTGAGCCCTCTCTCGTCATTCTAGCATAAACAATTATCGATTTATTAAAGAAAATGTGTTTCGACTAACCACAGTACGTTGTCTCGTGTGGGTTTACACTACAAAACTATTGCAGCATATATTCTTGTAAAATAGTTGTGTTGTGATATTTTGCGATATATTTATTTGCTGGTTGGTAATAATCTAACAAATAAATACTATGAACATCATATAGGTCGCTTTTGCTAAGAATAAACTTGGAATAAAATAATGGGATTCTTAATTCGTTTACTTAATTAATAATATTTATTGAAAAATATCAAACGTTATTTTTTATAAAACGAAAAGTTTTTTTCAAACTGCCATTTAACAGTTATATTAATATACTTTTGACATTAACATATTATACTGTGACTTAATTTCATTACAAACCAACTGAATATATATATTAATTGTTGATTTACTTACGTTTTCAGACTTAAATTATATACAAAATAAATAAGTAAGATTTGAACGTTTTCTAGCTTAAAACTGTATTTAATAACATGCAATTAAGAAAAAATGCAATTAATCCAATGCAATTAAGTGTATTTGTTTTCACTTCCATTACAGTTTTTTGTTTTAGCTTTACTGTGATTTAAACACAACACAATACATATGCACATTTTATCATGAAATACTTGTTCTACCGGCCAGCAATATTAACCAAATGTGTTGTGTTTTAATATTTAATTTCAATTTTAATTTTTGACAAAGTACGTTTCTGCGATAGAATAAAAACATTTTTGTAAACCCTTATGATGGGAAAAGAGTTCCGAAACATGTAGGAATGATCTACTGGAAATTGAACTGTTGACTGAAGGTACGTAAACCTTTATTTAAATTGCCAAATAACGGTTATAGATGCACTCAACAATGAATATATAAATTGAACTAATTTAGTTGATATTAAGTAATACAAATGCATGCAATAAGTAAAATATTATTGGCCTATTTATCTTAAAATAGCTCGAGTTAATTGTATTTCAGTGAGTTAGATACTTTACCTTTTTTATTTAAGATAAAATCATATTTTTAGGCAAAAGTAGATTTCAAATCAAGTTTCGATATAAACGTTTGACAGAGTGAAATGTAAAAACGCCTCGTTTTGCAGCAAAACCCAACAATACGCTACACAGCTTCTCCTGTAGTTTGTATGTTCAATATTGGTTTCTCGCAGCGTAACGTATCAAACAAATATCGCATTTTGTATTAAGAGAACACAATCTTTGTATTCGTATCCAGGCGTACTCATATTTTGTGTTGAGTAGAATGTGAATCAAGAGAATTTAAACTTAACAGCAAATCTGCGAATAGTCACAAAAAACTTACGACTATACTAATAAAATGGTGTTAAAAGATTTATAAGACATGAATGTTTCCTGTAAATATTGATAACAAGGATTTTGTTGTTATGAAGAGCACAAAGTGATAAGCTTTTAAAAGTGGAGCGCTTAGCTGAGCTCTCGAAAACCTCTCAGTCTTTGTTGTTTGTGAATACTATAAATATTCTTGGGCCAATAAAATCATAGATTTAATTGATTTTGTCTTCAATGATTAAATCCTCGTTTATTTCAAGTTTGCTCACTAAGTACAATTTGTTTACAAGTACATATCATAAGGACATGCCATATGGAATTTTGATAAGCGATACCAAAATCAAGTTTCGTTCTAATTTTGTAAGAGAAAGTGTCCTTAATATTTAATTATATTACATATTTTCTCATGTATGTATTATCTCACCTCTTAAAAAAAATAGCTAAAGAACTGGCTAAAGTCACTTTATATTTCCTTTTACTACTTTTTGGAACTGCATTTTGTAATTTATGTATTTCAAATAAAATTTCAAGTTTTAATAAGTAACTAAAATTGCATTAAACCTGTATACTCAGCGAATTTCAAATGTTAATTCACTACCTTATGAAGCCACTTCCCAATTTTCATTAAAACATATTCATAAACAATTGAGTTATGACTTTTAATTTAGTCTCCGTAAGAAAAACATTATGACTGAGTATGCAGATTTGCTACATAAAGGACCACAAAAATCGAATTGTAATGTAAATACCAATGGATCACCACTAGATAAAGTAACATACCAAGCTTTACCAATTTATGTTCATAAACAAGCAAGATATCACAAGTTTATTATCTCTCATAATAATAACATTATAGCTGCTGAGTACGCAGGTTTGGAGGTATGGGGACCACAGAAATGGGGATTTTATGTAAATTTCAGTAAACCCAACCACATGATGCCATACCAAGTTTCATTAGAATATGTTTATTAAAAAGCAAGATTTGAAATATTACTTATTCTCCATAAGATTAACATTGGACAACGTACTGTGTTTAGCACTTTTAATATCTCGGTAACCAATTAGCGTAGAGCAATGATCAAAATATCAAATAGTTTGTTTTTTAAGCTACATTTTATGGTGTAAACCAAAATTTTAGATTAAAAATAATTACGTGAAGCAAGTTAAAAAAAACATTTTTGGTGTACAAAATCCTCCCAAAATCCACCTTAAAATAGAGCGACATGTCTTGTTCTCGAAATCATGAAAATAAGTGCTGCCTTACACGTTTATACCAAATTTCATCAATAGAAGACAATTTTTACGAAAGTTATCGTGCCTACGGACACGTATATATGAATTTGAACGAAAGGTGTTTTTGGCATCTGGGGGGCTCAAAACGAAAAGTTATCATAGGCCCGGGCCTAGGTATTACCATTCCGACTACGGTAATAGCTTCTTCCCTATAGGAAAAACTCGCTAAAAGGGACATTGGGCTATAAATAACAACTAGAATGACCTTAACAACGCCTAAAAGAGGCAAATGAGCTATAAAAACCTGATAATCAGTTGGGTAAAGTGGTGAAATATTACTCTAAGTCATCTAAACAAACAAAATTGCCTTCGCCGAGCAAAGTTCGGCCTCCTAGGTACTCCTAGATATTATTTATACGCTACAAGGAAACTTTAAGTTAAGTTAAGTAAACAGTAAGGATTTTTTGTTATAACATTTACCCTCACATATTTTACACTTAAACGTGCGTCTAGGTGTGCAGATGTGCAAACTGGCCTTAGATTTTCGATTTAAATCATAGAAATCGAAAATATTGCAAACATCTGAAAGAATGTAACATTTCCAATTTCCAATTAAAAATACCCAGATATATTTTTGTTTTCCACGCAATGTAATTGCAGTTGTTAATACATTATGGTCAGGTAATCAACAAGAACAAATCTATCTGTAAATATAATATGTTTTCCTTTATTTACACCTGCCTGAAAGTTTGTTTTTGCCCATACGATTAACTTGGATAATCTATATATATATATATATATTATCAATACACTAATTCAAACTTTGTAAACAAAAGGCTTATCTTTTTTTAAAACTTACCCCCTCATACTATAATCCAAAACGTGCGTCTAGGTGTGAAAAGGTGCAAACTGTCATGAGTTTTTCGAATTACGTCATAGAACTCGAAAATATTGCAAAAAACTGAAAGTATGTAACATTTACAATTTCCGATTAAAAACCCCAGATGTTTCGTTTGTTTTTCCACCGAAGTAATTGCGGCTGTTAATTCATGATGGACACGTAATCAGAAAGAATACATCCATCTACATAAATATAACTTTTCTTAATTTCTACCGCCCTGAGAGTTTGGTTTTAGCTCACACGATTAACATTGAGAATCTGTTTACTGGAATTGCAGCTGTGAATATAATTCAACTTATACTTAAAAAAGTGTAACAGAAACGAACGAACAATTTGTTGACAGCGACAGTGAAATCCATACAACTTATGTAGTTTTTAATCAGAGTTTGCAAACAATGCATTTAAATTTAATTAATATGACTATTTTTTATACTTATTTTAATTTTTCCTTTACTTATCTTCCATTTATTTGTTTTAAAATTGAATTTAATTGCTTATAAAAACAAAGTTTGAAATTTAATATCTGTGCGAAATCACACAGGTTCACCAAGTATACATTTATTCATTCAGAAAATTATTGTTGTACTTAGAGCTAATACATTTACCATTTAGTTGGTAATGTATTCTCAATGACAGATAAAATGACTTTGATGGAAAGTAATTGATGTGATTAGGAAAACTTAGAACCAACAAACTCTGAAACAAAGAGCTCTCAGTGTTAACGAAGATATTTTAAATTGATTTCAATTTTGCCTTCTTTTGATAATAGCATTAATAAGTTAAATAACTGAAATGATCAATACGAAATTTATTAATATTAATATAATTAGATAAATCGATCATATAATTTATTGCTATTATTACAGCCTTAGAGATATTTGACATTTCATGTTTGTGTGGGACTCCTAAAATATATGTCTAATTTGTTTCTATTCGGTAAATACGTATGGCTACATTATATTTTGTCAACAAGAAAATAGTATTTGCTGTCTGGCCTGAGAAAAGTTAAAGGCAGACTTAGTTTTAATACCCACAAATACGAGTGGTTAAATATACATAGAATGATATATCTTAGACATTCGTCTCAACTTGTCAAATGTTAGGACTCTGTGGTTTGAGAGATTTTAACGATCATGGTCCATGAAGATGTAACTTCTAATGCCTGTAACAACTAATTTAAAAGTTTTTTATCAGCCTTATTTCGTTTCGAATCACAATTAACACTCTTCAAAGTACACAAAATGGGCTTAGTGGAAGAAGAAGGTATTTTTAACTGTTCGAATATATTAGGTATGTAAAATCATCTCTTGTTTAAGACTTGGGGAAAACATTTTTGGATCGTCAAAGACAAGGGAGAACACTTGTATTAAACCAATAGAAAGTGATAAACGCAATACTCTTAAGTGGATATAGTTGGAATAAACGAACATAAAATAGTTTCATCGAATAAAGTAATTAATATTTGTATAGTTTGTATCAATCATATTCGTTTCAAAACCGGATTTGTAATTATCTATGTACACAAAGAACGCATCTACACTTATGTACACTAGGCTTATAGGAAGAAGAAAGTATTCATAACTGTGTAGAGATTTAAAGAAGTATATAAAACATCTCTTGTTTATATTTATTCCGACACTACATTACAAAGGAATATTGCATTTAAAAACCCCTACACATAGTATTAAAAAAAACTGATGAAAACATTTTTGGATTGTAAAAGTCAACAAAAGAAAAAACCACTTTCCTTATTTTAATAGAACGTTACAAATGTATTACTCTATGGTTGACAAAATAATCCAACATAAAAGCGTTTTCTCGAATAAAGTGTTTAATATTTGTAATCGTAAATAATTACTTTAATAAAAATTAAACGGGTCAGGCAAAATGATTGCTCCGACACATGCAGGGGAAGACAAACCGACATCAAAGTTACTATATAATTGTGGCAGGTCTGTAATTGAAGTCTGATTGCATAAAACGAAGTGAGTGATGCAGTCCAAGCGGAATCAAATCTTTGATTCGTTGCGAGGTTTAAATTGCAGCACTCGCTTTTTCACTTCTAGAATGAACGTTGCAAATGTTTTTATAATAGAAATTATGTTTTGATGTGTTGGTTTTAGTTCAAAATCCATCCACAAAGTAACCGATTGTTATCTATACTTATATAAGGCAAAGCCCACCCTCCCTGACTCAATCATCACGAATTCTCCTACTTACCTTTTACCTAGAGAGTTGAAATTGTGAAAACTTATTCTTTAGGCATAACATTAGAAAACTAAATGGTTTTCATCCTAATCCTTAGGGCTCCGCCAGAGACCTCGAAAAAGTTCCCATGTATTATAGACATTAATGTTTGTTTGAGCTGATGAAAATACAATCACCTGATCTTGAATCAGTAGTTCCACGGGATAACCACAAAATGCAACACACACAACAGTCATAGTTTGTATAGAACATTAACGGGGCGAAGCCTGCGGGTAACAGCTAGTTCATAATACAACTCCCTTGATAAGATAACTCCATTCTTTTGCAATATTAAGAAGAATTATCACAGATTGTGTGGTAATTAGTTTTTATTTCTTTGATATATAATAAATGGTGACTTTCAATATATTTATTCGGTGTTTTGCTAGAAATGTAATTAAACACTATATTTATAAAAAAAATACAAATCTTACAGAATGACTTAATAACGTTAAACCGACGATATAAGACGTGTTCAAATATTCGTACACTTTGTCAAATATGTTAAATATGTTAATTTTCATTATGAATGTAAACTATTATTAGTGTATTTCCTTTGGAGAGTCAACTATTAGCATGACCCGCACGGTGAAACTTAAGCCCGGGACAACCATAGAAGTTCCTAACGTGACCCCCTGAACACGTTTTGGGGGTCGTTCAAAATTGTATATATATATATATGTATATATATATAGACATTTATATATGTGTTTGCACTCTAGTGGTCACACATTCCGAGTTTTTGGGCTCAAAAAGTGTCAGAAGAGCCCCGTATGTAAAATTAATGCATATAATAAGATGGTAATTAGTGAAGCAAAAGTTTTGAGCCCTCTCTCGTCATTCTAGCATAAACAATTATCGATTTATTAAAGAAAATGTGTTTCGACTAACCACAGTACGTTGTCTCGTGTGGGTTTACACTACAAAAGTCTGCTACTCCTTTTTTAGAGTATTTTTGTCATCTCCAGCAACCTCACGCCTACTTTCAAGCCAGACTGGACCTTCTCCTAACATTATAATGCGCAAAATTGTATTCCCAGCTTTGCAGGTAAATGAAACCAGGAGCATCGGAACAGCCAAGAAATAAATGTTTTCAGATTTCATTCAAAATTTGAATACATGTATGTTTTTACACTGATTTTGAGTTTTAAAAGTTTTTACATGGAAATTCACTTCCCTCACGTCAGCGTGCTGCGTGCGAACTTATTTTAAAGCTGCAAAGTATATTAGTAAAGACACAATGATAAATAAATCTTAATGCTAAGTATATTGGCTCGTCCTTTGAATACTAAAACATTAAGAAGCATGTTATAGTTATGGAATTTAAAATTCCGTATATTAAATAATACGAAATAAAAGTAGACCACTGATTGTACAATTTTAAAAGTATTTCAATTTACAGCCTGACAATTCACGACTTTATAGAAACAGCAGTTTACTACTTGTATGTAGTAAAACAAATTACAAAAAAGCTTAAATTTCGCATAAATTTGCTATTTTTAAAAGTCTTTGGATCAGAAAAATTATTTTTTGAAATAAACCAAACTAAAAGATTTTAGATTGCAAGTAAGATTAAATTAAATTTAGGCTCTAGTAAAATATCAATAAATCAGCAGATTTTTAACGTAGGTTTTAAATAACAAAATTCTGAATTCCGTTCACGTCCTCTAGTCACGTGACCTACCGTGCATGATTTACACTAAATGTTGTCCTGATGTAAAAACTGCCATTGAAACTTTGTGATTCAAGTACATGTTTTATTATTGTTCATGTGCCTTTTAATCCGTCCCTACAAATTTGCAGCTACTGTGATTTCAAAACTTACAATACCCGTAGTTACTCCTTCAAAATATAGATTTTTTGTTGGTTATATTTAAACAGGATGAATAAAATACGTCTTACAACACTGTAAAGTATATTTACACTTGTACTGTACTTACATACATGACGGTAAAATATGCACTAAAGATGGTCAAGGCCTTGCATATTTAACAGTCATGTATATAAGTACAGTATAAGTGTAAATATACTTTATGGTGTTGTAAGACGTGTTTTATTTATCCTGTTCAGTTGTAACAACACGTATCATATTAATATAGAAATTATTTAGTTATTTTATTAGTTTTAATATGTTAATATAATTTATTTTATTCGTGGTTAGACTCCGAAGCTGATGAGATAATCTAAATAAATGTTACAGTACTTTAGGTTTTAGCATTTTCAATCTGTAACAGGACAAGCAATCTTCAGGACTCATTGAAACACAACCTGAAAATAGAAGTATACCTTCTGAAACCGTGGTCGTCGTACTGTAATCTATACTTAGATACAATTGGCATACCATGACCTCCTCTTCGAACAGTTTATGTAAGAACTAGTGTAGTTACAATCGTACTTTTTATATTAAAGTTTACGTATTTTATATTTAGAAAACGTTTCATACACAAAGTAAATACTAATAACTGCTGAGGAAATAAAACCATCTGATAATTATTCCTTCCCTCTTTCTACAATCACAGAATAGCTTACATGTTACAGTGAACACATAAATCGGTTGTTTTAAAAGAATATGTGTTGGTATACTTTAACCTACCGTGATATTGATGTTAACCAATTGCATGAACAGACAGTGTATGAAATAATTAGAGCAAGTGGACTGTAAAAACATGAAAAGATAAAACTGTAAGAAAGTACATGCGGTTTATTCAATGAAAAGCAGAAGGTAAAGTAAAAAAAATGTAAATAATAAAGTTTTAAATCAGTAATCAGCTGATACATTATTTGCACTGGAAACATTACACATATTGTTGAACTAAAGATAGGTGATAAGGAAATTATAATAAAGAGCACGTACAAACAGTAAAATTATTTAAATGAAGCAAGTATTTTTGCTTTTTATAGCGATCGAGCCAAACGTAACACAGTGGTTCGGTTGGTATGTATTAGTTGCTTTGTTTTATGTAAAGGTAATTTATTTACTAAACCCATTAACAAGTCACGGTTGTTTAAGAACTCTTCTTATCAAGTCCTCCCACAAAAGTTAAGTGGAAATACTACACTTTTACAATTCTTAACACAAATCCTACTCCAATTTTCTCGGAGAATATATGGTGATGTTGGCTTCTGCTCTGAATGGCCTTGTTACTGATATTCTGGTTTTTATATTAAAAGACCAGTAGAATATTGTTGCGATGATGTTTGTAGTGTAAATTGAAAGTGGAGTGAAATCTTATAGCAGTGAAGGTTATCAGAGTTCCTTATGTTATTTATTGATCGCTCCTTGTATAGTTACAAATTTCCAGCTCATGTTATAGAAGCATATAAAATTAATATTTCAAACTGTTTATGGCAGATAAATATAATCCTCTCACTTGAAGCACGCTATTAGAAGATGTGCTAAGATACATATCTCTAATACCGTTTTTTTGTATACGTACAGCCTGTAAGATAAAAACTAGTGATGGTGTATATCAAAACCTACTGAGAAGAAGAAGTTGATTGGAGGTTACCAAACTGCATGTATGTAAATAGTTATTGGTCAAAATAATAAATGGGTTTTTTTCTAGACATAAAAATATACTATTTTATATTTTTGGGATATTTTACTATTACAACGCTCTATAACACTGGTTTAAAATTAAAATTATTATATTTTAGCTTATGAAACCAAATGTTTACAAAATTTAACAGGTTATTGTCTAAGAATTTTGTTGTAGAGGGCACTAAGTGCATATCAAGTAATATTGCATGATATTCGTCGGTCAATGATATTTCCAAGTTTTAATAATTGGATGGCTGGGAATATTACTAGAGATAAAATTAATCTCTATTTGGTAAGCAATGAAGGTTAGAAGGGAAGTTAAGTTCTTAAAGATTGTATCTAAGCTTAAAAGTTGTATTAATACAGTGAAACTTAAAAAGATAGCATTACAGTGTCTATTGTATTTTTATACTATTATAGTCTCTGTATTTTAACAGCAAATAAAATAATATAAAAAATGTAATCAAAAACCAAATATAAAATATAATCATTAGATATTATACTTAAATCAGAAAATTTTGTAAACTATTGTAAATATAGTTGATAATAGGATTCATTTTTTTGTATTCCCGCGATCAATTATGTCTGCTGATCACTTAGGATTAGTAGTGGGGCATTGTAGGTTTTGGCTCACTTGATTGACAGCTTCCGGTCACGTGACCGGAAGCGCTGAGTCATTAAACACGTCATCTGAGGCTGAGCCAGTGACGAAGGTGGTTTTGTGACGTAATGAGGGAAAGTTTAAAGGTCAAGGTCACGAGGAGGTTATTTAAAAAAAGTACTACCTCGCACGCGTAAAATCCGATTGTGATTCGATAGTTTTCATTCGATAAAAATATCGAATGAAAAAATCGAATGAAGCAATCGAATGATACGAGTGCGAGGTAGTACTGTTTCATTTATTACTTTAATGTTTACATTTTATTTTATTTACAAGAAGTTATGTTTACAATAATTTATGTTTACAATAGTTCCCCGTTGTTCGTCGTCATCGATGTTGTTGTTCCGGAGTCGCGGCCATCACTTGGTTTCCTGATGAAAGGCGGTAGATACTTTGATACCTGCGCAGAGTCTATGTTGTTTGTTGCGATCAGTTCTAAAGATAAACTGTAGCCATTCGCTAGGAGAAGTCTTAACTCTTCTTTAAAAACCTCCAGGTCCGTAGAAGTTGATATATAAATAGAGTCATAATAAATACATCGAATCTTGAGTGACATGACAATATTATTTTGTGAAGAGCGCGGAGAGAGGATGATGTTCACCGGTCGAGAGCTGGAGGTGTACTGACTATTCACAAGCTAGCGTTGTAGTCGTACTAAATGGTGGGGGTAAAAGTGTGGTGGGGTGGAGCAGATGGCGGACGGCAGATGGCAGGCGGCAGATGGCAGGTGGCAGGTGGCAGGTGGCAAGTGCGCGGCAGATGGCAGATGGCGCGGGGAGGAAGACTTTGAATAAAATATCCATTAGTTAAAACCCATCAAAGTATTTGTGGATCCATGTGCACCAAGCAAAAGTTGGACTGCTCGTCGAAGTTCTTCCTCTAGTTTGGTAACCAGCCGAAAATCCGCTTCCATTTCATCCTCCTGCTCTGGACATTTAGGGTGCGCACACCACCTTTTGCAGGCATAATCATACGCGTCCTTATATTCCTCCAGGACATGTTCATATGTCCTAGGCTGCTGGGATGTAGTTTGCATCGCCGCTCCTTGCTCAACCTCGGTAGCCTCAAGAGTTGCTACCAACTCCTTCTCACTAATCACATCTCCCCAAATATTGTTATTAACGCTGCTAATGGTGTTGCTTGTTGGCTGCTGGGATGTAGTTTGCTCAACCTCGGTAGCGTCAAGAGTTGCTATCAACTCCTCCTCACAAATCGCATCTCCCGAAATATTGTCGTTGACGCTGCTCATGGTGTCGCTTGTTCCAATGTCTGTATAGAAATGCAGCGTTTGAGCGTAGGTTAGGTACTCGACCCTTCCCCCACCACACCACTTCCCCCACCAATTTTTCACATCGCGCACTAACTAGCGTACACGCATTAGTTAGGGTCTGACTCTTACACTGTCAAGACCGTAGCTCCTTAACTGAAAACTTCAATTAATTTGTCCCAACACTGTATGTGTATAAATATTACAGACACTATGATCTAAACTAGTGCATGTTTCCATGTGTTGCTTCTTATGCAGCAGACAACTGGTTAAGAGTGTTCCAACCTTGGCTATTCTACGATGGAACCGCTCACTGTCCGCTAAAAGCGTAGACATTCTATCTTCATCGTCAGAGAAGTAGAAGGTGGTGGCAAGCGGGGTACTGAAGGACACCTTACTCATATTCCTGTAAATTGGGACATGTTCAGACGTTAACACAAACTATATAGGTAGATGTTCATCCGACAAGAGCTGGAAGTATAATGATGTAGCGCTAGCGAGTAGGATAGACACCTATCCCCACCACAACGTTAACTTGTCCTTCAAACAGTTGTTTTTCGCTACGTCAGTGGAGTACTTCACACGATATACTTTCAGCCCAAAATAAAGAAGTTATTTAGGTTTAACCTTCAAAATAGTGTATTTTTGCTGTTGCTGCTATACCCTTGGTTGGATCTGAATTCTGATTGCACCATCTTGTTTGTCTTGCTAAGCCGCGTTAGTAGAGTACCCACATGACATACTTTGGATAAAGTTTACCCCCCCCCCCGATTTGGGGGGGGGTCAATGACCCTTCGATGTCATTGAACCCTTGACGGTAGAGTAGTGACACCTTCAAGGTCAACTGGAGACTAACATAAGTCTCCTGCCTATATAAAGGCGAGGTCCCTAACTTGAAATGCTTAGGGTGGTCCTGAAAAGAACCGTTTGGGTCGTCCTGAAAGAGATGCTTGGGAGGAGAAAAGGTGGAGAAGCTGAGTTTATTTCAAAAGCCAATGATTTCCTCTGCCTTCTTTTCTGACGAAGTACAATGACTTGCCGTGTGGAATTAAAGGAGGTGGTGGTGGAAGAGTCCGCGGCAAATGTATCTTCACGTGACCTTGATTGTGAAAAAATAAATATGCTCCGTCAGTCACCTTTGCCACAAATTCATACTCCGCATTTAGTTTTAGCTGTTTGAATTTCGCTGATACAAAAGTCAAGGGCGTGACTAGCTCATCCTCTCGTATCACCTTGGTCAGCTCCAAGACCTCATCGACGGTAGGCGGTGGAGTCGATGGTCGAGGTGGAGTCGATGGTCGAGGTGGAGTCGAAGGTAGAGGGTCAGCTGTCGAAGTTGAAGGTCTAGACGCAAAGTATAGCGGATGATTTCTGAAATTTGCTTTTATTTTCGATCGAAACGAACTTGGCTTCTTAAACCCACTCCTCTTCTCCACTGTTCTCCTCAAAGACTCCTTCAGGCGACGCAGCTTGTCAGGGGTAACTGGGGACGACATGGTAAAACGTGCTTCCAGTGCTCGAGACAAAGCCAGAATGAGCTTGCCGACGGAGTAACACAGCGAAATGGAGAAGGGGAAACCAGTCACCGTCTGGGAATGCAGCTGGGTATGGAGTAACACAGCGAAATGGAGAAGGGGGAAACCAGTCGTCGTCTGGGAATACAGCTGTGGTCGGGCCGCTTGTCTTAACTGTCACTGACCGCTTGAGGTCAGACAGGTACTAAACCAGTCGTGCAATTAACGCCAATATTCCGCTCTGATACGAGACAGCGGGCAGATAATCCACTCCGTATCGACGGCTACGGTCTTGGGGTCTTGGGGGAACCTTTTATTATATCATATCATTATTTTATTATATTATATTATATCATTTTGTAGATCTCAAAGAGCATAATATTTTGGCTTCACCTTTAAGGGGAACAACATGTTAAGTCACATTGTACAGCTTTTTAAAATAATAGCAAACAGGGGAAAAACCTGATGAGTCCAGCAAAATCACGGGAACAACCTGTCAAGTCCATTTTATTTTGTTACTTACAGTGCTGCTGTCTTTGTTGTATTGGCTAACCTGATGTTGTTTACGGTACGAAACAAGCGTGCAGCTAATTGTTTAGAGGTTAGAGCGTTATTAGTGCCTACTGTTTTAGTGATTTTAGTGATTTTTACACCATGGCAGTGGCTGATAGTGATTGTGAAGGTGAAAGAACGATTAAAATTAAAACGATTAAACGATTAAAATAAAGCTCAAGAGTTTTACACAAACTTACCACATAAATAACTTAATCACCATCAGTATGTAAATAAATTTCAGTTCTTTCTGAATATTTCCTGATTATTTATAATACCTCATCATAATAACAGGGAAAAACTATGTAAGACCAATGGACTTACCATGTTCTTCCCAAGTAAACCATGTACTTAGGCTAATAAAGTTAAAATAATACTGTACATGTTGACAAAAACCTTTTTTAGACTATATGGTTTATATGGTTTCGTCTACCGGGCGACGCGATAAAATCGTACACTTGCACTATTCATAAGCTTTCGTTTCACAGGCTACGGAACAAACTTAATGCGTTTTAGGACCGAAACCACTCATGTTCACGGACCAGACACCCTGGCAGTACTAAAGGGACGATTGGACAAAGGATTAGACAGAGCGGTAAGGCCCGACAGGGTAGGCAACTATTAAAAACTGTAATTCCCCAAAAATCACGTCGCCTGGGAGACGAATGCTTATGAATCTAGGGTTAATAATGAACAAGGCCACAGTTTGATGTAAATTTATAAACAATTTGTGCAATAACTTTAACCCTATAATAGATATAAACATTAAAACAGCTCTCCTGAAAAATCTGTAAAATGTGACTTATCAGTTTTTCCCCTGTGGTCTTCGTCTATAACTGTGAGTATTTTTCCCTTGTATTTTTGGGAGGTTAATTAATAATATGTTCCGGTTATCAGGATTATTGTCTATAACTGTGAGTATTTTCCCTTTGACTTACTGACGGGGACTTGTTAAAATTGGCTTCCTTTCGATGTCATTGTCCGCTTGAGGTCAGACAGGTGGAGCAGGGGGGTTCCCCCACCATTGACCGTCGCCTTTATAAGCGAAAGCAGTCCGCAGTCTCTTCGCAGTTGCTTACCGCCCGCTGTTTGTGTCTAAGCACCAGCGGGTTGCACTCTGCCAGCGTAGGTATGTTAAGTGTGCGTTGGGCCCGACGTGCACTTAACATACCATGCGCATTTGCATGTGCATGTTAAGCACGGTAGTTTGATTGTTAGATTATTGCCTCGTAGTTTGCTAGTAGTATATGTAGTTAGTGTTTGTGTTTGTGTTCGGTGTTGGTTGAAGTGTCTTATTTACTTATAAAATATGTACTTGGGGGTCCCTCATTTTTTTTTGTTGTTGTCTCTGGGGTAAAGTCTCAAAATTTTGTCAAAGTAATTTAATATGTTTCTCAAATAAACCCCCTTCCTTTACAAAAAGGTTCGGCCCTGAAAACCGACCTGTGTCAATACGGTCATGCAAACCGGTTGACATTACCTTTCTTACCTCTCCCGCACGAGAAACTTTTGTGAATATTAAGTCAGTCTTTGTAATATATCTTGGTCAAAACTTTGGTTCTCAGCTGCCTGACGCCCTTTGTATGTGTCTAAGCACCATTTGGTTTCAGGATGATGTTAACCATTGTAACACAGACCTTGATCAGCTTTGGGGTGTTAATAAATAAAAGGTTCCAGTTATCAGGATTATTGCCTATAACTGTGAGTATTTTTCCCTTGTATTTTTGGGAGGTTAATTAATAAAAGGTTCCGGTTATCAGGATTATTGCCTATAACTGTGAGTATTTTCCCTTTGACCTTCTGACGGGACTTGTTAAAACTGTCTTCCTTTAATACAGAGCGGGGAACAGAGCAGTTTATAATTCAAGTGAGAATTACTTACTGCTCTGTTCCCCGTTTTGGTAATTGTTTAGATGACCTTGACCCACTGACGGGACTTGTTAAATCGTCTTCCTTTAATACAGAGCGGGGAACAGAGCAGTTTATAATTCAAGTGACAATTACTTACTGCTCTGTTCCCCGTTTTGGTAATTGTTTAAATGACCTTGAGGATTCGATTTTTTGTATATATATTTGTTATCTTTCTGTTAGTCAAATTAAATTGTTAAGGAAAATATTTAAAAAATGTAGGTTGGTTAGGTGTATATATAAATTTTGTATTAGTGTATTGTATTTGATTTTTTGTTATCTTTGTGTTAGTGTAAATTAAAATGTAAAAGAAAAATAATCAAAAAAATCCAAAAAAATGTAGGTTAGTTAGGTGTAAGAGTTAGATATTTAGATGTAAGTAGGGTTCACTTGATAACGGGAGGAGTTTCCTTACCTCCCGAAACGTAGTGTAGTTTTAAACACTAGAAGCGATAGGTAAAGTCCAAATAAATCAAAAAATAAATTCAAATCCATCGCTATTATGAGTTTCAAAGACCTTGAGGACTTAAGAAAAGTCTTGTTTTGGTAAAATATTATAAGACAACTTTATCTCTCACAACAATATCCACTCTCAAACACTCGCACTCCCCACCACTTGCATTGGGTATAAAAGAGGCTCCCTATCGTTGGCAAAATCATTCTGCTGCTTACACTTCCCAAGCGCAGTTCAGTCTCTAAAATGTCTGACTGTAGGAAACAGACTTTACCGAGGAAGGTTGTGGAGTCTGCACCTGCTCCGCCAGCTTTTTCCATCCTTCGGCAGGCGTTGATGCTGTCAACCATTGTTCCTGAGGAGCCTGCACCACTTTCGATGCCAGCACTTCAGGATAACCCCGTTGCTCCCCCGTCTGTTTATTCTTCAACCATTGTTCCTGAGGAGCCTGCACCACTTTCGATGCCAGCACTTCAGGATAACCCCGTTGCTCCCCCGTCTGATTCTTCTTCATCTTCTTCATCTTCTTCATCTTCTTCATCTTCTTCATCGTCTTCATCTTCTTCATCGTCTTCATCGTCTTCATCTTCTCCGGCTACTTCTCGCCCACCTTCTCCAGCCAGTTCTTCAACAGCACCACCTACTCCATCTTCGTCTTCACCAGCTCCTTCCATTCTGCAGCAGGCGCTGGCAAGCATTCTACCACTGAGGCCGCAGCCAGCTACACCAGTCTGTCCTACACGTCCGTCTGTAATTTGCACAAATCAATCTCCTTCAGAAAAATTCAAACAATTAAAATCGATGAAAAGGATGTGCATACTTCCTGCACAACAATGCAAGTATAATTTCAAAAAAGGTTCAAATAAAGGTGAACGTTGCGCGAAATGTAGTGCTTTAAATGAAGAGTTGTGCAGTCTTCATTTAAAACAAAAACATAAGGGTAACGTTTCTCGTTCTACAACATTTCCATCAGTGAAACCAACTAAAACTCGGATTAATAGGCTTTCCAAAAACAAACAATACTTCTTTGTCAAAACAATTGTTTTTTTAAAAGTGATGTTAAAATGTGGAGATCAACTCTACATTTTAAGATTGCCTAAAGGCATGGATCATCCTGAAAAACCCTACAAAAAACACTACTTAATCCGAAACATTAAAGGAGCAACTAAGTGGAAAAAATTGTAAAAATAAACAACAAAAAAATATTTCTTTCCAAATTAAATAAAGTATTTTTTCCAAATAAAAAAAATAATGTGGACAACCTATTTACATTTTGCAGCATGTGCTACAAAATGTAAATAGGTTGTCCACATTTTTTTAACGTTACAACGACCTTGACCTACATATCAACTTAGAAAATACTGTACGAAGTCAAAGATATGATTCAAGAGAAAAGAGGGGGGTTAATAGGTATTGGTGGGGGTTAGTGGGTATTTAAGCGAGCGCTTCGAAATATACTTATCAGTCAGCTATGAAGACTTCAGCAAGCACATCCAACTCTGGATCTCTTAAAACCGAGAGAAACAATGAAAGTTCGCGATAATGGAGAGCTAGAATGAACAATGGTTTTCAAAGATTAAAAAACAGCTTGCCATCGGCACATCCGGATGACTCAAAATTTAAAACAATTAACATGGCCATCAAATATATAAAACATCTTGAAGCAAAACTAATTGTACCCCGATCATCTGATAAACCGCTCACCCCTCAACCGTTTGAATCTGTTTTCCTTCAAGAAGATAACTTAGCGGCTGAACATTTCTTCGATGAAGAACATTCAGTGTACAAACAACTTTTCCTTCTTGATGAGGACCAGGACGAGTAATTGTTGTTGTAAATAATTAGTGACTTTTTAAATACAGAGCAGGGAATTGATCAGTTTGTGGTCAAAGTGAGAACTACTTACTGCTCTATTCCCCGTTTTGGTAGTTAGTTCAGGTGACCTTGACCCACTCACAGACTTGGTCAAATTTGCAGGTAGAATAGATATGTTAAATAAAACACCCCTTCCCTACCACCTACCCCCACTTTAATCGGGCAGGTAAGCTGGGGTATTTAAGCGGCCGCTCCAGAGTTTAGTTAGTAGTCAGCTATGGAGAGTCAAGCTGGATCGTCCAAAGTAAACAACGAACCAAGAAATGGGCGAGAGCGGAAAAGGGTTTTAAAATTAAGTGAAGGATACAGTTTGCTACAATCAAAATTGCCATTTCCTAATCAAAAAATGACAAAACTAGAAATTACTACACAGGCTAAAAAATACATTGAAACCCTACAAATGGAATTGGAAAACTCATTAGCTTCACCTCAACTGCCCGAACAACCAATTGCAACCTCAAGTATTAAAGAAATGCTTTTTAATGAAGATTTTGCGATTAAAAAAATTGTTCAAGAAATCCTTTTAGATGAAATTGCGCTTGAACGTTAGGTTAACGAAAACCGAAGACATGTGAAATAAAGAGCGGGGTAATACAGAGCAGGGAAGAGATCAGTTTGCGGTTTGAATAAGAATCACTTACTGCTCTATTCCCTGTTCTGGTGGTATTTTCGGGTGTCCTTGACACACTTACGAGACTTAGAAACCTTGCAGATAGTATACAATTGTTAGATATATTTGATTCTTATAACCTACCCTTCCCTTCACAACCCCCCCATCTTATCCCCCCACCAACTGAATCGGGTATAAAAGAAGGTTTCCCGTCAGTGGTAAAATCATTCTGCTGACAATGAATACATCCGCTGCAACACTAGTAGTAAGCAGAAGAATTGAAAATGCTGATCAGTTGATTTGTTTGAGAAGATTACTACAAAGGTTTCTCGATTATGTGGTTGGTTGCGATTTGTATATGTGGAAGCCTACAAGTCCAGTGTATAATAGTGAAGAGGACGCGTGGAAAACAGACTATCCGGATAATACATTGTTACGAAAAATGATGAATATATTAGCAAGATTACTTAGGCAGGGATGGATCATAAACATTTCATTTGATATCAAACGAAACCTTTGTTAAGCAATAAAAAGGGCCCCCCCCATCTAAATCGAGTATAAAAGGAAAGTACCCAACGGTACTCAAATCAGTCTGTTACTCGGAATCATGTCGCCTAGAGACAACATATTCCCGTCTAAGAAGACTGTACTGGAAATGATACAAAATATTCCAGTCGAAATTATCGAAGACGAGGACGAAGACGATTCGGAAATGGAAGAAGATTCGGAAATGGAAGAAGATCTTTTTAGCAATATTGAACTACTGAGCGATATTTCAGGCAGTGTACCATATTTTGGAGAGATGGAGCGAATCGAGTTTTTGACTGATGATGATGATGATTCAGAGTTTCATCAACAATTGCTTTGTTCGGAGGAAATGGACCTTGTTGATAGTGAAACTCCTACAAGCAGTAATACCGATGGGTTTATTGTATTAGATTTAGTGACAGGGGATTTTACAGTTCGTCGTCGCTTATTCAGTGATATGCCTTCATCATCATCATCATCAACATCATCGTCGGATGAGTCTGATTAAGTTTTTGTTTTCTTCAAATAGTTCACTAATACAGAGCGGGGAATAGATCAGTTTGTGGTTATATTCAGAATCACTTACTGCTCTATTCCCCGTTCTGGCATTATGTTCAGACGACCTTGACCCACTTGAAAGACTTTAAAAGTATAATATAAAAAAGGCAATGCAAATATGTGCTCCCCACCACTTAAAATCTTTCACGTTTTGTTTTAGACGACTGGTATATAAGCGCAATGTTGCGGTTTCGATTATCACTTTGGTTGTGAACGGCTAACATAGAGCATCCACCATGGTCTACCTTCATTCCATCTCTTCCACTGCTGAAGCCGATGTTTTTCTCCAGCGTGTGTATAAACTTCTCACGGATTTTCATCATGTTCGCGTAAATGGAATAGCTCTTCGTGGAACAGAAAAAGTTAAAATACAATTAAAATCAATCCCTCTAGCAAACGTAATTCATCGATTGTTACGAGAAGGATACATTCTGTGCCTTTATTACACGATATCATAAACAGTATTCGAGTGAATTAGTTTCAAATACAGAGCGGGGAATAGAGCAGTTTGTAGTCAAAGTGAGAATTACTTACTGCTCTATTCCCCGTTCTGGCAATGTGATCAAACGACCTTGACCCACTAAATTGGGTATAAATTGAGAGGTAATTGCAGTATTTTTCATTATTGCGTTGACCCTTGTGGGGATCACACCTACATTATGCATCGCTGCGATATTTGTAAGAATTCATTTAAGGACGAATTTCTTTTAATAATTCATAAAGAACTAAAACATAACAACAACCAAGATGAAGAATATGAAGAAGAAGAATTGAAAGAAATAGATCAAATGTTAGCTCAACACCAACATTCCAGACCAAGTGTTATTCAATATGCACAATCAACACCATCAACATCGACTTCTACCTCTGCTCTGTCTACACTTCACAGTCCTTCAACAACAACAGCTGCATCGACCTCTACGCCTGCTCAATCTACGCTTCACCGTCCTTCAACATAAACAGCAGTAAATGTGGAACTACACGCTCAAGCACTACCTGGTAAAGTAGTAACACATTTTAAAATTGACAATGTAAAATTACAACTTGAAAACTTTTTAAATAACGCCAAAGGATTAGCAATCGAAACACTAAAGAATGAACAAAAAATATTAAATTTTATTAAATTTGGATTTTTACTAGATGCTGTGTTCACTAACATTCAAAACGAAAGATCACCAAGAGGATTCATGACAAAAAACCGAACCATCATGACCGCGTCAGATATTGAAAAGATTGTAACAGAATGTTTTGAGGAACTTTTGACAAAAATACAAGAACACGAAGGAAGAGGATCTGGATGGAGTTTGTTGAGCATCACAGGGCTAGACTTAAGAGTGCACAAACACGGTTATGGAATCCGTGGCAGTAGCTATATCCCTTTACCAAAAAAGATTAGTGATACCAAATCCTGCATCAACGTACAAAATCAAGATACTGAATGTTTTAAATATGCCATGTTGGTCAAATATGTAACAGACAATCCAATAAGACCAAGTCAAAAATATGAAGAAGTACAACATAGATATAATTTTCAAGGGATGACTTACCCTGTTGCTATAACAGACATTTCAAAATTTGAAAAACAAAATCCTTCAGCTTCTGTCAACCTATTTGGATTGGATTCATCAAACAATGTGTACCCCTTGCGTATAACATCAAATGAGCGCAGAAATCATACGGATTTGCTATTGATCACTAAGGGGGACATATCCCACTATGTCTACATTAAAAAGTTTGAAGCTCTTGTTTCTAAACAATTATCTAAACATGAAGAAAAGAAAACAATTTGTAAAAGATGTTTTTGTCATGTAAACAAAGAATTAAGAAGAGGAGGTTCAGAATGGTTAGTAGAACATCAAAGGTTATGTAGTGGAAACTATGAGGTAAGAATTAAATTGCCACATCCCAGCAGAGCGCAGATAAAATTTGACAAAGTAAATCAACAATACCCTGTTCCATTTGTTGTGTACGCGGATTTCGATGCATCTTTACTTCCAATTGAACAACAAGAAGAGGATAGCACAAAAATAAGCAAATATCAAAAACATGCACCAAACAGTTATTGTATACTAACAAAATCCACGCTGTCTGAAGAACATCTTCAAGAATTTGGACTATCATCTGCTCCGAAGATTTATCGTGGTGAACAAGCAGCGAAACACTTTGTAGATGAGTTGTATTACATTGCCTCTAAGGTGGAAGAAATCTACAAAATTAAAATACCGATGCAACCTATGGATGAGCACCAACTTCAACATCACAATTTCGCAACAACATGTTATCTGTGTAACAACCTATTTACACCAGATAACGTTAAAGTTCGTGATCACGACCATCTTACAAGATTCTACAGAGGTGCAGCCTGTAACGCTTGCAACTTGAATTACAAACTTCCATCTTTTATACCCGTTGTTCTACATAACCTTAGTGGATATGACTCTCACTTTATAATTCCCGAATTGGGAAGAGATGATGGGGCGATAGATGTTTTGGCAACAACAATGGAAAAATTTATAAGCTTCTCTAAAAAGGTTGGCAAAATAAAACTTAGGTTTATTGATTCGTTTAGATTTATGCTTTCTAGCCTAATGAAATTAACTGATAATTTAAAAAGAGAAGATCTGATAGAAACAAGCAAAATTGTAGCCAGTAGTAAAATGGATCTGGTTCTTCGAAAAGGAGTCTTCCCCTACGATTACATCGATGGACTTCATAGATTTAATGAAACAACACTTCCTCCACCAGAACAATTTAACAACAAACTTAATGATTCGGAAATTTCACTTGAAGACTATCAACACGCATGTCGAGTATGGAATGAGTTAAATATGAAGACTTTAGGAGAGTATTCAGACTTTTATGTAAAACTCGACGTAACTCTTCTCTGCGATGTTATGGAAGAATTCCAAAGAACGTGTTTTGCAGCATACGGTTTGGACCCTCTACATTCGTATACATCTCCAGGACTAGCTTGGCAAGCAATGTTGAAGGAAACAAAATGTAAACTTCAGCTGTTAACAGATATAGATATGGTTTTAATGGTTGAGTCGGGTGTTAGAGGTGGATTAACTCAAAGCGTAACGAGACATGTTAAAGCCAACAACAAATATCTACCTGACTATGATCAAGAGAAACCTTCAACGTACTTGGGATATTTCGACGCGAATAATCTGTATGGATGGGCCATGTCGAACCCACTTCCATTTGACAACTTTAAATGGATTGATCCCGACTGTATTGGCGATATTTCACAAATTCCAAAACATGGAGATACCGGATATATTTTGGATTGCGACTTTGAATATCCAGAACATTTACACGATCTTCATTATGACCTTCCACTCCTTGCAAGAACGGAAATTTCACCAACTGGAAAACACCCCAAATTAATGATGACCCTTAACAATAAACAACGATACGTAGCTCACTATTGGGTTGTTCAACAAGCTATCGAATTAGGTTTACGTCCTACTAAAATTAATAGAGCTGTGGAATTTTCCCAATCGTGCTGGTTGAAACCGTACATAGACTCGAATACTACCAGAAGAGCAGCCGCTACATCAGCCTTTCAAAAAGACTTTTTTAAATTAATGAACAATGCAATATTCGGTAAAACATTGGAAATCAAAAGAAGACATAAAAATTTTAAACTTGTTACAGATCCGAACAAACTACAGAAACTCGTACAACAGCCAAACTTTGGAACATCTATAATTATTAACGAAAATCTTGTAGCTGTATCTATGAAGAAAACAAGTGTGAAGATGGATCGTCCTTTGTATATAGGTATGTAAATCCTGGATATCTCCAAGACTCATATGTACGATTTTCATTACAAAAAGATGGTCACCTTTTATGGACGAGAAAAAATCGGCATCTCCTACATGGATACAAACGCTTTTATATATTGGATAATTACTAACGATATGTATGAAGACCTTCGGACATTTGATTACAAAAACGATTTTGACTTTTCCGACTATCCAAAAGATCATCCAAACTACGACAATGACAGAAACAAAAAAGTGCTTGGCAAATTTAAAGATGAAGCCAATGGTGTTATACTTCAAGAAATTGTTGCACTAATGTCAAAATTATATTCTTTACAACTAAATGAAAACCAAGTCATTAAGAAAGCTAAAGGAGTAAAAAGTTTGTATTTAAAGAAGAATGTGCATTTTAATCACTATAAGAAATGTTTATTTGAAGATCAAGATATAACAGCAAAATTCAACACAATCAGAAGTTTCAACCATCAGCTGTACAGCGTGACGGAAGTAAAAAAAGCTCTCTCTTCAAATGATGATAAACGACACATCCTTGCAGACAACATCCACACTCTACCATTCGGCCACTATTCCCTCAACCCTATTGACGAGTAACCCTTTCATCGTCCTACATCCCTTTTCCTTTTCCTTTCCGTATGAAAGGGGGAACACAGCAGTATTTTGCTGTGTTCCCCCTTTTATACATTAGTTTAGAATGACCTTGACCTATATAAGCAGATTTATACAAAAGAATATTTAATACCATATCAGCTGTCTTCGTGAAACCATCATGTCAGACCTGAAGGAGAAGATTATTAATGAACTACACAAACCTGCAAGAATAAAGTTTCCAAGAAGAAATACTGTTATAAAAGGGATAAATGATCTATATCATATAATTGAAATGCGACCGCATAGCAGAATAAACAAAGGATTTAAATATATACTCACAATTATTAATTGTTTTACAAAAGTTGCAGACGCTTTGCCTCTAAAGGACAAGACTGGTAAAAGCGTAACACAAGCCATGGAAATAGCCATAAAAAGAGATAAAAACAAAATTAAACATTTACAAACTGATGATGGAACAGAATACTTTAATACAAACTTTGCACAGTTAATGAATAAATATAAAATAAATCATTATTCTACAAATTCAGAGAAAAAAGCAGCTATTGTAGAAAGATTCAATAGAACCTTAAAAGGAGCACTGTATAAACAATTTTCAAAAAGAGGTTCTTACGTATGGTATGATGTTTTACCACAATTAATAAATGATTATAACAACAGGTTTCATAGAACTATTGGTATGAAACCTAACAAAGTAAATAGAAGAAATGCAAAAGATGTATTAAAACGCATAAAGAAAAATACAAAGCCTAAATTAGAAAAAATGCAGCCAAGAAAATTTAATGTAAGTGATAAAGTACGGATTATTAAATATAAGGGAGTGTTTACCAAGAAATACCTTCCCAATTGGACGAATGAAGTTTTTACAGTGTATAAAGTGCAACCGACTGTACCTGAAACGTATATCTTAAAAGATAACAAAGGAGATTTGTTGCAAGGTGCATTTTATGGACATGAAATGTTAAAGTCAACAGTAGGTGATGTATATCTTGTTGAAAAAGTGTTACAAAGAAAAAAGGACGCAGTTAAAGTGCGGTGGTTAGGGTTTAACAAAACTGAGGATTCATGGATACCTATAAAGGACTTGGTGTAATGCAAGCAACTCATTTCATCGTTAACCTTTGAGCAGGATGGAGATTATTCACCATAAAGATCGATTCAATATTAATAACATAGATGATTTAACTGTGGATAACGTTAAGATCAACAATGGTAAACACGGTAGTTTACTTCCAAACACTGTTCGATGTATAGTAAGTGGCCCCTCAAACTGTGGAAAGACCAATGTCGTCTTTAATCTGATCACTAATCCGCAGGGACTAAGGTTTAATAACCTATATATTTTTTCAAAGTCTCTACATCAACCAAAGTATAAATTGCTGGATAAAATCCTATCTGATGTGTCTGATGTTAATTTTTACAAATGTAATGCTAGTGATAGCATTATGCAACCAAACGAAGCGAAACCGTATTCTGTATTTATATTTGACGATGTATCTTGTGAAAATCAGGATACTATTAGAAACTACTTTGTCATGGGAAGACATAATAACATCGACAGCATATATATAGGACAAACTTATAGAAAAATCCCAAAACAACTTATCAGAGATAATGCAAATATTCTAATTGTATTCAAACAAGATGATACTAACCTAAAACATATATATATAACGATCATGTGAATGCGGATATGCCATTTGAAAAGTTTAAAGAGCTTTGCGGAAAAGCATGGGCGGAAAAGTATGGATTTTTGGTTATTATGAAAGATCAAGCTATAAAAGATGGTCGTTATAGAATAGGTTTCGATATATTTGTTTTAATACTCTGATTAGCGGTATTACTGTACAAGTCGTCAAGGTGTGAAGATGGTTAACCAGGAAAAGCTATTAAAGGAAATAAAATCACTTAGTGATTCTATTAGACAAAAAAACTGAGCTTTAAAATCAGGTATAAATGAAAGAGAGCAATTTTTAGAAACAACATTCAAACCTGTTACTGAACCTTTAAAGCGATTAACAGAAAATATGGAAAAGCCTTCAATTCGCTTCGAAGGAGACAAAATGCTACCAATTTCCAAATTTGAAGAAGAATTTCAGAATGATGAAAGTTTTGGCCAGTTACAAACATCTGAAGATAGCGACGAGTATGAAGAAAGCGGAGATATAGAGGATTTAAAGGAAAAGGACATTGCAGAAGATACAAGTACAGAAGATACAAGTGTAGAAGATACAAGAGCAGAAGAAGAGGATATTAACCCATCCAACTTAAGCAAATTAGGCAAGGATATTATGTTTAAAGGAACACTTGGAAGAACATATACGTTAAAAATGTTACACACTGCACATGCTAATCGAAATTATCATACCTATGGAGCTAGTATAGAGGATAAAGGATTAATGATTGGAGATAGCAAGTTAGATATAAACGAAAATGATGATATAGTTATTGGAGATAAGAAATATAAAGGTACGAAAGGTTTGTTTGAACTTATCTTTAAAAATAATCCTGGTAAATATACTAAAAGGGATTTACAATTGTTTAAACATATATTAGAGTATACAAATGCACATAGAAAAAAGTATTCCAAAGACCTACCTATTCATAGAAATCGGTAAATAAAATATACAAGTATTATATCTAGTCTTTTCCCCTCAAAATCAAAAAAAGCTCAAATTAAAAGAAGAGCTTTACCTTCTGCTGAATTAAATGTTTTGCATAAAAAGAGAAAAACAACTGATCCTACCACATCTGGAAGGGGATTATTGAAAAATTTGTATAAAACTAATATAATATATTACAACGATATAAATAAGTTAGTTGATCGAATGAGGTTATTACGTGAAGCTATGGAAGCCGGGCACACTGGTTTAGAAAACGAATCGTTAGCTTTGGTTGATGAACTGCGAAAACATGGAATAATTGTTCGGTAGACGTATATATATATATATATATATATATATATATATATATATATAATAAGAACCTAAACGATAGCGATTCAGTTACATCATGAGTGTGGACAAGTTTGGGCGGTATTCCGAGTTTGGAGTAAAATCTGGATATAGTGAAAAAAGAGCTGGGTTTCCGTTAACACCTGACGGCAACTATAATTTTGAAGGAAAAGTAATTCAAAATGTTGGTGATCCGCTTATGTCGTCTGATGCGGTTACGGTACAGTACATGAAAAAAAGAACCCCAACTGTACACGATGATCATTGGGGGTTTTCCGGTAAAAGGTTAAGCGATATACAATATCCCGTTTATGATGGTGAAGCAGTAAATTTAGCTACTCTAAAATTGTTAACGATATACAAAAGGAATGAAACTGATACAAGCTATGATGTAAAAAAATTAAAATTATCAAATGTAGGTGATTGTGAGCAGGATGGAGACGCTGTAAATAAGAAAATGTTTGATATTGTACACAAGAAATGGACTACGGAATATGAAAAACATTTGGAAAGGTTTGGTGCAGCTCTATTCCATTATATCCATCGGGCTTCAGGAAGAGATGCAGCTTCAGATGTTGACAGTCACAATTATTTAGACTGGAAAAATATACACAATCCAGAGAAACCTAATCAACGAGATAAACCGTCTGAGCCTTCTAAAGTCAAGACATTAGGAAAGGGGGATAAAGTGAATGTGATTAATGAACCAACAGAAAACGATGAAGTTTACATAAGAGAAAAAAGAATTTAAAATACCCATGATAAGGGCTAAAGCATCAGTCATATTCGAGAGACGATACAGAGAGGATGATGGAATCCAATATTACCGCGTGGAGTTTAATATCTCAAGAGCCGAGATTTCCCCAAGGAGTGTTGACAGATGGTTTTGTTCAACGGTTTGATAGATATATGGATTGGGAACAACTTTCCATACACTACCTCTTTACAATGACTATGTTAAGAATTTATTTTCACAGAGTTAACTGGATCCATATTTTACAAAGACAACAGTTTTCAGAAGACTTCCTCGTAGAGATGACATCAAACTTTAATAACTGTTGGGAAGTAATAAGTAAATATCAAAATCTCTCTGAGAATTACATTGACAATTTTAAAGATAAACTAGACTGGGATGTTTTATTCAATTACCAACGATTAAGTGGCAAGTTTCTAAGGGAACATGACAACTATTTAAAGTTTATTCATTTTACCGAAGACAACGATACCATCACTAGCGGAGAAACATCTGGAACATATTCAATTACACCTTACTTCTATTATTACTACTTTTATTTAATATGTCTACATTTAATTAATAAATCCATTTCTATATAATAAATGGATTTTAAACAGTATATAATACAAGAAACCAAAACTGATATTACATTCATTGTAAAACATTTATAGGGTGCACCTACTGATTGTAAGTTTGGCTATAAATAGTCATGTCGAGGGTTAAACGCATCAGTCATAATCGAGAGAGATTACAGAGAGGAAGGGGAATAGCATCAACAGCATTTTCTCTATTGAGTAAACCGGTTGGAGCTATAGTTAACAAGGCAGATTTGATTGATTTGTTACCTGTGGAATTACATTTACGGGGGGGATATCAATATTGTGGTCCTGGAACCAAATTAGAGAAACGTCTTGCTAGAGGAGATCCTGGAATAAATAAGCTCGATCAGGCTTGTAAACAGCACGATATAGCGTATTCCAAATTTGGTGGTACTAAAAATAGATCAATAGCAGATAGAGCACTTGCTGAGAAAGCTTGGTAAAGAGTAAAATCTAGTGACGCGAGTATTGGTGAAAAAGCAGCGTCTTTAGCAGTAACAGCAGCAATGAAAGCAAAACATACGTTTGGAGGAGGAAAGAGAAGAAGGCGTGGGAAAAAACCCGCTAAGAAACAAGGAGGTAATATCAGAAGAAAACGTCGATCTACCAGTGGTAAAGCTAAAAAGAAACCAACAATATGGTCAATGATAAAAAAGGGAGGAGGATTATACCTAAGACCGTATCGTGTGTATTAAATAAGAAAGAGCAATTAATAATTAAAAACAAAGAATTAACCAATGAAGAACTGATTACATATGCTTCTTGTTTGAAAATCCCATTTTTAGAGGAGTATTTATGAAAGATGAATTACCGGTTAAAATGTGGAAAAATGAGACTGGTATTGTAAATTTGGATAATAGTGAAGGATTAGGCACTCATTGGGTGTGTTACAAGAAAATTGGTAAAACCATTAATTATTTCGACAGTTTTGGAGACCTTCCACCACCGAAAGAACTTCAACAATACTTTCGTGCGGCAGAAAATGTTTTTTACAATCATACAAGAAAACAACCTGATGATACATCCATTTGCGGTCATTTATGTTTAGACTTTTAGCTAAAAGTGTTAGTCAACTTTAAGATGTCTTCGTATACAGTGTCATTAACTGGTAACTCATGTACTTTGCGCAGTATTCTGTTTCCAGCGCTACGTTTGCAAAAAGGAAGACTATGGGAAGCCGCATTATTGGATTTAACAACATATAACTCTATTCCAAACGTTAATGAAGAAATTAATAACAAAATACATTATTACAAGACAAAAGATGATAAAGGAAAGTATTCAGCTTTGGAAGAATTCAGTTTACCAACAGGAGCTTATGAAATTGATAATATAAATGAAGCAATACAAAAACATATGGGAAAAGAAAATATAACGATAAAAGGCAATAACAATACAATGAAAGCCGAAATTACGTCTAAGTATTATATTGATTTTAGTCAAGAACATTCAATTGGTAGTTTATTGGGGTTTTCTAAGGAAACAAAAGTATTAGAACCTAATAAAACTCATTCTGGGAATAAAACTGTGACGATTATCAAAGTTAATAGCATAGACATTACATGTAACATTATACAAGGATCCTACAGAGATGGAGAAAATCGTCATATATTACACACATTCTACCCATCAGTTGCACCAGGTTTCAAGATAGTAGAAAAACCTAAAAACCTTGTGTACCTACCGTTAAACACCAGTTTCATTTCAGACATCGTGCTGAACATAGTGGATCAAGACGGAAACCTTATTGACTTTAGAGGAGAAGCTATTACTGTAAGAATACATATAAAATCATCCGCTTAGACAATGGGGTTATCATTTAAAAAGAGAGAGCCAACCAGCAAAGAGGCCAGTAGCTCATCAGCTGTAGAAGGATTAACAAGTGACAACATTCGTTTTCTAGAAGAAATTGGATTAAAGGTCATTAACAATGGATATACTGGATATAGCGCAGGGTCCAACATTCGACGAGACCTTATGGGAAAAGGAATATCACACGCACAACCCTTACGCTTCGTCCAAATTAAACAATAACGATGAAATTAGGATTCCTATACAACAACAAGACATTTATACTCTTCCATGCGAAAGTTATTTATATATTGAAGGAAAAGTAACAAAAACTGATGGTACTGCTGGAACCACTGTTCCGTTCATAAATAATCCTATGGCATTTTTATTTGACGAGATTAGATATGAAATTTCAGGAGTTACAGTCGATTCAACAAAAAAGGTTGCAATTTCCAGTACATTGAAAGGATTAGCGTCTTTAACACCAAATGAGAAGAATCTGTTAGCTGTTGCAGGATGGGTTGCACCAGACAAAAGTAAAATCGCTCCTGACTCTTCGGGAAACTTTGATTTCTACGTACCTTTAAGATTACTCTTAGGATTTGCTGAAGACTACAGAAGAATAATAATAAATGTAAAACAAGAACTAGTTTTATTAAGATCATCAAACGATAATGA
The DNA here is from genome assembly GCA_963675035.1 of Allygus modestus. Taxonomy (NCBI): domain Eukaryota; kingdom Metazoa; phylum Arthropoda; class Insecta; order Hemiptera; family Cicadellidae; genus Allygus; species Allygus modestus. The sequence continues at coordinate 317,751,371 of OY776112.1, forward strand.
TATTGTTAAAGCAGCTGCTGGAACAACTGATGCCAATTTAGACTGGAAATTAACATTAGACAAGACTGTTTGGAGCGTACCACATGTTCGACTAAATGATGAACACAGGATTACATTATTAAGAAAATTAAAATCAGATCGAGACATTGTAATGCCATTCAGAAGCTGGGAGTTTCATGAATACCCCGTTTTACCTACAACACAACGGCATACATGGACTGTAAAAACTTCTACTCATTTGGAAAAAGCGAGATATGTAATATTTGGATTACAAACGAAGAAGAAAAGTATAATAACTGAAAATGCTGGTGAATTTGACCATTGTAAATTAACAAACTGTAAAGTGTTCCTGAATTCACAATTCTTTCCCTACGACAACTTTAATATTTCTTTTGATAAAAAAAGGTACAGTGTTTTATACGATATGTACGCTAGGTTCCAAAATTCATATTACGGCAAAACAAATACACCTCTACTATCTCCCGTACAGTTTGAATCGAAAGCTCCGATTGTTGTAATTGATTGTTCCAAACAAAATGAATCTGTAAAATCGTCTAGTGTTGATATAAAAATAGAAATGGAATTTCAAGAAAACGTACCTGCAAATACGTCTGCGTATTGTTTAATTTTGCACGATAAAATTGTTACATACACACCGTTGACCGGTATTGTAAAGACAGTATTGTAAAACGTTGTACCACCACCGGCACCGCCACTGTCGCTAACCTATAAATAGCGGAGCAACAATGCAGGTCTTCAGTTGATCGTCTATCGTCGCATGGGTAACATCTTCTACAAAATAAGTTCTCCATCTGTTGTACAAGGTGATGCAGAGGTAGCACCGTTATTGGAACGTGATAATACTAGTGAAGCAGAAATCATCAAGGAAATAACTGCATTTTTAAAGTTTGGTAAAAGAGATAGAGAGGAGGAAATTAATGCAGACCCATCAAAGGTAGTACCAAAGAGGAAGAAGAAAGTTGAAGAAAATATTCCTCCTCACATTTTAACTGAAGTTTTTCTGCGAATCTTTTACCCCATCTCAGCATGCATCAGTAAAAGTGTACCAGTTGGATTGATGAAATCATTGGATTATTCCCCTACAGTAATACTACACCATGGAACAAAAAATGTTTTATTTTCGCAAAATGCTTAAGAGTCATTTTTGAAACATGTACATTTAATAGAATGTTATTTAACTAACAGTTTGTGTGGAAGGAAAACACATATTCGACTTTTGGATTAAGACAATGAAATCGATATTGTTAAACATCGCGGACAACTACAAGTGCGAATTAGAGACTTGACTCAACATGAAAATAAGATTCTACTGTCACGTGAAGAATTCTACGTTTTAAACTACGCAACAGAACCTATTACAAGGTACATGAGACAGTTGGTATTTGCAAGCGCTATTATTAAAGAATATTTGGTCGATACTTTGGAAAAACAACCTGATAGCACCATCGTGTACGGACCTGTGGATACATCTATTTTTAATAGAATACCTCATGAAGTTTGCATGTGGAGAAAGTTGAAGGATTTTGAACCACTTGTAGAAATCGCTACAGAAGCTACAGAAGAAACAACACAGGAAGAAAAACGGAGAAACAAGAAGAAGAAGAAAACGATACACAAGAAGAAAAAGTTAAAAAAGACTAAAGTTTGTCTTAGTAAAGAACACACGTGGGGTAGGCCTATTGGGGACGGTGCCCACGTTAAATATACACCAACGCGCCTGCAACTGTACGGCCTGGTATTTAACCTACCGTGGTGTGGAAAACAGTTTAGTTGATCGCTAGGTGCCATGATGAGCGGAGGGGATGAAGAAGTGAGTGTAAAGCCTTGTGTAATAGAATTTCAAGCATTTCGAAATAATGATGATAGGTTTATTATCAAGGAATTAGTAATTTTAGACTTGCTTGCATTTGTAGCCTACCCATTCACGTTTGAAGCTCCTTTTTCTTTTAACAAACTTAACACCAAAGCAAAAAGTACAAACAAATGGATAACAAACTACTTTCATCACATAAATTGGTATGAAGGATTTATAAGCTACAGTAATCTGCACAGTATTATGTTTAACTTTTGCAAACAATATTCACATATATACACAAGAGGATTAGAAAAAAAGAACTGGATACAAAAGTACACGCACGGTGATGTTTTCGATATAACTATCAGTAAGGACTTTAACATTAATCTCGGTAATATTTGTGTCGCTGCAAAAGATCTTTAACACGGTCAAACAAACTGTGCATTGTACAACGCATATCGTTTGGCTGCTTACTTGAAACAAACGCAGGAATGTGGTGGGGGTAGTGGAGAACAGAAATGTGGTGGGGGTAGCGGGGCCTATAAATACGAGGAGACAACACCGCTCCAGCACGAGTATTATTCGAGACTCCGAAGAGGCAACATCACAGAAGACACCACCACTGACGAAGATGGCATCACAACAATATCTACAAACATTGGTTGATTAATTCAACACTCACTCAAAATCGAACCTTCTGCTAACTAAAAAATGTTCAGAACTAAAAGAACAAAGACATTACATTATTCATAGCATCAAGAAAGTGGAAACCACACATGGAGAAGCAATTCTAGTATCATTGTGCGAAGGACCTATGACTCCAGGAGATGAGCCGAAGTTTCAAGTATTTCTTCCAAAACGATTTGTTCAACTGCTACAAAATGAAGACTTGCGAGATATTCAACCGGGGACGTTGTATTTGGTATCACACGGTGTAAGCGGCAACAACTCGATGGAACTCACTCTGCACATCATGCATCATTGTACATAATGTCTCTATTTTTATTTCTCTGTTTGTATTTCTAGTCATCAATGTTAGACTTAAGCTTATTGTATTGTAAAATGTTTGTTTAATAAAGAAAAAAAAACAAAAGAAAAAGAAAAAAGAATAAAATTAAAAGAAAAAAAAACAGCAACATAGCAGTATATTATTTTATATACTGCTGTGTTGCTTTTTTTTAAAATTCAAATGGATGACCTTGAACTTTCATTCAGGGTTAACTTATGAAGAGGTATAAAAGAAAGGGAGCAGTGAAGTTAGTCTCAGTCTTGTCTAACACACGCTGCAGCTAACATGTCGGTGCCACCGATGAACAATTTATTTTTCGATAACAATTTGAAGACATATTGTTGCGAGTTACAATGTTTTAAAATATCAGGCGATCAAGTTGACGGGAAAGCTTGTTGTAAGTGCAGGTGTTTCAGCTATTGCATATGTAGATGTAAAACATATCAAATGAACCGACAAGATAAAATACAAGAATTACGGTGACGGCTTGCATTACTTTGGCGGCGAATGGAGTAGCAACCATCTGCCGCGCACTTGCCACCTGCCGCTTACCATCTGCCGCCTGCCATCTGCCATCCGCCATCTGCTCCGCCCCACCACACTTTTACCCCCACCATTTAGTACGATTACAACGCTAGCTTGTGAATAGCCAGTACACCTCCGGCTCTCGACCGGTGAACATCGAGCTGGTCGTCCCGACTGTGTGTTCCCTGCGGTCACATAAATAGGCAAGGAACACACAGTCGGGATGGGCCGATTGGACAAACAAGCGCAGCACTTAAAAACTGCGTCTGACGGCCGCGACTCCGGATCAACAACATCGATGACGACAAACAACGGGGAACTATTGTAAACATAACTTCTTGTAAATAAAAAGAAATGTAAACATTAAAGTAATAAATGAAATAGTACTACCTCGCACTCGTATCATTCGATTGCTTCATTCGATTTTTTTCATTCGATATTTTTATCGAATGAAAACTATCGAATCGCAATCGGATTTTACGCGTGCGAGGTAGTACTTTTTTAAAATAACCTTCTCGTGACCTTGACCTTTAAACTTTCCCTCATTACGTCACAAAACCGCCTACGTCACTGGCTCAGCCTCAGATGACGTGTTTAATGACTCAGCGCTTCCGGTCACGTGACCGGAAGCTGTCAATCAAGTGAGCCAAAACCCACAATGCCCCACATTTATAAATGTATGCTATGTTTATATATTCACCATGTTTTGAACCGTCAGAGTTATGAATCACCCTAATGATCAACTGTTATGAGCAGATAATATTGCACGTTATACAACTTCGATATCTATGTGAGGAAGATTGTGCCCGTACTATTTTATTCTTAACAAGGTATTTTAAATGCAAATCGCTTATTTTACTAGCGATTATTAAGCTTTAAAATAATAATTGGTACTTCAGTATAGTTATTCCAAATAAACGTTTTAAATATTTTTATAAAATATTTTTAATATCTAAAAGTATGATACAAACAAAAATAATTATTGTAGGTTTGTTTCTGCATTCTGTATAAAATAGTGGGTTCAATCTTTTTCTGTTCGACCACCTGATGTCATCATGGCCTCGCTGCTCGGTGATAATGTTGTTTTTCGTCATACTGCTTCAAAACAACTGTTTTTGACGGATGCGTTGAGATTCAAAAGTTCTTCTTTTTAGTCTTTGGATAATAACATATGTTTTGATGATCATTATCGTACTAGTACTAAAAAGATCATTGTTGATGATACTTTTGATTCGAGGTCGTCATAAATCGATTAAAATTCATTCGATTATAAATAATCGAAACATTCATTGTTATTATCGAAACATTCATTGTATTGATATTATTTTTGCGTTCGAACAACTGATTGATTCGAACCACAATGATTGGTTTGAAGTGATCGACTCAACAACCGATAGATATGAATGAACCGAAGTTATGCATGTACAACAGCTGATTGTTTCAAGAGACAAGCTAAAAGAAACATTTGAGGTTATGAAGACACAGTACGTAAATTTTACTTTTGATTTTATTTAAAACTTAAGTTTTTTGGCAGTATGACGAAAAATACAGTTTGTCACTCGGATCAAAAGTGTCTTTTTAATACTCGCTCATTTCCCAGCCTCGGCTTCGCCTCGGCAGTTAAACTGGAGGTCGTATTAAAAAGATCCACTTTTGATCCTAGTCACGAAATATACTATTTTGTACCTCATCTTATTATTATTATTTTACAACGGGGGTAAATACATAACTACTTATGAGCTAACAAGGCTGGTTATAGTTCATGGTTTGGCCTGTCAAAACATTAAGCCTTTGCATTGTCAAAATGTTATGATGGCATAGTATATTTTTAGTTGTCATTTAAAAAGAGGATTACATATTTGACATAATTAGGAACATTTCAGAGCAAAATGAAATCTCGTGATAAGCTAAGAATTTGTATTTATGATGTACGAGTATGTTTATGATGCAGGAGATTTGATAAGTAATAAATGTCAATATAAAGAAATGAAACATGTGTGTTATTGTCCGTAACACTGGAATCCCAGCCTTTTTCATTTACAAGGCAAAATGCATCCAAAATTTAAAATGTATTGGTACAAAGCTTTAAATACAGCTTTACTTCGATGCTTAGCTAAATTGACTTTTATTGTTTATGGTATAAATTTTTCAATAAATATTCGACTCTACAGTGTTTTTTGTTTTTGGTTGAATGTTATACAAAACTAAATTTTTGCTAACTTAATTTACTTTTATCTTAGTTCTAAAGAATAAGATTACTAAAGTAAACTACAATACATGTCCATAATTAACCTAGTGAAAGTTAGCCATGTCTTACAGCCTTTTTAATACAGTTTATAACACAGTTTTAATACCGTGAACTGATGACCTTGAGCTTCTGAAGCTACGTACACTGGATGAGAGAGGACTGCCTTAAATATTCGAGTAAGTTGCCATTGCCAGCTTGTTGTTTTTAAACCTACAGAGACATATAATGACAAACATATTTTATACTAAACAAGAAGTTATTATCATTTACAGATCCAGCAGAATATTAAGATTATCTGTAAACATTTCGCATGTTGTAATAATGTCACGACACATGTTAACCTCCAGCTGTTTTCATGGATGTAATATTTCTAATGTTACACCAACAAATTTTTAGGAAGCCATAACGGAATATCCTGGTAAAAGATTTTGTATTGATTTTAACGGTTGTGTATAAAAATAGTCTAAAACTCATGATTTGCTTCTTAGTGTTGAATTAAATGGAGAACTTCCCTGCATTTTAATTGGAAAGATAAAATAGTTGTGGATGCATCTACATTGTTAAATGAATGTTGTTAGATGTAACAAAACATAGTAATTGAGTTATTCGTTATTTGTTATCATATATGCGTCAGGCTTAGCAACGAATAGAACAACTAAACACAATTCTAAACGTGTTATTAGACTTTTCAAGCTTTTTATAATTTCTTAAGTATTCAATTGGCTATCGTAAAATAATCACGAATGAATGAATGACACTTGCGGTTAATTGTAAGTGTAATTTGATATTAAACACAACTCTATTATTATATAAAATATAATTGTCCAACAATATAAATTGTTAAAAATTAACGGTAATGGCAAATATAAGTTCAGGTTAAAAGAGAGAAAATAATTAATCATTATTAACAAATAATTAATCATTATTATTTATTAACAAAGCTGCCTGTTGGAGCAGCCTATAAAGGATTTCATAATACATATTATAATTAAATGTTCATATTTTGATAATAAATTATTATATTCAGTTTTGAAATCAAAAGTATTTAAATATTTTAATACTATTAATATTTGTATCTATCAGAATAGCAAAATGAAATAACAAGTTTATGACTAAAATAATTGCACACGATAATAATTTCCATTCACACAGCTGAAAAATATTGTTGTTGACGTTCTGTGTTAAGTCTTCAATCAGTAGACCCGCCAGCTAACTTAGTTACTACTTCAACAATATAATTTGGCGGGGCAGACTGCAGAAAGAGTTTCCCTTTTTTGAGCTAATAAATAAATCAGGTTTCAGATTTCATTTGTATAAACAGTTGTTGCAGCAGTAATAATACTAAGCAATTTATTTAATGTTAAATTCTCATGTTCATAATACTTTAAAATGATTCTTTCTCGGTTAAAGACATTGATCCTGCTCATAAAGTAGATTTCCCGTTTATCAGTGAAATGACAAGCTTGCAGATCGGCATCTTAACTTAACCTGCTTACTTCATCATTGTACGTTGTGTGTTAATAAGGTATATTAGTTAATAGCCTGGCAATATTTATCTCACAGCAATAAAGTGGATGTAAAGTGTGTTAAGTAAAACTTAAAAATATTCCTTTCTTCTATATAATAATAACGATATTTTACAGTAAAACATGTAACGTGCTAAACCATGTAACCTGTAACACTTTATTTGAACCAATATTTCCTTTATTCAAGATATTGAAAACCAGTAAACTAATACGACTTCGCTAATAACCTAATACCAGTCCCAACCCTTACCAAGTTTTAATCACGGCGTAACTTTATCCACGAATCGGTTTAGCTTTTCACTACCTACAAACAACCTCTGCATTCACCACTTTTTAAATTCATTTCAAACATCATTTGGTTGGTTATTAAATAAACCAGTAGCTAGCCATTAAAACTTATGTTTTTAATTAATGTTTTTATGTTCTTGGTTAAAAATACAGTTTTTAATAATAACTAAATCAACTTGTATTAAATTTAAAAAACGACTGAATATTCTGTAAAGAACCAATTTTGCAACTAAAATATTAAATCATTCAATAGTTTACTGGTTATTTTATTTTAATAAACTATGTTTTAATCCATTTATTTCCCTAGACGGAAGTAAAAACTCTGTAAAATAAAAACTGTTTCTACTTTAATAAATGTATATTATTATGCACGAAAGTGCCCTTTCATAGTCTTTAAGTGTTATAACTTAACTTATAACTTTGGGGCACTTAAGTTTAACGTACAAAAAGGGGGTTTTATAGAATTATTTGCCAAAAAAGTTGTTTGTTTATATTTAAAGCAATCATTTAAATTAAACTTATTTTATCTGTTTACATTAAAGTAAGCTCAAAATTTAGTAATTTACATTTTGTCTATTCTCAAAAGGCTACGAATGTTTTAAAATTATCAATAAAGTATAATCACTATCCTTTCTTAAGTAAAATAAATAAAATTTAATAACTGGCATTTTGTTAGTTTGAGCTTAATATAGTTGGTCACAGACACTATATGTTTTATTATAAATCGAGAAAGATTCTGAGAACACTATTTGTTTAAAGCAGATGGTGATCAAAAATAGGTTTATATGAAAAATTCCTTGGTCAAATGAAAAAATCCATAACCGATTTTTTTAAAAAAGGTGGGAAAGTGTTCCAAAATCTATATCTCTTAGTGTAAATTTATAAATCTCTTGAACTTACTTGTTGTTTTTGAATAAAATACTATTAAAAGGCCTTTGTCAGTGTAACACAAGGCTAAACTCATTATCTGTTTATCCGACCTTTATATTAAGATTCGTTATTAAAGAAGTTTGAAGTTGTACTGATTGCATTTAAAAAGTTTTAATTTCAACTGTTGTTTTTTTTTAATTAAAGAGATATTCATTACCTTTGGATCTTTGAGTTATATTAAGAAACACTTAAAAATAGGGTACTAGTTGAGCCATGATTACATTTGAGACTCAACGTAATACGGTTCAATTTAACTTTGAACTATATCAAAATACCAGTAACTAAAGTAACCCTAAAGTGCATTTTAAATTATGTTCGACAAACAATTATCAAGACATCCCTATATTTATTTGACCATAGCTTTTATGTTACTGCAGGCCATAAAACCTTTGCTATTCCGAATAAATACAAATAAAATAAAATGCTTTTCTTTGCATTAGTTTTCAACAGCACATTCAAGTCTAGTAACGGACTATGTTTAAGTGAATTTGTTGATGGACTGGTTAGCGAAAATGGGCAATAGATATGCAAGGTAAATTACTATTGCTGATAAACAGAAACTCAGATTGAGCGACTGAAGTGAGAGAAGCGTGTGATTGCGGCAGGTTTGTGATTGATGTATGATTATCTCGAGCAAATTGTACGTTGCGATTTGAGCTTACCCATAACCTCCTTTTGACCGTGGTCTGGGATAAAGGTGGCTTTAAGACACAAACACGCAAATTTATCTCTGAAATAAAACTATTATTGATTTTCCATTTCTTTTATAAAATGTATAATTTGATCAACTTGACGATAATTTTGCTGATAAGCGTTTGTAGGATTATTTAAATTTACTTAATAACCATGCAAACTAAATTGACGTAGCAAGTTATGTTATTTATTAGCCCCAATTATAAAAGAACAATAAAGTTTAAATAAGTCAGTCTGAAATTTAGAACATATTACATTTCCTAAATGAAGTCCATGTCTAGATAATGCGTATATTCAGGAATGCCAACCTCCTTAACCGGAGCCGAGCCTATATAGTGGTTATAAGATACCATCGTTGGCGTCGCATACCTGCCTGACTGCTGTCTTATATTGTGTTGAATGCATTTCAGCCAGTTACTTAATAATATTATGGAATAACTAGCTTAACGGCGGGCTTCATTTAAAACTATAATAAGTAAGATGTAATAAATTCTTAATTGAGGAATATGTAAACAATTATAGTTTAATATATTTCACGTTTTACTAAAGTACAGAAAACTATTATGGGTAACAATAAGTGTTATGGATGTCTTTTAAGGCATTTTACATTTTATATGTAAAAAATTCAAAGGGTTTATATTTTTATAAAATTTGGAACTAAATGTTAAGTTGATTAGATTTTTAAAATTGTAACTTCTTATCATTAAAAATGATACGCTATGTATTTATAACAGGACTTTACATTTTGTAACTAGATCTTATGCCTGATTTAAAAACATAATACATAAAAACATAAAAACACTTATATCAGATTAGCTCTTGAATGTTAACACTCAATAACGATGCCAATTATGATTTTATGGTCTTGAGCCTTGTTTAGGTACCGTTTAATCTTTTTGTTCATAGCTAATAACCATATTAAATATTTGGTTTGAGCGGACATTCCATAGAATAAATAGACGATAATACTTGTTAACTATACCAAAAATATTGGCCGTAAAACCACCTCCCTCTATACGTACTGAAATGTATAACCCGGTAGTTAGCTATGTCATATGTTCAAAATGATGAAGAAATGTGAGAATTTGAGGCCAAGCGTATGATTTATGAGCTACTTAAGCCCCGCCTCAGGCTGTAAGCCACTCGGACCCTAGTTGACCATTAGATCCTCAGGCTTGTGTTTAAATAAGGTCACAGAGGGGTTTTGCCATTTACAGTTATAAAGTTATTCACTGTCCTTTTAAAAATGTACATCATAGAGTGCATAAAAAGGCTAAGCGATGTAATTTAAATCTAAACATTTAGCTATTTCAAAAAAGACAGAGATATTCCTGTATGGGAAACAGCAGTTATATTTAGTACATTTGAATTTAAAGGAGTTAAATAACTTAAAAGATGGGAAACTGTTAAAAGGGGTATCATCACTCTTTACATTTGTGAGTAATTTTAAATTAATAACACATTCTTAAAGTTAGTTTTGATTAATTATAGTTCACACATAACAAATTTTTCTTGGTCATAAAAGATAACTTTTAAAGTCCTTTTCCTGCTTAACTATATTAAGAATAGATTTCCAATTGCTGGTTATATAAAATCACAGGAGTGCATAGGAAAACACAACAGTTTTGCTTTAAAATCCATGGTTAATATAATATGTAGAAAACCCTAATCAGCTCAAATGTAATAAAAACGGAACACTGAAACAAATAAATTGTTAAACAATATTTTTGTAACAGTATATTCTAATACTTTTTAAGTACATCTGCAAATTGAGTAATTGGATAGGCTAGTATAATTTCCCTTGGAAACCTTTAAACATAGACTCTTGGACATTCAAACACAGAAACTTCAAGTACTCTTTGCTAGCGTGTTATTCTTCTTCTTTTTAGCGTGTGTTTCTTGTAAAAGATGAACATTTTTAAAAACTGCGTTAAAATACCTACGCATATTTTTAAAAACTTCCACAGCCAACAATTTCTAAAAAAACTAATTCAAGGACATCTTTTTGATACTGCATACAGGATAACTGTTGGTAAAACAGGTAATTTTTAAAAGTAGCTTTTATCTTAAAACGAAAATAAAAATTAAGTAGTGACTGAATTATGAAAGGATGAATAATTAATTTACGTGTTCTAATGACTTGAATTAAGTTTTCCAATTTACTTATTGTGTATATATTTTAAATATAACGTCTTTAATTTGTCATATTGTAATGCAGTTCTATACCTACTTTTAATAATACGGTGAACCAAGACCAGGATTTCACTTCCAAACCCAAATTTGATATTTCAATGAAAACTTTCTATAACGGGAAACAGTACTGTTATTAAATATACTTTAACCAAAGTATAAGCTTCACGTTGATATTGGTGAACGTATTGTTATGCGACCCCTTTTTTATTCATGTATTTATTACTTAATTTCTTGTCCAATAACATATGTTGGGTGAATTGACTTATTTAAATTGTTTGGGGTCCTAGTCTAAAGTGATACACCTAGCATTTGAGCATGTTTAAAGACAGTTTCGTCACTTTATCATATTCCTTATAGTGTTACAGTAAATCTCTCGAGAAAAAACAATGAAAGAAGAAGATAATCATGTAGACATTTAATGTAAGTCATATTGATAACTAAACTGAATCAGGTATAATTTAACCGAGGGTTAAATCTTGTTATAGTATATTACTTTACCCGTTTATGTTAAGTAATTTTGAATTATCTCTTGTACCGGGTGACTTGTAACTCTCACCAAATATGATTTTGACAATATCAAGAAATGTGTAATGATTATATTAATAAGAGTTTAAAGAGCTCTGACAAATGTCAGTGACAATTACAGACTAAGATTGGATAAGGATATATTGCCTGTAAATTGAGTAAGAGTATTTTGCTAGTGGGATGATTGGACTCCGATGTTTCGTAATATTCTATGAATGATTTACCATACCAACACAAGAAAATAAACTAAAATAATAAATATAAACAAATTAAGTTTAAAATAAACACCTATACGAGAGTAAAATATTACGGTACATCTGGTTTACATCTGGTTGTTGTGGCGTGCTCCGCCTTCCACGTCCAGCCGATGACTGTCGGTGCGGACCCGCTCCCTCTCCCTCGTTCGAGGCGAGGCAAGAGAGAGCGTTGGAGTACCGCGCGGCAGCGCCGACCGGACGAGGGAGCCGGGGGCAAACACACGCCACGTGGAGGTCGCCTGATGGGCTTCCGGCCACAGTACTTTATTTAAAGATTTCAATACAATGCCCACAGGGGCTGCAGGGCTGAACGTCCCTGTCCAGAAGGGTCAATGTATTAGGAACTAACAGAGAAAAAACTAAGGGTTTACAGGGCCCGGAGGGCAACAGGGCTGAAAGTCCCTGACCAGAGGGGTCATATTGTAATTCTAAACAAAAGCGGTCCGTAAAAAAGGGCCGCGGGCCAGGCAAAGTAAAGCGTAGGGTAGCTTAACTCTAGTAGACCAGAACAAACAAATGTGATATAGTTATGAAAGAAATCCGAGCGATTTATCATTGAATAATTGGTAATGTGTACAAGATAATTAAAAGAACAAAGTAGAATGAATATGTAAAACAAGCAAATAAGGCAATTACGCCACATCTGTTTATAGCAATGGTAGGATTCCATTTAAGGTGTTACACAGTACAATAATATAAAGTTGTTTTAAATTGTGTAATCTTAAGAACAAAAGATATTTTTAAAACTGAAAATCTGTGCTGTACTTAACGCATTATAAATTATTGTTGATTTTGAAATAATAATATACAATTTTAAACAAGCGCGTCTATATTGCGCCGTCTCCTTGAGTGAAACCGATCAGCTATTTACAGCTGTGGTGACATATTCTGCTATAAGCTAACGTTGCAGGCAGAAGTTTCGATATTGGAAAGCAGTCACCGGCCACTTAGCCAGTTCCCGCTCATTGACATTATATGGCCGCTTGTCGCCTTCTTGACTGCCCGATTACTTCAAGTGCTTTTGACCATCCGATTCCAATACTAAGCTAAACCACATAAGGATCACTAAGATTCAGTTTGAGCTTATTCTTGTTTAATTTACTTGCGGAGTGTACGTTTATTTTCAATAAACACTTAAAGAACATACGGGGTTGGTTGTTATTTTTAAACAGCTGATACACTTAAATCGGGTTTTATAATAGGTGGCGACCTTCATTGTCGTCTATATTAATTTAACGGAATATTATAGTTACTTTGATTGTAGATTTAATTTGTTTTAAAGCCATGTTAACAACCAAAAAACCTAATTTATTTTAACAACTCCGGACCCAAAAAAAATTCACGTTTTATAATTCATCGTTACTTAGGAAACTCGGCCTTTAACTTGATAACACTAGTTCAATCATTATAGCTAAAATGTTTGTCCTATATATATCATTTGTATTATAAAAATAACCGTCAAAATATCCGATATTATTCAGAGGTAATCTTGTATTTTTTCCATAGACTTTTACCTATGTTAGCTAAGTAATATTTACGCCAATGCAAGAGAACATCGTAACCCTACCTAGGTAAAATCGTTGAAAATAAACTTATATTTTGTATGTTAGGTTAGAGTTTTAAGTGATAACTTAGAAAGCTGTTTGGTAAGGGATGTGTAGGCCAAATAAAGTAACTAACATTTTACAAGTTTATTGAGGTTGAAAATTGTGTTTATGCTTCCGCTTTTCCGCTTTTGAGGTTGAAACTTGGGGTGAGATCGAGAATGACTTGGCAGATGTACAGGGCCTCGGAGGTGCAAGTGCACACATAGAATTGTTTTATGTTTGTAAGTAGCAAACTAAAAACTTAAAAATCATTTTTTTATAAAAGTAAATAAAAGAAAGTATTATTACTGGGTTTAATATTGCTCAGTTTTGTTATCAGGGAATGACTTTGTGGACACCCTGTATTGCTTTAATTAGGTTACTTTAATGCAAACGTGAAACACTCGCTGAAATACACACAACACAATATCAGACAGCAGTGCCAGGCAGGTATACCTCGAAGGTATGTAATAACCACCAGGCCCGGCTCCGGGTTGGCATTCCTGTATTTACTCGTTAACTAGGCTTGGACTTTATTAAGGATCTATTATGTCTGCGCACGTTTTGCATTGACATTAGCGTACTAACTGAGAACTGGCTTATTTATTTCATGCTGCTTAATTAGTTAGTGCGCAATTAAGTTTTAACGTAGTATAGTAAAAACAACAACAGGTAAACGCTGCTTTAAAATATTGAACACGTTATATTGTCATAATACATTTTGGGAGACCCCAAAATCCTACTATTGAGGTGATTGTTAAGTAATACATTTTAATAGCCCCCGCTCCACTTATTTAGACTAATGTCTGATGTAAAAGAATATTTATTTTTTACGTTACACTAATAAATATAAAAGGTGGAGTTTTTCACATATAATACAGGCCAAAGTAAGTTAATTATTGTAAAAAATGCTTGTGTGTGTTATATCTTTCTCAGTGCGGTAAGATAATTAGGAAATTGAATCAATAAACTCGTATTTTCCAGAAAGTTTAATTCTTAAGCAAGTTTTCTTTGATAAAACAATTTTAAAACAATATTAAAAGTATTAATAGTAGCATGGTAATACTATTTTTAAACATAGTTCCAATTCTATCTGTTAGAGCACTTTTGAGTTTAACAATGTTCATAATAACTTATTTGCAGATAAACATAACTTTAATAAGCCATCAAAAGCTTAAAGATATTGACTACTTTACAATTTTATTTCAGCAATATTAATCTGCTGAAGTGAAGAGCGATGAACCCTCGACACGGATAACAAACTAATCACTTTTTGTATTAAAGTTTATATTGTTGGAATTTATTAAGTTCCGATTCTTATTACTGAAATCTATTATTACTAACGTACACGTGCGAGTATAAAATAACCGTAATTCTTACGATAATTAAGAGAAAGCAGGATTTGATCTTACTTTAATTATAAATGTTTTATTTATCGGATCATGCAATTATTTTTGAGATACTTAAAGTATAAATTTATTATCTTATTTGGTTATGTTATCGGAGAATGCGAACAATACTTTAAACAAGTATGTTCTTTCTAGTTATTCAATCTTTCTCAGATCGTGGGGTATGTTTTTTACTTTATATATTGTTCAGGGAACTATTGGCACCTGACCATTGAAAGGGAATTGGAGTGATACTTAATTATTTCAAAGGTATTATACTCGATTTTTAGTAAAGTAAGAAAACACATTTCGCCTTTTAGACGGAAATCTCGACGTGGGGAACGCAATTATTGTTTTACTTTCCTTCCTCTGTCCCTATAATATTCAGAAACTATTGAATAACTTAATAACATGCAAATATTTATTAATTTATATATAATACGAATATACTAAAGCTTTATTTTCAAACTTAATAACTTAATTAAATACGGTAAAAGGGTTTTAAAAATTACTTCCCAATGCACTTTTACGTTTTATTTTTGGTCAATTGAGGTTTCTCACTTAAAATGTTATTTTAAATAATATGATTCCTACAAAATAATAATGCACTATATTTTGTTTAAGTTAAAAAAGATGTACTTACATTATTCTAAACTGTTATCGGTATATTTGGGAGTATATTTGTTCTATCTTTTTTACCTGTTGGTCGTTGTTTTGGAAATCTGTATACTTGTTTTAGAAACTGAATACAAGTTTCTAATCCAACAAATATAAAATCATTAAAACATTCTTTATATTTTGAAGCTTTTTACAGATTAAAGAATCGTTAGACATATATCATAAATATGTTTAATGATGATAAACAATTTTCCAATGCTATTTCAGGTGAAAGAAAATTTATACCCACGTTTCAAATACATTTGAATCAAGCTATTGTTGTTGATTCATCATAGTGTCTATTCCTAAATCAAAGGCATATTCTTAAATTTAATTGTGTATATAAAGCTACAGTAGTTAGAATGAAAAGCAGCTTTTCCGATTTTTTAAGTGATTTGTACAGTTCAGTGCCCAGGAAGAGAGGGTGTCACAAGGGCTTATCTGCAATGTTAAATAATCCCTCTCCTCCTCCTTGACTCGGTAGCTTTTCAGTTTGAGGAACTAAAATATAACCTACACCTATTCCTAAGCAATGTATGTCCGAATTAAAAACCATTTTGGGAATAAATAAATTTGTAATTTGTATTATTTATGGTAAATTTGCAATTCCAATATGTAAATTAAACTACATTTTGTAGAAACAGAATAGTTTATATTTTAGAAACAATGGTTGTCCGATGTAACCAAACCTAACTTGAGTAAATTGTATTATTGATTTTTGTTTGCTTTGTCATCTTTTGCTATTTATATATTCTGAAGATTCTTTTAAAGTGTTATTGCTCATTATTCTCTTTGAAAAACCTCTTAGGCACATGAAATAGTCTCAAATTTGTTGCTCCAAAAGCAATTAAGGATCTAATATGTTCATTATTTTATGGAACATTGCATTTAGAATTCTCGTTATGTTTCTCAGTAGTGTAATATCAATATGTATTATAATAAAACATCAACGGAGTTCAGTTTTCCCTTGACAGTCATTTGCATATAAAATACAGTACTAAAATTCATTGACAGGTAAGATCATTTATAAACTTTGCCAGATTGTATGTGTTTTTTATCAATAAGTGATGGTTGAAAAACCCGAGATAAGCAAAACCACCTTATAGTCAGTGCGGTATGGGGGCCAAATATTGTACAATGTGTGTGCTACTCCTGGTACCTAACAACAAACTCTAACTAAAACGAGCATTTTAAATTTATTATAACTATCGTACACCAATATGCTCAATGACGTTTCATTTAAGTATAAAAAAGTAAAAACCAAGATGGTAGGATGAATTTGATTAAAAAAGGGTTTAAAATATGTTGCGTTTGTATAGATATTCACCGGATGTGAGTGAAAAGTGGCAAAGCCGTGGTCGTCGCTCCACAATATCCTCTCCCCATCACCCCCACACACCACCCATCACCACTTCCCTTCTCCCATCACCGGATATAATCCCACTGATTGGTCGATCATTTCCTTTAAAGCAGAGTTTGCGAATGAGGCAAATCAATGGGAGGAATAACCACGATATTTTTAAGAGAATAATGTTTATGGCTTGAATTATATTTCTTTTCTATTATATAATTTAGTATATGTTTTATTATTGTGCATTGAGTAAGTAAATTTTGTTACGTAATCATTACAATTTAAAATACACAATATATCTTTACAGAGTAATAGTAAACAAGGTTTTACTTCAATGTTTTACTAATTTACAAACATGTGTATACATGTATTTAAAATGATACCTCATAGTTGTTTTTTTGTCAGTTCACCTACCTTAATACTTGATCAAAACCAATAAATGGACAACCTTTTTAAGGATTATATTCAGCGTTAAATTCTGAAAATAAACAAACTATTTAAACCTTACAAATTATATTTTAGTCGGCTTGCTTTATGTATCAGCGTCCTGGTAGCACCATCGGGTGACGAGTTCAACTCAAAACAGGTGTCCAATGCTTAAGCTGCCGACGGGCAATTCTCGTCCACATATAAAACAAAACGATCCCGGGACTAGTAAGATGAACAATAAGTCCAACACTGATAAACCATGAAACTTGATAGCTGTTCTAAGTGAGGAATTCGAGGGATTTTTTTTTATTTCGTTAAACTAAGTGGTAATTTCTGGCAATTTACACAGACTTTGCTTGACTTTGCCGTCACTGAGCTACAGTTGTTTTTCCTCAAATGAAACATTTGTTTAATAGCTTGATAAATGTTACAACAATTTACAATCTTCAAGATATTAAGCTTTGAAAAGTGTAAATGACCACCACGCTGGAACTGGCACGTCAAAAGACAGTAATAACTTAGCCCTAGGCAAGCATAACACCCATGCCAATTTTAAAGAGATTACCTTAACGAGGTTCCTGATATATATGTCGTATTTTTTCTAAACACAAACCGGCATACAGATAACTAATCATTTTAGGACATATGCTTATAGGAGCTTTTTTACTTATATTAAGCCAGATTGGGAACGGATTTAGGGAACATTCTGTATAACAACAGGATGAACATATTATTATATTATTATAACACTTATTAAAGAACATATTAATCAATAATAGTTTCACAAGTCCCTTCGTAGACTAAGAATGTCTGCACAATATTCCTTGGAAACAATGCTGAACTTCCTTGTCTCATAACCAAAACACCCAGTTTATTTCATTAATACTTAATTATCAATAAAATCTCTAGATCAATAATCATAGGTAAATAAAACACGAACAAACATTATTAAAATACTAGCTGTTACTAGCTAAACAAATTAAAGCATTATTGATCACTAGTTATAAAATAAATTTAATGGCTTATAAATTAATATTTATAAAGATATTTTTTAATTGATTTTTAACAAAATAAAATGGGAATCCGCCGTGCACAATTTAAAGGTGGTATTGTAATAAAGCCCCAACATAATGCGTATTAAAATATTAATTAGAACGTGTCTAAAGTCAAAAAGTGTCTTTTTACGAAAGGCAATTTACGCCTTATACAAAATAGCCCAAAATGGATTTGCCCCACGGGACTTCCAAGTCCCCGTGTTTGGTCATATGATTTTAGTTTTATTTGGCTTAGATCCCATGTGTTTTTTTATTAATTTAATTAAATTAAATAAACAGCTGTTATAAGGACTACATATAACTACATATTTTCATTGTTTTGTTTACTATTATTTAACTATTTTCGCTTCTCAAAACGGGATGCCCAAGCTGCGCACAGGAAATTCTAGTTAGCTATAAACTGTATGGGAAAATATTTTACATTGTATTCAATGCTAATAGGGTAGGTCAATAGTCCTATACTTTCTTATCCATTGCATTACAATTTCTAACAAAGTTCCATCCAGTTTCACCCAATTTCATCCAATACAAACGAAATCAATTGGAACACAACAATTGGCACGTACAATTGTAATCGAACTAAATTTGTTCATAATAAAACGGAATCGGAATTTCAAACTTGAGATATGCTACTGAATATAGTTTACTGGATTATATCAATCGTCTTAACCTTCACAAACCTAATGTGGTTAATTTTACTTTCGCCTTTTTACCTCCTATTTTTATTTGCATTTGTGTCTTAGTCATGTTTTTTGTTATATACTCATACACAATTCGAACTTTAGGAATTATAACCGCTATCATCGATGTAAAAAATTTTTTAATTAAATTTTACACAAAACTTCTAAAACTACCTAAAAACTACAATTCCAGCTGTGAACCGCTAGAATGCCACCCTGCTGTCATATTTTCTGAGATCCAGGATTTATCAAAGAAAAATCATCTACTTCTGGTTCCATTATCAGTAATTCAACCCAATTTTGCCGCAAGAGTAAAAGTAAAAAAAACTGAAATATAAATAGAAAAAATATAGAATACATAAATCTGAATTGAACTTTGCTGACACTTTTATACAGTACTATAAACTCTATTCCCATTCAGTATAGAATTTCCGTTCCTTATTGATTACAAATTTCAATCCAAAAACCTAAATTTAATGAAGAATAATCGTCTGATTTGTTTACAAAAACAATCTTAACTTAAATCAGCTGTTTTATTGAATTTGGATGCAGGGATGTAGGGAACACATGGCTCGGTAAACAAAATGATTGCGAATAAAATATGGTCTAAAGAACCAGTGTTTTTTTGCCAATTACAAACTTTTAACTAATTAAATTTAGGATATCGTATTTTTTCATTATCCTTGGCCTAAGGGAAATCTATTGACACCAACCTGACCTTTCTACGTTCAGTAGTTCCCTCGGAATAGGTGCTTACACGTTCCTTATACATTGGGATGGTGAAAAAACCTCCAAAAAACAGTGTGTTTTGCCGATTGCAAACGTATAACTGAGTTAATATTGGATATAGTTTTTTTCCATCATCCTTGGACAAAGGGAAATCTATTGACACCATCCTGGCCGCTCTACGTTCAGTAGTTTACTCGGATTAGGTGGTTATACGTCGCCTCTACACGCTATTATTATATATGAGGCTGACGTTTTTTTAAGGATTATTGGTTTATACGAGTTTATAAGTCTAAATAAATGGGATCTAGATACATAGTTATGATCCGTTACAATAAACTATGCACATTAATAATGTTAAGTGTCTCTACTAACTGTATCACTATTTTCGTAAATTCTAACTTCCGTGTAATCTAATTTGAATTTAACTCAGTAAATTAAAAAAATATATATTAATCAATAATTTATACAAATCTTATCAACATCTTCCCACGGCAACGCATCTGATCCAAACGTTCATGTTTCAGTTAATAAAAATGATATTTGAGAATTATATAATAATACAAATATAAAATTACACTGCTGTAGACAAGTGAATGAAAGTTGACAATTATATAATATGTTATACAGTTCACGTTAACAGACCTAACATTAATTTAAATTATTAGAAAATCCATAAGTAAACAATACATTATTTGGATGCTAAACTCATTACTTCCTAATGTAATGAGTAATGAGTTGCTTCATTTATCAAAAAGTTACTCATTACATATATAAAATTGTTTAACATGTTTATCGAAAAACGATTTGTATTTTTTTATATTTTAAATACTCAATTAAATATAAATTGTTAACAAAATTCTAAAACGTAAAATAAATTCCAAGAAATGTATAACTGAAATTTAAACATCAACCTACTTATGGCAGTATATTTGCAGGATTCAGTAGTATCAGAAACATAGTCACTTTTTCAAGACAAACCGTAAACTTCTAGGGCTAACGTAAATACACTTCAGTTCAGGTGGCTAACCATATTTTTCAACTTATTAATTGTTAATAAATTCACTTACCAAATTTAAAAAAGGGTAAATAATAAATATGTCAAGTTATTGTTCTTTCTTGTTGTTAAATCAAAAGAAGATTTTTTGTTTACCACAAAAACATTTTAAATTATTTTTACAACCAAGTTTGTTTCTTGCGGTATAAAATTAAAATAAAATAAATATTTTTTAAAACCTATGACTTGTATAACCTGTGAGTTTTGGCTGTGGTTGCGATTGTAAAAATGTTAATCTTTTTTTGTGGTCATTTCAGTTAGTAATAATTTATTCATCTTTGTATTAAAAATAAAGAAACATATGGTACAAATTAATAACTTGGTAAACGTTTAAAAATAAATATACTCCTTGGCGTTAGTACAAACTTATTATTTATTTAAAGTAGAATTTAGCCAAAATTATTAACTAGTATTAATTAGAATTTCACAATTGTAATAAATTACAAAAACAAAATCATTAACGACTAATTTAAAATAAGATTAGTAAAATATATATCGTTTAATAATTAATAACTTAATTAATTGATAAATAGATTCACTTTGTTATCTGTGTCAGTCAGCTACTCTCAGTACCTCGAAATACGGACTTTAATGAAATTTAAATTAAACATTTGCCTGCAAACACACTTCTCACATTCTTATCCCATATTCATTTCCCATTTATATAGTGCTTTAATCTGAATAGATTTCATTCGAATAAAAGTCATTATGTTTCAAGTTTTTAATTTATAACACGTACATTTAATATTTATATTATGAAATAAATTCCCGCACTTAAGTGGAAATTCATTATATTTTATATTTCAGAAAGTACGAAATTGATAAATTACAAATGATGTACTTTAAAATATTTTTTATTTTATTATAAGTAGCCTATATATTTCTAGTGACACAAACAAAAAGTGATTTATTACTATCCTAATAATTTCTAATTAGACTGTTATGCTAAAGTTGGATATAGGATTGTGATTGATATTACACCCAAATATATACATTTTCTAAGTATTAGAACTCCAAAAAATGATTGTAATTTTCCATATAATTTTCATAGAACTGTTAGTTGGATCATACTTATGTACGAAATGTTTGCAATAGAAACTAAATTAATAAGATACAAAACAAATAATTGTAATAATTTAAAGTATGATTGATATTTTAAATCACTTTCAAATTAAGTAACGATGTTTTAGTTTTGTTGGCCTACCTAAAGAACAATAAAAAATATGGTTGTTATGAAACGTATACACATTTAGTTGGCTATAAAATCTAAGATACATTTAACGAAGTGATTATTTGTTAGCAGGTGAGGGAACATTTAGAAGTTTTGTACGTGCTGGAGATTTTCGTCAGTTTCCACAGTATTACGATTTTAGGCAAATATAAAATAAAATAACTTTACAGATTGTAATACACAACCGTATTTCAGTTCTGTAAGGTCTCAATAGATTGTTCGATAAATTAATATATTATATGTTGTAATCTTTACTTTAATTTGAACATTATTAAAGTAATAGGATATAACTTCATCTGTCTAATACCTAGGCAAGAATTATACAAGATGATGAAGTCAAGTTTTTGCATGCAGCCGGGAGTACAATTTATGCAACTAGAGAAGGAATTCTGCACATTCAACATCAGGCACGACAGTATCACGAAGATAAACAATGTCTAGTTTGAAGAGCCAAAAACCAATTAAACTGATAATTTATTACTTCACTTAATTGTCTCTATAAGATTCTCACTATGCAGTTTTACAAATAATTGTTCAGTGAATTTAATAAGCTATACTGTTGACTTAATATAAATGTATTACTCGATGGTTTCGTTGTATTTATAACAGAAATACAAAGTTTTGAATGTTTATTTATGTTGATGTTTATGTTAATGTTTTAATTTTTATTATCAAATCTTATGCAAACACTTCCTATTGACTACGCCCAGAAGAATGTATTTAATAATCTTAAAAGTCAGTAAAAACAGTATTGTGAAATAGTACATAATACAGGAGTGTATCATTCAGTTGTGTATTTTTTATTAAAGGAAAACTACAACTGGAACGTAAGGCTAGGATGTTAAATTTGTGTTCTTAATTTTAATATAAATTTTACAAAGTTTAACCAGTATTAAAATTGATGATTAAACTTTCAGTCTAGTCGTTGTATAAACTCAAGAATTTAATAAGAGTTGGAGTTCTTCAAGGTGTTATTACATACCTACGTCAACATCCTCAACAAGCCCGTTGTCTTGGATCGTGAGCTGAGCTCATATATTAATGTTGTAGTGATATACATGCAAAGATGGGATGAATAGTTATATAAACCCATTACCTTATGGGATTTCCTAGGTCAAAGGTTTTGGTAAAGGATTAAAACCTTTTTAACACGCAGATGAATGAACTTGTGAAGAAAATACCCTTTTCAGGTCTTTGATTTAGTAACGAAAATATTAAATCATGGTTTTAACTGTTTGTGCACATTTTAAAAGCAAATAGCTGTAATTAAGAATGTTACAACGGACCGTTAGTTTTGGCTTGACAATAGCTAATTTTTACCTCGGTAATAGCTTTTTCCTAATGGGATGAATGTGCTAAAAATAAATTTCCAGTTTAATTATGATTAGGAACACGCACACTTATAAACCTTACTTTATTTTCTCACAAACATCCAAACAAAACTTCTCACTTTTTCTCATTCCAACTTACAAGCTTTAGCTTCCCTTGAGGCAAAAACCAATCTTTCAGTTACACAAACATCGGGGCCGATTTACTTCTAAAGCTATTTTCCTGAATCAAAACGTTTAGGCAAACGAAAATCCATTGCATTTGGGATACATCCACTGTAATATTATCAAAAAACCAAATCTTGAATATTTTATAAAACCACAACAAATGTAAAGTAAATGTATTTATATAACAACAGTAATATATGCACACAAACTGAATAACAGTTAAAAAAAAACATTCTTTTAGAAATACTCTGCAACTTTAGCTATTTAAAACTCTTAAAAAATTAAATTCTCATAAATTTTTTAACATAATAAAATAAACTACGTCTCACGAAACTAAAAAATATATTTACATTTATACTGTACTTACATACAAGAAGGTAAATGTACAAAAAAATAGTCAAAAATAGCCTTGTATAATGTTATTTGTACATTTACCGTCTTGTATGTAAGTACAGTTTAAGTGTAAATACATTATTGTAGTGTTATGAAACGTATTTTATTTTACGCTGTTAATTGAAACAACACGTATTATGCTACTCAAAAAATTAATAAGTGTTCAGCAAAGTGTTATTCATATATAGTGTAACATTATAAAATAAATAATAACATTGGCAAAAACGGTTCTTCTAAGTGTAATGCCGTATACTATGAAGCATCATTCATTCACTCGTTTAGATAAAATATCAATAAAACTAAACAACAAAACATATGTTGCTAAGTAAATATCTTCACTCGATAACACTTTACCTAAGTCTTGTAATTTAAATAATACTATACACTCAAGGTAGCTAAGCAATGTTGACAACCAGATTTTGATCTGTATAATTGAAAATTAAAATTATATATAATGTTACAATATACTGGCGGAATTTTAAATGTATTGTTTGACACAGTAATGATTTGGGCTAAATATAAAAGTCAATCAACGTAAAGGTATTTCAGTGATTCAGTTACAAGGACGTAGTTAGGCAGTGAGAGGTGATGGGGAGGGATCCTTTATAATATGATTTGGTCCCCGGCAGAGGGCCTAATGGCATTATGTTAACGATCCCCTCTCTTACTGTTGGTCTGGTGGGAGAATGGAGAGTGTAATTATATATGAATACATAAAACCATAACTGGCAGCATATGACTCAGTGTAAATTAAGCACGTGTAAAGCGAAGTTACTGTCAATTTAAATCGTGATAGAGTTGAGTTAATGCTTCATAAAAATAACTATCTAAGAAAGAAAATTATATTAAAGTCTTCTTCCAAACAGTACTACAGGGGAGATAAAATGCAGAAACACCTTTACAGCATTACAAATCTAGAATGATACTGTACATCCCTAATATTAAGTAAGAGTATTATGGTGTCGTATGAATCATTCATGAGGCGTCTACACAGACCAATGCGAGGGTACCTTATTTACTTAAATAAATGGCAATACACTATTTTACCTTTAGGGACCATTTATTAAGTAATGGAGTTTACTCATATTATTTCTTGTAAAACAACGAATGATAAAAATCTACATATCCAAGAAGGTAATTTTCAACCTAATAGATTAGGCAAAGGCCTGCCCGAAATTCATGTTTATCCTGATGCATGAAATAAGAATATAATTAGTTATGATTAGTAATGATTAGTTATGGTCACGATAACAACTCCATGTTAGGCACCAAGAATTTCTCATCTGATAACCTAAGTTTTAATTTAAGAGTTTCAAATAAAGAACATGCGTTGCGGAATAATTTTAACAATACTATACAAAATATATTCAAATTTAAATATAATAATTTATACTAAATAATGAATAATACATAAATATTACCCAATTTAACCTTTTCCTTGCCCTTTATATAAGGGTAATAAACAAATAGTTAATAATTAATTGTAATCTAAACGTTTGTTATATTAATACATTATTTGTATTAATATGTTTTAACAAAAGTTAACAGTATTTCCTCCTTAATATGATTAAGACTTCTAAAATAAGAGACTTCTAAAATCAGGAGTTCGTCGTTTCAAGATTGTATTAAATATGATTATACGTACAAACACTGTACTATTATAGAAAATTATTTTAAAATTAATCGTTTTTAAGGAATCTAGAGTTTTTTTAACTATGAGCAAATGTTGACCATAATTGTAATCCAGCGCCTGGTGACACCAATCCTGATGGCCTTTGTTTTTTCGGTGGCATTCCCCAGAGAGTCAGAAGAGTGACATCACTTCAAACCGCTTTAACTTATGGTTTTACTTTCATACTAGTCTTTGTAACTTATATCATATATTTGTATTTTTAATGCTAACAATAAAGAATTGTTTTTTTATTAATATTAATACTATTTTATTAATACTTGATGTCAATCTACTGACATCAAGTATGAGGACCTATTTGAGGGATTGTTACAATCTAATTGTATTTCTTTTTCAATTAAATATTTTGAATTATATTTATTACTAATGGCTTCTAGGCTCTTTGGCCTATATTTGGCTTTCACCCTATGTGGATATTCTCTTTACTATTTTAAGGAAAATAAATCAGTATATAAGTATGAACATATGTTAGTACGTAAACAAATCAGGATATTAAATCAAATTATAGACTTTCCACATCCAAACTCAACATTCCCACAACGATGACCAGACTACACCAATCAAAATATACAATAAGATTCCTTTAAAAGTAAATCTGCAAATAACATAAGTCAGATCAAAAAGAAGAAAGCAATACCTCTTCGATAATTGTCTATTCAAAATTGAGGACTTGTTATTGCCATAACAACAAATTATAATATATCCAAGCAATTTTTATTCACAATTTAATGATGATAGTTACATATTAATAACATTTAGTAGTTTCAAGAATAGTACAACATTATTTTGAAGCTTTTAAGATTGTTTATGTTCCATAAATCCGAGTGAAATAATTTAGTTAGGGACCTGAAGTCTTATAAACTATTCAATCTTAATCAAAATCGTTAGACTCAATATTGGTAAGATTTGGGTGAGTAAATACCCTTTAAACATATAGTCAATAAATGCTTAGAGAGAAAATGAAATTACATATATGCCTCAAACTTCATTAATTACACCTCTGTTCTGTAAATATCAAAACATACACATAAGTATTTCAACATTCTCATAATCATAATATTTAAACATAATCAAACTTTGTTCCCATTCCCCTTTGAATTAGAACAGAAGCAGATGTTTGGAGACAGGCTAAGATCGATTCTGGTGACATAAGAATACCGCAGTATCCAGGAATATTTTACTGACAAAAATTGTTTTGTTGGAGTTTTAGTTAATTTCTAATTTTTTATTTTATGTTATTTGTCATTGTACCAAGCTAATGTTGTTACTGAGTAATAATTCTGATAATTTTCCATGATGTGATCAGTTATTGACAGTAAACAGATTCTTTATTCTTGATTCATGTTGGAAAATGGCGGCTGAATTTTGTATCTTCATTTTCATATTTGTACGTATACTAAATATTATGTAAATCCCCCCGTTAAAAGTATCATATAAATGTTGTAGTTTCTAAGATACCTAACGTGGTTCCTTTACAAATGAACCATCTCTTTAAACGGTATCATGAGTCATTCCCATTTTGCGTCTTACATTGTTCGCCACTCACAAATGACAAATGCTAACTTTTAAACTACTAAAGTTTTATTCCATTAATAGCTCTTTAAGTATGTAATTAAATTAAACTCGTCCATGATTTTATTTCATGGACAAAGTACAAAATGTTGAGGGTGGTTGAGAAGCTTCTCTTCTATTTATTGTTTTTATTAAGGTAGAAACAACTTCAGACCGAGCTCTATTGAATTATCATTAAAATTGTCTAAAACCTACATGATGAGTTCCAGTCACAAAACCGCCCATTGTGTGTTTAAAAAGTATAAAATCTTTTAGTCAGGACTCATGAGCTAAAATGTTTATGAAACTCCTTGCTAGTATGTATTATTGTAAAATACATATTTTCCCTAATTTTTTTTAGTAGAAGCAATAAAATAGTCACAAAAGAGTAACTAATCTTAAAATCCTATTGGTTTCAGATGCACGTTAGGTAATCTTATCTTTACCTCTAATTATTACAACAAGTATGGGATTGGGGAAGTTTGCCTAGTGCTAATTATCAGCCGTTCACATCTCGTGCAAAGTTCTTTCTCAGTGTTTGGCTCTCATTATAACACTGGCTTCAATGATAAAGCTAATGATTAGTTTAATATGTTTATTAATACATACATTACATAAAATTAATATCAATATTAAATTAAAAAAGTACACAAACTTTTATTTTTTATATACTTCATAAATTTACAAAAAAATTAACATTTACAAAAACAATGATAGTTTTTTGAAAACAAAGAACTATTTTCAATAATAAATACAATTATTAACACAATATAAATCTAACTGTGAAATCACACAAACAGAATGAAATAATGCTTTAATCCGGTTATTTTATAAGGCCAACGTGAGGCACTGGCTAGAATGCACACAACACAATATAAGACACCAGTGCCAGGCAGGTATGCCACGATGGTATGTAATAACCACCAGGCTCGTCTCCTGGTAGGGAAGCTGGCATTCCTGTATTCACGCATTAACCAAACATGGGTTTTATTTAGAGGCTATCGTGTTTTCTTTGTTTTAGACTAAATTATAAATTATTCTGAGAATAAATTACAACTTATGCATTCTTACATCCGTGCTTAACCATTTTTTTCACTGTTTACTTTAAAAGTACAACATTACTTCGAAATAAACGCTAACTGCGTAACGCTCAAACCCACGAAGGGTCGCAATATATTGCTCTACACCATCAGTTTCCGTATTGTTTTTTTTTTCTTACTTAAACCCTTCTCTGCTAAGTCGGACTCAAGTTTAAAGTGAAATCTATTACCTAGTTCGCTATTACTGCACTATTAAACTAACGGGCTAATCAACTTTAGTGGAATCATTTTATGAGAAAATATGGCCTAACCCCAAAAAATTTGCAACACAAGCAATTAAAAAAAAAAAATTATAGCTAAGAGTTCCCTTAATCACCCCTCAAAAATCGCCATCAATCGTACTTTGGCAACATGCCGAAAAATTCAAAATGGTCACCAAGATGGCGGCCAAAATATATATTTTGGCTTATATCTCGAGAACGGTTAGTTTTATCGAACAACTTTATTTCAAAAAATTGTAGCCCTTTTAATGCTGATGAATTTTTATACCTACATTTCTTCTGTAGGTCGAACGGTATTGCTGCAATTTGCCAAGCCGTATTTGATTAAAATCTGTAGTTTTCCAAAAAGGTCGAAATTTTCAATTTTGGATGACTTTATGTTTACAAATAAAATAATAACGTTACAACGAAAAATCATAGATAAACCATGAGGCCATGTGGTTTCTAATTATTTTCAGTTTTAACCCTTTTAGTGCTTCAGAGTGGCTCACAGCAAAGATGTATTTTTCTCCTAAAGTGCGAGCGTCGCTGTAGGTGACTCCTAGCATGTTGTATTGCATGTGTCAATACCATATACCTATTGGCTGATTAATGCGTCAATACAATCCAATGGCTTCAAACTATCTATTGCCAGGGCATTTTGCAAGTAATTAAAGCAAGAAATTTAGAATCAAAAGAGGATCTGAAGCTCATAGGTGATATGTTGAAATCAACACAAAGTCGATTAAGGGAAACTTCAAAGACAAGCTTACTTTGGCTTGAGTATCAGTGTACTGTTAGTACTCTCCTAAGTTAATAACTGCAGATCGTGTTGGTTCTTTTTCTTTACTAATTGCAAGGAGCACTTCCGATTTTTGCAGCTTCTGGTCACGGAAATTATACAAAATCTGTCTACTTACATCTTCAAAATCTGTTGGAACTCTACAGCACCCATCCAAACGTCCACGCAATATTTGAGAATGGCGGTCATGTGATTAGGCGATCTGATGGAAACTGGGCTGGCCTGGCTCCTGACATGATCATAGAACAATGTCTAATGAGATCATTAAAAACCAATGGAGGACTGACAAACGGTAGTGGGATGACTGAAATCCAGAGAATGATGTGGTTATTATCGATGCCAGTATACTCTGAATATAACCAAGCAATGGAAAGTTTTACAAATGTTTCGTATGAAAGCAGTGAACAACACAGGGATTTGGCTCCTTCAAGGGTAAAACGTGACAAAGAAGATGCAGAAAAAATTTACAACATTTTAAAACCCATTTCACCCTTCAGCTGTGAACCAGAGTTGCAGAACATAGTCACAGGTGTGACTGCAGCAGAAGACATTAATGTTGAAAATGTCTGCGCCATTGGTACACAAATATTAGAAAATATGGAGGGAGAAGAAGTATTTTCATTCAAGATGAAGGTTAAGGACAAAGCGAAAACTATCAATTCATGTAATTACATCGAGTTACCAAAAGAGGAGGGAACTGTTGACCCAGCCTTGTTGTTTCAACGATTATACGCCCTATGAGATATTGACTTGTGCGATGTTATGAATTATGAACTGTGTGCCTTTCCTCCTGCGTTATTTAAAAGTACATCGATTATGTTGAAAGCCGATAAGCCCCAACTAGCAAAAGCAATCCTCACATATATGTCTGATAAAGATCAAAATCTGCAGCCTCTACAGGAAAGAATTACGTATGTTGCAGCCTCTACAACAAGAAAGAATTACGTATGTAGTGGATGGTGGCACAACTTCGAGGATTTTTCACATCAGAAAACTATCCGTATTCAATCGAGCATTGGAAGACAAATACTTTCGGGGTATACTGATATCTTTCAGCTCGCCAAATTTAAGTCCAAACCAAGTTGAAGAAATTGGTCTGAAAGTAATGGTTAGTCTGTTTAATGGGAATAGTAAGGAATCAGTGAACACATGTAGATACAAAAGTATTTTGTCAAAATTAAGTAAAGCCAAAATTTTTGTAAAACCTCAGCAACTTCCTCCAACAGAGTCAGCGGTTAAGTTTCACAGTCGGCGTGCCTATTTACAAACCCAAATATGGAAAAGGGCAGAAGGTAGAATGATAACTACAGACTGGGGATGGACTTTGCAGGACAGCATGTATGTGCCCCAAACGATGGATTTGCCGGCAGCACCAGAGACATTATTAAAAATGATTAGATGCAATTGCAACACTCCTTGTAATTCAATGAGATGTGTGTGTAAAGCGAATGGATTCGACTGCACTATTTCCTGTGGTCATTGTTTAGAAAACGGTTGTGAAAACTGTCCCCAGTTTTCGTTGGACAAAGAAGATGGCGATGAGAAAACTACTTTTGAAAACGTTGACTAAACTTTGAAATCCTTGGGCTACACATTTACATAAAAGTATGTTAATCTACATTTTGTACATATTCTGTGTAGTGGTCCTTTTATTTTGTAGTATTAAATACAATTTTATAATTTAATAACATACCTAAATTCTTTTATTGCATTTCCATATTGTGGCCACTTACTTATCTTTTAACATTTTAGATTACTTAAATCATGCCAAAAACATTGAACATGATCATAAAAAGCACAAGTAAAACTAACAACAAGGAGGAAACGACATTTCAATCAACTTAAATATGTGATGTTTTGCCGACAAATTTGTATTTTCAAAAATAGTCATCCAAAATTGAAAATTGCTACCTTTTTATTTTTTGATTTATTTGGACTTTACCTATCGCTTCTAGTGTTTAAAACTACACTACGTTTCGGGAGGTAAGG
Organism: Allygus modestus; assembly: GCA_963675035.1. Lineage (NCBI taxonomy): Eukaryota > Metazoa > Arthropoda > Insecta > Hemiptera > Cicadellidae > Allygus > Allygus modestus. Next base: position 317,782,762 of record OY776112.1, read on the forward strand.
AAACTCCTCCCGTTATCAAGTGAACCCTACTTACATCTAAATATCAAACTCTTACACCTAACTAACCTACATTTGTTTGGATTTTTTTGATTTTTCTTTTACATTCTAATTTACACTAACACAAAGATAACAAAAAATCAAATACAATACACTAACACAAAATTTATATACACACCTAACTAACCTACATTTTTTTAATATTTTCCTTTACAATTTAATTTGACTAACAGAAAGATAACAAATATATATACAAAAAATCGAATACAATACACTAACACAACATTTATATATACGAACAAATGAAAAACTGACAATACATTACCTGCTCTGCATCGTGGCCTCCAAGCTGACGGGCAAACACGGGAAACGGGCTCACGTCCATCCACAACCAAACCGCACACTAGACTAGTGGCTAGTGGAAGTGGAGGGGGGAGAGCCGTTACCCCCACCTACCGACAGGGGCACGTGACGACACAGCTGTGGCTACCCACACGTCTTTGTCGACGGGAACATGACACGGAAACCAAAAACTGCACGATTCCTCCTAGAATGCTACACGGGCACCAGTACGATATTCTCATAGAGATTACCGCATGCCTCCAAGGTGAGCATTGGGAACTGGTCATGCAATCAGGTGGCCGTGTTTCCTCCAAGGGCGATCACGGACGCATGTGTCGTAGCCGCATTGGATGGACTCTAGACGGCTACGACACATGCGTCCGTGATCGCCCTTGGAGGAAACACGGCCACCTGATTGCATGACCAGTTCCCAATGCTCACCTTGGAGGCATGCGGTAATCTCTATGAGAATATCGTACTGGTGCCCGTGTAGCATTCTAGGAGGAATCGTGCAGTTTTTGGTTTCCGTGTCATGTTCCCGTCGACAAAGACGTGTGGGTAGCCACAGCTGTGTCGTCACGTGCCCCTGTCGGTAGGTGGGGGTAACGGCTCGCCCCCTCCACTGCCGCTAGCCACTAGTCTAGTGTGCGGTTTGGTTGTGGATGGACGTGAGCCCGTTTCCCGTGTTTGCCCGTCAGCTTGGAGGCCACGATGCAGAGCAGGTAATGTATTGTCAGTTTTTCATTTGTTCGTATATATAAATGTTGTGATAGTGTATTGTATTCGATTTTTTGTATATATATTTGTTATCTTTCTGTTAGTCAAATTAAATTGTAAAGGAAAATATTAAAAAAATGTAGGTTAGTTAGGTGTGTATATAAATTTTGTGTTAGTGTATTGTATTTGATTTTTTGTTATCTTTGTGTTAGTGTAAATTAGAATGTAAAAGAAAAATCAAAAAAATCCAAACAAATGTAGGTTAGTTAGGTGTAAGAGTTTGATATTTAGATGTAAGTAGGGTTCACTTGATAACGGGAGGAGTTTCCTTACCTCCCGAAACGTAGTGTAGTTTTAAACACTAGAAGCGATAGGTAAAGTCCAAATAAATCAAAAAATAAATTCAAATCCATCGCTATTATGAGTTTCAAAAATACAATTGCTACCTTTTTGGAAAAATACAGATTTTAATCAAATACGGCTCGGCAAATTGCAGCCATACCGTACGACCTACAGAAGAAATGTAGGTATAAACATTCATCAGCATTAAAAGAGCTACAATTTTTTTGAAATAAAGTTGTTCGATAAAACTAACCGTTCTCGAGATAGGAGCCAAAATATATATTTTGGCCGCCATCTTGGCGGCCATTTTGCATTTTTCGACATGTTGCCAAAGTACGATTGATGGCGATTTTTGAGGGATGATTAAGGGTACTATTAGCTATCATTTAAAAATAAATCGCTTGTGTTGCAATTTTTTTGGGGTTTACAACTAAAATGATTCCACTACTTCATACTGTCAACCATATTAGCAGAAATCAAGTTCACCTTAAAATTATACATCATCTACAATTACAATATTACGTAACAGAACAAACGTTGAATTTCGTTTCGTAAATAAATTAACTGGTCCAAAAAAACTGTGAATTTTCACATTTTACAGTAACACAAAGTCTTTGATGAAGGGAGAACAACTAGTTTTGGGTATCTTGTGAAAAGCTTGGTATGAGATATTATTCCACTATATTTTCGCTAGATCGAGTAGGGGTTGCTTACTTTACACGAGGTATTGGTAAAGTATGTGCTAAGATGTTGACATAAGGTTTCGTGAGTCAGAATGTGTTAGAGTGTTCCTGTAAACAGCTGCATATTTTGCAAGGATATGATATCCAGCACGCGACTATTAAAAATGAACATGTGGATTATACTAAGCTAACTAAATTATATGTTGTTCCATTATATTTAGGACTATTAAGTATTACCCAAATTTCAGTTAAGGTTTTGGGGAAAATATTTGTCATTTTGTAACAATTAAGATCTCTATATCCGGTAATCAGTTAAATTGGAAAACCAAATTTTAATTTTGTGTCTGGTTTATATATGTTATGTATTAACTTAGGTATTAAAGTTAACTTATAATTATTTTACAAAGGCTGTGATAAAAAGTATAATTGAAACAAGTTTTTTTTTGTAAGATACTTTAGGAACGAGTGTGTAAAACTTAATTTTAAGTTATTCTTATAAGTAAAATATGTATTTATCTGCAATTTAAAACCACTAGATGATTTCATAAATGATGATTAGATGATTAGATAAATTTCCACCTACTAATTCTTTACTTATAAACATATTCCATAGAGTTTGGGGTAGTAATAAAGCTTAATGTAATATCAATGATTTTTAATGGCTTTACATTACAGTCTTGTTTTTAGACAATACATGATTAAGGGAGGAACTATAAGATGCTTTAAGTTATAATGCAAAGTTAAATGTAACATATCTAGGATATGATTTCTCGTTTGTGTAATTTCAAGCTATAATGATGTTGTTGCAGGTTATAAGTAAATGCTGTGAGAAGCTAAGTAAATAATATTGTTCCCGTGAACCAAAATGCAATATTCTGGAACATATGCGTTTTGCTGTGTGGAAACAATATTGAATGTGATTTCCATAAAGTTGGTTTTATTTTCTTACTATTGATTTGCTTTGATCGAGTCCTGATATTTTGCCTTTTAATTAACTACATATTTTGTTTTACATAATTTATAATTCTTACAATTTTGCAGAGACCCTGTACTTTACACAATCGGTTTGATATCGTTAACATATTTGATGAAGTAAATATTGCATTTTTACAGTTTATAGCATTTCATAGAAAATAAAATAAACATATTTTTACTTAAAAAATGAACCAAAAGAGTTATTACGATGTAATAATAACCAACATAATCAGTAATTACCATTGATTTATCTATTTCAAAATAGGCTGACATCATAAGTGACACATATCTTATCTTCCCGATATGGATTAATTAAATGGCTGTAATATTAATATAAATGTTTTACAAATATTAATAGAGTGTTCAAGTTAATTTAAGCTATTTCTTGTAATCCATATTGTTAATAACTATTCACATTGGAGACTATTGAAAAATAAATTCACTTAGTTATCTGTGTCGAGTACACTTGACTTTAGCACTTCAGCAATCGATTCGTGATGAAATTTAATTTAAAACTTGTCTTCAACTTTATTCTTATATTCTTAGCCAATTTTCCATTTATTAGGTGCTTTAACCTAAATAACTTTCTGGAATATGTTTTAGGTTTATTTTATTTTACATATTCTTGTGTACAATAATATACATACATTGTATATAATTGTATATGTCTATATCATGAATAATACAAAATAACTAGTCTAAGTAAAGATTTGATAGGTTTTTCTATATTATATTTTAAATTATAAATACAATATTCGTGACTTAAATTTAAAGTTTGAATTGACGTTATAAAATCATGTTCCTGAAACCAATAAACATTCAAGTTACTTAATATCCATAATAAACACTTTAGTAGGTAGGTGATTATTTTTGGTAATTTAAAAACTTTATCAATCAATTTATAAATTAATAATATGCATCCCTTTTCTTTTTTAATCCATTAAATATCAGAAACGTTGAACATCTTCGTATAAAGGATTTTCATGCTAGCCTCAATTGGATTCTTTAAAATATAAAAATAACGCATAGTTTGTAAATTAACAAGACAACAACAACAACAACAACAACAAAACAATTTTTTTTTTAAGAACTCCTTGTTGTTTTAAGACAACATTTAACAATTTTGAGTCTTGCAAACATAGGCAACTAAGTTTAATACAAGTAAATGTGCTGTAACAAGTAGGCAAGTAAATATGCAACCGATCAGTAAGTTTCACTTAATAAGTGTTTACTACAAAATATTGAGACTGGACTGTTTAAACGGCCTCATAACATTGTCTTTTCTATGTTATTCGTTTGGAGAAGATTTTATAAAATGGCTCCTCAACATGTATTGAATAATTAACTGGGAAGTTATCTAGGTTCAACACATCATTTAATACGTGTATCGTATATTTTATTGTTGATTGCCATTTAAAAACTATTTATTCAGTAAAATTACCATACATTGTTAATAGATCCAGAGTTGGTAATATAGCTATACATTTCCAGCACAACTATATTATGAACAGTGAATCTGTTGAATTAAAACGTTGTTATGAATAACAATTTTGAACAAATAAATAAAACTAATACAGTTTTAATATGTTCACATATTAATGACAAGTAAACCAACTCAAGTAAACATATGCATAATATTATTAAAAGATAAAGATTTTTTAATTTCTAATCGGTAGTTAATAACACGAAAAAAGATTGTGGATTAACTAATTAGCTTAACAATAACTGTACCGAGTAATCAATTATGAATATTACCTCTTACCTGCCTAAAAATAGAGTTGCTATAACATTTAATTGTACATATTTGGAATCTAGTCAAGATGGTAACAAAGTTGTCAAGCACCCCGAGCTATTATCAGTTCAACTTGAGCATTAACTAAGCAACAGAGGTTCAACAGTAGGCTCGACAATTTCAAGGAGATGAACAATATTTAGCTTGATGAGCCGAACACCAATCAAATTGATATTTGCATTTTTGCATTTAATTGTCCCAATAAGGCTTCTTTAAGCAATATCGCATTACTTAATTAGCTGTTTTTAATTAATGGACTGAAATATTTTATCCATAGATCAATAATTCAAAAAATGCTTCAATTTCAACGCTTACTTATATTGATCGATTTTATTCTATGTTCTACACTCAAACTGTAAATTCTAATATTTTGTACGGTGAACTTTTGAAATTATTTGCAATAATGTGTGCATTAAATTGTGTCCTTTCATGTAGTGGCATTCTTGAACAGAACGCAATAAGTAAATCACCACTTTGACAATATAAAATAATTCATACAATTATTTATTTAATTATTTACTTCATCTTGTACAGAAAATAATTTTGTTGGAAATTATTATTGATTGGAGTAAAATGACTCGTATCAATGTAGCAAGATTGTACAATTTTTGAATATCGATACATAATTAGATTATATTTTCTACCATATATAATTGTGCAACCAGTAACTAGTAATTTTATGAAGTAGTAAATGACAAGATTGCAAAGTAAAGTACCTTATTTAACAGATATTTTTATTGATAACATAAATCAGTAACAATACGTTGTTAGATATTCGCGGACCAGTGACTTCACAAAGTAATTAATATATTCAAGGGTTGGTTTACTCATGAACCTCGAATATAATATTTCTTAATTGTTGCTAAATCTTTTCCTTTGTAGCGTTGACCATAGAACAATGATAAAGCTTACAACTTACCTCATATCCCTTTAAAACTCCTACGCGATCAAAGAAATCTCAGTAATTGGAAGGCCAAGGGCTAACTATCCCTCTACAAAGCCGCTCTCAGCCACAACAGTTTAAAATTATAAATACTGTGGTCAAGCACTGTATGTTTTAACATAATTATCTTTTACAACTGATTAAAATAAAATAAATATAAACGTGATACGTATTCTGACTTAAGTAAAACTTATTTTTGAATGTTTTATTAAACTGTGTACAAATTTTTTTGGCTAATAAGCAAATTTATTAGATTATGTGATAAATAAAAAAAATCTGACGTTACTAAACATGTAGAGAGATTACTTAAAAATTAAAGGATGAACTTTGGTGTATTTCTTTAGAACAAGCGTAAATAATAATAATAATTGTCAAGCAAAGCATTGGGAGGAGTGATACTAGTGCCATTTTAAAAATGTACTTGAACAATGGGAATAAGTTAATTAAAAATCGTAGAATTTGTAAGATGTTTACACATAATGCAATGTTCCCTAAGTAGGACGCCACATGAACATGCTTCACCCTAATCACACTTTAATAACCTCTTAACCGGTAAAAGCAGTCCATGAATATTACCACACTGTTGTAAGCGTTGCAAACAGCCTTCCACGGATGAGTGTTACTGTGCGTATTCATCTTAACTGTTGGCTTGGTTGTACATTTTAGTTGGAGGGCATTTAAAAATAATATTCATGTCGTTTATTTCAACTTAATTCATCAGAAATAATACAAAGCTAAACTGGATCACATCGCATATAAAATCACATATTAATAAAATAATAAAATAACTAATAAATTAACTAACTAACCAAATTAACTAATAATAACTAATAATTAATAAATAATAATTAATTATAATAAAATCACATATTTTTTTTTCAAAAAAACAAGTAATGGTAATTGTTTTTATATTTATTTTCTTAATAATAAAATACTGATGTAGATTTAAACAATATATTGTTTTAAAATGTGTTAACACAGTAAAAAAGAAACCATACTATTGAGAATATATATGTGTACTGTTAAAAGAAATGTAAAACTATAATTAACATATATTGCAATGTCAGCCATCAGGTTCTACTTTAGTTAACATCTGTCCACAATAAATGTTACCCTAAACGAAATCCCGACTACACGGGGTGGACGCCGCGAGAGTCTCTACCACTATCAGTTTCGGTGTGGTTTAATATACTCTTGTCAGGGTTTATCGTTATACATGCGAAAATGTAAAGATCGTCCCACAAACTTGGTGCTCCTAAACATTTTCCTTCTAGCGGAAACATATCATTCTATGTGTCGTAGAAAATTATCAGCCTTACTGAAATCCCAAATTTAGTTTACTGAATGTATTAACTAGTTTTCAACGTTTATAAAACACATTTTTAATTATAATTAGGAAAATATCTAATTAAGGCATTTGTTTTTTTTTTACATAAATTGTATTAGTTATTATTAATAATTTTCTCTGAACACTGTGCTTACTTTGCTGAATCTGAACATTGGGCCTTTACATAATATTTGATACAACCTCAGCAAACATATAAATTATTTTTCTGTTTCCAAATTTCAAGCCTAAACTTCCCTTGAGACCAAAACCAATCTTTCTACAAACTTCAGCTAGTGTCTGACTTAGCCTTTGTTCCTAAATAAAAATGTTTACACATAAGGAAATATATATTACTTTGATTTCATCTAGGAAATTATTTACCAAACCAAATAGAAGAATATATTGTGATGAACCAGTTAGTACATTGTTAATGTTCTGTAAATGTATAATACTAAATTCATACAAGTTGGGACGTAATAATTTTAAACTATTAGTAATTGAATTTGAATTGTATTTAGGTTCTTATGCATCTGTAGCGGGTTATGTTTCATATTTATATATTTGGCAGTAAGGGTACAACTTACTACTATATATTGTGTAGCATCATGCCTTCATAAACACTCAATAGCAATTAACCGAACTAATTAAACTAATCAACAGATCTTCCAACTATTAATAACTAAATAACAAATATCTGGCCACAATCAAGAATTATGATATCTATCTAATTTTATCAGTAGTGCTCAACTCGTTCTGTATCGGCTCACTCCTTTCTTTGCTGGATACGTTCCACGTACAGATGTATAGCCTATGTGGAGGGCCAAAGTCCCGAAAAAAAGGCTGCCAACTTCCTTAAAAATTTAATACTACCCATTTAATATATGCATTATTTAAAAAATTATAATCAAAAATTTGTTACTTTATATGTTTGTTTAACCATAAATTTCTACTTTTATATTGTTAGTAGTAATATCGTACTATTGTAAACTGCATACAATAGTGAAAAAATGACTTTAAACTTCTATAATTACTTTTATCCCGGGACATATACAGAGTGTAAAAAATGCGTAGCGTGTTATGCAGATCCAGATTTTACATACAAACAAGATTTTACGTACAAGTCGAAAATGTGTGATAAAACTTTGTTCAATTTCAGCTTTGTTTAGCCATAATAGGCATTTTTGTATTTTTTTAAATTAATAACTATTAATTTTAAAATCCTTAGAGGTATTTTTATGAATTTTAATATAAACTTTACGTTATTAAAACGTCAAAATTTTTTTTACTTATCAAGTTTCAAAATGGCGGCCATTTAAAGATTTCAAAGTCAAATTCCATGAAAACTAGTGACTGATAAAAAATTCTACATGCCATCGAATTGAAATCACTCTTTAATCCAAATCGAATTACTTTTTCACTGTAAAATTTTAAATGGCGGTCATTAAAAAAGTTCAAAGTCAAATTGCCTCGTGCAATTTACAAGTGTTTTAAATTTGATGCCTTGTAAAATTTCGTTTTAGTTGCTAGTTGTCATTTAATTTGACTTTGACATTTTTAAATGGCCACCATTTTTGAAATTTATTATTAACAGTTATTGAAACTTGTTTATTTATTAAGCGATTTTCAAAATCAAATTTTCATTGGATTTGGACATTTTTATGTAGAATCCGGGTCTGAATAGCACACTACGCATGTTTGTGACACCCTGTATATAATACAAATTTCGTTAAATACTGATATATAATAAATGCACGTGTTTTATTGATGCAGTTACAATACAAAGACGTAGTTGGGTATACAGTAGTGAAGGGGGTAGTCCAAATAATATGATTTGATCCCCCGACAGAGACCTAATATTATTTTGTTTACTATGCCCTCTGTTACTGTTGGTCCGAGGAACACATCGTGTCCACACAACTATTTAAACTAAAACTCCATTACTATATAGTATCTAGCTAACGCTCTGTAGTGTGTATGCATTAGCATCTAAATAGAAAGGAGAAACTTTATCTGGTTGTCAATGTGTGGAAGACTCACACTTTCTCCGTTTAGGCCCATCACTATCTTCAATCAGTTTAATCAATGAATTACTTAATGTCATTTTATTTGTTTGAGCTTTGTCCTTTGTTACGGAGTAGCCTGGAGAGAAGAAGTAAGTTAATATTTTATTCTAAAAGTGTTAATACAAATACTTATTTTGGAGAAACAACAGAACAATTGCTACACACAATATTTTAAAGGGGAAAATCTCACTTCCACCTTATTAAAAACTTAGGTGGCACATATTCCAGATATCCTCCATTGGTCAATGCTAATTCGATATGTGCACCAAATTTCAATTAACTCGATCAGTAAATAAGAGGGAAACTAACATTTATTGAATTTCCTTCGACAACGAACTAATATTACCACTAATTGAATATTCCAATTTTCTCCTCAACCATTAGACGTAGAATAGTAATAGTTATTAAGATTACTATATTATTTAGTTTTATTCTTATTTTAATCGTGATAATTAGTATTTAATAATTATTTTACAAATAAAAATAAACTTAATTTTGAAAATATTAAGCCCTTTAAGATATAACCCTGAACTTTGCCAAACCTTCAAGGGTTGCACTGGTAACTTTAATAATCTGATTATGGTACTCTCTTTATTATCTTTAAAAACTTTACTTTAAAGTGATTTATACTTTTATATATACCGTTAACTTTTTAAATAACTCTGATAATAAATATCAGTCTTGTGGGGCCAAAAATTGTAAACGTATTCGATAAATATACCAAAATCAGTTCAAGTAATATTCAAGATTATCTCAATTTGATCTCGGTTTCCTTGGAAAATTTAAATTAAATATATGTTGTGCTTTTATTATAACGGTGACATTGTCTAAGAAGAGAAGCAGAGTCCAACGAAGAGTCTGTTGACTCACGGTAAGTGCCAGAGTGGTTCTCCATCTCCGCCTCAGCGATGACGAGTGCTGTGTCAACTTGGCAACAGAGTTAAGCGATAATGAGCAAAGCTTGTAATACTCAATAACTTGTTCAGTATATTCAGTTTGTGCCGTTTTTGCCAAATAAATATCAAGGATAAAATTTTACCTTGCATTAGTTTTCATCTTGCAGAACTGTATGTAATGGCGACTAATTCCCCTGATTCAGGAAAACTTGCGATTATTCCCAAACATTACCTTAAAGAGCACTTTGAGATCGTGTGTTGTAAAGTTTGATTTTATGTTATTATGATAATTAATCATAGGATGTGTAGAATTTATCTTTAATTATCTAAATCCACTAGATTCTTTATTAAATGGATCGGCCATTGACTAATACTTTACTTAATATCATAGTCCATAGCGTTTAGGGTAGTAATCAAGATTTAGGTAATATTTATACATTGAGTAGTGCTCTACTTTACAGTCTTGTTTAGAGACAATACATGATCAAGTGAAGAGCTATAAAATGCTTAAAGTTTAATGCAAAGATAAATTTAACATATCTCGATTATGATTTCTTTTTTGTGTCCTCCGAATTTATTACGGTTTTAATGTAGGTTATAAGTAAATGTGGCAAAAACCTAGTAAAATAATATAATTTCTGTGAACTTAAAATGCGATATTCTGGAACAGATGCGTGTTGCTCTGTGGAACTAATATTGAATGTGATTTTCATAAAGTCGGTTTTATTTTTTTATTGATTTGCTTTTATATTGTATTTTAATTAATTAAAAGTTGTTTGTTTTACATAATTTATAAATAATTTCTTTATTAGCATGATACGTGTTGTTACAACTAAACAGGATAAATAAAATAGGTCTTACAACACTATAAAGTATATTTACACTTATACTGTACTTACATACAAGACGGTAAAATATACACAAAAGATGATACAAGGCGATCGATTTCATCCAGTTACACTGCTCATCATCGGGAAGAAGATGAAGAACCAAGAACGGCTCCGAAATATGACAACTCTGAGCAACGAACGGGAGAAGGAGAGAACGAGATATGTTGCATTTAACTTTACTGGCGATAAAACACAGAATATTTCAAATCTATTTAAGAAGTATGGAGTATCCGTAGCCTTCAAGACACAAAACACAATGAGTAAAATTATGGATCCGAACATAGAAGATTATGATAAGTTTGATAAGCCCGTATATAAAATCAGTTGTAATGATTGTGATGATTTTTATGTTGCTCAAACTGTTAATTTTGTAAAAAGATACAAGAATCATGTTCCAGCATGGAAGAACCGAGATAGAATGTCGCAAAACACGTCTTGGAAAATGGCCACTCATTGGGAACAATTGAAGACAATTTGAATATTCTCCATATTTGTAAGAAAGGTAATTTAATGAATGGATGGAAAGAATTGTTTATTTTTAAGGGATAAATTGATCAATGAACAGGTCAATTTTGACTCTGGTGGTACTTATCGTAACTTATTTCCGGAACTTCCGGTATATAAGCTATTCGCCATCTTGTTTCTCTTATTCCCTGATTGGGCCTGATGATGACCGGTGTAACTGGTTGAAACCGATCGCCTTGTACCATCTTTTGTATATATTTTACCGTCGTGTATGTAACTACAGTATAATTGTAAATATACTTTATAGTGTTGTAAGATGTATTTTATTTATCCTGTATAATTTATAACTCTTACAACTTTTCATAGTCCCTATACCTTACACAATCGGGTTGATAACATTATTATAGTTGATGTTAACGAAACAATGTATTATTACAGTATTTCACATAATGTGGAAATAAAAATAAAAATTAGTTTCATCAAAATAAATTAACCAAAATAGATATTACGAAATAATAAACATAAAAAATCTGTAATGATAATCAATTTACCTATTTCAAAATAGGCTGCCATCTTAAGTGCCAAATGTCCAATCTTACCAAATGGATTAATTGGAATATAATGTAATGGCTACAATATAATATTAATTTTAACATAGTAATTCTTTGTTAAAGTTAATTTAACCTATTTCGTATAGACCGTATTGTTAATAACTATTAAAATAGGAGACAGCTATTAAGAAATATATTCACTTATTTATCTGTGTCAAGTACACTTGACTTTAGCACTTCTGTAAACGATTCTTGATGAAATTTAATTTTAAAACTTGTCTGCAACTGTTTTTTTATATTTTTGGCCAATTTTCCATTTATTAGGTGCTTTAACCTAAATAACTTTCTGGAATATGTTTTACGTCAGTTGTATTGCATATGTTTATATGATGAATAATACAAATTAACCAGTTTTAGTAAAGTTTTGATAGGTTTTTCATATATTATATTTTAAATTATAAATAAAATATTTGTGACTTAAATGTAAAGTTTGAATCGACGTTATAAACACATGTTCCTGAAACCATTAAAAAGTCAAGTTAATTAATATCCATAATAAACATTTTAGAGTAGGTAGATAATTATTTTAGATGATTTAAAAACGTTATCAATCAATTTATAAATTAATAGCATGCATCACTTTTCATTTTAAATTCATTAAATATCAGAAACTTTGAACATCTTCTTATAAATAATTTTCGTGCATAACCTCAATTGGATTCTTAAAAATATAAAAATAACGCATAGTGTGTAAATTAATAAGGCAACAACAAAACAAACATCAGTTTGTTTAAGGTATATTTGTTGTTTTAAGAGAACATTTAAGAATTTTTAGTCTTAAACAAGTAAGTTTAATACAGGTAAATGTGCTGTAGCCAGTAGGCATGTAATGCAACCGATCAGTAAGTTTCACTTAATAAACGTTTCCTATAAAATAACGAGACTGGACTGTTTAAACGGCCTCATAACATTGTCTTTTCCATGTTATTAGTTTGGAGAAGATTTTATAAAATGGCTCCTCAACATGTATTGAATAATTAACTGGGAAGTTATCTAGGTTCAACACATCATTTAACACGTGTGTCGTATATTTTATTGTTGTATTGTCATTTACAAACTATTTTATGAAGGAAAATTACCATACATTGTTAATAGATCCAGAGTTGGAAATATGGTTATTAATTTCCAGCACAACTATATTATGCACAGTGAATCTGTAACAACAACTGTTGAATTAAAACAGTTATTATGTATTACAACTTTAAACAAATAACTAAAACTAATACAGTTTAAATGTTTACACGGATTAATGACAAGTAAACCAACCCAAGTAAACATATGCTTAATATAATTATTGGTTTAGGATTTTTTAATTTTAAATCGATAATCAATAACAAAACAAAAGATCATGAATTAATAAATTAGCTTAAAAATAACCATAACGAGTGACAAATTATGAATATTACCTCTTACCAGTGTTCAAATAGAGTTGATATAACGTGTAATTGAACCATTTGGAATCAAGATGTTGACGAAGTTGTCAAGCACCCTGAGCTATTATCAGTTCAACTTGAGCATTAACTAAGCAACAGAGTGTCTATATTGGTCACAACAACATCAAGGAGATGAACAATATCTAGCTTGATGAGCCGAACACCAATCATATTGATAGTTGAATGTTTGTATTTAACTGTCCTGATAAGTCTGCTTTATGCAGTATCTCATTCCGTAACGGAACAAACTTCAAATTTCAAACTTTCACCTTGGGTGATATATTTTTTGCGATTTTCTACACTCATACTGTAAATTGTAATTTTTGTATAGTAGACTTTTGAAAGTATTTGCAATAGCAGGTATACTAAATTGTGTTCTGAATGTGGTTGAACAAGACAATATAAGTAAACAACTACTTAAAAAAATTTAAAATTTTTCTTAAATTTTTATTTTTATTTATCTAACACTGGAAATATTTTTTAAAATCATTATTAATTAGAGTAAACATATATTAATAATGGAACATAGTAACATGTTTTGAATATCGTTACTTAATTAAATTAATTTTACTACCATATATTTTTATTTATTGTGTACTAACCAGTATTTTATAAAGTAGTTAATTACATGTTTGTATCGTAAACTACCTTATTTAACAGACATCTGTATTGAAAACATAAACCAATAACAACAACGTGTTTTTATATTCTCAGATGAGTGACTACACGAAGTAATCTAAATATTTTAAGGTTTGCTTTACTCATGAACCTCGAATATAATATATCTTAATTGTTGCTACATCTTTTCCTAACACATTGCCTTTGTGGCGTTGACTATAGAACAGTGGTACGGCTTATGACTTACCTCTTATCCCTTTAAAACTTCAACGCGATCAAAGAAATCTCAGTAATGGAAGGCCAAGGGCTAACTTTCCCTTTACAAAGCCGCTCTAAGCCACAACAGTTTAAAATTAGAAATACTTCGGTCATGCAATAAGTGTGTTTTAACATAATTATATTTTAAAACTGATTCAAATAAATTAATAAGTCTTACTTAAGTATAACTTATCCTTCAATGTTTTAATAAGCTGTATACCAATTTTTTTTGCTGATAATCAAATTTAGTTTATTATGTGATAAATTTAAAAAATCGTTCGTTACTCAACGATTGTGTCGAAACATGACTTAGAAATTAAAGCGTTAACTTGGCTTATATTTTTACGACAAGCGTAAATAATAATAATTGTCAAGGAAAACATTGGGAGGAGTGATTGATAATAGTACCATTTTTAAAATGTACTGGAACAATGGAAATAAGTTAATTAAAAATCGTAGTCTTTGTAAGATGTTTACAAATAATGCAATGTTCCTTAAGTAGGACGCCACATAAAAATTCTCCACCCTAACCACCTTTTAACTTGTAATAGCTGTCCAAGAAGTTTACCACACTGTTGTAAGCGTTGCAAACAGCCTTCCATGGATGAGTGTTACTGTACTAACAGGTACTTTGTTGTAACATTTTAGTTGGGGGAATATACAATTAATTTTAATTTCGTTTATTTTAACTCACGTTGTTAGAGATTATATTAGATTAATCTACATTACATATTTTTATTAAAATAAATTTTTGTATTTCAAAACAACAAACAATTTTACTTATATTGTTTTCATATTTGATTCATTGATAAAATACAGATGTAGATTTTAAGAATATCTTGGTTAAAAATGTGTTTATTAAAACCACAAATGTAATTGCTAGTTTTTACTACGACTCTTGTAGTATACTAATAAATTGAAACTTAAAAAATATGCGATTATCTTTTACATACCTTCAACTGTTTTTAAAACAT
The DNA here is from genome assembly GCA_963675035.1 of Allygus modestus. Taxonomy (NCBI): domain Eukaryota; kingdom Metazoa; phylum Arthropoda; class Insecta; order Hemiptera; family Cicadellidae; genus Allygus; species Allygus modestus. Next base: position 317,798,088 of record OY776112.1, read on the forward strand.
GCATTAAGATGGAATATAACGCTGGACGAGTAAAATAACACAGATTGTATTAATAGGTATATTGATATGAATCTAAAATGTAACCATAATTTTTAAATGTGTATGTATATTGTTTAAAAAAGTGTAAAACTATACGTAATGTTGAGTTTACTTGTATGGGACATTGAGTTTAATGCCAGCCAGAAGGTTATATTTAAGCTAAAATTTGTCACCTATACACGTTGCCCTAAACCAAAGTCCGACCACACGGGGCGGACGCCACAACGTTCTCAACCACTGTGAGTTTCAGTGTGGTTTAATATACTCTGGTCAGGCTTTATTGTTGTACTTGCGAAAGTGTAAAGAGTGTCCGACAAACTTGATGCTCCTAAACATTTTCTTTCTAGCAGAAACATATTATTCTACAAAATGTTATGTATCGTGGGAAATTATCAGCCCTTATGAAACCCCTAATTAAATTATTAACTAAAAATATTAATTAGGGTTTTACTTTTAGAAAACACCTTTTTAATTATAATTAGCAAGAATATCTAATTAAGTCACTGTTTGTTTTGTACATAAAGTATATCAGTTATTATAAATGATTTTCTCTGAACCCTGTTACTAATTCGCTGAATCTGAAAATTGCGCCTTTACATAATATTTGATACAACCTCCGTAAACAAATAAATATAATTTCATGTTTAAAGCCGAAACTTCCCTTGGGACCAAAGCCAAACTTCAGGCTGGCAAACTTCAGGTGGTTTCTGACTAAGCTTTTGTTCCTAAATCAGAAGGTTTACAGATAACGAAATACATATTACTTTGTTTTCATCCAGAAAATATTTACGAGACCAAATGGAAGAATATTTTACGATGGACCAATTCATACATTGTAAAGTTGTCTGTAAAACTATAATACTAAATGCAAACAAGTTAGGACGTAATTATGTTAAGCTAATATAAATTGAATTTGAGTGTTATTTAGGTTCTTATACATCTGTAGTGGAATACTTTTGTATATTTATATCATTGGCAGTAAAGGTACAACATCCTACTATGCACTGTATAACATCATGCGTTCATAAACGCTCAATTACAAATTAACTAAACTAATCAACAGATATGTTAACTATTAATAACTAAATGCGGATGTCTGGCCACAATCAATAAATTAGTGGCCAGATATTTAAAACCTACAGGGTAACAAAATTAATATCCTAATTTTTTTTAGCTTTAAATTAAAAAACTAATGTCCTAAATTTAGTTTAATTTTTAGCTTAAAATTTATAATTTTATACTTTCACTAGTAATATTATACTTGTAAACTGCATATAATAATTAAACAATCTATTGGAACCTCAGTAATGACTTTTATCCCAGTACAAATATACACCTTAAATTCTGTTAAACATTGATCTACAAATGTGGATGTGTTTTACTGATGCACTTACAACTCAAGGACGTAGTTAGGCAGTGAGAGGTGATGGGGAGGTAGCCTTTATAACATGATTTGATCCCCCGCCAGAGGGGTCTAATGACAATATGTTAACGATCCCCTCTATTACTGTTGGTCCGAAAACCGCATCGTGTCCACACAACTATTTAGACCTCAAAAACCTGTATAAAGGTACCACCAGTTAACGCGGTGTATTAATTGGCATGTAAAATAGAGAGGAGTATTTTTATCTGACTATCAAACTTTTCCATTTTAGCCTATTACTAACTTAAATCAGTTAAATTAATACATTCCTTAATGTCACTTTATTTGTTTGAGCTTTGTCCTTTATTACGAAATAGCCTAGATAGAAAATGTAAGTTAATATTTTATTCTAGAGGTGTTAAAATACTTAATTTGAAGAAACAACAGAACAATTGCTACACAAAATATTATTAAGGGGTAAATCTCACCTCCACCCTATTCATAAGTTAGGAGGCAACATATCCCGGATATCCTCTATTGGTCAATGTAAATTCGATACAAGCACCATGTATTAATTAACTTGATCACTAAATAAGAGGAAAACTAACATTTATTGATTTTCCTTAAAAATATATTGGGGAGCGCAGTGCGCTTACCGCTAATTGAATATTCCAATTTTCTCCGCAACCATTAATCGTAAAATAGTGATTAATAATAATATATTGATTAGTTTTAAGGCTCATTTTAATCGTGATGAATTTTATTACAAATAATTGTTTCTTTGACACAAATAAAAAACTTAATTTTGAAAATGTTAAGCCCTTTAAAGATATAACCCTGAGTTTCGCCAGACATTGAAGTGGTGCTATTTAGTTAGGGTCCTAAAGCACTAACCACCACACATTTTATACAAAAATCGTTAGAGGTGATTTTAATAAATTTAGTTTGTTTATATTTGCATGACACAATGTTTAAATTAAGAATTTTCTCACAAATACTGTATATTGGTAATTAATATGTCTTTTATTAATAAAAGTGCTTCAAGGATTTAACCCAATTGCCACTCCGACGTCCAGACAGCCACGTCGCTCTAGAATCCAATTAAGTGAGGATATTTTATTGGATACGCTACTTGTTTTCCACTACTGAACCTTCATGTGGGAGGTGACATAAATATTAACCGTCTGCAGTCAGCCATGTCGTTTTTCGGTTATCATCAGCATACTAAACGTTAAGTGATATAATTATTTATATTGTGTACTTAAGCTCCATTGAAAGGGTTTAATATAGTAAATTTTGCTTAAACTCATTTTGCTTGGAAAACTCATTTAATAGTTGCATTGTGGTAAAACGGCCCAAATTTCAAATTATATACTAGTTTTGTTTTTTGCACAGTAACCCAAATTGCCAGCGATATGTTTTTTATCATTACATAAATATTAGTATTATAACATGTTAATTCCTAATGGTAATTAAACAAGTTCCGGATCCGTGAAACAATTTCTTGTTCTGTAGAAACACTTTGAAAAGGTCTGCTTTTAAAATGGTCTTACCTTTCTTATTTTATTAATTTTCTTAAGTTCTTCCGTACATTTATCATAAATTTTCTCTTGTCCTTTTTGGTCAAAAAGCCATGCTTGAGTGTCAATTAGTGTTGGTTTAGAAATAAAGTATTATTGTCATTGTTATTGAGGAAAGTAAATATACTTACAGTTGCAATTGAAATGAATTCGAAACTGAACTGTTGACATGTTTTGGGTTTATAAACACTGTTGAATTAACTCTTTAAAACTTCTATTGTATTTCAAAGAAATTACCACCGATCATTCACGAGTTAACTTAGTTAGGTCGACACTGAATGACACTCTTACTACCAACTAAACTTTCACAAAAACATTTTCTGGACATCACCCACCTTCAGGTTTATATGGCATGGTCATATAGCAGAGACTGTTGGGAGGACAGTAGGGGGCCATGGCCGGTTCTGGATCACCTTCGCAGAATGAGGAGCTGAGGAGCCGACCCCCCCCCCCGACCCCCCCGACCCCCCCCCCCCGACCCCAACTCCGACCACCCGACCCCCCCCCATGACCCCCCTGACCCCCCTGACCCCCCCAGGAGCTGAGGAGCCGACCCCCCCCCCCAAGACCCCCCGACCCCCCTGACCCCCCTGACCCCCCTGACCCCCCTGACCCCCCTGACCCCCCCCGACCACCCGACCCCCCCCACGATCTGCGGCACTTTTCGTGATGACCTTGAACATGAGGAAAAAACTTTTGAAAATTAATAACTAGCCTATTTACCTACCGATTCCCACGGGACTTTTTCCAGAGTGTAGGCCTATCCCAGAGGAAGCGAATGACGAAAGAACCCCATAGATCCACCATCAAACAAGACCGCTATTAATTTATAACCGCGTTTTCCTTATGGGATCTCAGCTGTTTATCGACCGATTTTGATGAAACTTAAACACATGTCGGGCGGCGACCTAAGTAAACCATCGCTTAAAGAAAATTGAAAATCCACCGTTAAACGGACCCGCTATTAATTTTTTAACGCGTTTTCCTCATGGGATCTCGGCTGTTTGCCGACCGAATTTGATGTGACTTCGTTACACGTTGTATGCAGGCTTGACTAAACCAAACTGCGAGCGGCTCCGCAGCGTCACGTGTCGAGGCGCGTGCTAGGGCCTACGTGACCGCCCGGGGCTGTTACTCCTAACTTTCCTTATTTGTCACTGGTTTTTTTTCCCCATTACTACTCACCTTGTTAACTCCTCTCTTGTCTTCAGTTAATGGTCGAGAGTCGCGGCACCATGTCCTCTGACAGCAGCAGCGATACCGAGCGGGTTGAAGTGAGTGTTGGTGAGGAGGGGAAGACTGTGAAAGTTAGGCGAGTGAGATACCAGTCTGCGTGGAGACCAGTGGAACCTCGGTACGAGTGGAGGAAGCGTGTTCGACGCATTGATAAGAAGTTTACGGCAGAGTGCGTTCCGAGGATCCATTACGACTTGGAACAGTACGAGAGCGACCTGCTGTGGAGAGCGGAGCGGTACAAGAACATTCATACCTTTCCGCGTGATGATTATGAGATGTGGGTGGTAGAGGGGGGCAGAAGGTACCTCGCGGAGGACTTTCCATTCGAGAAGGAGTACTGGGAATGGATCCGGTATGAACAGCAGTATTTGCTATTGGTGAACGATTGGAATAGATACGGGGAAGAGTTTGTGGTAAATCCTTTTTTGTAAAAATTTACAAGAACTAAAATAAATATTACTTAAAGTAAATAGTTACACAAAGCCCTCCTCCACATGATGTCACCCTCCCCGTTATACCTCGAGGCAAGCGCTTGTTTACTTGTGGTTTCCTATACACAGACTAATGCTATTTAATGAGCGGTGCCTAATGATCCTCCTCAGTTGATCTGTGAATGTGTTCGAGTGCTCATTTGTGTGCTCCTAACTAGTGACTTCTTCCTGCTTTGATTACCTTCAATAATTAAACGTAAGTAAAATTATTTTATTAACAAAACCATTTTTAAATTTTATTTTATTTTGGACGTACTCTCAACTCTTTATTCACTAATGAAATTTAGTTAAAACCCTGTTTTAAAACAGCTCTATATTAAATGTATTATGTCTTTCCAACAAATGATAATTTCCAGTTAACTGATTTCGAACCTGACATTACAATGTTTGAGACATACATAAATCAGTGGAGCTATTCTGAGCGTATCATCGTTGTTTCTTTTTAATATTTTATTTTTTCATTCCTCTAGAAAGTTATTTAACGTATCATTTGTTGTTGTAGATGAACAACCAACATTTGTGTGAGGTCTGTGGTCGCACCTTCAGCCTTTTCAAAAACCTGAGGAGGCATGCAGAGTCTGCCCACAACGACAGACGCCATGACTGCAACGTTTGTGGTAGACGATTTACACGAAGGGAAACCTTCACACTACTACTGCCCACCAACAGCCTGTGGAGGAGCTCCAAGGTTAGTAACTATAATCTATAGGCTACCTTTTCATAAAATACTTCTTGTAATTAATATTTATATAAATTGAACTTTAAAAATTGTAGTAAGTGTTCAAGCTTCCTCCATCCTAACCTAACCCCCCCCCCCGACCCCCCCCTGACCCCCCTGACCCCCCTGACCCCCCCCTCCGACCCCCTTGACCCCTGTTTTATAAGTGTAGTAACTCTCATTATATGTTGTAGACGGAGGAGCAGAGTTGGAGGCTCAGGCAGCCAGGTTCCGCTGCGCCTTCTGCGACAGGGACTTCATGCGCCGCCACAACCGGGACCGCCACCAGACGCGCGGCTGCCCCGTCGTGTTGAACCTCGTCCGAGACCACTTCTGGCCGCCTCCATCACCCAGCGCGGAGCCGCAACCCGGACCGAGCAGGGAGCCTCAACCGGGGCCCAGCAGGGAGCCGCAACCGGGACCCAGCAGGGAGCCGCAACCGGGACCTAGCAGGGAGCCTCAACCGGGGCCCAGCAGGGAGCCGCAACCGGGGCCCAGCAGAGAGCCACAACTGGGGTCTAGTGAGGAGGAGCCGATGGAGGGTGCTGGTCTCCCAGCGTTCCAGCTCGTGCATCGAGCCTTCCGCAGACGCCTCCTCACCTTTCGACTGTCTCAACCGATGGACGCCCTGCTGACAGTCGAGGAGGCGCTCGTCTTCCTGTTCCAGGAGGTCTTTGATCTTTTGACCGACGTGAGGAGCAGACATCCCAGCATCAAGGTGAACATGGTCCTGGAATGTGAGTTCACCAACATCCACGGGGCCACCTGCCTGCGCTCCTTCAACACGAAGAACGTCCCGCTGACCGAGGCCTCTGACTTGGAGGCTTTCCTCTCCGCGACGTTCGATACGATCAAGAACAAGAAGGAGCAGTGCGAGTTGGTGGGCAGTGGTTGGACCTACCTGCGCATACGCGACCTGGAGATCCGCGTGAACGAGTACACGCCGCTCAGAGGCAGAGCATTTATTCCGCTGCCAAAGGACATTGACGCTACGCACGCACTCATCAATGTCCAAAACAGCGATGACATGTGCTTCATGTACGCGATCCTAGCCGCGTTCGTCCCGGAGCATCAGCAGAGACCCGCAAGGTACACCTTGGACATTATCGCCCGGTACGACTGGACCGACCTGCGCTTCCCCGTCACACTGAAGGACATCAAGGCTTTTGAGCGCAAGAACGCCATCAGCGTGAACGTGTATGGGATCGAGCGCGCGATGGTGGGGAGACGGCCCAGCGGGACACCCGAGTTCAAGGACAGGGTATACCCGTTGAAGATATGCAGGCGGGAGCTTCAGGATCATCGCGACCTGCTGTACGTGACAACCGAGGGTAACAGCCATTACGCGTTCATCAGGAACTTGAGCCGACTGGTCCGCCCTCAGCTCACCAACCACGACCACAGGATCTACATCTGCAAGAGGTGTTTCGCCTACTTCGACAACCGGCCCAACAAGCTCGGGTTGACGGGCGCTCAGCGCTTGGAGGAGCACAGGCGTTACTGTTACGCTAAGGCTCCTCTCCGCTTGGACATGCCGAAAAAGGAGAAGATCCGGTTCGCGCATCCCGAGTACACCCGGCGAGAGAGGTTCTGCATCTACGCGGACTTTGAGTGCTCCCTTCAGCCCGTCGCCGACGACCCCGCGGAACCACCACCCGGGACCAGACCTATGCGCATGCACGTCCCGTACGCCTTTGCCTACCAGATCGTGGACTCGCTGGGGCTGGAGGAGTTTGAACCCCGGGTCTACTTCGGGGTCGATGCGTCCAAGGTGTTTATGGAGAGGCTCAAGATGGACGTGTTGATGCTGTGGGAGTTCCTGTTCAGCATGAGAGCTCTGCACCCTTCTCTGACCCGGCAGGAGATGGACGAGTACCTGGCGGCGACTCACTGCTACCTCTGCGGTGAGGAGTTCACCGAGCAGGACGTCAAGGTGCGGGACCACAAACACGCCCCACCTTACGAGTTCCGAGGAGCGGCGCACCGCTCGTGCAACCTACGGTACAGGGAGCAGCGGGTCATCAACTGCTATTTTCACAACCTGTCCAACTATGACGCTCACTTTGTAGTGCGGGAGTTGGCCATTGACCCCGGTGATGTGGACGTGCTGGCGCACACGGAGGAGCGCTACATCGCTTTCACCAAGCGGTTCCACTTTGGCCAGCCCGAGGACAACCAACGACAGTCGTCTTTCGCGGTGCGGTTCCTGGACACCTACAGGTTCCTGTCCATGAGCCTGGCCAACCTGGCGGCGGGGCTTCCCACGGACAAGATGCGCGAGACCAGGAAGCGGTTCCCCGACAACCGGCTCTTCGACCTGGTGCGCAGGAAGGGCGTGTTCCCCTACGACTTTGTCACGTCGTACGACACGTTGTACTCCACCAGACAGCTTCCTCCTCGGGCCGCGTTCAAAAACAGCATGACCCTGGAGGATATCAAGGAGGAGGAGTACGAGCATGCCCTCAACGTGTGGCGAGCCTTTGACTGCAACCACCTCAAGGACTATGCCGACAAGTACCTGCGCTGTGACATCGCCCTCCTCACCGACGTGTTCGAGGAGTTCCGCGACACCTCTTTGGCTGAGTATGGACTGGACCCTGCCCACTACTACACCCTGCCCTCTTACGCCTAGGACGTCATGCTCAAGACCTGCGGCGTGGAGCTGGACACGCTGCGGGACTTTGACATGTACCTCTTCGTGGAGCAAGGCATCCGAGGAGGTATCTCCCAGGCCATCACCCGCTACGCCAAGGCCAACCACGAGCGGTGCCGCCCTGAGGACCGACGCCCCGACGAGCCGACACGCCACCTCCTGTACCTGGACGCCAATAACTTGTACGGCTGGGCCATGTCCCAGTACCTGCCCACCGGAAACTTCCAGTGGCTCAGCCGTGAGGAGATTGACGCCTTGGACATCGCCTCGTTGGACGCGGAAGCCGACCGGGGCTACATACTAGAGGCCCGTCTCAACTACCCCGCCCGTCTCCACGACCTGCACAGGGACCTCCCCTACTGCTGTGAGACCAAGCGGCCTCCAATAGGCAAGTTCCCCAAGCTGGTGACCACCCTGGACAACAAGGAGCACTACATCTGCCACTACAGGATCCTGCAGCAGGCGCTGAACAACGGACTGGAGCTTGTGGCTGTGCACAGGGCCGTCTCGTTCCACCAGTCTCGATGGCTCGAGCCCTACATCCTGATGAACACCGAGCTGAGGAAGAAGGCCAAGACCAAGTTTGAGCAGGACTTTTTCAAGCTCATGAACAATGCGGTCTTCGGCAAGACCATCGAGAACGTGCGCAAGCGCCTGAACGTCAAGCTGGTCTGCACTCCGGAGAGGTTCAGCAAATACGTGGCCAAGTCCAATTTCCTGGACCGCACTTACTACACAGAGGACGTAGCCCTCATCCATCTAGCCAGGGTGAACATCGTTCTGGACAAACCCATCTACATCGGCATGTCTGTCCTGGAGCTGAGCAAGTGGCTCATGTACGAGTTCTTGCGCAAGATGAAGGACCGCTACGGTGACCGCCCGACCGTAGACTACATGGACACGGACAGCTTCGTGTTTGACATCATCTCTCAGGACATCTACAGGGAGATGATGGAACATCTGGAGGATTTTGACACCAGCGCCTACCCCAAGTCCCACCCCTGCTACAGCCCCATCAACGCTAAAGTCATCGGCAAGTTCAAGGACGAGTGTGCTGGCAGATCCCTGTTTGAGTACCTCGGGCTTCGTTCCAAGCTCTACTTCATGGACATCGAGGACCCGAGTGAGGAGACGGGATCCAAGGCTCTCAAGCGCGCCAAGGGAGTCGCCAAGGGGGTCGTCAAGAACATCCTTACCCCCGACGACTACAGGGAATGCTTGTTCAACGAGGTGTTGAAGACCACCGTCAACACCCGGTTCCAGTCCCACCTGCACCGCGTCTTCACGGTCCAGGTGGAGAAACTTTCCCTGAGCCCGAAAGATGACAAGCGCTACGTCCTGGCGGATGGGATCCACACCTTGCCTTGGGGACACAAGGACATCCCACCACTGGCTGAAGGAGGACGAGACCACCTCGTTAATCAACAACAGCCAATGGATGAGGAGGAGGATGACGTTGATGAAGAGTTCCCTGTGTAGGCTTATGTTTATATGTAAATAATATTTTTAATTTATTTGTAAATAGTATTTTTAATTTATTTGTAAATAGTATTTGTAAGCAATTATATTGTAAAAGTTTTAGTTCACAGCAGATATCTGTGTTGTTATTGCCTCACCCGTATTTCCTCATTATATTTTCAAAATCATCAACATGTCCAAGTTATAACTTTTTTCCAAATTAAAATAATAAAAAAAATTTTAAATAAAAAAAATATTGAGATATTGGACATGTACTTTTCTTAAATATTGAAGTAAGGACAAATGAACAACAACAAGTGATTGCAATATATCGTATTTATTTCAAAACATAATAAGAATATACAAACACACAATTAAAAAGAATAAAATAAAGTATCAATAACGTAGTGGTGAGAAGATGGAGTGGAAGAGCCTGCGGACCAGAGCGTCGTTGGCCGTGGGGGACGCCAGATCGAAGAGCTGCACGTAGTCACCGAGCGCCATACCGAGGACCGCCCGGCAGTACAGGTAGGTGAGGCAGTAGTGGCCGCAAACGGAAGTACCGTAGCCCTGGAGTCGATACCTGTTGTAGACATAGCGGCGGCGCGAGTTGCGCCTCAGGAACCTCTGGTAGTCCGCCTGGTACGGGGACCTGCCGTAGCTGTCGAAGTATTCCAGCCGGTCCTCAGAGCAGTAGAATGCAACCCAGTGGTCTCCTCTCTCAGTGTGTGACATGGTGTTGGCCACTATGGCGGTCTGGGGTTGAACGGGTGAGTGAGGTAGACGGTCAGAGGCGCAGACCAGAACGCTCCTCAGTCCGGGGACTTGCGTCAGGCTCCTCTCGATCTGGGTAATGTTCATCGTGGGCGGAAGCAGCAGCAACACTCGAGGGCCGATGAGTCTGACCTGTCGTTGGCCATCAGCCAGTCGCGCAGGACGATACAGTTGTGCAGAGCGCAACGGTTGAGGGCGCTCTTATGGTGGCTGCAGCGCAGGGTCCGGCAGGAGGGTGGTCCGTTGAGGGACCCGCAACCCAGGTCGTCCATGTCCTGCACGGTGGTGGCGGCAGGCTCGACGATCAGGTGCCGCTGAACAAAAGTCCTCTTCTGCGACCCCTTGACGTAGACGATGGGGCGGTGGATGAAGCAGGCCCGCAGCTTGTCCAGCAGGGCGACGTAGGCGATATCGCCCTGGTCCCACTCGAGCCCATGGCAGTGACGCGTGAGCCAGCCACCCTCGCGCAGTTTCTCGCTGGTCAGGAGGTCTCGATTGAAGGGCGGACGAGCGATGTGATGCATGATTAGCGTGCCGGTAGTCACGTCCACCACGCAGACCTCCTTCAGCAAATAGTCGTTGTCGCTGTCCTTGAAGCACTGCATGTCCATCACCACGCTTCCATGATGGCAGCGCACTAGGCCGGTGGCGGCGGTGGTAGGCTCGTTGTAGATTGGCGGCGGCACGTCCATCTCGCGAGGTCGGCTGAACTGAGAGCGAGCGCGCGCTGCCTCGGCCTTAAGTAGGTGGGTGGGCTGCGGCGGCAGCGGCGGAGTAGATAACCTGTTTTACCCGCCAAAGTCCACAGTCACGTTGCGGTGACGGTCCACCTCCACGACGTTGTCCAACTCGGCGTACACTATGCAGTTGAACGCCTCCGCCAAGGCTTCGGAGAACCCAATCTCTATGCGCAGGTTACCGTTGCGCACCAGGTTCCAGTGGCTGGATTGAGAGGCTGCCATATCGGGCGTCAGATCAAACGCCATCAGGCAGTATCCGTAGGGGTATTCGTTGCGACTGACTTCATTACCACAGTCTGAGAAATTGATGCCGGTGCCAGTGTACAGCGTGTGGTAGGCGAGCACGCACAACTCATGACCGAACGTGTAATCCGGTTGAAGCGGCTTACATGGCACTTGCTCACTATCTATGTACAGCGCGAAGAAGTTCACGTGGCTGTGGGTGAAGTTGAACGGGTTCTTCTTGTAGTCCCCGTTGAACGCCTGATTGCTGACCAGGCCAACTATAATGCGTTTTGGCAGTTGACCCAGAAACACACTGTCCAGAGTCTTGCTGCTGATACCGGAGGGTAGCGTGAAGGATTTGACTTCCACGCGCGTAATGGGATATTTGGCTGTGCCCGACTCCAGCGTCCTGCTGTGAGCCAACAGCACGCTCGGGTTGATCTTACAGCGGCGCATAAACAGGTTGACTTCGGCGATGTCCACTTTGTAGTCTGTCACGGTTTTAGACATGATGGAGAATGAGTTCTTTGACCTGATCAGACGAAAGCGCATCTCCACACCGTTTAACATGAACTTCTCCTGGTTGCACAGGTCAACGTGCAGATGTCCGACCATGTCCACGTACCGGCTTCCCTTGATAAACTCTCTCCTTTTCTTGAGCCCGGTATAATTATCCTCCTCAGTATTGTCCATGTACCCGGCATAGTCCTCAAAGAACATCTCCGCGGTGAGGTGCGATGTCTTGGCATCACCACCATAGGACAACAGGTTCTCCAGGTAGGCGCGATAGGCGTACGTGTTGTTCTGAGGAGACACCAGTTTGTTGTTCAGGTACAGGTCCACTTGACTGAACAGCGAGTGCAGCCAGTTGTTAATCGGACCCACCTCTTTTATCGCTTGATCACCCGTTACAGCGCCTCCATTAGCCGTTCTAATGGTAGCCTTCACATGCAGTAGCGTCTGTGACAGATCCGTGTACTCGTCCCCATGACCCGGAACTATGAACTCAACGGGTGAGTCGTCTGTCAGGGAGGAGATGGGCTTGTACTGCACCCATTTACCACTCTCTATACTGGTCTGCGTGGGCGGTAGCGAGAACAGGTCCAACTCGGTCTTAACACACTCGCACGACTTCTGATGTAGAAACGCCATTATCCAAAAATGTATCTCACGGTACTCCTGTTCTTCTTACGTCGCACAACGGTCTTGCTTCTTCTCTTCTTAGCGACGCGTTTTGCGGGCTTTCTTTTTCTCTTGGGCGCAGCGCGCTTCTTCTTCCTAACTCCGAGGAGTTTAGCCAGAGACTGAGGGGTCACTCGCTGTACGCGCCTCCTTTTATAGGCGCCACCACCGCCACTCAGCACGCGATCCAGTTTTTCATCGGCCTTACGTTTGAGCGACCCGGTAAATTGCCTGAGTCGGGCGTTGGCTACGACTCGGGGGTTGGCTGTGCCCGCCGCCACGTCGCCCAAGAAGCCCACACCGGACCTCAGCGCCTCCTTGCCCAGCGCCGATGCGCCGGATCTGATCAACGGGACCACTGTACGCATCAGCCCGCCTAGGAAACTGCCGATGCCATGACCGCGTTGGAAAGCGGCTCCTCTGAATACCGTGGACACTCCATGCCCAGACTGCTGTTGGCGGTAGTACGCCAGATAGGGGTCGTTCGGGTTCATTGCTGCTGCTACTCTCTGCGCAGGTGAAGCTTCATGCACGTAGTCCCGAAGTGGAATGGCAGTTGGCGTCCGACGCTGTCCCTTAAATCGATTTCCACACTATCGAAGGAGCTCTTCATCAGCGGCACGTAGTGAGGGTCGGTGAAATGCACGGTGATACTCGCACCGTAGATGTAGTTTTTTGCGTCGATGTTCACAATCTTTAACAAGGGCGCAACAGTGTCACCTACTAGCTGAGGTTCCACCAGGTCACAATACACGTACATGTGCGAAGGGATCCCGGCCAGTAAGTTGGGCGGTCTTATAGCTTTTCTATGTTTGATCAAATCCACATTGTGCACGTCGTATCCCAACTGTAACGCTAGGGTGGGGCTAAATTCCAGTTGCTCCACAGTCTGGTCTATCGAGATCAATTCCACCTTCCCAATCTCTTTGTCGTACTCAAACTGGCATTGGTATAAGTCCAATTTTGGAATGGCGTTGATGGCGTTGACCAGTTCATCGATGTCTTTATAGTTTCCAGCTTCCACCTTTACAGCGGTCAGTTCAGCCTTGCCGGTGTCATCCTTAGTGTAGAGATATACGCGAGCGTCCTCCCCCACTGTCACAAACGAGCATGGGTAATGGACCTCGACTAAAGCGACTTCCCATTCACCATCGCCACCCAATCGCACGACTGACGGTAGATGGGTGATGTAGTTAGCCACGGTGTTGTTTGGATAATAGTCCATTGAGCTGTTGCTGGGCAACGTCAGGTACAGCTGCCTGCGCTTTGTCGTCATAGCAGCTGTTGCACTTCAGATGCAGGTACCCACGAGTTGAAGTCCTCTCCGTAACCGACCCACTTGACCAAGTAGCGCTTACTGCGGCCTCGCCCTTTAGTGTCCAGTATTTTATCTATTTGGTACATATGGTCCGGGGCAACCATTACCTTTTGCATCTCATGCTCGTAGAAGCGCCCTTCCAGCGGCGTCCCGTTCAGGTCTCGCAGCACGTACAATGGTAGAGGATGCGACCCGTATACGTGATCCACCACAAACAGCTCCTTACTCCAGTTGGTCTCGTAACCTTTGGCGAACGTGCCCTTCTCCTTGGCTATGCGCACCGTGTCACCAGGCTCGAACCTGGGCTTGCGTCGCCGGATCGCCTTTCCATACATGTGACGCCACACCTTATACACCTTTTTTCCATCGCCGCTGTCCGCGTCCACGGGTCGCAGACCACCACCCAGGCTCTTGTGCGGGCTGCGGTTGTAGGCATCCAAAAGCCTGTCCAACACGTCGATGTAGCGATACGTGTTTTTGTAGGTTAGGTAGCGCCACATGCGGTTCTTGAGCGTGCGGTTGACTCGCTCCACCACCGCCGCCTTCACATCGGGGTTCTGCGTGGTGACGTATGTGACACCGTGACTCTTGAACACTCGCTTGGTAGCGGCCCCGGTGAACTCCGTCCCCTTGTCAGTCTGTAGACAGCGAGGAGTCACCTCGGAGAATATCCTCTCGAACGCTGCCGCACCTCTTGCCCGCTTTTCCTCCTCAGTGGTACCGCAAACAACCGCTTACTGAATACATCGATCACAGTCAGCAGGTAGTTGACCCCGTCGTTGTGCTGGCTGAGACCGCGCATGTCGTTCAGGTCTGCCTGCCACAGCTCCTGAGGCCCAAAAACGGCGTAGCGGTTGCGGGGAAACCGCTTGCGCGCAGGCTTGTGCAGCGTGTAGGTGTCCTGGGCACGCAGCCATTCCACCGCTCTGCGTTTCGGGAGGCGCGCGGCTCTGGCCAGAGCAGCCACCCCGCCGAGGGAACCGGGCTGGCTCGGGTCATAGTACAGCTTCTCCATTACGGTGAGAACGGCTCCCAGTTGTCCAATGACGATTCCTGGTCAGGTTCCTCGGTTATTATCCTTCTCCTGGCTGCCGGAAGTCGCGGTCTCAGGCGGTCTAGCATTGGTGTCAACCTCGGTGACAGGGGTGATGAGGAGGCCGTCGTGTCTCCCCAGGGGCTCGATGCAGTGTCCAGCCCCCCGTTTAGGTAACGCAACGCCGTGGGATTTCTCATGTATTCTTTAGGCACGTTCATGTTTTTCAAGGCGGTCATCACTTGTTGCCAACCGGTAGGCAATCGGTCCGCCCTTCGCGCTCTCACTATGCTGTGCGCGATGTCCACTATATTGGAATTGGGGACCTTCTCGTTGTTCACATACACCACCCGACTGGCGTCCCAGGCGATGGGGCTGCCTTGCTGGGTCATGAACCGCAACAAGTTGCGCGCCACCGACTTGTAGATTTTTGGGAATGATGCCAACACCCCCTCCTCCTCCGAGGTGCTAGACTCACGTTTCACGTGACTCGGACCTGCCTCTCCCTCCTCCTCCCCCTCGATGATTGACAGGCCTATGGGTTGACGTTTAGCCGCGGAAAAGTGCAGGAACCGCTGTAACACCTGTTGATATTGTTTCCATTTTTCCGTATCGTTCAGCCGCTTGTCGCTCAGTATGCGATGCATCTCAGCGTCCAGGCCGGCTGGCTTATTGGTACTGCCTGCTCCTCCTCCTGGTCCTGGTCCTTCTCGCAATCTCTCGATGAGCTCCTGCGGTACAACTACCATTTTCTTAGCGTGCTCCATTTTTTCAAATTACTTTCTGCATCAACACAGGTAACACCGCACTCAACAGCAAGGGCAGGAGGATCCCACCGCCCCGTTGTACAAGGTAGCGTCACTTCTTGACCCAACCCTCACCGCGTTTCACCAGCCGTCTGAGCGTCTGTTTGTGCTTTCTCAACTTTCGTTTATGACAGGTGGTGAGCGGCACGTTCCCGCGTAACACGATGTACGCACACTCACACACTGACCTGATACGGCTATTCTCGCACGCTTTTAACAGGGCCTTGCGTTCCTTGGGTGTAGCGTGCACCAGAGCAGTCAGCAGGGCTGTGTCTTTCTTCACGCGGTGTGACATGATGACTGACACTGGCGCGCGCTCAGCCTATTTATCACTTTTTCTTGGGCAGGTACACATAGTTAACTGGATCGTCTGGGAAAACGGCTGAACGTACCCGCATCTCCTCGGGTGTAGACTGTTTCAAGTCTATCAGCAGATAGGCGTGAGGATCGCGCGTGGCGTCCGCATAAGCCTCCTCCACAAATTTGGGGTTCTCTGGGTATACTTGGCGAGCCAAGTGTTTGATTTGAGCGCGGTCCCGGGGATTCTTGAAACACACTATGTAATGAGCGTTCAGCGATATGTCGCGCTGGCCCCTACCCTGATGAAACAGGTTTTGCGTGATGAAGAACACGCTCATGTTGCGGTGATGGGAGCCCTTGGTGAACAGGTCCGCCACGCCGGGGCCAGCCTCACGCATCATGTCATCGACGATAACCAGGGAGGGCTCGCTACCATCGTAGTCGTCCAGGTCGGGCAGGCCGGCTACGTAGCGCACAGTAGGGTCATCGGCTCCTCCTCCTCCACCGCCGCTACCGCAGTGCCAGGTGATACGGGCGAAGCGCGTATCGCACATGCGGTCGGCGTGCCCTATGAAGCGAGCCACAAAGTGCGACTTGCCGCTGCCCGAAGGTCCAGCTACGATGGCGGTGAACGGGTGTTTCCACCTCAAGTCCATGGTGGCTACTAACACAGCCACGCACCGCCTCGACTCTTATAATTAATTGAGTTTTTATATTTATTTTTTATTTTTCTATTTATTTTTTATTTTAAATTAATAAGGATAAAGGAATAAGGTTTTTTTATTTATTTATTTAAACAAATTCCAGAAGAGCTCCTTTGCTGCCGGGGGGACCGCTCCTCTTGACCAGACTCATCCTCGACCCCACACCCACGTTGTACTGGCCGATGACATGGTCTCCCAAGACGGCCAAGTATCTACGAGGCATGTAGATCCTCAGCGGGTCGTCACCAGTTAGCCCCTCCAAAGTGGCCATTATCGCCTCGCCATAAGGAGTATCCACCCGCTCAAATGACCGGATGGGGTAAATTATGTTGTCCCGCAGATCGGCTATGCGGGTATAACCCCCCGCCTTGCAGCTGTTGAGGGCTGACTTGAGGTCTCCTGTTTGGTCCATGCTGCTCGTTGAGTGTCTGGATGTGGAATGGTTGTGGCTCACCACCGAGTCGTATTATATAGGCTCACTGCGTCAACAAGTTGTTTACGTCATTGTGTGTGTTTTTCCGGGTCGTTGTGGTGTTTACTTCTTGCGCTTTGGGATGACGCAATCGCCTCCAGCCTTACGTTTTCCCTCGCAAACTGTTGCGCAATCGCGGGTCTTACGCCAGGCGGGTAGTGGAGTCATGATCCTACTAACTCCGTTAATTTTAGGCACTCCGGTATCGCTATTAATCCACATATTTTCTAGTATCGTTAACAGGTCCGTGAGGCATATGCAAATTTCATCGTCTCTATCCTCGTCCAAGTATAGGCCGCAACTGTGCATAGGGCGTCCGCCTTTGAATACCGACATCTTCAATAAAACGTTTCCTAAGTTGGCAGGGTTCTTTACTGTATATTGACATTCGGCATCGCTCCAACTGCATGATGGAGAATCGGTAGGTGTATTCCTGTCCACTGTCCATCCAACAACGGGCTTCTTGCTCCTCTTCTTAGTTATGGTAGGCGGTCTAGCATTCTCATCCATGGCGTCAAGCTCCTCCATCAGAGAGCGGATGGTTCGATCCACCTCGGTTGCGCTGTTGCTGCTGCTCATGGCGTCTCGGGCAAAACTGAGGCCGCGGTAGCGGACCTCAGGTTTATATACCGGCAGCGCGCGCAACCGGGTATGTCCCCGCCGAGCGGGGGCGGCCAAAGAGGGCGCGCCACGACAGCAAGCCGCTGAGCAATTCAAGGGTGCAACCTTGAGCGTCAGCAAACCGCTGAGTAATTCCTTCCTGGGCAACTCCTTCAGGACCGTCCCCCGACAAGCGCCGCCAACCGCTCACGGTCGGCGGGGGCTTTTTAAGCCGCGCGTAGCCGCGACATTTTAGAGGGAGGTCAGGGGGGTCAGGGGGGTCAGGGGGGTTGGGGGGGGGGTCAGGGGGGTCAGGGGGTCAGGGGAGACAGGGGGTCAGGGGGGTCAGGGGGGTCAGGGGGGTCAGGGGGGTCGGGGGGGTCGGGGGGGGGTCATGGGGGTCACTATCCTCAGAGCCTGTATAAATCCATAATAGATATTTTTTGTTTTATTTTATTTTTTTTAATCTTTATTACAATTTTATTTACAATTTTTAATTATAATCTTTACTTAACCCCCGTTTACAATAACCTTTGCAAAGACCTGGTCGGATTCTATAAGAAGTAAATTAATCGCGTTGTGACAGGCAACATGCGGTTTATTGATACCATCCAAAGCAGCTTGAACTTGTAGGCGTTTTTGTTCAGGCAACCGCTTCTTAATCCACATCCTGATGGACAATTCGGCAAAGTGACCCGTTGTGTAATACTTCACCGTCTGTAGGAACATCTCCGCATCGATTGACTCAATGTCTTCAATTACAGATCTAACTGTAAATGGTTTTGTATGATAATATTCACCTTCCAGTGACACATCAATTCCAACATTAAACATTTTTTGTTAGGTCTAGTCTGTGAAGGAGCTTGTGAGCAAATGATTCTAAGATAAATAACTGGAGAACTCTCACTAATGAGATAACCTCAGGCAGTCACGTAGTCCTTACCAAAACATGTTGTAATACTGGAAAATGATGGGGAAGGGAGTATTTTTATTTATGATTTTTTTTCTTTTATTTTTCTTTATTGAAAGAAGAAAAAGAATTTAGAGTGACTAGAGCCCTCCCAAACTGTTCTTATGGTCATTGACTTTAAAATCACCAAGGTAGATAGGTAATCATTGTTTTGTGGCCAATCCGCTTCCCAAGCACTCTTACCACAGCAAAAACAAGTGTGCTGCAAATTACTAGAGTCTGAAAAGCGATACACTTTAACAATTCTTGCAGGATACAGAACTCTATTACAATAATGCTCAGTGTACTGACAGTAGTGGCATTGATAGACTCTCTTGCCATTGTATTTATTATACAAGTCTAACACCTGAGGATCCGATTCGGGGTTGTTAAACACTAACACATGTTCCCGAACATATCCCTTGAGGCAAGATGCAACGTATCGCTGTATAGGCACTGGCAATTGTGCAATCCCCTGGCACAGAATGTATTTATGCTTTCTTATTACAATACACGATTGCTGAGCTAGCGACAGTGGGTTGTGTGCTTCCATGACTAACTCAAGATTCAGACTGGTCATGCACTTAGCTTGAGGAGTCTAGTAAGTAAACAAGTTATATAATGAGGGATTTTCCTCCGTGAACAACAAGTCCACTAATGAGTAAACAAGTTATATAATGAAGGATTTTCCTCCGTGAACAACAAGTCCACTAATGAGTAAACAGATTGAGTTTCTCTAAGTTTCAGTTTAGGTCAGAGAGTCAAACTATTACCATCAATATGAACACTGATAATGTATGGGAGAGTAGTATTCCTGATGAGGACCTCCTCAATATCGTTGAGGCAATCGAGGAAAAGTATGCTAATAGCGTATGGGAAGGTAATATCCCTGATAAGGAAATCCTCGCTACCGTTGAGGCGGTAGAAGCAGAATATGCTCCCAAACTCCAAGAGTATCCACGTCCCTACGATGAAATACGAAGGGAATATGAAGAAATGTGGGAACGGATAACTACGTGTTGGTATTCCAAACTTACATGTAATGAAGAATGGGAGCAATATAATGCAGACTGGGAGAGTCTTCATGCTCTTGAGATTGAAATGGAGGAGGTTCAAGCGAAAGAGAGGGCTGAGACTTCACATCAGTAGTTTTTGTTTTAGTTGGTAATAAAGATAAAAAAAGAATTTAGATAAAAATAATAAAAATAACCCCTATTAAAATAAAGTAATAAAATAACACGGGGGGGGTCTGGGGGGTCGGGGGGTCAGGGGGGTCGGGGGGGGGTCGGGGGGGGGTAGCTCAGTGAATAAGTCCACAACCATATAGTTTTTGATAAAGGAATATCGTTTATTTTTTTAAAGTTTTTTTTTAATAAAGGAAATATCGTTTATTTTTAGGATAAAGGAAATTAGTTATTTATTTTATTTTTTTTTTTAATCGGAATCAGAGTCCGAAATATATACAATATTGGGCCCTGGTTCCCCACTCGGCCCCGCCTCCGGCTCCGGTTGTTGAGACTGCTGCTGCGGCTGCTGCGGCTGCTGCTGCTGCGGCTCCTGCTGCTGCGGCTGCTGCTGCTGCTGCGATCGCTGCGGCTGCAGCCTGCGCTGGAGCTGGGGTCTAGGGCGAGACCGCCACTGCTGGAGGATAAGCCCCCGACGGATCTCGCGATGGGCCCTGTTGGCCTCCTCCTCTTCTCGCCGCCGCTGTTGCTCGGCGTACTCGGGGGTCCACCATCCCTGGGGTACGCGGGTCGGCTTGACGATAGCTGCAAATAACGAACCAACATTAATATTCATTTTTTTTTAACGAGATTTATTGATGTTATAATAATGAGAAACTGAGGATTGCTACTCACCAACTGGTTTTTCTCCCTGTCTCTTGAGGGTAGGCGTCTGGGTGGAGGCGTCACCACAATGCCTCGGGCCAGGAGCATCGGGAGCATCGGGAGCAGCCGGGACATTTCCTGTCTGAGTGGAGGCGTCGGCACAACGCCTCGTGGCAGGAGCATTGGCAGGAGCAATGGGAGCAGTGACAGCGGCCGGGGCATTTCTATGAATGTTGTTAACGTGCCGGACCATCTTATCTTTCCGGCCGAATTGCTTCCTACAGATTGGGCATAGGTACAGCGGCGCCTCACCATGCGTCAGCATGTGCCGGCGCAAATGGGCGTTGCTTGAGTACCTCTTATCGCAATACACACATGTGTACTCCATCGTGGCTGCAGTAGGAATGATTAAGACGTGGAGAAACCGGTGGGTGAAAGCGGAGACGCGCGCGGTAAACATCATGTAGGTGACAAACAAGGAAAGCAAACGGTACGTAGTGAAAAAAGCCAATAGTAAACAGGGGGTCGGGGGGGTCGGGGGGGGTCGGGGGGGGGGCTCATTGGATAAGTTCATAACCATATAGTTTTTGATAAAGGAATATTGTTTATTTTTTATATAGTTTTTTTTTGGATAAAGGAAATATCTTTTTTGGTAATTTCTTTATTTATTTTTTTTTTAATAAAACTTAATCTAAGGGTATGCATATTTTGATGAGGACAGCAACCTCTCCATTATGTATAATGTTGCGGAGCCGCTGCTCCACCTCCTCCAGATGTGTGGGTTGATTAGCGACGTAGCGACGTCGCATTACGTGGTGCCGCCCATCTGGTAAAAGGTAGCCCCACCGGAGTATAACTAGTTGTGTGGCTACCATGGCTCTACATGAGTCAATGAGGTCGCTGACAACCTCTTGTGCTGCTAAGGTGTAAGTGGTGGTTGACATGGTCGTACCTTAATGTCTGTCTCTAGAATGAGCGTTGTCTTCTGAGGAGCATCGAGGTGAAAGCGAAGAGGCTTCCAGTAAACATCACGTAATGGGAAAAAAACAGTGACAATAAGGAAAGTTAGGAGTAAACAGCCCCGGGCGGTCACGTAGGCCCTAGCACGCGCCTCGACACGTGACGCTGCGGAGCCGCTCGCAGTTTGGTTTAGTCAAGCCGGCATACAACGTGTAACGAAGTCACATCAAATTCGGTCGGCAAACAGCCGAGATCCCATGAGGAAAACGCGTTAAAAAATTAATAGCGGGTCCGTTTAACGGTGGATTTTCAATTTTCTTTAAGCGATGGTTTACTTAGGTCGCCACCCGACATGTGTTTAAGTTTCATCAAAATCGGTCGATAAACAGCTGAGATCCCATAAGGAAAACGCGGTTATAAATTAATAGCGGTCTTGTTTGATGGTGGATCTATGGGGTTCTTTCGTCATTCGCTTCCTCTGGGATAGGCCTACACTCTGGAAAAAGTCCCGTGGGAATCGGTAGGTAAATAGGCTAGTTATTAATTTTCAAAAGTTTTTTCCTCATGTTCAAGGTCATCACGAAAAGTGCCGCAGATCGTGGGGGGGGGTCAGGGGGGTCATGGGGGGTCAGGGGGGTCATGGGGGGGTCAAGGGGGGTCAGGGGGGTCAAGGGGGGTCAGGGGGGTCAGGGGGGTCAGGGGGGTCAGGGGGGTCAGGGGGGTCAGGGGGGTCAGGGGGGTCGGGGGGGGGTCAGGGGGGTCGGGGTGGGGGGGTCGGCTCCTCAGCTCCTCAGTCTGCGAAGGTGGTCCAGAACCGGCCATGGCCCCCTACTGAGGACTCTTTCAATTATTATGCAAAGTAAAAAATACGATTTTCTGAAAAATACCCCACCTATATTAAAAAAAATAATTTCTCCTTATTATTTTACAGCGCTTTTTAGTTTTTAGAAAAGAATTACTGTGTTTATAACTCGAAATATGAACATTCCTATTATATATTCTTTAATTATATGTATATCCTTCAACAAGTTACCCATTTTTAGATCGAAAACTCTCAAAACTGAATTCAGTTTTACATTTTCAATGAACACTATATATCCCACATGACAAAAGCAATTTTTAGTACCCATGGTAAAATAAGCTGATATCATACTTCATAAATGGTTTACAATAATTTGGGGACATAACTCTAGTCCCCCACTTTTAGTCACCTCTTACTGTGATCTATTATAAAATGAACCACACGGGGTAAAATATTTGGTTTAATAGCAGTTATTGTGAATATAATACCTCGACATTATTCAGTAATTTATTTCACACTAGAACTCAGTTAAACACAACACATCGATTGCTGGCCCTTGCTCATTATTTGCTATCAGTTATAACTAAATGACTGAAGACATTTTACCGTGAACTGCAGTTATCTGACTGAGGTGCCGTTATTATTCTCTGTAAAAACTTTACTTTAAAGTACCTTACCCTATATATGTATTTCAACAAACGATTATTTGACTTGTGTGACAAAATATTGTACACATTTTTTAAAAATAAACTAAAATTTGTTCAAATAATATGCAAGACTATGTAAAATTCGAAAACGGTTTCGTTGTAAAATCATTGTTAAATATATATGTTGTACGTTTATCATAACGGTGACTGTCTAAGAAGAGAAGCAGAGACCAACAAAGAGTTTGTTGACTCACGGTAAGTGCTAGAGTGGTTCTCCATCTCCGCCTAAGCGATGACGAGTTCTGTGTCAACTTGGCAATAGAGTTAAGCGATAATGAGCAAAGCTCGTGATACTCAGTAACTTGTTCAGTATATTCAATTTGTGCAGTTTTTGCCAAATAAGCATTAGGAATAAAATTTTACATTGCACTAGTTTGCGTTTTGCAGAACTGTACGTAATGACGAGTGATTCTTCTGATTCAGGAAAATTTGTGGTCATTCCCAAAGTTATTAATTTTGAAGACTATCTGATAGTCTTTCATCAACCGATAATGTCTCTCTTCCTATTTTAAATAAAAAGATTTGGCATATCAGAATTGCTAGGATGTCAAACAATTAGGATATTTGTAGCTTTTTTTTTATTAAATTCTATAACACAGGGAAAGCCACAACGTTGAAATGTTTACAGTGGATTTTCTTTTATAAATCTACCAAATCCGATTGAGGACAATTTATTTTCCATGTTTATGTATCAAGATGATGCACGGGCTCCTGCATGTCACAGAATTCCACGTAAATCAACGATGACGTTAATACTTCCAATGTATAACACAAACATTGAACGAGTTTTCTCAAAGCTGCACAGCTGATTTCTATGGTATTTATTTTACCCTAACAATTAATTATTTTTATTTATCAGTATTTAGAATTATTTTCATTTGTTCTGTGGTTTATAGTCTCGTTTTAAGATATTGACTTAAATAATTCAATGTCAGATAATTTGCGTATATATGAAATAGTCTGTATGAACAGATTCAAAGGTATATAATTAATAATTTTACAAACAATAACAAATGGATAGTAAAAATAATATTTGTATACAAGGTGTTATGTTTAAGTGATCTAATTAAATTCGAAAAAATAAATTTATGTAGATTGACAAGGGTTTATTGTTCTTCCGTAAAAGGTAGTTCTTTCTTTACATGCTTTGTTGGTGATGGCATGTTTTCGTTTTTTATGAAATAATTTTGGATATTTTCCACCACTAGTTAGAACCAAAATTTAAAAAATGTTTTACTGATTGGTAAAAATTGTGTCTATTATAATCAGTGATTGAAAATTTCCGCAATTATTTCTTAAATAATAATGGAAGTTAGTATAATAGCCAAGTAAGATACAGATATTACGAGGTTTTCTTTTTGTCAATCTTTCAATTCCTGGTCTCTGTTTTGAACAGAGAAAAATAGATCACTTTTACGTATAACTTCAAATTTTTGACGGATCTTCTAATTACAATTTTTAATTTTTGTGAAAATTAGAGAAAACTCGTTAGGGAAAATGGGTAAAACTACAAACTTTGCAAAACCGTTTGTAGGATGAATGCGATAAGGTCTGTTCATCAAGCGGGCAAAGCCATGACCCCGTTTTGAGGATGACTCGGCAACGGAAATATTTCTGAACTTGACAGTCCAACTTGGGCTGTACGGGCAGTTCCTCCATCTTCTTAAAACTATTTATTATTTTAACTAGACGTCTCCTCCAAAAGTTCCGGGATCGCGAAACCAATTAACGTTGTCAAGTAAATATAGCTATTTACTAACTGTAAATGGTAATCCCAGCATTCTCAAAACATTATGGCTCAATGACACCTTATAGTTTCTCCACAAATCACTTTAATTTTGGCACTTTGACTTTTGACAGTCAGTTGGATTGTTTTTTTTAAGAAAGGTCTGTTAACCTGTTTGCTGTTTTACTGAATCGAATGCGTTTTCTTTAACAAAACATTTAATTGCTTATGTAACTGCGTGTACCAATACAAACCTCGCCACTTTAAAAAACGTCTCGTAAAAATGCATAGTGTATCATGGGTTGAAGCTGGACGGAAGAGGCTTTTGACATAACATCACGAAGGCTTTAAGTCATGCTCTTCCTAATAACTCTACTCCAAACATATGCTCAGCTTTACACTGTGAAAACCTCCTTATAAATTCGTCCTGACCTGTACATTGGCCAGTATTAGTAAGTTAAAAATCACAAGAAAGGTTGTGCGAATAACGTGTATTGACTAAAGATACTAAAACCTAATAATATTATATTATAAACTTACCAGTTACTGGTAGAAGTACCCTATAGGTACCAAATTTCTGATTTTTGCGAGACCGGTTTCAGATGAATTTCGATTCATCTTCAGTCGTAATTGTCCTAACCTAGTACATTATACTACTGCAGCACACTTCATGGCTTCAGAAATTATAAATACGAATAATATTGTTATAAGTTAAGTTCTTGAAGAATATAATTTTCCTAACCTAGTACATCATACTACTGCAGCACACTTTATGGCTTCAGAAAATATAAATACGAATAATATTGGTATAAGTTAAGTTCTCAAAGAATATAATCCTAAATCTACCAAAGTTTAATCAAATAAGCATTTTCAGAAGGGATTTTCCATAATTTGGATTCACTTTATGTACATGTTTATAATATTTCCTTTTAAAACCTAACCATGATGGCATTCTTCCTTTCAAAGGTATTATAAGAACATTACTAATCTGACAAAGTATTATAACCATCCGGGAGGACAGTGCGCTGTGACTCTCACAAAGCTCCTACTTCCTGATACTAACTCGATATCAAAGCTCTACAGGAGCCAACTACAAGTGCACCTCAACTACAAGTGTCCGAGTGGCTACAACGAGACTGGTTGTTCCAGGATTGCCATTAAACATTAAAACACTTTCCACTCTCCTGACAAGAAGGGAGAAAATTTGGTATTTCATGGAATCAGAACGTGTTATTTTTCTTACACGGTTTTCCTGAATTAATACTACTACTATTCTGAGTACGTCTTATAAATCGTGCATAATTTTTATTACTTTAATGTTTTGAGTTAAATTAACTAAACATAATTTGGTTCTGGCCCCATGTTTGACAGTAAAACCCAGCCATCTGTAAGTGTTATGTTTAGTATAAATCCCTCTACCCCAATCAACAATTAGGTAAAATAATAACAAAAATAAATAGGTGTTTTACTTTTTTATTTTACCCTCAACATATAATTATTATGTGAAATGAATGATAGTTTCCCAACACTTGAATACATTTCCACTCAATACATTAGCAAATAACCACGATACGGCTTACTAACATGTAATACCGTCCTATAAACCTGTTGATGGAGCTATCGCAAACTCCGTTAAACAGTTTTATTCCTTTATAATTTCAGAAATCTATATTTATACAAAATGATATTGTTTTGTTTGTTTGTATATATATTTGAAGTTTATGGACTCGGATACCGTTGGACCGTTTGCAATGGAACTTGGTATATATATATATATATATATATATATATATATATATATGTAAAATTTCACGGGGAAGGTTTTTA
Organism: Allygus modestus; assembly: GCA_963675035.1. Lineage (NCBI taxonomy): Eukaryota > Metazoa > Arthropoda > Insecta > Hemiptera > Cicadellidae > Allygus > Allygus modestus. The sequence goes on from OY776112.1 coordinate 317,824,580, forward strand.
AGCCATCCATTCCGTCCTAACCCATTTGGGTTCCTCCCAAGAGGCCCAAAAGCGTTCCCATATAAACCTTATAGAAAGTTGTTGTTGTTTACATAGAAACTATTGACATGTTTACTTAAACAGGTGATCTTGGTGATATTGGTTTTAATTGGTAATAGTCAAAGGCATGACAACGGTTGCCGGGTAACAGCTATTAAATTATTACCTTGACCTAATTAGAATTCTCATTATTCTAATCTTCCAATACATACGTCACCGGCTAAGAACTGATAAATGTCCTATAATTTCAATGATTCAATCTTCCAATCAATGTTTTAGAAGAATATAATAAAGGGGGCGAGTGTAAACTACACAGTTTCATACATAAGCCAGTAAGTAAGTATTTATTATCTTCAAGATAATTTCAACACACAATTATAAGTGAAACCAAGGAAACACGAACATTTTCCTTGGAAATGACTAATGTTCCACATGCATATTTATCAATGTCGCCCTACTTCATTGTTATAACTGTCAACAGGGTGACGTTATGCTCCAACACAACTTTGTTATAATGGTTTACGAGACAGTTTGTGGTTTTTATTTGATATTTCCCTGGTGTAAGCAGCACTTTACCCAACAATTATGAACCAAAGTGAAACGATATTAAATTTGTATTTCACTGAACATATGTAAATTTAAGGATGCTTATACGTTTTTAATTTTAAACAGTTTTGAAAATATGCACCTTTTACTACTGTTGCATTTATATGTGTTTCAGTGACTCACAATATATTGACAGGTGGTACTGAAAAACAAATAGTTATATAAAGTAATAGAAATACTATCGAATAAGATTATACAAACATATATTTTTGTAGGGACACTACCGACCTTTTTACTATTCTGAACTACCTTCGGGCAGATTACAACTGTTTTTTTTTTCAGTATTAATTTCCAGTAAGGTAATTATTATCCTCATCTGAACACGTTCGGCAATTTCCTGTTACTATAGACGCATGATTTTTTATTATTATTATTAAACGCGTTTGAATAAAGCCTTGGGCCACTCTAATGTAATTTTTCGACGTACAGAGCTTTACATTTGAACGCATTAGCTGTCATTAATTATAGTGATGTTATATTTTAATAGTTTTTAATGTTTAAGTAAATTGGATATATTGCAAGAAATATACCACTAGGCTTTTCTGAGATAAAGCTCGATAAATAGTTATTACCTTTTAGTGGACAACGTGAAACAACCTAATTAGTTTTACTTTTATCTATTTTATAATCAATATAGCAAATGTATACAGCTCTGTAAGAACGTAAACGACGCCGGATGTTATGGAAGTGCAATGTGAGTATTAACAAGGAACTTGACATTGTCTTGTCTCGTGCCTGAAGATGTTTGTCGACAGTTTGTTCCGAGTGTAAACGTTGACAGGCGAGTAGCTGATGTCAAGTCAAAGAATTTTATTTTTTACAAACATTTAACAAAGCTTTTTAATAAGCAATATTTGTTTTTGAAATAGCTTTTGTAATATTTTCATAAGGGTAAGTTATAGCCTATTTTAGCCCTTTCAAAAATATATTTGTAACGTAATTTAAACCAGAATTTTGGTTTTAGGTTCATTGAGTGTAATATTTGTATGTAAACGCCTTTAAAAGGCACATTACGTTTTTTAAAATTCACCTACAGTTTATAATATATAATTGACTTTCCCAAAAAGTGGCAGATAAATTACAAACTCATTTTACATCAAAAAGTAAATATTCTTATTTAGTAAGAACAAATTTTAATAATACATACATACGTTATATGAAATAGCCAAATAAATATCATCCCATGCCAAATCCCCAATACACTAATAATGTATTCAGTAATTTTTTTCCCCAATAAGAGTTAGTTACAACCAAATTTTGTGGTTCCACGTAATCTTTGAGTTTGTTATTTACAACGTGATCTTCTAATAGTCTAATAATAATTCTAAGTCTTCTAAGTCTAATAATAATTACTATTATTTTTAGCCTGGGCTAAACTCGCTTGTTCAGAGGTCAAACAAAATGATTTTTACTAAAACAACAACAATAAAAATAGTTAATAAAATTTAATATTGATTTAACTATAGATTTAATGAATTAATAATAAAGCCAATTAAAGCCAGTACATTTGATTGAAAATGTATATTTGGCCAGCTCTATTACTTAAACATAGTAAAAAATACTCTAATAATTTAAAATAGTAATTTAAGTACTTAATTCAATAATCAGTAAGTTGATTTTTTTTATTTTGAAATTATATATTTTATAGTTAAATACAAAACCCTACAGTAAAAATTGTACCCCGCCATCGCTCTAAAACGGTAGAAAACTAGTTGTATGCCCCATATGCCTTCCCAATCGTAAGCTGGAGCTGTTGTGCGTAGTGTTCCAAACTTGAGATCTAGGTCATTGGTCGAAAGTGCAACCGCTGATACACACGATTCAACGGTTTAACTGTTGAATGAAGATTATCGTCAACTATTTTGCACTCTGAGTGCCAACTGATTCTGCACTGGCACATTGATTGTTAAATCCAAATTCCAGGTCACTACTTACAATTTATGAAAGTTAATTTGTGTAAAACGTGACAACAGTCACAGTGGCAATTATTCATTTGTTTTCTCAATTCTTTTGTTTTACAGGAATTCAGTAATCGCATAGACGATTATTGGTCCTATGATGTGTTGTACAACCAATTCAAATGGTTAGCCAGAGCAATTTCGCTTACCGTAATGTCACATCATTGCCAACTACTGGGCATGCCGGGTGTTCTGTGGTACATCAATAAATAGCGGACAGTCATTTGGATAGAGTTTTGTGAGTTTAATTATAGTTTAATTGCAATACAGTATAAAATACAAAATACATAGTTTTTATCATTAGTTAGAGAATTGCCGGCTTAAACCCAACAAGATATTTCAATAAATGATTTTTGAAGTTTTTCTTTTTTATGTACTGTATTATATACTTTTCTGTAAGAATATTTGATTAATTTTTCGTTTCTTAATTTATGAGCTATATATGTGGGGACACAATCCCTCTTTCATCTTATGTAACCCCTTCTTTTAAACTAAAGTGCATTGTTTTCCCTACTATTTTTGTTCCTTAAATACATTTATTTTATCTTATTCCTTTAAAAATCTGAATATCCATGGCCATCGGTGCTACTAGAACCACCATCATACTTGAGCGGGTATACCTGCTCTTCTCATAATCGGCAGCCGCATCAATAAAATCAGGTATGCATTTAAAAAAGGAAAAATTATATTATCTATTAGATTCTCTGATTGGGCCTGATGATAACCGGTGTAACTGGTTGAAATCGATCACCTTGTACCATCTTTCGTGTATATTTTACCGTCTTGTATGTAAGGACAGTATAAGTGTAAATATACTTTAGAGTGTTGTCAGACGTAATTTATTATCCTATTTAAAAGGAAAAAGACAATAGATGAATCCAATTAATGTAAAGATTCACAACACACTCCAGCACTTGACCTCTCTATTCCTTTTTTCGGAATAATCATAATTTTTTTTGATATTTCTATGGAATATCAGTTAATATATCTCCTAATATTGTTCATTTAACATGTAACTAATTGGAAATAATAAACAATTGAGCCTAAAATTAGATTTTAGTTAATATTCAACGAAATATTTTTAATGGTACCGTAACGATATTGTATTACTTACTAACTCCATCACACTTTACAGCATTATTTTACTTTTCATTAGCATTCCTAAACATAAATTTATAATAATTGATTATATTTGTATTGCTCTTTTAAGAACAGCTACAACAACGTTTATGTATCATCCTTGAACCCTTTAATTTGTATAACTTCATTACTGTGACTTTATTATGAACTGTATTATTAGGAGGCACCTCACTAGACTAACGGTTAGCGTCTTGGACTGCGGTTCAAGGGGTTACGGGTTCAAATCCCGGGGTGACCACTAAAATATGAGGGGTTAGGACCACTTTCCCTTAAAAGCGATTGTGTATTCATAACAAAAATTCCACTGGCGTTTAATTACAAACAAAACAGAACAAATTTGTTATTTTTTTTTTGATTATATATTCTATACCGAGCAAACGAATTGGTATAAATTCAGTTGCTCATAATAATGTATATTTCCTAGATACTAATTTTTTTATTTTAATTTATTTACACGATAGAAAAAACCTGAACATCTAAAAACAATATCGGCCAAAATTAAAACTTATGAATAGGAACTACTAATATTAATCGTTTGAAACATCATTGGTAGAGCTAAAATAGGGCAACTAGTCATAAATTTATAATCAGACAATCATTAAAGTGCCGAATAATACTTTTATGGTAATATAAAAAGGTTATGAAGGTTTAAAACTGTATAAACCTGTGAAATTTATCGATACGGTATCTATGATTTGGCTTGAATAGGCTATTCGTATTTAGTTATTCGTTTTGAATAATATCACCTTTTAAGTATTTGTTGATATTGTTAGCACGTGGGAACTGGCATTGAGTTTCAATACCTTGAGCCTTACACCGGTTTATCAAAGACAATATCAGCTTGATAGTGGTGAAAGACATCAGTGGATTAGTGGTGACGTCATCGCCAGCCTTATGAGAGTCACCTGTCTGCAACGTTCCATTACAGCGGCAGTTAATGACAGCAACTGTCAAAGTGGGGTCAAAGCCGGGATATTGAAGGTGGGGGGTTTACTGGTAATCAGGACAAGGACAGTTTTTTACTAGACAAACATTATAAAAGCTACTAATAAGCTGAAAGTTTTATGTAGTCCTCAAGGTAACAGTACTGATGTATATATGTTGTGCAGTTTTTCGCCATTAGACAGCTTTAATTTTGTATCCGTTGTACCCAAGATTACGGTACTCTTAATGGTCTCATCTGATGTAAAACCCAGATCCATCAAGAGCGCTAACCCTAGTATGGTGTATGGTTACAAATAAGACTAATTAGTTGCAATATTTTTTACTTTGTCAGTATCAGTAGAAAAAGATTAAACCAGCCCCATACTCAGCTCACACCTATTGTCTTCATACTCATGCTCGAATATACAAGTTATACTCATGTTTTCTTATCTATCACTTTGTTATCTAATTTTTCTAAATTTGTTCTTAGAACATTTATATGTAGATACAAAATATTATCATTTTATTTGTCATGTATTATATTTCAATGTAAGGTTTATGTATTTTAACATTTTCCAAGCCTCGAGCTCTTTGGAACATACAGTATAAATGTTTACTTGTATGTATTTGCGTATCCTTATTGATTGCTAAGAGTACAGTTCAATAGTAAAATAAGAGTGAAGCAAGTTTTAATCTGCAAAATACATACTCATATTACATAGTTTACTCACTACCTTACAGTTACTATTACACTAATATGTAAAACGCAAAGGTCATCCATCAGTAATCCTGCATCTTCTTGAAATGATAGAGAGATTAAATTCGGTACACTGATTCTTTATTTCTAAAATTTGGAAAAGTGTCTTGATCAAAAATTTATCCTAAGGTTAACAACAGATTATATCACACTCAACTCTGTTACTCCTTGGCTGAAGCCGGTTATTGTATTACTTGTTAGTTTTAGGTAACGGGTATATCAAAAGTAATTATAATAAAACTGATTACATTTTATAAAACTGTTGTACTTTAACAGTAACACCTGATACATAGAGTTCCTAGAAAACCGTATGTCTAATCCTGTTATAGTTAAACAAGCATTTCACTTAATCTTCTTTTGTTTTACAACGTTTCACCAGAAAATACGATAAACAATATTTATTACCCAGCAAACGTTTGACCTTTATTAAGTTCATCTTACGTATTTATTGCGTCCCAAAAAACTGTACTCTTGCAAAGACTGAGGCATTTTTAATTTTTTTCGTAAATAAATTAAAATATTTAGTAATTGAATTATCTCATTATTTCTGTATAATTGATTTTAATACATTTAGAATGTTTAAGCATATATTTTCCCTCCATTTCTATAAGTAGACAATGTTTTATAAATGAAACCCTGGCATTGATTATCTAGTGGTTTTAATTGAGAAAAAGTTTCTCCCTGATTACCAGTCGACCCATTGATTAAAATCAATTAACACTTTCTGTAGGCCTAAATCACTGAATCTTTCCTTACTAAGCCTTCTTACTACCTTACACATTCAAACTATAATCTTACAGATTTGAGTAACATTTTTATGACATACTATGGTTCCCTTGTGTTTTTAAAGCAAGATATATTTTAAGGGACTATTTAATTCGTAGCTATTCAGACCCCGACCTTCTTTAAAAATAAGATTCTGAATGAATGTTACCATATGATCACGGTATAAGCAATGATCAGTAGTGAACATATATCTCTCATTAAGCTTTTAGTGCGTTGATGTGATGTGGCGTAAATGTAAAAAACTATTGGAAAACATGGTGAGAAACATTATCTCATTTAAGGCTTCAGACTAAACTTATGAAAATGTATTTCAGTTAATAAAACCTCTGAGTATATCTTAAATATCTAAGAGGCATATTATAATACTAAATAAGTTAAACTAAATTAAAATGTATATCTACAAATAATTCAGAATAGCTCCTGACTCGTGCAGTTGTCATGAAGACTATTATATTTTTAATTAAATTAAACGTGACTTTATTGAATAACTTTACTATCAAAGTATATTTAACTAGGATGAATCTAATTATGAGGCAGGTTTATAACTGCAAACACTTTGATTAATTTGTGATTTTCAAAAACATACAAGTTTTTTCAGTATTTCGTTAATTGCTAAATTCGTATGTACTTATTTGAAAAACTGTGTCCTTATTGTCCATAAAACTGCCTCCATTCAAGATTCAAACATCGGTTTAGACATATATTTGATCAAGTTGTATTTATATTGTAACGTTCCATTTGTAAATGACAGTTTTTTTTTTGTTGCAGAGTTTTTATATTTTCATGTCGTATAAGTAAGGGAAAACGGGAAAACTTTCAGGCGTCAGTTACTAAACGTTTAAAAAGATTGATCTTCGATTCTCTCCGGCCAAACTTCTTCAATAACTCTTAGAAATTGAAAAGTAATTAAATATGTAAAAGATGTTCTTCTTTTTTGGTCTGGTTTTTTAATCAAAATTGTATTGAAAGTAATATTACATTGTTCAGTTTAGCTCTTAGAAAGCAACAAGCCGAAATTATACAGATAAAGTTTGCCTTAGCTTTCAAAATTAATTTAATTTGATTGTGTCACTATAAGTTTAAACTTATTCAGATTAAGGTTTAATACAAAATGTTATAACCATAAAACCCCCATTAATACTTTTACTATATAAGGTTTTTATATATGTTTTTCATATACTATAAGTATATGATTAATTGTTTTAATAGTTAAAAATTGTGTGGAGAATGAGATAGTAAGAAAATTGTTTAAACTCAGATAAAGTGTCAAAGTTTAACTCCTTCATTGGATGAAATAATTATCGTATTTAACGTGTATAGTGCAAACGAATTCAATCCGTTCAACTTTTTTGGCTTATGAAAAAGCAGACTATGACTAATCATTTATAAAGAAACCCCTTTAATTACCATTCTTTGTTGCGTATACACTAGTAGATGTGAAATACGGGGGAGGCGCCACTTCCGGCGCTTTTTCCCCATGTTATTCTTATGGGGATCAGTTTTTGGACCGACACCCGATCCCGCCTATACTAATAAGCCACAAGTTTCCTTGCTGGCCTATATTAATACCCAACCCTTGCCTATATTAAATATATTTTCCCAATCCCCATCCCTCCTCTATATTTTTTAAAATTAATTTTCAAATTCAGGCTAAAAACTATCTTTAGTGTTTATGGTCCGATTTGTCTGCAATTTGGATATGTTATTGTCCTAGGCAAGTGTTTTAATAAATTCCACTTACATTTCCCAAATTCACTATAACGGTCAAATTAAAAAATATTTTTTGAAAAATACTATAGTGCCAATTGCCACCTACTTTATTAACTGTCCGATTTGTCTTCAATTTGGATATGTTATTGTCCTAGGCAAGTGGTTTAATAAATTCCACTTACATATCCCAAATTCACTATTACGGTCAAATTAAAAAATATTTTTGAAAAATACTGCCAATTGCCAACTTCTTTATTTACTGTCCGATTTATTTAAAATTTGGATATGCTATTGACCTAGGCAAGTGTTTTAATAAATTCCACTTACATATCCCAAATTCACTATTACGGTCAAATTAAAAAATATTTTTGAAAAATACTGCCAATTGCCAACTTCTTTATTTACTGTCCGATTTGTTTAAAATTTAGATATGTTATTGTCCTAGGCAAGTGTTTTAATAAATTCCACTTACATTTCCCAAATTCACTATTACGGTCAAATTAAAAAATATTTTTGAAAAATACTGCCAATTGCCAACTTCTTTATTTACTGTCCGATTTGTTTAAAATTTAGATATGTTATTGTTATAGGCAAGTGTTTTAATAAATTAGCCTTACAATTCCCAAATTCACTATTACAGTCAAATAAAAAAATATTTTTGAAAAATACTGCCAATTGCCAACTTCTTTATTTACTGTCCGATTTGTTTAAAATTTGGATATGTTATTGTTGTAGGCTAGTGTATATGCACCATCCACATTTTACAAATATTGCGGTTAAATTTTAAAAAATTTGGAAAAATACTGCCAATTGGCAACTTCTTTATTTATGGTCTGATTTGTTAAAAATTGATATATGTCATTATTCTAGGCTAGTGTATATGTACCATCCACATTTGACAAATTAACTATAATGGTCAAATTTAAAAAATATTTTGAAAAATATACTAACAATTTCAAACTTCTTTATTTACTGTCTGATTTATTTTCGGATATGTTATAGCTCTTATATAGGTAACAAGACCACACTACCACACGTTCCACTACCCCCTATAATACAGTATTTTGCTGTAATCCCAAAACTGACTTTGCTGTTTATTGTCCGATTTGCCTACACTTTGGATATTGTCCTAAGCATTTATTGTCTGATTTATTTTTGGATATGTTATAGCCCCCAACTATTATATCTAAAATTACAACATTATTTCCACCTATAATACAGTTGATGTGTTGTTTGTTTTGCCGCAACCTAAAAACTAACATTGGTATTTGTGTTTTTACAAAACTATATTTTGTAAATTACTACCAATAACTCCTTTATTTACTTTTCGACTTGTTATATCCCCCTATATCTAAATTTACCGTATATTTTTTTCCCTTTTAGTGCTGTTTTGTCGTAACCAAACTTTGGATATGACTGCAATATATTACTGGCCATTGCATAAGTAAATACCCCATTTCCAAATTCACTATTACGGTTGGATTAAAAAAAATAAATACAAGCTTATTATATACGTCCAGCTGATAAGTAATATATATCCACAATTATGGTCAGAACTGCCTAAATTTTGGATATGTTTTAAGCCAATGCGATAGCAAAAAATAAATTTTTAAAACCCAAAACAACTGAACACAAAACACTAATCTTTCTTTGTGCTTGTTTGGAGTAGTCTATTTTATCCAACTTAATTTTAATTTTGTAGTTAAAATCAAACTTCCCACATTCTAGCTCCCTTTCCAGCCAGTGGTTGGAGACATAAAGGTTACGAATATTTTCAAACTGTACAATATATCTTTTTCTACCCCTATGTTGGACTTGTTTAATAGCGCTTATTAATAATTCCGCACCATATTCCAAATCCTCCAGTCTACTACATTCTTTAAATTTAACATTGCCTTTAATATCTTGCATCTCTATGTCTTCTTGTCCAACATCATCCCACTCATTGTTACGGAAACTTAGGTTTTCTATTTTTGGAAAGGAATTGCCATAAAATGTTGCGGTTCCGTTAGTGTTAAAGCTTGCAAGTGGCTCGTTGGTAGGTAGATAAATAATGTCTAAATCACCACTGTATGGCAACACGCTATAACCTTGCCTATTCTTATTTATCTCTATAAATACAGTTTTACAGACACCTTTAACATAGTATACACCCCTCCGTCCATCCTTTTCTGCCAACACTCCCACAAACTTGTTGTTTACTACAAACGCATACACTATATAATGTCCATAATGCTCTAGATCCTCCCAACGTCGCAGGAAGTAATCTTTTAATTTATCCTCTCTTTCCCTTCTTTCTTGTTCTTTAGCCAACTGTGCTTTGTATTCCTCTGCAACAGTATTTTCCACATACTCAAATTTACGCTTATTACTGTCAATGTCTTCTAATTCCAATTTCCTCTTTTTGGAACAACTCTCTAAGAAAGGCTTGGAAAGTGGCTCTATTTCTTTAATAGTGTATTGGTACAGTTTATTGGTCCGGCTTCTTAAAACGTAGGGAGTAAGGTTAGGACTTTCCACTAAGCCTAATTCTTCTAAATTGATGTGTTTAGGTATAGTGGAGAAAGGTGTATTTGATTTTGTAAAACATGTGCCCCCAGATTTGATGTAACACTTATGCTTTACACTTATGGCATCAGGAAACTCCTCTATTACCTCTACATAGTTAGTTGGTAAACAGTTAAAGCTAAATGCAGATAGAGCATACTTTATTAACTTTTCCCTTTGTGTACTATCTTTTGGCAGTTTTAGTTGTACTCCAGTTATCTTCTTCGTATTACTATTACCCCAATATGCGTATTGTAATAAATCGTTAAACACTAAACAACAACTGTTTTGTAATTGATTGGCAACTTTCACCCACATCTTATGCAGAGGTACAGCATAGAATGGAGCATTTTGAAAGTACCGTTTGTTGTCTTCTATTAGACTTAAACAATCTCTTAAAGGTTCAAACCCTTTACCAAAACCTCTACAATAGTTATAGATTGTTGCCTCTAACCTTGTTATTCCATTCTCTCTAGCTAGTTTAGACGAGAACGTTTCTTTTAGTCTCGCATCTGGACAGTTTACAAAGTTTATTATATGGTTTCCTATACTTTTAATTACTCCAGGGCTTGTAATCTGGCATATAAATTTATTATATATTTTTACCCTGCTATTTACATTAAACCATGTTAAACAGTCTTTACTAACATTATCTACAATAACATTATATCCATTCTTGTACGCCCCTTGGTAGCAAAAGTTAAAGTTTTCTGTAAGATATTGGCACATTTCCTCTTTATTAAATATTCCAGTCAAATCTAGTGTTATATCGAAATCCATAAGATAGTACATTTCTTTTTCCAGATCTTGCAGTATCTTTGGAAGATCTTCCAACAAATCCTTAATTTTAACATTTGCAAGCTCTATTTTATAGGGAATTGCTATAGGATCATCATACTTTTGTTTAATTTGGTCAATATCTTTCTTTATTATTTGTAACACACCCTCGCTTTGGACCCCAGAGGACCTCTCCAAGGAGAATGGTAGTTTGGCCACAACACCGTGTCGAGCTAAAGAGAACTTTTTAAATATTCCTCGTAAGTAGCTATTAAACGAGCCACATATTTCCTTCTTAACTTTAAATTTATTCCGAACGTCCCCATCACAATCCGTAACATTGGTTATCTTAACTAACATTATGTTATCACAAAACGCATCCGTTATAGATGTTAAGTTATTTAATTTTGGTTCGCCCTCGCAATAGTTTATATTACCTATGTTTGTAAGAAGGTTATTATTACGTAGATTTTCTAATAAAAACCATATACCGAATCTTTCGTTAGTAGGTTTAATACAATTTCACAATAAATGGCCAACAGAGTACATTTCTTTTATACAAAAAAGTAGCGGAAACATGTAAACAGGACAGATATAATTACACTATAGGCATATAGAGGTTGTAAATATATGGATATTGTATATAAACATAGGCGAGCGGTAAGTGTAACATGTAAGTGGACACCCACATGCAAATATGGAATACCCACTATTAATATAATTCCAAATTCGACTAAATAGTCTCAATATAATTAACATATTAACATTAGTACCCAAATTGTCGAAATTCTATAATTCTATTCTTAGTCCTTGTATAGTATTAGGTTTTGTACTATTAAACCCTACATTCTTATCCTGTGCAGTAGAGTAATATATGCATGTTATTTAATACAGATACGCACATTATACAAGACCTATACATAGATCTGTTGTATAAGCAGCAGAATAGACGTCTCATTGTGTTGTTGTAAAGTAAAACATAAATTTAAATTGTGCTGGATACAACCGGCCAGATATTAGACAGGAAATGTGTTGGAAGTGTATTGCCAAATAGCAAGACAAACACCACATAGTGCAACATGTAATCAATCCATTACTATTTAGACAAATGTATAAGGTCAGTATTGGTACAACATCTGATATATTAGCCAAACCCAGTCCAAACATTGTGTCCTCAAAATGTTATGATTGTGTTAAATTTGTTTATATTACATATATTTCTTACACAATTTACAAACTATTTTTGTGTCAGTTGACAGAACCTGTAAAGTTGTGTAAAATGGCTGTAAACCAGTATCTGTGCCTGTGTCGTAATGTGTTGGAGTGTGTCATTTATTGTGTCTCTGCATTTGTGTTGTTTTATAAACTTTAAATATTACTATGTCCTTATACTCTTACTATTTCTGTTACTATAATATTATTTTTTACTGTTTGTTTTCCAAGTTTGATTGTGGGCTTGGCTAATATATCAGATGTTGTACCAATACTGACCTTATACATTTGTCTAAATAGTAATGGATTGATTACATGTTGCACTATGTGGTGTTTGTCTTACTATTTGGCAATACACTTCCAACACATTTCCTGTCTAATATCTCGCCGGTTGTATCCAGCACAATTTAAATTTATGTTTTACTTTACAACAACACAATGAGACGTCTATTCTGCTGCTTATACAACAGATCTATGTATAGGTCTTGTAGAATGTGCGTATCTGTATTAAATAACATGCATATATTACTCTACTGCACAGGATAAGAATGTAGGGTTTAATAGTACAAAACCTAATACTATACAAGGACTAAGAATAGAATTATAGAATTTCGACAATTTGGGTACTAATGTTAATATGTTAATTATATTGAGACTATTTAGTCGAATTTGGAATTATATTAATAGTGGGTATTCCATATTTGCATGTGGGTGTCCACTTACATGTTACACTTACCGCTCGCCTATGTTTATATACAATATCCATATATTTACAACCTCTATATGCCTATAGTGTAATTATATCTGTCCTGTTTACATGTTTCCGCTACTTTTTTGTATAAAAGAAATGTACTCTGTTGGCCATTTATTGGGAAATTGTATTAAACCTACTAACGAAAGATTCGGTATATGGTTTTTATTAGAAAATCTACGTAATAATAACCTTCTTACAAACATAGGTAATATAAACTATTGCGAGGGCGAACCAAAATTAAATAACTTAACATCTATAACGGATGCGTTTTGTGATAACATAATGTTAGTTAAGATAACCAATGTTACGGATTGTGATGGGGACGTTCGGAATAAATTTAAAGTTAAGAAGGAAATATGTGGCTTGTTTAATAGCTACTTACGAGGAATATTTAAAAAGTTCCCTTTAGCTCGACACGGTGTTGTGGCCAAACTACCATTCTCCTTGGAGAGGTCCTCTGGGGTCCAAAGCGAGGGTGTGTTACAATTAATAAAGAAAGATATTGACCAAATTAAACAAAAGTATGATGATCCTATAGCAATTCCCTATAAAATAGAGCTTGCAAATGTTAAAATTAAGGATTTTTTGGAAGATCTTCCAAAGATACTGCAAGATCTGGAAAAAGAAATGTACTATCTTATGGATTTCGATATAACACTAGATTTGACTGGAATATTTAATAAAGAGGAAATGTGCCAATATCTTACAGAAAACTTTAACTTTTGCTACCAAGGGGCGTACAAGAATGGATATAATGTTATTGTAGATAATGTTAGTAAAGACTGTTTAACATGGTTTAATGTAAATAGCAGGGTAAAAATATATAATAAATTTATATGCCAGATTACAAGCCCTGGAGTAATTAAAAGTATAGGAAACCATATAATAAACTTTGTAAACTGTCCAGATGCGAGACTAAAAGAAACGTTCTCGTCTAAACTAGCTAGAGAGAATGGAATAACAAGGTTAGAGGCAACAATCTATAACTATTGTAGAGGTTTTGGTAAAGGGTTTGAACCTTTAAGAGATTGTTTAAGTCTAATAGAAGACAACAAACGGTACTTTCAAAATGCTCCATTCTATGCTGTACCTCTGCATAAGATGTGGGTGAAAGTTGCCAATCAATTACAAAACAGTTGTTGTTTAGTGTTTAACGATTTATTACAATACGCATATTGGGGTAATAGTAATACGAAGAAGATAACTGGAGTACAACTAAAACTGCCAAAAGATAGTACACAAAGGGAAAAGTTAATAAAGTATGCTCTATCTGCATTTAGCTTTAACTGTTTACCAACTAACTATGTAGAGGTAATAGAGGAGTTTCCTGATGCCATAAGTGTAAAGCATAAGTGTTACATCAAATCTGGGGGCACATGTTTTACAAAATCAAATACACCTTTCTCCACTATACCTAAACACATCAATTTAGAAGAATTAGGCTTAGTGGAAAGTCCTAACCTTACTCCCTACGTTTTAAGAAGCCGGACCAATAAACTGTACCAATACACTATTAAAGAAATAGAGCCACTTTCCAAGCCTTTCTTAGAGAGTTGTTCCAAAAAGAGGAAATTGGAATTAGAAGACATTGACAGTAATAAGCGTAAATTGGAGTATGTGGAAAATACTGTTGCAGAGGAATACAAAGCACAGTTGGCTAAAGAACAAGAAAGAAGGGAAAGAGAGGATAAATTAAAAGATTACTTCCTGCGACGTTGGGAGGATCTAGAGCATTATGGACATTATATAGTGTATGCGTTTGTAGTAAACAACAAGTTTGTGGGAGTGTTGGCAGAAAAGGATGGACGGAGGGGTGTATACTATGTTAAAGGTGTCTGTAAAACTGTATTTATAGAGATAAATAAGAATAGGCAAGGTTATAGCGTGTTGCCATACAGTGGTGATTTGGACATTATTTATCTACCTACCAACGAGCCACTTGCAAGCTTTAACACTAACGGAACCGCAACATTTTATGGCAATTCCTTTCCAAAAATAGAAAACCTAAGTTTCCGTAACAATGAGTGGGATGATGTTGGACAAGAAGACATAGAGATGCAAGATATTAAAGGCAATGTTAAATTTAAAGAATGTAGTAGACTGGAGGATTTGGAATATAGTGCGGAATTATTAATAAGCGCTATTAAACAAGTCCAACATAGGGGTAGAAAAAGATATATTGTACAGTTTGAAAATATTCGTAACCTTTATGTCTCCAACCACTGGCTGGAAAGGGAGCTAGAATGTGGGAAGTTTGATTTTGACTACAAAATTAAAATTAAGTTGGATAAAATAAAGACTACTCCAAACAAGCACAAAGAAAGATTAGTGTTTTGTGTTTAGTTGTTTTGGGTTTTAAAAATTTATTTTTTGCTATCGCATTGGCTTAAAACATATCCAAAATTTAGGCAGTTCTGACCATAATTGTGGATATATATTACTTATCAGCTGGATGTATATAATAAGCTTGTATTTATTTTTTTTAATCCAACCGTAATAGTGAATTTGGAAATGGGGTATTTACTTATGCAATGGCCAGTAATATATTGCAGTCATATCCAAAGTTTGGTTACGACAAAACAGCACTAAAAGGGGAAAAAATATACGGTAAATTTAGATATAGGGGGATATAACAAGTCGAAAAGTAAATAAAGGAGTTATTGGTAGTAATTTACAAAATATAGTTTTGTAAAAACACAAATACCAATGTTAGTTTTTAGGTTGCGGCAAAACAAACAACACATCAACTGTATTATAGGTGGAAATAATGTTGTAATTTTAGATATAATAGTTGGGGGCTATAACATATCCAAAAATAAATCAGACAATAAATGCTTAGGACAATATCCAAAGTGTAGGCAAATCGGACAATAAACAGCAAAGTCAGTTTTGGGATTACAGCAAAATACTGTATTATAGGGGGTAGTGGAACGTGTGGTAGTGTGGTCTTGTTACCTATATAAGAGCTATAACATATCCGAAAATAAATCAGACAGTAAATAAAGAAGTTTGAAATTGTTAGTATATTTTTCAAAATATTTTTTAAATTTGACCATTATAGTTAATTTGTCAAATGTGGATGGTACATATACACTAGCCTAGAATAATGACATATATAAATTTTTAACAAATCAGACCATAAATAAAGAAGTTGCCAATTGGCAGTATTTTTCCAATTTTTTTAAAATTTAACCGCAATATTTGTAAAATGTGGATGGTGCATATACACTAGCCTACAACAATAACATATCCAAATTTTAAACAAATCGGACAGTAAATAAAGAAGTTGGCAATTGGCAGTATTTTTCAAAAATATTTTTTTATTTGACTGTAATAGTGAATTTGGGAAATGTAAGGCTAATTTATTAAAACACTTGCCTATAACAATAACATATCTAAATTTTAAACAAATCGGACAGTAAATAAAGAAGTTGGCAATTGGCAGTATTTTTCAAAAATATTTTTTAATTTGACCGTAATAGTGAATTTGGGATATGTAAGTGGAATTTATTAAAACACTTGCCTAGGTCAATAGCATATCCAAATTTTAAATAAATCGGACAGTAAATAAAGAAGTTGGCAATTGGCAGTATTTTTCAAAAATATTTTTTAATTTGACCGTAATAGTGAATTTGGGATATGTAAGTGGAATTTATTAAACCACTTGCCTAGGACAATAACATATCCAAATTGAAGACAAATCGGACAGTTAATAAAGTAGGTGGCAATTGGCACTATAGTATTTTTCAAAAAATATTTTTTAATTTGACCGTTATAGTGAATTTGGGAAATGTAAGTGGAATTTATTAAAACACTTGCCTAGGACAATAACATATCCAAATTGCAGACAAATCGGACCATAAACACTAAAGATAGTTTTTAGCCTGAATTTGAAAATTAATTTAAAAAAATATAGAGGAGGGATGGGGATTGGGAAAATATATTTAATATAGGCAAGGGTTGGGTATTAATATAGGCCAACAAGGAAACTTGTGTAAGGCGGGATCGGGTGTCGGTCCAAAAACTGATCCCCATAAGAATAACATGGGGAAAAAGCGCCGGAAGTGGCGCCTCCCCCGTATTTCACATCTACTTACACTTTCAGTATAATACAATTTAAATACAATTTAACCTTACAATGTTATTATTAATTTCAATTAAATAAAGCTTTAAAAGTTACAAAAAAAATATTAAATTATAAACAATTTTCAAAACTAATTTCCTTAGTACAGAAATAAAATCAATTTATATTGAAATTAGTTTGTATGTTATGTTAGTTTGTAATTAGTTAGTAGTAGTAGTGAGTAGTTAGTAGGAAGTAGTAAAGTAGTATGATAAGCATCTATGGTAGTATGTATTCGCTGTGAACTTAGGCATATTTTAATAACACAAAAGTAGAACCTTTAAGTCTTGCTATATACAGCAACAATTCTAATTCAGCCTTTGACAGCTTAGTCGAACTGTACTGGCTCACAGGTCCGACGTAGCCACACACAAGTAACTGAAGACACTGTTACCATAAGGTGTGACCATGTAACCAAAGGGATTGTAGAAACTTACTGCTTTACAGTCACCGCTCTGGCTGAGTGTCCTATGGTGGCTGGCATCTAAGGTTAACATTTGTTTTGTTATTTTTTGTTTTTTTATTGGAGTTGAATATTCTTAAATTGTTTAAGCAGTAGAGATTAAGACCATCCCCTAACACTCAAAGCATCTGTTTTCAAGATAGGTACGGAATACACTAGTTCCCTCTGGGTCCGGGGCAAGAACCAAGTACATTGTGTTTCCATATAATACTTCGTGTATAATCCAGTATAAGATTAATGTAATGTTTACAGCGATATTACTGCCAGCACGATCGCATTACTGAGGGCGATATTACAAGCAATATTACTGCCAGCACGGATACAGCAGTTTTCAGGTGATATTATCTTTTAAACGGTTTATTTATTAATACGAGTGTAAATGAGAATTTAGATCAAGTTCAGCTGCAATTACGATAGTTGTTAGTCTGTTAAACTAGATCATGTAATAACTTTATTCTATTTTAGATCACTTTCACAAGAGTGAATGTAGTGAATAAAACAGCAAAATACCATACATTTTTAATTTTAATATGTACTTCCACACAGTCTCTTGATCAAGATTGAAGATATTATGTTGGCCAATTGACTGTACGTTTGAGTAGAATGTATGCTTGGTAAAATTAATAGAACACTTTCCCCCCAAAACCAACACTTTACTTTATTTGTATTTTATACTAAACCTTTTATAAGGGCTGATAAAAACCATGTGTTATATGTTACCTGTAGTCGTTCGTATATTATACTACGCCAAATAACAAAATGAACTGAGCTAAAATTGTCTAAAATGTCAAACATATATTTAACAATCTCCAAAACGATATTATACAGCCTAAGAGCTCAGACAGACACCAAAATAACAAATAAATATTACAGTTGAACTGAGACAAAAGTGATTTTTAGCTGTTTATATTATCCTCTGAGTATTTATGTGTTTTTATAAAGTACCTAAATTCCTTGTCTTCCTTTTTGCTCGAGCATGCTATCTCTGGTCGTAATAAACTATCATCATCTATAACTTAAGCGCCTGAGAGCTCGTGAATGCAAAGTATACTCCCTAGAGCAGCACTGGTTATCTTTTTTATACATAGTGTTACAAAATATACACACCGTTTAACGTTAAACATCAAAGATAGGATTAACTTATTGATAATTATGATATCGCTCAAATAGAAAAGCAGAGGATAATTAATCCAATAACTAGGAAGTGTTTATTTTTATCATCCCATAGATTATAAAACTTTGTAAACGTTGATAAACGAGTATTGTAACCTTTTTGTTTTTTAAGCAGTTAAATTTCATCTTACCATTTTGGAAATCATTTATTCATATACTAATCGTTTATGGTATTATCAATAATGCACATACCAACTGGTTCGAGTTCAGAGTTTAATCAATTCATTGCTTAAGGCTATAACCATAGTCAATGCTATAACCTTAAGCTAAGAATTGAATACACTCTGAACTATATTACACTCTGAAACATATTTTGCAATATACTTAGTTTCCCGTATTGTATGACCATCAAATAAAAGTGATTGTAAGGTAAAACCCTAATAAGTAATTCAATTCGATTGGCGAAAACCTAAGCCACAATCGAGTGGTGGTCCGATTGTAAGCACGGAACGTTATTGGAGTAACTTTGGTGCAATTCTGTGACAGATACAACATTTTTGTTTGAATTGTATTAATCAATCATCAAATGATACAATTGGAATTTTAGTTACGTCTATACTTGTTTAGCAATTTACTGTTTTTTAATATATTTTTATCAAAGCATTTACCAGGATTCGTCCTTTATTTTTTTATTGCTACCAAGCGTAAAGTAACTAAATTTGACTTGAACTAAGTAATAACGATTTAAAACATGTTTGTGAGCAATTTATTGGCAAAATAGCGACTAGTTTAAACTAAGATTTAAAACATATTTACTCGTGCATAATATTCACCAATAATTAGTACCAGTTAAGCAATATTTTGCAGATTTGTTTGCAATAAGTGCATTCGTTACATACATTTCGTATTATTCATAACAAATCCTAACTTAACTTGTGTAGGCAGAAAGTAGGCTGGCAGTAACGACATTTTTTGCAATCACATAATAGAAGATGCCCTCGCAGTTTCCAGCCGATAAATTCAATAGAATAGCCTCACGATGTGGGAGGTAAAGGACAGACCGCCCAAATTTTCCACAAGATTGGTTGTAAGTTATTTTTTATTTTGAAATTCCCATTAATTCAAGCAAACCCCAATATAGCGTAAACATTAGTAAGAAAGGTTTTAGGATAAAAATAAAACTGGATTATTTATTTTAAACCAAAATAACTTTTTATTTTTGAGATTTTAATATTTATAAACAGGATGTAGCCCATAACCGTAAGATACAGCTTTCTTGTTTATTATATTTGACTATCAAGAGGAAGAACACCAAAATTAACCATATTTTGGTTTAAAGAGGGTAATAAATTCAACAACGAGGAAAATAATTTAGTTCTTTTTACCCATGATTTAATAATGTGGTGGTTTTATTTGTGTGTGAAAATGTACAATATTACTATGTGCATGATTCGCATATAAAATAAAAGTTTGTTTTGTGTAAAACCTAAAATGTTAACACCTTTACTGAACAACAAAGTTGTTTGCTAATTAACACTAGAATAAAAAAGCCTTCTACTTTACCTGTTTACGTAATAATTTTTAAGGGATGTTATATAAAACATCTCACAACACTTTAAGGTACACGTACATTGTACTCACTTAGAAGGCGGTAAGTGTGCATCAAAGATGGAACAGGCTAATATGTGGTACAAGAGTAGGGGGCAATAGCCGATTCAAAACCAGCAAAGGCAAGTGAGGAGCAGTGAGGAGCCCCCCCCCGTGACCTTGAGACCAAATCAGCATGCAGGTGAGGAGCCTCCGGTGACGTCATCACCCGAAATCAGCATGTAGGTGAGGAGCAAGTAAGGAGCCCCCCCCCGTGACCTTGAGACCAAATCAGCATGCAGGTGAGGAGCCTCCGGTGACGTCATCACCCGAAATCAGCATGTAGGTGAGGAGCAAGTGAGGAGCCCCCCCCCCCCCGTGACCTTGAGACCAAATCAGCATGCAGGTGAGGAGCCTCCGGTGACGTCATCACCCGAAATCAGCACGTGGGTGAGGAGCAAGTGAGGAGCCCCCCCCCTCCCGACCGAAATCAGCATGTAAGTGAGGAGCCTCCGGTGACATCATTACCCGAAATCAGCATGTAGGTGAGGAGCAAGTGAGGAGCCCTCGGATGGCAGCATGCAAGTGAGGAGCCCCCGGTGACGTCATCACCCGGAATCAGCATGTAGGTGAGGAGCCACCCCCCCCCCGAAATCAGCATGTAAGTGAGGAACCTCCGGTGACATCATCACCCGAAATCAGCATGTAGGTGAGGAGCAAGTGAGGAGCCCTCGGCTGGCAGCATGCAAGTGAGGAGCCTCCCTCCCCCCCCCCGACTCTAAAATCAGCATGTAAGTGAGGAGCTCCCGGTGACGTCATCACCCGGAATCAGCATGTAGGTGAGGAGCCCCCCCCCAAAACCTTGCTTTCGCTTCTATTATTTTCTTTCTTTTACGTTTATTTTACGATAGAAGAAGAAATTAAGGGAAAGGGTTAACAGTTCATTTAATTCTTGTCAAATTTTTCTAATTGTGTCAGCAGGAGTTGGCTTTGCTCCTCAAGCTTTCGCATTTCTTCTTCCATCCGCACGTAGGCGTCCTGCACGGCTGCGACTGCGGCGGCGACAGCGTCCCCGACGGGAGCGGCGTCTGACACTCCAGACATGTCCCCCACGTCCTGGAGCAACGTCAGGAGGTCCACCTCAGGGGACTGAGGAAGGGTGGCGTTGTCGTCCAGGACGGGAGCGGCGGTCGGCGCCCCAAACATGTCCTCCATGTCCAGGGCACACGTCCAGAGGTCCACCTCTGAGTATGGGGGAAGAGTGAGACCCCCGACGGGACCGGTAGCCACAGCGTCCCTGACGGGACCGGCGGTTGTAGCGTCCTCGCCAGGACCGGCGGCGTCCCCGACGGAACCGGCGGCGTCCGCAAAGGGATAAGGCGGCGACAGTGGTTGCTGCGGTTCGGCGTCCGCGTAGGGATGAGGCGGTGAGGGTCGCTGCGGCTCGGGCGGAGGCGGTGGCAGGGGTTGCTGCGGCTCGGCGTTCGCGAAGGGATGAGGCGTTGATAGAATCGCCCGTACCTCAGCCGCCTCGTGTGTTCGTGCATGGCTCCTCGCCTCAGTCAGCCTTTGACAGGTTGTTCCGCAGACGGAACAGTTGTATAATGGCGCGTGACCATGGCGTCTCCGCGTGTGGCGGAGCAGGTTGTCCGTGCGGCTGCAGCGTCTTGAACACTAGGGGCAGGGGTACATCTTGTCAGGCGGTCGCGGAGAGACTGAGTACACAAATAGTCGGAACTTTCCCTAGAGAAACCAGACCGTTTCGGAGGGAATGACGACAGGGACGAGTACACAAATAAACAGTCGGAACTTTCCCTAGATTGACGACAGCGGCAACAACGATTACACAAATAATCGGAATTTCCCCTAAAGGACCCCCCCCGACCGAAATCAGCATGCAAGTGAGGAGCCCCCGGTGACTTCATCACCCGGAATCAGCATGTAGGTGAGGAGCCCCCCCCCCCGAACAGGAGAAAAAACTTATGAAAATTAATAACTAGCCTATTTACTCACCGATTCCCACGGGACATTTTCCAGAGTGTAGGCCTATCCCAGAGGAAGCGAATGACGAAAGAACCCCATAGATCCGCCATCAAACAAGACCGCTATTAATTTATAACCGCGTTTTCCTTATGGGACCTCGGCTGTTTACCTCACAACCGCGATGACGTCATAGTTTTCCTGGAACCAGTAGCGATGACATATTCCGAGAACTGTTTACCACTCGGACCTGTTCACTCATTAGCGAGCTTCTAGAAGCTTCTCCGATATGGAAAATCCCCAGCTTATTGCGCAATAGACCATCTCCCACGCTTCTAGAAGCTTCTAGAAGCTTCGCTAGAGTGTGTGCGTGACACGGTATAAAACCGAGGCTTGGTCGCAACCTCAGTGTTATTCGAGACGTCACCATGAACGGAAGCGGTAACAGCGTAGTAAACGTGGACCAAACGATCCGCTCTTTCCTAGAGGAGCTGGACGCAATGGACGAGAACGCTAACATACCGTCAGTACAGCAGGGATGCGCGTCAAAGAAGAAGCCCGATGGGTGGACTGTAAAGAGGAAGGAAGTGCCTGGTGATTCCCCTACACTGAGTTGGACCACGAGCGAGCGTCAGTATATGGTGAAGAACCCAGCCAACATCGGTAACGTCCTTCTCAAGATGAACGTGTTCCAAGGAGGTCGCTCGACTTGGACCTGCGGCCTGTATTTAGACGAGCGGCGGGACGACGAGATCTGCATGATTCTGACGGATCTGCTGACTAGGCTGCAGAACCTATGGTTGGTCAACAGTGAGACAGGAGAGCCTAGATTCAACGGAATCGTTAGGACCGCCAGTCCGCTGCCCGCCTGGAGGAAGATCACGGATCGCTGCGTTTCCACCACCGCTAGCGCCATCCCTGAAAAGCGGAAAAAGACGAAAAAATAAATGAAATAAACGAAGTAATTCGATCCCTCCCTTTCCTACTTTTCCTTAATGTACACTATTGTAAAAAAATATATATATATATATAAAAATAAATAACATAATAAGACGAATGAGCGTGTTCCTCGAGGTACATTTCTAGCCTCGCCACCCCTCCACTCCTCCACTCCGCTATCCCTCCACTCCTCCACTTCTCCACTCCGATGTCCCTCCACTCCTCCACTCCTACACTCCTCTGTCCCTCCACTCCTCCACTCCGCTGTCCCTCCACTCCTCCTCCACTCCACTGTCCCTCCACTCCGTTGTCCCTCCACTCCTCCACTTCTCCACTCCGATGTCCCTCCACTCCTCCACTCCTACACTCCTCTGTCCCTCCACTCCTCCACTCCGCTACCCCTCCACTCCGCTGTCCCTCCACTCCTCCTCCACTCCGCTGTCCCTCCACTCCGCTATCCCTCCACTCCGTCAGTTGGTGTTTTCATCACTACACCTCCTTCGCGAGCACGTGGTTGTTGCTTACAAAAGGCGACTCGGTGGCGAGAGCCGATCATTCTGCATCCAGCCGCTGCACCATGCTTGACACGGACCAGAAGATGGACCTCAGGACAGCCCTCAACAGTTGCAAGGCTGCGGGCTACACTCGCATCGCAGACCTACAGGACAACGTGGTGTATCCCATTCACTCGTTTGAGCGAGTGGACACACCGTACGGCGAGGCGGTGATGGTCACCTTAGCGGGTCTTGTCGGTGATGATCCAATTCGCATCTACATGCCTCGGCGATACCTTACAGTCCTGGACGATAACACCATCACGCAGTACAACGTTGGCGTGGGGCCAAAGATGAGCCTTGTGAAGAGGAGTGGTCCTCCAGGCAGTAAAAGTCCTCTCCTCGAATTTGTATAAATAAATGGTATTCCTTATTCCCTTATTTCCCTTAAAAAAAAAAAGAATTTAGTTTTAAGAGCCGAGGTGGCGGTGTATGGCAGTCAGTAGACGCCATGGACTTGAGGTGGAAACACCCGTTCACCACCATCGTGGCCGGGCCCTCAGGCAGCGGCAAGTCGCACTTCGTGGCTCGCTTCATAGAGCACGCCGACCACATGTGCGATACGCGGTTCGCCCGTATCACATGGCACTATGGCAGTGGTGGCGGCGGTGGCAAGAGCCGTGCGAACTCTGTCGTGCGCTACGTAGCCGGCCTGCCAGACCTGGATGACTACGACGGTAGCGAGCCCGCCCTGGTCATCGTGGACGACATGATGCGCGAGGCTGGCCCCGGCGTGGCGGACCTGTTCACCAAGGGCTCACACCACCGCAATATGAGCGTGTTCTTCATCACGCAAAACCTGTTTCACCAGGGCAGGGGCCAGCGCGACATATCGCTGAACGCCCACTACATAGTGTGTTTCAAGAATCCCAGAGACCGCGCTCAGATCAAACACCTGGCCCGTCAAGTATATCCGGAAAACTCCAAGTTCGTGGAGGAGGCTTACGCGGATGCTACGCGCGACTCGCACGCCTACCTGCTCATAGACTTGAAACAGTCCACGCCCGAAGAGATGCGCATACGTTCGACCATTTTCCCAGACGACCCGGTAAACTACGTGTACCTGCCCAAGAAGAAGTGATAAATAGACCGAGCGCACGCCAGCGTCAGTCATCATGTCACACCACGTGAAGACAGACGCGGCGCTGCTGAGAGCCCTAATACACGCTACGCCCAAAGAACGCAAGGCCCTGTTAAAAGCGTGTGACAAGAGTCGCATCAAGTCATTGTGCGAGTGTGCGTATAACGTGCTACGTGGAAACGTACCGCTTTCCCCCTGCCTCAAACGCAAATTGAGTAAACACAAACAGGCGCTCAGACGGCTGGTGAAACGCGGCGAGGGTTGGGCAAAGAAGCGGCACTACCTCGTCCAACGGGGCGGAGGGATCCTCCTACCTCTGCTGTTGAATGCTGTTCTACCCGTTCTAGCGCAGAAGCTAATCGGACATGGAGTACGCTAGGAAAATGGTGGTGGCGCACAGGAGCTCGTGGAGCGGATGCGCGAGGGGCCCAGCGACAGTGGTGGTGGCACCGCTGCCAGTGTCACCAAAACCGTCCAGCCTGCACGCTGAGATGCATCGCATATTGAGTGACAAGCGGCTGGATGACACCGAGAAGTGGAAACAGTACCAACAGGTGTTGCAGCGGTTCCTACACTTCTCTGCGACCAAGCGCCAGCCTATAGGCCTACCCATTTTTCAGGAGGAAGAAACGAGCGAGGGGCCCGGCCGCACGCAACGCGAGTCCGTCGCCCTAGTGGAAGAGATCGTAGAGACCAAGATCTACAAGCCAGATGCGCGCAGTCTTTTGCGAATCATGAACCGTCGAGACAGTCCCATCACCTGGGACGCTGACTGGGGCGTGTACGTGAATGGTCAGAAGATCACCGGCGCTATCATAGTGGACATCCTACACGCCATAGTGAGAGTGCGAAAGCTCGATAGCTTACCTCCCGGTTGGGAAGAGGTGATGAGCGCGTTGAGGGTCATGAACGTGCCTAAGCAACATGTGGGCAACTCCGCGGCGTTAGCGTTTCTAGGCGTGGACACCACGTCGAGCCTCTCGGGAAGCGCTTTAGCTACGTCCACACCCATACCGCTGAGGACCACACCGATGCTTGAACGCCTAAGACCGAGGTCCCAACCAGCTGCCAGGCGAAAGATATTAACTGGAGATACCAGCAAGGAGCGGTCATTGGACAACTGGGAGCCGTTCTCAGGGTAATGGAGAAGTTGTACTATGACCCGGGCCAGCCCGGTTCCCTCGGCGGGGTGGTCGCCCTGGCCAGAGCCGCGCGCCTACCGAAACGCCGGGTAGCCGACTGGCTGCGCGCTCAGGACACCTACACGCTACACAAGCCGGCACGCAAGAAGTTTCCCCGCAACCGCTACGTCGTGTTTGGGCCCCGGGAGCTGTGGCAGGCGGACCTGAACGACATGCGCGGTCTGAGCCGGTACAACGACGGAGTCAACTACCTGCTGACTGTGATCGACGTGTTCAGCAAGCGGCTGTTCGCGGTACTGCTAAGGAAGAAAAGCGGAACCGAAGTGGCCGCAGCGTTTGAGGGAATATTCGCTGAGGCGACTCCTCGCTGCCTGCAGACCGACAAGGGGACAGAGTTCACCGGAGCCGCTACCAAGCGGGTGTTCAAGAGTCACGGCGTCACGTATGTCACCACGCAGAACCCCGACGTGAAGGCGGCGGTGGTGGAGCGAGTCAACCGCACGCTCAAGACCCGCATGTGGCGCTACCTGACCTACAAGAACACGTATCGCTACGTGGATGTGTTGGACAGGCTTGTGGACGCCTACAACCACAGTCCGCACAAGAGCCTGGGTGGCGGTCTGCAGCCCGCGGACGTGGACAGCGGCGATGGTCAAACGGTGTACAAGGCGTGGCGTCACATGTACGGAAAGGCGATCCGGCGGCGTAAGCCCAGGTTTGAGCCGGGTGACACGGTGCGCATAGCCAAGGAGAAGGGTACGTTCGCCAAAGGTTACGAGACCAATTGGAGCAAGGAGCTGTTCGTAGTGGACCACGTTTACGGGTCGCTTCCCCTGCCCCTGTACGTGCTGCGCGACCTTAACGACACGCCGCTGGAAGGGCGCTTCTACGAGCACGAGATGCAAAAGGTGACGGTCGCCCTGGACAGCCTGTACCAAATAGATAAAATAATGGACACTAAAGGACGAGGTCGCAGTAAGCGCTCCTTGGTCAAGTGGGTCGGTTACGGAGAGGACTTCAACTCGTGGGTACCCGCATCCGAAGTGCAACAGCTGCTATGACGACAAAGCGCAGACAGCTGTACCTGACGTTGCCCAGCAACAGCTCAATGGACTATTATCCAAACAACACCGTGGCTAACTACATTACCCATCTACCGTCAGTCATGCGATTGGGTGGCGAATGGGAAGTCGCTCTAGTCGAGGCCCATTAACCATGCTCGTTTGTCACAGTGGGGGAGGACGCGCGCGTGTATCTCTACACTAAGGATGACACCGACAAGCCTGCACTGACCGCTGTAAAGGTGGAAGCTGGAAACTATAAAGACATCAATGAACTGGTCAACGCCATCAACGCCATTCCAAAATTGGACTTATATCAATGCCAGTTTGAGTACGACAAGGAGACTGGGAAGGTGGAATTGATCTCGATAGACCAGACTGTGGTGCAACTGGAATTTAGCCCTACCCTAGCGTTACAGTTAGAATACGACGTGCACAACGTGGATTTGATCAAACATAGAAAAGCTATAAGACCACCCAACTTACTGGCCGGGATCCCTTCACACATGTACGTGTACTGCGACCTGGTGGAACCCCAGCTAATAGGCGACACTGTTGCGCCCTTGTTAAAGATTGTGAACATCGACGCAAAAAACTACGTCTACGGCGCGAGTACCACCGTGCACTTCACCGACCCTCACTACGTGCCGCTGATGAAGAGCTCCTTCGATAGCGTGGAAATCGATTTAAGGGACAGCGTAGGGCGCCACCTGCCATTCCACTTCGGGACTACGTGCATGAAACTTCACCTGCGCAGAGAGCAGCAATGAACCCGAACGACTCCTATCTGGTGTACTACCGCCAACAGCAGTATGGGCACGGAGTGTCCACGGTATTCAGAGGAGCCGCTTTCCAACGCAGTCACGGCATTGGTAGTTTCCTAGGTGGGCTGATGCGTACAGTGGTCCCGTTGATCAGATCCGGCGCATCGGCGCTGGGCAAGGAGGCGCTGAGATCCAGTGTGGGCTTCCTGGGCGACGTGGCGGCGGGCACAGCCGACCCTCGAGTCGCAGCCAACGCTCGGCTCAGACAGTTTACCGGGTCGCTGAAACGCAGGGCTGATGACAAACTGGACCGCGTGCTGAGCGGTGGCGGTTCCAGCACCTATAAGAAGAGGCGTGTACAGAGGGTCACTCCTCAGTCTCTGGCTAAACTCCTCGGAGCGAGGAAGAAGAGCGTCACGCCTAAGAGGAAAAGGAAGCCTGCAAAACGCGTCGCTAAGAAGAGGAAAAGCAAGACTGTCGTGCGACGTAAGAAGAGCAGGAGTACCGCGAAGCACATCTTTGGATAATGGCGTTTCTACATCAGAGGTCGTGCGAGTGTGTCAAGACCGAGTTGGACCTGTTCTCGCTACCACCCACGCAGACCAGTATAGAGAGTGGTAAATGGGTGCAGTACAAGCCCATCTCCTCCCTGACAGACGACTCGCCCGTGGAGTTCATAGTTCCGGGTCACGGGGACAAGTACACGGATCTGTCACAGACGCTACTGCATGTGAAGGCTACCATTAGATCGGCTAACGGAGACGCTGTAACGGGCGATCAAGCGATGAAAGAGGTGGGTCCGATTAACAACTGGCTGCACTCGCTGTTCAGTCAAGTGGACCTGTACCTGAACAACAAACTGGTGTCTCCTCAGAACAACACGTACGCCTATCGCGCCTACCTGGAGAACCTGTTGTCCTATGGCGGTGACGCCAAGACATCGCACCTCACCGCGGAGTTGTTCTACGAGGACTATGCTGGGTACATGGACAATACTGAGGAGGATAATTCCGGGTCCAAGGACCGGAGGGTGTTTATCAAGGGCAGCCGGTACGCGGACATGGTCGGACATCTGCACGTTGACCTGTGCAACCAGGAGAAGTTCATGTTAAACGGTGTGGAGATGCGCTTTCGTCTGATCAGGTCAAAGAACTCATTCTCCATCATGTCCAAAACCGTGACAGATTACAAAGTGGACATCGCCGAAGTCAACCTGTTTATGCGCCGCTGTAAGATCAACCCGAGCGTGCTGTTGGCTCACAGCAGGACGCTGGAGTCGGGCACAGCCAAATATCCCATTACGCGCGTGGAAGTGAAATCCTTCACGCTACCTGCCGGTATCAGCAACAAGACTCTAGACAGCGTGTTTCTGGGTCAACTGCCGAAACGCGTTATAGTTGGTCTGGTCAGCAATCAGGCGTTCAACGGAGACTACAAGAAGAACCCGTTCAACTTCACCCACAGCCACGTGAACTTCTTCGCGCTGTACATAGACGGTGAGCAAGTGCCATGTAAGCCGCTTCAACCGGATTACACGTTCGGTCGGGAGTTGTGCGTGCTCGCCTACCACACGCTGTACACCGGCACCGGCATCAATTTCTCAGACTGTGGTAATGAAGTCAGTCGCAACGAATACCCCTACGGATACTGCCTGATGGCGTTTGATCTGACACCCGATATGGCGGCCTCTCAATCCAGCCACTGGAACCTGGTGCGCAACGGTAACCTGCGCATAGAGATTGGGTTCTCCGAAGCCTTGACGGAGGCGTTCAACTGCATAGTGTACGCCGAGTTGGACAACGTCGTGGAGGTGGACCGTTACCGCAACGTGACTGTGGACTTTGGTGGTTGACTCCGCCACCGCTAGGCAGCGCGCACACCCAAGGTTATCCCGCTAGGTGCGCTACCGCCAGCGCTCAGTCAAGTTCAGTCTGCCGTACGGGATGGACGTGCCGCCGCCAATCTACAACGAGCCACCGCCAGCGCGCTGTCATCATGGAAGCGTGGTGATGGACATGCAGTGTTTCAAGGACAGCGACAACGACTTTCTACTGAAAGAGGTCTGTGTGGTGGACGTGACTACCGGCACGCTGCTCCTACATCACAATGCCCGCCCGCCCTTCAACAAGGACCTCCTGACTTCCGAGAAGCAGCGCGAGAGTGTCTGGCTTACGCGCCACTGCCACGGCTTGGAGTGGGACCAGGGAGACATCGCGTACGTCGCCCTGCTGGACAAGCTGCGATCCTGCCTCATTCACCGCCCCTTGGTCTACGTCAAAGGATCGCAGAAGAGGGACTTTGTACAACGCCACCTCATAACCGAGCCCGCCGCCACCACCGCTCAGGACATGGAGGATCTGGGCTGCGGGTCGCTCAACGGTCCGCCCACCTACCAGACCCTGCGCTGTCGCCACCATAAGAGCTCTCACAACCGTTGCGCCCTTCATAACTGCATCGTCTTGCGGGACTGGCTCGTGTCTAACGACAGGTCGGACCCGTCCGCCTCAAGCTGCCTGTGCTGCTTCCGTCCACGATGAATACCGTTCAGATCAGAGAATGTCTGGCGAGGATCCCCGGACTGAAGAACGTCGCGGTCTACGTCTCTGACCAACTACCGGACGCGTCGGTCAAGCCTCTCACCGCCATCGTGTCCAACACGGTAGCACACACCGAGGGAGGTGAACACTGGGTGGCGTTTTACTGCTCGGAAGAGGACAGACTCGAGTATCTGGACAGCTACGGGAGGCCGCCATACCAGGCCGACTTTCAAAGGTTCCTGAGGCGCAATCCTCATCACCGCCACTACATCTACAACAGATATCGGCTCCAGGGCTACAATACTTATGTTTGCGGCTACTACTGCCTCACTTACCTGTACTGCCGGGCTGTTCTCCACATGTCACTCAGCGACTACGTCCAGCTCTTCGACCCTGCCACTCCCGCCGCCAACGACGCTCTGGTCCGCAGGCTCTTCCACTCCATATTCACTTAAGATCTATATTGTGAGGTTTTAATAATATGTGTATGTAACCTTTTCTTACTGTACAATACATGTCTTGTTATGGTAAAGCTTGTGTTTTCATTTTTCTCCTTTATCCTTACTAAATTAAAAAAAAAAAAAAAAAATTATCAAAACTGAGGCAGTGGGGGCTGGACCTCAGGTTTATATACCAGCGGGGCGTGCCACTGGCTGAGCCCCCGCCAAGCGGCAGTGAAGGCCGCCAACGAGGGCGCGAGACCTCTCGGACATCAGCAAGCTGCTGACTAACTCGAGGGTGACCCCTCAGACATCAGCAGACCGCTGGGCAACTCCTTCAGGGCCGTCCCCGACACGCACCGCCAACTGCTCCCGGTTGGCGGGGGCTTTTTAAGCTGCACGGCTCAGACCAAACGGCCCATAACGCCTTTCACACACACTTTAGTTTTTTCTAAGCCTACCGGCTAGTGACTTTTGAGTGTGTGAAGGGGAGGAAAATAAACAACTCGGGTTCATGCTGTACATAAAGCTATTATCGTATATTTTCTTACAAATACTATTTACAATTTTTTTTTTCTTAAAATTAATATATAACTAAACCGGGAATTCCTCTTCGTCCTCTTCATCGTCCTGGCACTGTCCCTCCTCCTCGCCGTCCACCTCCATCCGCTGCGGCTGATCGCTCCTCCTGGCTGGCGGTAGCGGCGGGACGTCCTTGTGTCCCCACGGCAGAGTGTGGATGCCGTCGGGCAGGACGCACCGCTTGTCGTCAGTTGGACTGAGGCTCAGCTTGTCCACTTCCACGGTGTAGACCCGGTGCAATCGAGACTGGAACCGAACGTTGGTGGTGTGCTTTTGGACCCCGTTAAACAAGCACTCTCTGTAGTCGTCGGGGGTGAGGACGTTCTTAACAACGCCCTTCACCACCCCCTTGGCTCGCTTGAGAGCCTTGCTGCCGCCTGTCGCTGCGTCCTCGATGTCCATTAAGTACAGCTTGGACCGCAGGCCGAGGTACTCGAATAAGGACAGGCCGTTGCACTCGTCCTTAAACTTTCCGATGACCTTGGCGTTGACGGGGCTGTAGCAGGGGTGGGACCTCAGATAGCCGCTGGGGTCAAAGTCGTCCAGGTGTTCCTTCATCTCGGCGTAGACGTCCTGGGACGCGATGTCAAAGACGAAGCTGTCCGTGTCCATGTAGTCCATGGTGAGGCGATCACCGTAGGGCTCCTTCATCTTCTGCAGGAACTCGTACATGAGCCACTTGCTCAGCTCCAGGACTGCCATGCCTACGTAGACGGGCTTGTCCAACACGATGTTGAATTTGGACAGATGCACCAGGGCCACGTCCTCCGTGTAGTACGTCCGGTCCAGGAAGTTGGATCTGGCAACGTACTTGGAAAACTTCTCCGGGGTGCACACCAGCTTCACGTTGAGGCGCTTCCGTACATTCTCGATGGTTTTGCCGAAGACCGCGTTGTTCATGAGTTTGAAGAAGTCCTGTTCAAACTTCGTTTTGGCCATCTTCCGCAGCTCCGTGTTCATGAGGATGTACGGTTCCAACCACCGCGACTGGCGAAACGAGATCGCCCGATGCACC
Source organism: Allygus modestus (assembly GCA_963675035.1). Lineage (NCBI taxonomy): Eukaryota > Metazoa > Arthropoda > Insecta > Hemiptera > Cicadellidae > Allygus > Allygus modestus. The sequence continues at coordinate 317,857,171 of OY776112.1, forward strand.
ACGACCAGCTCCAATCCGTTTTGCAGCGCCTGCTGCAAGACCCTGTAATGACAGACGTAGTGCGTCTTGTCGTCCAGGGTCGTCAACAGTTTGGGGAAGTTCCCTGTCGGCGGACGCTTCGTCTCGCAGCAGTAGGGAAGGTCCTTGTGTAGGTCGTGTAGGCGCGCGGGGTAGTGGAGGTCCACCTCCAAGATGTAGCCTCGTTCGGCCTCTGCGTCCAGCACCGCAATGTCCAACGCCTGGATTTCCTCACGGCTGAGCCACTGGAAGTCTCCGGTCGGCAGGCACTGGGACATGGCCCAGCCGTAGAGGTTGTTGGCGTCCAGGTACAGGAGGAAGCGCGTGGGCTCGTCCGGGTGGTAGTCCGGGCACCTGTCGTGGTTGGCCTTGGCATAGCGGGTGATGGCCTGAGAGATGCCTCCCCGGATCCCCTGCTCCACGAACAGGTACATGTCAAAGTCCTGCAGCGTGTCCAGCTCCACGCCGCAGGTCTTGAGCATCACGTCCCAGGCGTAAGACGGCAGGGTGTAGTAGTGGGCAGGGCCCAGCCCGTACTCTGCCAGCGACGTATCACGGAACTGCTCAAAGACATCGGTGAGCAGGGCGATGTCGCATCGCAGGTACTTGTCAGCGTAGTCCTTGAGGTTGTAACACTCGAAGGCTCGCCACACGTTCAGAGCGTGCTCGTACTCCTCGTCCTTGATGTCCTCCAGGGTCATGGAGTTCCTGAACGCCTCCTTGGGTGGTAGCTCCCTGGTCCTGAACAACGTGTCGTAGGGGAACACGCCCTTCCTGCGCACCAGGTCGAACAGCCGGTCGTCGGGGAAACGCTTCCTCGTCTCGCGCATCCTGTCCGTGGGAAGTCCTGCAGCGAGGCTGGCCAGGCTCATGGACAGGAACCTGTACGTGTCCAGGAAGCGCACCGCGAAGCTGCTCCGTCGCGGATTAACTCCGGGTTGGTCGCAGTGGAATCGCTTGGTAAAAGCGATGTACCGCTCCTCCGTGTGTGCCAACACGTCCACGTCGCCGGGGTCGATGGCCAGCTCGCGCACTACGAAGTGGGCGTCGTAGTTGGACAGGTTGTGGAAGTAGCAGTTGATGTGTCGCTGCTCCCGGTACCTGAGGTTGCACGAGCGGTGTGCGGCTCCTCGGAACTCGTAGGGTGGGGCGTGGTTATGGTCCCGCACCTTGACCTCCTGGTCCGTGAACTCCTTCCCACAGAGGCAGCAGACGGTGGCCGCGATGAACTGGCGCATCTCCTGGTCGTTCAAGACGGGCTGTAGTAGGACCATGTTGGTCAGGAAGTCCCACAGCGCCAGCACGTCCATCTTCAACCTTTCCATGAAGACCTTGGACGCGTCAGCCCCGAAGTAGACGCGAGGCTCAAACTCCTCCAGGCCGAGCGAGTCCACGATCTGGTAGGCGAAGGCGTACGGGATGTGCATTTGCAGGGGCCTCGTGCCGGGTGGCGCTTCCACCGGGTCAACAGCAACGGGCTGTAGAGCACACTCGAAGTCCGCGTAAACGCAAAAGCGCTCACGCCGAGTGTACTCGGGGTGGGTGAAGCGGATCCGCTGCTTATTGGACATGTCCAAGTGGAGGGGGGCCTTGGCGGTGCAGTATCGCATGTGCTCCTCCAGACGCTCGGCACCGGACAGTTCCAGCTTGTTAGGCTGGTTGTCAAAGTGAGCGAAACATCGCTTGCACACGTGGATAGTGTGACCGTGAGACGTTAGCTGGGGTCGCACCAGCCTGCTGACGTTCGCGATGTAGGCGTAGTGACTGTCCCCGCCGGTGGTCACGTACAGCAGGTCCCGGGGATCCTCCAACTCCCGCTTACAGATCTTCAGCGAGAACACGCGGTCTTGGAACTTTGGTGATCCGTCGGGGCGTCTCCCCACCATGGCACGCTCGATCCCGTACACGTTCACGCTGATGGCGTTCCTCCTCTCGAAGACTTTGATGTCCTTCAGCGCCACGGGGAAGCGTAGGCCGACCCAGTCGTAGCGTGCCATGACGTCCGGTGTGTACGATGCAGGCCTCTCCGGGTGTTGCGCGACGAACTTGGCCAGGATGGCGTACGCGAAGCACATGTCATCGACGTTTTGCACGTTGATGACAGCGCGCGTCTTGCAGATGGTCCTGGGAAGCTGGACGAACCGGGCTCCGCGATCTCCCAACGGGGTTTAGAGATTGACGCGGATCTCCAGGTCGCGTATCCGGAGATAGCTCAGCCCGCTGCCCACTAGCAGGCACTGCTCCTTCTCTTCCGTCAGCTTCTTGAAGGAAACCGACAGGAAATCCTCCAAATTGGACGCGGCGGTAAGGGGCACATTCTTCGTCTTGAAGGCCCGCAGACAGGTGGCTCCGTGGACGTTGGCGAATTCGCACTCCAGGAACATGTTGACCTTGATGTTCGGGTGTCGGATCCTGACGTCTGTCAACAGGTTCAGGACGCTGTCGAACAGCAGCACCAGCGCGTCCTCCACGGTCAAGAAGTCCTCCATGGGTCGGGACAGGCCGAAGGTCAGGAGCCGTCCGCGGAACCCCCGTTGGACGGTGCGGAACGTGGGCAGTCCGCCGCCACCGCCCACCATCCTGTCGGGTGCCGTGCTGGGACCGGGCTGAGGCTCGTGGCTGGGTCCGGGCTCGTGGTTGGGTCCGGGCTCGTGGCTGGGTCCGGGCTCGTGGCTGGGTCCGGGCTCGTGGCTGGGTCCGGGCTGGGGCTCGTGGCTGGGTCCTGGCTGGGGCTCGGGCGACAGGACGGGCAGGCGCGGCATCTCGTCCACAACGAGGTTCCTCACGACGGGGCAGTTGTAGGCCTCATGCTGGTCCCGGTTGTAGCGCCGGGTGAAGCCTCGGTCGCAGTAGGTACACGCGAACCTCATGCCACGGTGAGCGCTCGCCATGTGTCACCGGAGCAGGTCCTCGCGAGCAAACCGCCACCTGCACGCGTCGCACTCGGGCCGTAGGTCTCTGGCTGGTGGCGTTGCAGAGGAGGAGGAGGTCGAAGCCGATGGGCTCGCACCGTGATGGTGCAGATCCTCGGGGCTCGCCAAGGCGACAGCGCACAACGGGCATGGACAGCCTGTGAACAGGAAAACAAGTCCTATTAGTTACCCTGATAAACACGAGGATGAGGAATTATACAGAAGGCTGGTAACCTCTTGTTTTCCCCTCAAGTCTGTTTCCTCATCTTGATCGTCAGTTACCAGAGCCTGTTATATACAAGGGTGAGGAGGTAGCGGTGAAGAACTATACAGAGGGCTGACAACCTCTTGTTTACCCCTCGAGTCTGTTTTCTCGTCTTAATTGTCAGTTTACTCAGTCAAGGCCGTTTACTCTCATAAAAACAAGTCATTAGTTACCAAAGTCCATGGGCGCGCCGTGACGTCATGAGTGAGGACACCGGAGAAGAAAGTATACTTAATAAATCTACTGGCGGTTTCTTATTTAACCTACAACTGTACCTGGCGCTTGGTCGTGAGGAGTAGGAGGATGAACTGTAGCGAGGTGGCGTCGCAAGTTGTCGCTTCGCCCGAAGCGTCTGCCGCAGACATGACAATCATAATGGCTGTCGTTGTGAGCAGATGCTATGTGACAGGCTAGGTTTCTAGCAACCCCGAAGGTGCGTCCACAAACCTCACACATATGAGGAACAGCCATCTGCAACATTGAGTATCTGTATTAGAGTGATAGTGAGACTATTTTCCTTTTTTTTTTTTTTTTTTTTTAGTTTGGTTTGTTAATTTTAATCGTTTCCACTCATCTCCATCAGAAAAAGAAACAACGACAAAGCTCAGTGTAATGGAATATGTAAAAACATTAAATATTAATGTTAGCTAATTAGATTTTAGAGCATTGGTAAACTGGCTGATGAAAAAAGTAAATTACATGTTACATACATTTTAGAATATCCAAAGAGAAAGCTCCACACAGTCGCACAAGCAATGAACAACAGGTTGTATAAGTGTATCACAGAGACGGCAATACTTCGTCCGCACAGTAAGAGCTCCAAAGACGAACTGACGAAACCCTTGAAGACGCCCTCATAAATAGCACTCCGATCGGGAGGAGGCCTCATGTCGGAGGAGTGAAGGGGTAGCGGAGTGGAGGAGGAGTGGAGGGATAGAGGAGTGGAGGGATAGCGGAGTGGAGGAGGAGTGGACAGGCTAGGACAGTCACGTAGGCCCTAGCACGCGCCTTGGCACGTGACGCTGCGGAGCCGCTCGCAGTTTGGTTTAGTCAAGCCGGCATACAACGTGTAACGAAGTCACATCAAATTCAGTCGGCAAACAGCCGAGATCCCATGAAGAAATCGCGTTTAAAATTTAATAGCGGGTCCGTTTAACGGTGGATTTTCAATTTTCTTTAAGGGGTGGTGTACTTAGACCGCTGCCCGACATATGGTGAAGTTTCATCAAAATCGGTCGGTAAACAGCCGAGATCCCATAAGGAAAACGCGGTTATAAATTAATAGCGGTCTTGTTTAATGGCGGATCTATGGGGTTCTTTCGTCATTCGCTTCCTCTGGGATAGGCCTACACTCTGGAAAAAGTCCCGTTAGAATCGGTGGGTCAATAGGCTAGTTATTAATTTTCAAAAGTTTTTTCCTCCTATCGGGGGGGGGCTCCTCACTTGCGTGCTGTCAGTCGGGGCTCCTCACTTGCTCCTCACCTACATGCTGATTCTGGGTGATGACATCACCGGGGTCGGGGCTCCTAACTTGCGTGCTGCCAGCCGGGGGCTCCTCACCTACATGCTGATTCCGGGTAATGACGTCATCGGGGGCTCCTGACTTACATGCTGATTTCGGTCCGGGGGGGAGGGAGGCTCCTCACTTGCATGCTGCCAGCCGAGGGCTCCTCACTTGCTCCTCACCTACATGCTGATTCCGGGTAATGATGTCACCGGGGGCTCCTCACTTACATGCTGATTTCGGTCCGGGGGGGGGCTCCTCATTTGCGTGCTGTCAGTCGGAGCTCCTCACTTGCTCCTCACCTACATGCTGATTCCGGGTGATGACGTCACCGGGGTCGGGGCTCCTCACCTACATGCTGATTCCGGGTAATGACGTCATCGGGGGCTCCTCACTTGCATGCTGCCAGCCGAGGCCTCCTCACTTGCTCCTCACCTACATGCTGATTCCGGGTAATGATGTCACCGGGGGCTCCTCACTTACATGCTGATTTCGGTCCGGGGGGGGCTCCTCATTTGCGTGCTGTCAGTCGGAGCTCCTCACTTGCTCCTCACCTACATGCTGATTCCGGGTGATGACGTCACCGGGGTCGGGGCTCCTCACCTACATGCTGATTCCGGGTAATGACGTCATCGGGGGCTCCTCACTTGCATGCTGCCAGCCGAGGCCTCCTCACTTGCTCCTCACCTACATGCTGATTCCGGGTAATGATGTCACCGGGGGCTCCTCACTTACATGCTGATTTCGGTCCGGGTGGGGGGGCTCCTCATTTGCGTGCTGTCAGTCGGGGCTCCTCACTTGCTCCTCACCTGCATGCTGATTCCGGGTGATGACGTCACCGGGGTCGGGGCTCCTCACTTGTGTGCTGCCAGCCGGGGGCTCCTCACCTACATGCTGATTCCGGGTAATGATGTCACCGGGGGCTCCTCACTTACATGCTGATTTCGGTCCGGGGGGGGAGGCTCCTCACTTGCATGCTGCCAGCCGGGGGCTCCTCACCTACATGCTGATTTCGGGTAATGATGTCACCGGGGGCTCCTCACTTACATGCTGATTTCGGTCCGGGGGCGGCTCCTCACTTGCATGCTGCCAGCCGAGGGCTCCTCACTTGCTCCTCACCCTCATGCTGATTTCGGGTGATGACGTCACCGGAGGCTCCTCACCTGCATGCTGATGTGGTCTCAAGGTCACGGGGGGGGCTCCTCACTTGCTCCTCACCTACATGCTGATTTCGGGTGATGACGTCACCGGAGGCTCCTCACCTGCATGCTGATTTGGTCTCAAGGTCACGGGGGGGGCTCCTCACTTGCATGCTGCCAGCCGAGGGCTCCTCACTTGCTCCTCACCTACATGCTGATTCCGGGTAATTATGTCACCGGGGGCTCCTCACTTACATGCTGATTTCGGTCTGGGGGGGAGGCTCCTCACTTGCATGCTGCCAGCCGGGGGCTCCTCACCTACATGCTAATTCCGGGTAATGATGTCACCGGGGGCTCCTTACTTACATGCTGATTTCGGTCCGGGGGGGGCTCCTCACTTGCATGCTGCCAGCCGAGGGCTCCTCACTTGCTCCTCACCCACATGCTGATTTCGGGTGATGACGTCACCGGAGGCTCCTCACCTGCATGCTGATTTGGTCTCAAGGTCACGGGGGGGGCTTCTCACTTGCTCCTCACCTACATGCTGATTTCGGGTGATGACGTCACCGGAGGCTCCTCACCTGCATGCTGATTTGTTCTCAAGGTCACCGGGGGGGGCTCCTCACTGCTCCTCACTTGCCTTTGCTGGTTTTGAATCGGCTATTGCCCCCTACTTACAAGACTTATTGCCTTGTGTATGAGAGCTGTTGAAGTGTAAGCCCTTTAAAAGTGTTTTACATTAAGATTACTTTCTTTTATGATTATTTTCCCTTAAAAAAACGATAAAAAGCGCACAAATGTTATACATAAAATAACAACAAAATTGTATGCATTTTTACGTAATGTTTTTCAACAGAAAAGGTTTTAAGATTATCAAATTGGTTAGAGTCGTATTAGTAACTTTATTATGTAAACCTATAAAACCAAGACATTCGATTTCAATCATAATTTCATCATAATACTTTGAGTTAAACTTTAACAATTACATTTCGTTAGCGTGCCTTTTAAATTTAATTATGACTGAAGGCCTCTGCTTGTATTAGTTTTCAACAAGAAAACACTTTTAAAGTTATTTAAAGTACAAGTTAAAGCTTTAAACATTATAAGTTCTCCTTTATAATATTAATTAAGAGTTATAATTATCTTATAATTTGTAGTTATTGTTTTAATGTTTATAAAATACTAATTAAGTACAATTGCATTAAATGTGGTTGGAAATTAAAGAAGTAATAATAATAATACAACCGAATGAAGTACTAAAGTAACTTCTTGTTATCCTATCTAACAGTTTATGTTTAATGTAACTTCAACCGTTACATAGACATTATATGTAAGTGTTTTCCTCCTACTACTTTGCAGAGCTGAATGCATTTGTGACTAGTCTATAAGGAAACATCATTGAAACGTATTGTAATAATACTCATCCCTTCAGTATTCACAATTCTTCTAATTGTTGGTAACCAAAATACTTGTTGGTATCCAAAATACATCTCACCATTTAATGGTGCAAATGTTTAACACTGAATTATTTATTATTTAACTGTTGCAATATTGTTTAATTTGTAACATTCAATTGCAATTCCATTTGCAATTAAAACAGTTGCAAGTGGATTACCCGAGAACCCTTATTTCATGACAATGTCCATTGTAAAGTCAAGGATATTCACTATTAAACTGAAGAATATGACATGGATTAGACATATTTTAAATACAATTCTGTGATTTTGTTTCGTCTAATTCAAATTACTGACCAAAGAGGCCCGATAAATAAAAACGAATTCGCACGCAGCACGCTGACGTTAGGGAAGTGAGTTTCCACATTGAAAACTTAAAAAATAATATAATGGGAAAATTGAGTAAAATGGAAAATATTTGATTTTTTGGATGTTCTGATACACCTGGATCTATTTAAATCCAGTATTGGGATGGCAATGCTGTGCATTGTAAGCTCAGGAGGAGGTACAATCAGGATCAAAAATCGGCTTGGGGATATTAGGAGTGATAAAACTAAAGCAAGATATGAAAACAGCCTTTTCCAATGAAAAATCTCCATAAGACAAAGTACCGTGTTTACTCAATCATTATTTTTTCTTTAATAACTCAGTAAATAGTGGTGCTAGCATGATGAGAGAGGGCTCACAATTTCTGCCTTTTTAGTTCCTATAAGCTAATACGCATTATCTTTACATGAGGGGCTTTTATGGCCATTTTTGGGCCCGAAACTCAAAATTCATAATTTTAAATCCCAAAAAAGAGGGTTGGAGTTTTCCGATTGTTTTGCGCAACGAACTTGTCCAACTGATTACAAAGAGGAATGTCCCTTCCAAAGTTGAACAAAATCGGACGAAAAATGCTACCGCTAGAGTGCAAACACACACATATTTATAAATACATATTTATATATATAATATATATATATTTATATATAATTTTGAACGAACCACTAAAACGTGTTCAGGGGGTCACGTTAGGAACTTCTATGGTGGTCCCGGGCTTAAGTTTCACAGCCCGAGTTATACTAATAGTTCACTTTTCCATAGGAAACTAACTAATAACATAATTATCAGTAATGACAAAGCTAAATATAATACTTGAAATGAAGGTATATATCTATGTTGTAACTTTAATTTAAGAAAATAATACAGTTTTTGTAAGGAAATTGTATTCAGTATAATTTATCTGTAATTATATTTAAATGCATCGTATATTTCAACTAAGCTATTTCATTTCATTCAAATAAAATTTCAGCTTATGTAACAAAGCTTGTGGTTTGGAAACTTGTTCTTAGAAGTTTATTCAAGCATGCAGACAAAAATATCCGTTTATGTATTCTAATGCCCTATATGCTATACTAGATTTCAATAAGAAATTCCTAAACCATTTAGCTAGAGTCTAAAATGAACTAAAGTATACTTTAAAAACGATGTTTATTTATTATTATTTTTGAGGCAATAATAATCGTAGCAATTAATAATCAGTGCATCCTACGCTAAATTTATTTATTTGTCTTTATTTGCTTCATAGAAGTGAATTATGACAACAACAATTTATTTTGCGTGTATTTTTATCAGCTGATCCGGCAACAGGTTCCTTTAAACGGGGACGATTCATAACGTCAAGGTGCATAAAGTAAAGTAGCTAGTTTTTACAGTTTTGTTATGTAGCGATTTCAAATCGTAAAGTTTCAAAACGTCCAGTTCATAATTATAAAGTGTTAAATATATAGTGTTTCACAAAGTAAAGTTCCATAACGTAAAGTTATCAATTAATATTGTTTAATTTAAAATGCGTTTCAAAACGTAAAGTTTCATAAAGTAAAGTAGCTATTATAGTTTAAATAAAATATGTGAGTGTTTCACAAAGTAAAGTACCATAACGTCCAGTATTTAATTTTTAGTTCTATTCGGAGATAGAGTTTCATAAGGTAAAGTTTCAAAACATAAAGTTTGTATTTTTAAAAACCACCTGTTTCAAAACGTAAAGTTTCATAACGTCCAGTTAATAAACTCACTCCAGTTCGATCCAATTCCAGTACACGGGAATATTCCAAAAAGTCGAGTTTTAAAACATTGAATTTAATTTAGTAGACTATTTCATAACGTAAAGTGACACAAGGTAAAGCACTCCGCTCCAGGCATTGTACTGCGTGTTGCCTTCCACAAGTTGCAGGCGGTCCTGAACACGTAGAAATTGTTGCGTGTTGCCTTCCACAAGTTGCAGGCGGTCCCGAGCACGTGAAGATCTGTCGACACAGCGCCAGCGCCAGTGCGGCGACCGCGGCGTTTGTAGCCCAGTCAATAAATGTTTTGTGTCTGAACTCTTTTTGGTTTTCTCAGTTGATAGTCCATATTGAAAGACGTGTTTTCTCAAAAGTCCCCTAAAATCCGCATTGTGCTTCCCCTCCTATCCTTCCTCAAAGCTGGAAAATGTAGACTTTAACGTTATCGAGTATAACTTTTTAACAAAACGTTGTTTAGGGTTAACTCTTTTCAGTTATTTTTGTCGATACATGTGCTATCATTTTTATACAGACACTGTTTACGATAAATTAACAAAATAAATAAAAAAAAGTTATTTTTGTTTATTCAAATTTAGGTTTTTGATGTTTATTTTGGTTATACGTATAATAAATGAAAAACACTTCCTCTAAAACCGTTTTCACACACATTTCTGAACACATTTATATATAAATATTAATGTTTTTATGAAATGCGTAACTGTTAACTATGTTTGGAGCGCGAGGGCGGCAGAGCATGGGCTAGAGCAAAAGATACATTATCTACTTATCTACATGTTTTAAATCCCTTATGTTTAATCATTTCTACACTTACAAAATGTAATGATGTTTTATAGTTTATTATTGTTATACCGACCTATAATAATATGATAAAGTAGATTTACTTTATTATTAATATGTAATGTAATAAAACTCCAAATACGATATGTTCAATGATTTGAATGCGATAATATTTACTGTCCAATTTACTTAAAATTTGATTGCTAAACCTTTTCCTTTAACGAGTTTTAACAATTCACTGGGCATAAATACCGGAAAAAGCTTGCCCCTATTATGGGGTTGTAATACAAGTTTTTGACTCTTTGAGCTCAATAGGGACAAAGATTTCCCTGTGTAGTTTTCGTATAACCAAATAGAAAGCTTAAAAATAAGTAGTGGTGAAACAGCAAAGAGGCATCACTTCCGGCGCTTTTTCCCCATGTTATTCTTATGGGGAGCCGTTTTTGGACCGACGCCAGCTCCCGCCTATAGAGCTCCCGCGCGTTGGCCTGTACTAATGTCCAACCCTTGCCTATATTAAATATATTGTCCCCATCCCCCCTCTATATTTTTAAAAATTAATTTTCAAATTCAGGCTAAAAAACTATCTTTGGTGTTTACTGTCCGATTTGTCTGCAATTTGGATATGTTATTGTCCTAGGCAAGTGTTTTAATAAATTTCACTTACATTTCCCAAATTCACTATAACGGTCAAATTAAAAAATATTTTTGAAAAATACTATAGTGCCAATTGCCAACTTCTTTATTTACTGTTCGATTTGTCTTCAATTTGGATGTGTTATTGTCCTAGGCAAGTGTTTTAATAAATTCCACGTACATATCCCAAATTCACTATTACAGTCAAATTAAAAAATATTTTTGTAAAATACTGCCAATTGCCACCTTCTTTATTAACTGTCTGATTTGTCTGCAATTTGGATATGTTATTGTCCTAGGCAAGTGTTTTAATAAATTTCACTTACATTTCCCAAATTCACTATAACGGTCAAATTAAAAAATATTTTTTGAAAAATACTGCCAATTGCCACCTTCTTTATTAACTGTCTGATTTGTCTTCAATTTGGATATGTTATTGTCCTAGGCAAGTTGTTTAATAAATTCCACTTACATATCCCAAATTCACTATAACGGTCAAATTAAAAATTATTTTTGAAAAATTAGCCAATTGCCAACTTCTTTATTAAATGTCCGATTTGTCTGCAATTTGGATGTGTTATTGTCCTAGGCAAGTGTTTTAATAAATTTCACTTACATATCCCAAATTCACTATTACGGTCAAATTAAAAAATATTTTTGAAAAATACTGCCAATTGCCAACTTCTTTATTTACTGTCTGATTTATTTAAAATTTGGATATGCTATTGACCTAGGCAAGTGTTTTAATCAATTTCACTTACATATCCCAAATTCACTATTACGGTCAAATTAAAAAATATTTTTGAAAAATACTGCCAATTGCCAACTTCTTTATTTACTGTCTGATTTATTTAAAATTTGGATATGCTATTGACCTAGGCAAGTGTTTTAATAAATTCCACTTACATATCCCAAATTCACTATTACGGTCAAATTAAAAAATATTTTTGAAAAATACTGCCAATTGCCAACTTCTTTATTTACTGTCCCATTTGTTTAAAACTTGGATATGTTATTGTCGTAGGCAATTGTTTTAATAAATTACACCTACATTTCCCAAATTCACTATTACAGTCAAATTAAAAAATATTTTTGAAAAATACTGCCAATTGCCAACTTCTTTATTTACTGTCCGATTTGTTTAAAATTTTGATATGTTATTGTTGTAGGCTAGTGTATATACACCATCCACATTTTACAAATATTGCGGTTAAATTTTTAAAAATTTGGATAAATACTGCCAATTGGCAACTTCTTTATGGTCTGATTTGTTTAAAATTTATATCATTATTCTAGGCTAGTGTATATGTACCATCCACATTTGACAAATTAACTATAATGGTCAAATTTAAAAAATATACTAACAATTTCAAACTTCTTTATTTATGGATATGTTATAGCTCTTATATAGGTAACAAGACCACACTACCACACGTTCCACTACCCATTTGTCTTTTTTGTTTGTTTATTTTGCTGTAATCCCAAAACTGACTGTTTATTGTCCGATTTGCCTACACTTTGGATATTGTCCTAAGCATTTATTGTCTGATTTATTTTTGGATATGTTATAGCCCCCAACTATATCTAAAATTACAATATTATTTCCACCTATAATACTGTTGTTTGTTTTGCCGCAACCTAAAAACTAACATTGGTATTTGTGTTTTTACAAAACTATATTTTGTAAATTACTACCAATAACTCCTTTATTTACTTTTCGACTTGTTATATCCCCCTATATCTAAATTTACCGTATATTTTGTCCCTTTAGTGCTGTTTTGTCGTAACCAAACTTTGGATGCAATATATTACTGGCCATTGCATAAGTAAATACCCCATTTCCAAATTCACTATTACGGTTGGATTAAAAAAAATAAATACAAGCTTATTATATACATCCAGCTGATAAGTAATATATATCCACATTTATGGTCAGAACAAATTTTGGATATGTTTTAAGCCAATGCGATAACAAAAAATAAATTTTTAAAACCCAAAACAACTAATCTTTCTTTGTGCTTGTTTGGAGTAGTCTTTATTTTATCCAACTTAATTTTGTAGTTAAAATCAAACTTCCCACATTCTAGCTCCCTTTCCAGCCAGGGAGACATAAAGGTTACGAATATTTTCAAACAATATATCTTTTTCTACCCCTATGTTGGACTTGTTTAATAGCGCACCATATTCCAAATCCTCCAGTCTACTACATTCTTTAAATTTAACATTGCCTTTAATATCTTGCATCTCTATGTCTTCTTGTCCATTGTTACGGAAACTTTCTATTTTTGGAATTGCCATAAAATGTTGCGGTTCCGTTAGTGTTAAAGCTTGCAAGTGGCTCGTTGGTAGGTAGATAAATAATGTCCAAATCACCACTGCACGGCAACACGCCTTCCCTATTCTTATTTATCTCTATAAATACAGTTTTACAGACACCTTTAACATAGTATACACCCCTCCATCCTTTTCTGCCAACACTCCCACAAACTTGTTTACTACAAACGCATACACATAATGCTCGCAGGAAGTAATCTTTTAATTTATCCTCTCTTTCCCTTATTTCTTTAGCCAACTGTACATTCCTCTGCAACAGTATTTTCCACATATTCCAATGTCTTCTAATTCCAGTTTCCTCTCTAAGAAAGGCTTGGAAAGTGGCTCTATTTCTTTAATAGTGTATGGGTACAGTTTATTGGTCCGGCTTCTTAAAACGTAGGGAGTAAGGTTAGGACTTTCCACTAAGAGGTATAGTGGAGAAAGGTGTATTTGATGTGCCCCCAGATTTGATGTAACACTTATGCTTTACACATACGGCATCCTCCTCTATTACCTCTACATAGTTGGTAAACAGTTAAAGCTAAATGCAGATAGAGCATACTTTATTAACTTTTCCCTTTGTATACTATCTTTTGGCAGTTTTAGTTGTACTCCAGTTATCTTCCCCCAACATGCATCGTTAAACACTAAACAACAACTGTTTTGTAATTGATTGGCAACTTTCACCCACATGCAGAGGTACAGCATAGAATGGAGCATTTTGAAAGTACCGTTTGTTGTCTTCTATTAGACAAACCCTTTACCAAAACCTCCACAATAGATTGTTGCCTCTAACCTTGTTATTCCATTCTCTCTAGCTAGTTTAGACGAGAACGTTTCTTTTAGTCTCGCATCTGGACAGTTTACAAAGTTTATTATATGGTTTCCTATACTTTTAATTACTCCAGGACTTGTAATCTGGCATATAAATTTATTATATATTTTTACCCTGCTATTTACATTAAACCATGTTAAACAGTCTTTACTAACATTATCTACAATAACATTATGGGGGTCCATTCGCCCCCCCCTGGTAGCAAAAGTTTTCTGTAAGATATTGGCACATTTCCAACCAAATCTGGTGTTATATCGAAATCCATAAGATAGTACATTTCTTTTTCCAGATCTTGCAGTATCTTTGGAAGATCTTCCAACAAATCCTTAATTTTAACATTTGCAAGCTCTATTTTATAGGGAATTGCTATAGGATCATCATACTTTTGTTTAATTTGGTCAATATCTTTCTTTATTATTTGTAACACACCCTCGCTTTGGGGGAATGGCAGTTTGGCCACAACACCATGTCGAGCTAAAGAGAACTTTTTAAATATTCCTCGTAAGTAGCTATTAAACGAGCCACATATTTCCTTCTTAACTTTTAAATTTATTCCGAACATCCCCATCACAATCCGCAACATTGGTTATCTAACATTATGTTATCATAAAACGCATCCGTTATAGATGTTATTTAATTTTGGTTCGCCCTCGCAATAGTTTATATTACCTATGTCTGTAAGAAGGTTATTATTACGTAGATTTTCTAATAAAAACCACATACCAAATCTTTCGTTAGTAGGTTTAATACAATTCCCCAATAAATGGCTAACAGAGTACATTTCTTTTATACAAAAAGTAGCGGAAACATGTAAACAGGACAGATATATAGGCATATATGTGTTGTAAATATATATTGTATATAAACATAGGCGAGCGGCAAGTGTAACATGTAAGTGGACACCCACATGCAAATATGGAATACCCACAAATTCGACTAAATAAGTTTATAGTCTCAATATAATTAACATATTAACATTAGTACCCAAATTGTCGAAATTCTATAATTCTATTCTTAGTCCTTGTATTAGGTTTTGTACTATTAAACCCAACACCCCATGCAGTAGAGTAATATATGTATTTAATATGCACATTCTACAAGACCTGTACATCTGTTGTATAAGCAGCAGAATAGACATCTCATTGTGTTGTTGTAAAGTAAAACATAAATTGTGCTGGATACAACCGGCCAGATATTAGACAGGAAATGTGTTGGAAGTGTATTGCCAAAGACAAACACCACATAGTGCAGCATGTAATCAATCCATTACTATTTAGACAGCATTGGTACAACATCCGATATATTAGCCAAACCCACAATCAAACTTGGAAAACAAACAGTAAAAGATAAATATTATAGTAACAGAAATAGTAAGAGTATAAGGACATAGTAATATTTAAAGTTTATAAAACAACACAAATGCAGAGACACAATAACACACTCCAACACATTTGGACACAGGCACAGATACTGGTTTACATCCATTTAACACAACTTTACACGTTCTGTCAACCAACACAAAAATTGTTTGTAAATTGTGTAAGAAATATATGTAATATAAACAAATTTAACACAATCATAACATTGTCCACAACCACCATCCATTGGAAGTTAAAGGGGGGGTGTATCGATACACCCCCCCTTTAACTTCCAATGGATGGTGGTTGTGGACAATGTTATGATTGTGTTAAATTTGTTTATATTACATATATTTCTTACACAATTTACAAACAATTTTTGTGTTGGTTGACAGAACGTGTAAAGTTGTGTTAAATGGATGTAAACCAGTATCTGTGCCTGTGTCCAAATGTGTTGGAGTGTGTTATTGTGTCTCTGCATTTGTGTTGTTTTATAAACTTTAAATATTACTATGTCCTTATACTCTTACTATTTCTGTTACTATAATATTTATCTTTTACTGTTTGTTTTCCAAGTTTGATTGTGGGTTTGGCTAATATATCGGATGTTGTACCAATGCTGTCTAAATAGTAATGGATTGATTACATGCTGCACTATGTGGTGTTTGTCTTTGGCAATACACTTCCAACACATTTCCTGTCTAATATCTGGCCGGTTGTATCCAGCACAATTTATGTTTTACTTTACAACAACACAATGAGATGTCTATTCTGCTGCTTATACAACAGATGTACAGGTCTTGTAGAATGTGCATATTAAATACATATATTACTCTACTGCATGGGGTGTTGGGTTTAATAGTACAAAACCTAATACAAGGACTAAGAATAGAATTATAGAATTTCGACAATTTGGGTACTAATGTTAATATGTTAATTATATTGAGACTATAAACTTATTTAGTCGAATTTGTGGGTATTCCATATTTGCATGTGGGTGTCCACTTACATGTTACACTTGCCGCTCGCCTATGTTTATATACAATATATATTTACAACACATATATGCCTATATATCTGTCCTGTTTACATGTTTCCGCTACTTTTTGTATAAAAGAAATGTACTCTGTTAGCCATTTATTGGGGAATTGTATTAAACCTACTAACGAAAGATTTGGTATGTGGTTTTTATTAGAAAATCTACGTAATAATAACCTTCTTACAGACATAGGTAATATAAACTATTGCGAGGGCGAACCAAAATTAAATAACATCTATAACGGATGCGTTTTATGATAACATAATGTTAGATAACCAATGTTGCGGATTGTGATGGGGATGTTCGGAATAAATTTAAAAGTTAAGAAGGAAATATGTGGCTCGTTTAATAGCTACTTACGAGGAATATTTAAAAAGTTCTCTTTAGCTCGACATGGTGTTGTGGCCAAACTGCCATTCCCCCAAAGCGAGGGTGTGTTACAAATAATAAAGAAAGATATTGACCAAATTAAACAAAAGTATGATGATCCTATAGCAATTCCCTATAAAATAGAGCTTGCAAATGTTAAAATTAAGGATTTGTTGGAAGATCTTCCAAAGATACTGCAAGATCTGGAAAAAGAAATGTACTATCTTATGGATTTCGATATAACACAAGATTTGGTTGGAAATGTGCCAATATCTTACAGAAAACTTTTGCTACCAGGGGGGGGCGAATGGACCCCCATAATGTTATTGTAGATAATGTTAGTAAAGACTGTTTAACATGGTTTAATGTAAATAGCAGGGTAAAAATATATAATAAATTTATATGCCAGATTACAAGTCCTGGAGTAATTAAAAGTATAGGAAACCATATAATAAACTTTGTAAACTGTCCAGATGCGAGACTAAAAGAAACGTTCTCGTCTAAACTAGCTAGAGAGAATGGAATAACAAGGTTAGAGGCAACAATCTATTGTGGAGGTTTTGGTAAAGGGTTTGTCTAATAGAAGACAACAAACGGTACTTTCAAAATGCTCCATTCTATGCTGTACCTCTGCATGTGGGTGAAAGTTGCCAATCAATTACAAAACAGTTGTTGTTTAGTGTTTAACGATGCATGTTGGGGGAAGATAACTGGAGTACAACTAAAACTGCCAAAAGATAGTATACAAAGGGAAAAGTTAATAAAGTATGCTCTATCTGCATTTAGCTTTAACTGTTTACC
This sequence comes from Allygus modestus, assembly GCA_963675035.1. NCBI lineage: Eukaryota > Metazoa > Arthropoda > Insecta > Hemiptera > Cicadellidae > Allygus > Allygus modestus. Next base: position 317,874,660 of record OY776112.1, read on the forward strand.
AACTATGTAGAGGTAATAGAGGAGGATGCCGTATGTGTAAAGCATAAGTGTTACATCAAATCTGGGGGCACATCAAATACACCTTTCTCCACTATACCTCTTAGTGGAAAGTCCTAACCTTACTCCCTACGTTTTAAGAAGCCGGACCAATAAACTGTACCCATACACTATTAAAGAAATAGAGCCACTTTCCAAGCCTTTCTTAGAGAGGAAACTGGAATTAGAAGACATTGGAATATGTGGAAAATACTGTTGCAGAGGAATGTACAGTTGGCTAAAGAAATAAGGGAAAGAGAGGATAAATTAAAAGATTACTTCCTGCGAGCATTATGTGTATGCGTTTGTAGTAAACAAGTTTGTGGGAGTGTTGGCAGAAAAGGATGGAGGGGTGTATACTATGTTAAAGGTGTCTGTAAAACTGTATTTATAGAGATAAATAAGAATAGGGAAGGCGTGTTGCCGTGCAGTGGTGATTTGGACATTATTTATCTACCTACCAACGAGCCACTTGCAAGCTTTAACACTAACGGAACCGCAACATTTTATGGCAATTCCAAAAATAGAAAGTTTCCGTAACAATGGACAAGAAGACATAGAGATGCAAGATATTAAAGGCAATGTTAAATTTAAAGAATGTAGTAGACTGGAGGATTTGGAATATAGTGCGCTATTAAACAAGTCCAACATAGGGGTAGAAAAAGATATATTGTTTGAAAATATTCGTAACCTTTATGTCTCCCTGGCTGGAAAGGGAGCTAGAATGTGGGAAGTTTGATTTTAACTACAAAATTAAGTTGGATAAAATAAAGACTACTCCAAACAAGCACAAAGAAAGATTAGTTGTTTTGGGTTTTAAAAATTTATTTTTTGTTATCGCATTGGCTTAAAACATATCCAAAATTTGTTCTGACCATAAATGTGGATATATATTACTTATCAGCTGGATGTATATAATAAGCTTGTATTTATTTTTTTTAATCCAACCGTAATAGTGAATTTGGAAATGGGGTATTTACTTATGCAATGGCCAGTAATATATTGCATCCAAAGTTTGGTTACGACAAAACAGCACTAAAGGGACAAAATATACGGTAAATTTAGATATAGGGGGATATAACAAGTCGAAAAGTAAATAAAGGAGTTATTGGTAGTAATTTACAAAATATAGTTTTGTAAAAACACAAATACCAATGTTAGTTTTTAGGTTGCGGCAAAACAAACAACAGTATTATAGGTGGAAATAATATTGTAATTTTAGATATAGTTGGGGGCTATAACATATCCAAAAATAAATCAGACAATAAATGCTTAGGACAATATCCAAAGTGTAGGCAAATCGGACAATAAACAGTCAGTTTTGGGATTACAGCAAAATAAACAAACAAAAAAGACAAATGGGTAGTGGAACGTGTGGTAGTGTGGTCTTGTTACCTATATAAGAGCTATAACATATCCATAAATAAAGAAGTTTGAAATTGTTAGTATATTTTTTAAATTTGACCATTATAGTTAATTTGTCAAATGTGGATGGTACATATACACTAGCCTAGAATAATGATATAAATTTTAAACAAATCAGACCATAAAGAAGTTGCCAATTGGCAGTATTTATCCAAATTTTTAAAAATTTAACCGCAATATTTGTAAAATGAGGATGGTGTATATACACTAGCCTACAACAATAACATATCCAAATTTTAAACAAATCGGACAGTAAATAAAGAAGTTGGCAATTGGCAGTATTTTTCAAAAATATTTTTTAATTTGACTGTAATAGTGAATTTGGGAAATGTAGGTGTAATTTATTAAAACAATTGCCTACGACAATAACATATCCAAGTTTTAAACAAATGGGACAGTAAATAAAGAAGTTGGCAATTGGCAGTATTTTTCAAAAATATTTTTTAATTTGACCGTAATAGTGAATTTGGGATATGTAAGTGGAATTTATTAAAACACTTGCCTAGGTCAATAGCATATCCAAATTTTAAATAAATCAGACAGTAAATAAAGAAGTTGGCAATTGGCAGTATTTTTCAAAAATATTTTTTAATTTGACCGTAATAGTGAATTTGGGATATGTAAGTGAAATTGATTAAAACACTTGCCTAGGTCAATAGCATATCCAAATTTTAAATAAATCAGACAGTAAATAAAGAAGTTGGCAATTGGCAGTATTTTTCAAAAATATTTTTTAATTTGACCGTAATAGTGAATTTGGGATATGTAAGTGAAATTTATTAAAACACTTGCCTAGGACAATAACACATCCAAATTGCAGACAAATCGGACATTTAATAAAGAAGTTGGCAATTGGCAGTATTTTTCAAAAATAATTTTTAATTTGACCGTTATAGTGAATTTGGGATATGTAAGTGGAATTTATTAAACAACTTGCCTAGGACAATAACATATCCAAATTGAAGACAAATCAGACAGTTAATAAAGAAGGTGGCAATTGGCAGTATTTTTCAAAAAATATTTTTTAATTTGACCGTTATAGTGAATTTGGGAAATGTAAGTGAAATTTATTAAAACACTTGCCTAGGACAATAACATATCCAAATTGCAGACAAATCAGACAGTTAATAAAGAAGGTGGCAATTGGCAGTATTTTACAAAAATATTTTTTAATTTGACTGTAATAGTGAATTTGGGATATGTACGTGGAATTTATTAAAACACTTGCCTAGGACAATAACACATCCAAATTGAAGACAAATCGAACAGTAAATAAAGAAGTTGGCAATTGGCACTATAGTATTTTTCAAAAATATTTTTTAATTTGACCGTTATAGTGAATTTGGGAAATGTAAGTGAAATTTATTAAAACACTTGCCTAGGACAATAACATATCCAAATTGCAGACAAATCGGACAGTAAACACCAAAGATAGTTTTTTAGCCTGAATTTGAAAATTAATTTTTAAAAATATAGAGGGGGGATGGGGACAATATATTTAATATAGGCAAGGGTTGGACATTAGTACAGGCCAACGCGCGGGAGCTCTATAGGCGGGAGCTGGCGTCGGTCCAAAAACGGCTCCCCATAAGAATAACATGGGGAAAAAGCGCTGGAAGTGATGCCTCTTTGCTGTTTCACCACTACTACACAATAACTTCTAAGTTGTTTACATGTGTTGTTTATTTAGTGTGGAGTTATTTTTGAACTCGTGGATTTCTGCAAAGGATGTATTAAAATTAATGCAAATTTTAAATGGGGGAAAATAAGGCAGGGGCCAAAAAGAAAATTTGTGTAGGGTAGGATCGGGCGTCGGTGCAAAAACTGATCCCCATAAGAATAACATGGGAAAAAAGCGCCGAATAGTATGCCTCTTTGTGGTTTCTCCACTACTAAAATACGTAAATTTTTAAGCCTCCTAGAATTTTTTATGTGATGTTACAAAAAAATAAATTTAGAAAAGATATAACACGTTGTCTTGGGGGAAATTTTCATTGAAAAACATATTTTCTAATTTAGAGTTGTTCCATAGTATAATTATAATTGTTACATTTCCTACTATAAAACATTACTTCCGTATGATTGGCTGGTAAATATATATATGGGTCTATCTGAATAACTACAATGTTAAATGTATTACAACTTGAAAATGCATAACCCACACTTCAGCGTGCTGCAAAGTAGTATATTCGCTCCGACCAAAAAATTATTTTTACATCTTGTGTCTAATTATAAGGAAAGTAGATAGTATAGTATTTATTATTCAAGTATGTTTATTCCAGATATTATATAGGAATTAAATTATAAATTTAAGCAACCGTTATGTGCACAACGTGAAGGAGGAAGGGCTATATTTACATAGAAAGCATTTTAATTTTGGTTTGCTTATACATTTTACTTTCTCCTCCAATACATAGTATATGGAGAAAGTATTGTTTTTGTAAAAATTTTCGAATTTGAATTGTTGGTGGAAATATTCGTTTTGGTGCTCCCTGAACCCAAAAAAGTGGTTTTTACGTGATGTCTGTCTGCCTGTCTGTCTGTCTGTCACGTGTGTGAGTGTGTCCGTACGTGTGTGTGTGTGTGTGTGTGTGTGTGTGTGTGTGTGTGTGTGTGTGTGTTTGTGTGTGTGTGTGTGTGTGTGTGTGTGTGTGTGTGTGTGTTTGTGTGTGTGTGTGTGTGTGTGTGTGTCTGTGTGGATGTGTACAGAGCTAGAGCCCTAACCTATGGACTGATTTTTATGAAATTTGGTATGTAGGTACTAATCCTCAATATCTCCAGGCATTTTTCATTTTTTTAAATTTTTGATTTTTGAGGGTAATTATCCCCAAAAAATCGCCAAAAAACATGTAAAATCCAAATTTCTCAAAAACGGCTCTAACGATTTTGATTAAACTTTAGTGCTTTGTAGAACTTTAGGTTTCCAACAAAATGACACCACCGGCATTTCTGGAAAAATTCGGGTTCAGAAATTACAGGACTTAAAACATCCAAAATTCAGTTTTTGGATTTTTCATAAAAATCATAGATGTTAAAAAAGATTACTATTCACCATTAAAAATAGCTCAAAAACTAAATAAATTAGTATTTTAAATTATTATTCTACGATTGCTAGTTGCGGAGAAAATTTAAATTTTCATTTAGCGGTTAACGCAGTACATTGTCCAATGTTATTCTTATGGGGAGTACAAAAATATCTCATTTTTCTCTTATTTACTGATCAATTTCATTAAAACTTGATATGCAGGTCAAGTTAGCATTGATCAACAGAGGATGTTCGAAATATAATGCTATTTAACGCTGGGGGGGGCAAGGGGGAATTTCCCCTCTCAAAACCACTGTGTGTAGCAACGGACTCTATAGTGCCTCCCAAAAAGGGATTTGGGTGGATATTTCTGTAAACAACTATTTTAGACAATTTTCTGTACATTTATCTATATTTCATATTCTATATTTAGAAAATAGAAAATATTTTTGCCATTAAAGTTGGCCAAAAGGGAGAAAGTATGTGTCAGTTTCCTGATACCGTTTATTTATATATTACTTATTAATTAAAGCTACTATTAATACAATTTTATTAGTGAATTTCGTTTGGAAAGTGAACTATTAGCATGATCCGCACGGTGAAACTTAAGCCCGGGACCACCATAGAAGTTCCTAACGTGTCCCCCTGAACACGTTTTGGGGGGCGTTCAAAATTGTATAATATATATACCAAATTTCAAGTAAATCGGACAAAAAATGCGACCGCTAGTGCGACCAAATAAGTGTTTGCACTCTAGCGGTAGCATTTTTTGTCCGATCTACTTGAAATTTGGTAGGGACGTCCCTTTCTCTAATCCGTTGGAGAAGTTCGTTGGGCAAAACAATCGGAAGACTCTACACCCTTTTTTGGGGGTTAAGTTTTAATATTTCGAGTTGTTGGGCCCTAAAAGGGTAAAAAAAGCCCCGGATGTAAAATTAATGCATGTAAAAAGATGGGCATTAGTGAGGCGAAAGTTTTAAGCCCTTTCTCGTCATTCTAACATAAATATTTACCGAGTTATTAAAGAAAATGTGTTTCGACTAAACACAGTACGTTGTCTATGGGGGTTTTACACTACAAAAGTCTTTTATTCCTTTGTTAGAGTACTTTTAGCATCCCCAGCAACTCACGCCTACTTTCAAGCCTGTCTGGGCCTTCTCCTATCATTATAATGCGCAAAATTGTATTCCCAGCTTTGCAGGTAAATGAAACCAGATCAGATCAACAAAAAATCAATGTTTTCAGATTGAAATAAAAATTGGAATAATTGTATGTTTTTACACTGATTTTGAGTTTTAAAAGTTGTTATGTGGAAATTCATTTCCCTCACGTCAGCGTGCTGCGTGCGAACTCGTTTATTAATCATATCAGTAATTATAGAAACTATAAACTGTAACTGTGATCAAGACAATACGGTTACAGTATGCATGTAACTACTTTGTAGAGCTGAAGTTAGCCGCATCTTTTATGCCTTCATAATGCGAGAAACAGCAAGCGTTACATCAACGTATTGTTTGTTGCATCCAGCCCTAAGAAATTCTGAGTTCGACTGTACTTGACTTTTTGAAACTTTACGTTGTGAAACAGCATTTTTTTCATATATTTCCAAAAATTGTATTATTGAATTCGATTCAACAACGGACTGGAGTGAACTACCTTTGGCGTTTACGGTTATAGCTTTACAATATGAAACTTTACTTTGTTAAACAACCATTTCTTGAATTTGCTTTTAAATCAAAGCTTTACGTTTTGAAACTTTCCGTTATTACAACTCCTTTAGATTAAATTCAACAAAAAAATCTTTACTTTATGCCACTTTACTTTGTGAAACACTACATATTTACTAAATTATAATTCTTTCACTTTACTTTATGACACTTTACGTTTTGAAACACTCATAAATTTAATCTCTATTAAATCAATCACTTTACCTTTTGAAACTTTACGTTTTGACAACCGCTTTTATTGCATTGTATTAAATGACAACTTTACTTTTTGAAACTTTACGTTGTGAAATGCTGCTTTAAAAAAATAGAACTTTACGTTATAAACCTTGACGTTGTGCAACGGACCCCCTTTAAACTTATATCCACTAAAATGTCAAATAGCTGATCGACTTTTGTAAATTAAACCCTTTCAATGTAATTGACTTAAATTATTATCTGTTCTGTGAAAGTTAAATTGGACAGTGTAGTATTACCATTCTGATCCTCAGCAAATAAGTCATTATAAATTAACAAGTTTTGATAAACATATTAAACTGTATTCCTATAAGGAAGTAGTGAATACGCTTAGCTAATTCTATGAGTAACATGCTTGAAGTATTATTTTATTTAAATGTATAACCAACAGGCAATTAGACTCAACCAAGGACTACAGCAATTTCACACCAGTGTAAAGTTATAATGGAGTTAGTTTGACGTAAAATATTAGGCAATTTACCACTTGCTGACTTATCAGTACAGAGATACTAAGGGTGCGTTATTCTGAGCGCCTCGCCGGTCTAACATTTAGCTTCTTCATTTTGTGCAAGAGGTCATAGGATCGATTCTCAGAACAACATCACTTTGTGAGGTTTGGACCGTTATCATCCAACAACGTAAAATACAAAATTCCACTGGCGAAATAAAAAAAAATACATTCACGTTTTCAAAGATAAATTATATTAATAAACGAGTTCGCACGCAGCACGCTGACGTGAGAGAAGTGAATTTCCGCATTAAAACCTTTAAAAGAATCTAATAAAGGGTTTAAAACAACACGGGTAACATTTCATTGGAAAAATGAAAATTTTTATTTGTTAGCTGTTCTGATGCTCCTGGTTATATTTAAATTCACTATTAGGATGGCAATGTTGTACATTATAATGTTAGGAAGAGGAATAGTCAGGATAACAAGTTGGTAAGGGGTATTGGGGGTGATAAAACTACATCAAGAAATGAAAGACAGCCTTTTCCAGTGTAAAATCCCCAAAAAACAACGTACCATGTTAAGACAATTAACATTTTCTTTAATATCTCGGTAGATACTAGTACTAGAATGAAGAAGGAGGGCTTGACATTTTTAGCATTTTATGTACAATAATTTAATGTGCAATAATTTTAAATTTGGGGCTTTTCTTACCCTTTTTGGGTCCAAAAAGTCAAAATTTGAAAAATTAAAATCCCCGAAAAAGAGGGTTAGAGTTTTCCGATTGGTTTTCCCAACAAACTTGTCCAACTATTTACAGAAGGGAAGGTTCCTACAAAATTTCAAGTAATGAACCGCACCCCTCCGTCCCATGGCCCATCAACCTAATGTCCAGGAAGCGTGCCAACAATCCAAGAGACGAAGGAGGGGTTCACAGTTAAAAACTTTGGGCAACTCCAGAAACAAACACCAATATGAGAAAAACCGATATAATTCACAGACAAGGACCTTTACATCAATAAATAATCAAAACATCAATGCCCTTTTTAAAAAAAATAATTGTGCACAAGTCCTACACATTTAATATTGTTCACCAATGAGGCTCAACAAGGTACATGTCTAAGTTACGGTCGTTCACCACTGAGGATCAACAAGGTATTTTTCTAAGTCTCAAAATTGTCATAGTAAAAAAAATATATATCACGGTTAAAAAGACATGAAGGAAACAATATTATAAACATCCTGACCTTGGTAGTGGTTGGCCAACCTACATAGTTAAAAGAAAGAATTACAATAAGATCGATGTCAGTATGACAAGTTAATTTTTCAAGTTTTAACAATTAATTTTTCTCCATAAATCGTTTGAGCAAATTTTCATTTATTTTTTAATTTAAATACAGGCAATTTTCTCAGTAGCAAGGTTAAAAGAAAATGACAGTAGAAAATAGGTAAGCGTGACCGAATTCAGCGAAATTGTACAAGTGGGATACCAAAAGGGTCGTTCACCAGTGTGAGTCAAAATATATTTGGTGACATTTTATAAGTAAAAGATTGTACTAAAAATTCAATATAACAACAGAAATAAATAACACAGATATTTAAATGACTCCATGACACAAAACAAGTAAATAAATAATTAATAGTCATAAACAAAGAACAAAATTTCATGACATCATTATCCCATTTTATTTTATTTAATAAAATTATTTTTTTTAGAAATTGTTTATATTAAAACCCAAATTTAAAACCAGAAGTGTAAGTAAAATTAACAATAAACAAGTTAAACAGTGCTGAAAAATTCCAAGTGACTAAAGGTAAGGTTGAGCAATTAAATACAAATTTAAAGTTATTCAAAAAGAGTGCAAGAGAAAAATATTAAAAATTTAAATTATATTAATGTTTAATTAAGTAGTTCCGAAGAAGTAGCAGACTATTATCAGTTGACAATAATAATGAGCAAGGATGGGTCTCACCAGAATGAAGTTCAAACATAAGCTGTAGTTACGATGGCTATTGGGCGATTCACCAATGGACAGTTTATGGGCAGTTTCACCTTTAGCAATATTACATCTTCAAAATTCTTCCAGTTTAATTTTCAACAAAATAACTTCTTCACATTTAATAAAGTTGAGCTTCTTCCGTTTTTCACTTGATTTTAAATTTAGGCTTCATTTCTATTTTAATTCAACATTTTACATTCAACAGCAAGTTTTTAAATTATAAATATGTTTTCTTCTGTCCTCCCATCATGGACCCTTTATGAAATATAAAAAAATGAATAAATACTAAATGCTACAATTAAATTTAAGTACCAGTGAACATCCTTGCAAAGGAAAACATGATTGTGCAGGTATACTCAGTTCTCAACAAAATAGACCTCAGGAGTTATGGACAGATTCACTTCCAAACGTTTTATACAATATAGGTTATGATTAACAAACAAATTTAGAGCAAATATTTCCTTTACAAAGCAAAACGTTAAATAAAAGGCAGACCTTGTTTATTATAAATGTAACAGTGTTTACTGAGTTGAACAAAATCCAGGCTACTTGTCTGTGTCTGACTAAATCTCACTTTCAAACATTTTAACAAAATAAAATTACCAAAAATGTGTGGTGAGGAGTTGATTTGGTATCTGAGGGACACAAAAAACACAAACTGGGACAATTTGATCCACAATTCTGGCCAAGAAAACATTTAGGCCTATGACTGGCACTCCTAGCCAAACAGACATTGGTTAGCCTAGGAACGGCATTAAACAAATTCCACTAAATAAAAACCAGTAAAATTGTGAAGGTGAATGCCCCATATTATTTGTTGTTTAAAACAACTAAATTGAACCTTCATAGAAATTGTTATGACCTAAAAGAAACTTACAAAATGTTCGATCAGCCAGTCGGCAACGTGGGAACTATTATTGAAACTTAATGAAATAACCAGCCGTACTTACCCGTGAGCATAGGCGCGAAAAATTTACAGAAGCATCCTCATGCAAATGGATATACTAAAGAAATAACATCTTTGGGCAATTTTAATATTAATTTATTGACAACGGCAAAATGAGGCTTCTGACGCCGTTCAATGTCCCTGCCCTTATGACAACCGTTGCTCCGGGGGTCACAAATTTGAAAGGCCACTGCCGGCTGGATCGACAACATAAAACGACGATATAACAAACATATATACATATCAAAATGAGTCGGGACAAAAAACAACACTGCGTGGCGGTATCAAGTGTCACGGCTCAGTAAATCGGACAACAATTGAGACTGCTAGAGTGCGAACACACACACACACACACACACACACACACACACACACACACACACATATATATATATATATATATATATATATATATATACAGTTTTTAGCGACCCCCAAAACGTGTTCAGGGGGTCACGTTAGGAACTTCTATGGTGGTCCCGGGATTAAGTTTCACCATGCGGGTAGTGAGATCTGTTTAAAAATTTTCACACTTTGTATCGCATAGAGGAAAGATAATACGTCACTGCTCTGAAATATCACCATCTGCTACTTTTGAAATGTCATTCACCAAGCTATTTCCCGTTACGTCTGGTTGAACCTTGGATTTAATCTCAACAATAGACATGTTCAACATTTGTTTAACATCAGTTCTTGTCTTGATACTTTGACTTATTAAGATGTTAGGTTTCTTCAGTATTGCTTGTTCAAACTCAGAAATAACTTTAACATAATCCTTCACTTCTTTTATGCTACGTAGATTTTCAGAAGTGCTTTTATCCTGTGCAATATGGTCCATTAGCTTCTGATCACACTGTTTACAAAACCATCACACTAGTGTTTCAGCTTTCCGAATATAGTTAAAATGTTTCACTATTAGCTTAATACATTTTGAATGATACCATAACCCGTTGAATCCTTCACAAAGAAAAAAATTTACATAATCATCACACATAATTTTGCTCACCGGACAAATACTTGCATCATTGTCTTCCACCATTGCCACTGCCTTTATTTTTCACCTTTAATTTGACTAAACTGTAATAATTAAATTATTTAATACTTAATAAAAAGGGGTAACTTAATTTGAAAAAAGTAAGTTTTTAAAAATTTACTTTTACGTTTTTTTCATTCAATCTACACAAAATGGTACAATCCCACAAAAAGGGTGTACAGCCTATATTGTGAATTTCTATGAGGGTATGAGATTTATTTAAGTTTTCTTTACTTTACAGCAAGTTTAAAGACAGCAGTGATTCATTCCCACAACCCAGGCTGGTGTTATCTTTTGACGGATGAGTTCTTCAGCCATCATTCAATTTTCGTTCAACAACGCGACGAAAAATAAATAATAGTCTAGTATTTACTAATTATTATAAATGTGTCGTTAAATAGTTTGTCGTTGTAAATTAGGATTAAAGGTGTATTGTAACTTGGATTCATTTAGGACGTAATGACAAAACTTAAAGAAAACTAAAACAGTGTTAAATTCTACAAAATACATATTTTTTGTTATGAATAAACGTAAAACGATATAACAGGACAGAGAGTTAAACAAGAGTATCGGTAAAGTTGGAACCGGTAATTGTTTTCTGAAACCTAAAATTTGAAGAAAAACCTAGAAGATGCTTTGATATTATAACTTGGGAAAGCGCTGCCATATTCGTGGAATACCTAATTTCTAATTTGGAATAGCACAGCTATAACTTTAAAAAATATGCTAATAAATCAACAGAAACTTGTATTAACAGGACCTTGACTATTTAATGTTGTATCTGTTTATTATTGAGTTAAAATGTTGGTTTATGTATTCTTAACATTAAAAAAACTATAAAATATATAAACTGTTATTTATTCTGTAGGAAATCGTTATGAACTTACAATATTAACGTAACATAATGCGTTTCGTTACTGTCCAATACGTCAGTAATGATCTTTGTCTTCAATCATGTAAATGTTTTGATCCTATTTACGTTCACAAACTATATTTTTTCCTTTTTTCGAAGATTAAAAATATCTTAAGTACGCTTAATTAATTGTTACTTAAACTCGTTAAATGATTTTTTTTAGGATGATAATTATTCAATCGTCATAAACACATGAGTTATCTACTTCATTAAATTCCACTAATATTTTAAATATGCATCTATTTTTTTCCTTAATGTTTTTAAGTAGTGTGCATTTGAGGCTGCTGGGGCGGAAGTGACGTCATCCGGTCACGTGACCGGATGCGCTGAGTCATTAAATACGTCATCTGAGCCTCAGCCAGTGACGTAGGCGGTTTTGTGACGTAATGAGGGAAAGTTTAAAGGTCAAGGTCACGGGGAGGTAATTTAAAAAAGTACTACCTCGCACACGTAAAATTCGATTGTGATTCGATAGTTTTCATTCGATAAAAATATCGAATGAAAACAATCGAATGGAGCAATCAAATGATACGAGTGTGAGGTAGTACTATTACAAATATTACTTTATTTTATTTACAATAATTCATGTTTACAATAGTTCCCCGTTGTTCGTTGTCATCGATGTTGTTGATCCGGACGAGTTGCGGCCATCACAACAATTTCTGATGAAAGACGGTAGATACTTCGATTCCTGTGCAGAGTCCATGTTGTTTTTTGATGCGTAAAGTTCCAAAGATAAATCTAACTGGACGCAATGAGAAGTCTTAACTCTTCATTAAAAACCTCGAGGTCTTGGAAAGTCGCCAGATGAATAGAGTCATAATGAATACACCTAATTTTGATGGACATTTCAACAGAGAGCTCGATGTACACTGGTCAAGAGCCGGAGGTGTACTGACTATTCGCTAGCTAGCGTTTTGGTATCAAACAAAATGGTGGGGGTAAAAGTGTGGTGGGGCGGAGCAGATGGCGGACGGCAGATGGCAGGCGGCAGGTGGCAGCTGGTGCGAGGCAGATGGTTGCTACTACATCCACCATCATTAGTCAAACCCTATTAGGGATGACATTATTGCTTCTGCATCAGAAGATATTGTGCTAGAAACTTCATGTACTTGTATTTCATCGTTTGTATTGTCAGCTTGCTCAATATTAAAAGAAGAACATGTGGAAGAAACAGTAGTGCCTTGTATTTGCGAATCCATGTGAACTATGCAAGAGCCGCAGGTATGCTGAAGTGATACAAGCATGTAGGATAGACACTCGCCCTTACCCCCCACCACACCAGTTTCCCCCACCAAGTTTTCACATCCCACAATAACTACGGATCATGCATTAGTTAGGGTTTAGCTCTGACTCTGTGAGGATCGGAGCTCCGTAACTGAAAACATTAACAATTCTTGCTCGACACTGTTTTTATGCAATCATAACAGTCACTGTGATCTAATTTATTGCATGTACTCATATGATGCATCTTGCGTAGCAGACAACTTGCTAAGAATGTTTCAGCCTGGAGTATTCTACGGCGAAATCGCTCACAATCCACTAACAGCGTAGACCTTCTATCTTAACAGTCGGAGAAGTAGAAGGTGGTGGCAGGCGGACTGTTGAAGGACACCTTCGTCATATTTCTGTAAAACTGTGACATCTTTAGAATAACACAAACTCTATAGGTAGATGTTAATCCTGCAAGAGTCAAAAGTATAATGATATAGCGCTAGCGTGTATGATACCCACCCGACCTACCCGCACCACAACGTTACCTCGGGTATACTTTAAACTATAAATAACTTGTCGTAGTTTAATCCATAAACAAAGTATTTATTTATGTCAGGCCTTGAAAGTGTTGTTTTTGCGCTATTTCTTCCCTACTCTCAGTCGGATCTGCATTCTATTCGCACCATCTTGTTCGTCTAATTAACCCGCGTAATTTGAGTACCCACTCGCTATACTTTAACCCAATAATAAAGAAGTTATTAATATGTAACCTCGAAAACATTGTTTTTTTCGCTATTTCTGCTATACCGTTGGTCGGATCTGAATTCGGTTTGCTCCATCTTGTTCGTCTGATTATCCCGCGTAATTTGAGTACCCACTCGCTGTACTTTAACCCAATAATAAAGAAGTTATTAGTATGTAACCTTGAAAACATTGGTTTTTTCGCTATTTCTGTTATACCGTTGATCGGATCTGAATTCTGCTTGCATCATCTTGTTCGTCTGATCAATCCGCGTAATTTGAGTACCCACATGACATACTTTGGACAAACTTTGTACTTTTTCGCTTCTGCTGCTATACCCTTGGGTGGATCAAAATTCTGTTTGCACCTCCTTGTTCGTCTGATCAATTCGCGTAATTTGAGTACCCACATGACATACTTTGGAAAAACTTTGTACCCCCCCAACATGGGTCATGTCCAAGGTCAAGGTCAAGTTCAAGGACTTTCGGAATTAGAAATTTTCACAAAGTGGGCTGCACAAACAAAATCTCCTGCCTATGTACAGGCCAAGTCCCTAACTTGAAATGCTTAGGGTGGTCCTGAAAAGGACCGTTTGCGTGCTGAAGGGTGGTCGGGATAGGGATGGTCGGGATAAGGATCAGTTCAAACTTTATTCTTCAAAACCCACTTTACCCTCCCATCTTTTCTGGTTAAGAATAACTCCTGTGTATCGGGTATCAGAGGAGGTGGCGGTGGGAGAGACTGCGGCAGACGCACCTCGATGTAGTGGATGGTGTGTTGAAACAGGAACACGTGGTCCCCGTTGGTTGCCACATATTTATACTCCGTCATCCGCTTAAGATTTCGAAACTCGACCTTGGAGACTTCAAACGGCGTCACCAAGTCGTTCAGCCCCATCACCCTTGTCCTTTGCATCACCTCATCGACAGTCGGTGTTGGAGACGAAGGTTGAGCCACCGACGTAGAGGGCCGAGGCTGAAACGATGTATAAGGCCGAGGCTGAGTCGAGGGTCGTTGTTCAAAATACAGCGGATGGCCACGGAGATTCCGTTTGAGAGACTTCAAAGTTGAAGGTCTCTTAAACCCGCTCCTTCTTTCCGTCGACCTCTTCAAAGATTCCTTTAAGCGCTGGAGTTTTTCGGGAGTCAGAGGAGAAGACATGGTGTAAATAGGATGGAAGAGAAAATGGATAAGATAGAGTTGGATAGAGCACGTGTGTACTGGTTGCAAACCAAAGCTGGAATGAGGTGGCAGACAGAGTGAAGCAGGTCGTAAAGTGAAACCTTGCCCTATCCATACATGGGTAGAAAGCTGAGGACTGGTTTAGAACCAGTTACGTCAATCCCCCCTCCTCGAGCCCCCTCGAGCCCCCCCCCCCCCGAGCACGAGCACCCCTCCCCCCGAGCACGAGCACCCCCCCCTCGACCACCCCCCCCTTTTTGGGTCATGTTCAAGGTCAAGGTCAAGGTCGAGGGAAAAATGTTCTTGGAAGTGCGGGATAAAATCCCGCAACGAAGCAGGATTATCCCTTATCCCGCTTTCCCCTTAATATCCCGATTTCCCATTCTCCGTCTATATAACCCGAGATTTCGAGCGTCTCTTCGCAGTAGCCTGCCGCCCGTTGCGATGAACGTCCCACTGGGTTGCAGTGCCTGCTGCAGCGTAGGTCTGTTAAGTGTGCGTTGGGCCCGACGCGCAATTAAGAGATCCGCGCCC
This sequence comes from Allygus modestus, assembly GCA_963675035.1. NCBI lineage: Eukaryota > Metazoa > Arthropoda > Insecta > Hemiptera > Cicadellidae > Allygus > Allygus modestus. Next base: position 317,890,120 of record OY776112.1, read on the forward strand.
TTGCATGTTTAGTTAGTTTGTTTAAGCATGTTAGATTACGCTTGTAGTTTGCTGCTAGGTAATGTAGTTAGTCTAATATATATATATATGTTAGTGGGTGGTATCGGTTTGAAGTGTTTTATTTACTAATAACATATGTACTCCTGGCCCTACAGGTCCCTCAACAACCTTGGTCAAAACTTGGGTTCGCAGCAGCCTGACGCCGGGTGTTTGGGTCTACGTCCCACCGGGTTTCAGTGATACTGTTGACCTTTGCAAAACCGACCTCGGCTGTTTTTGTAAAAGTAACGTTAACTGATTAATTTGTTTCTTTTACATAGTTGCTGGTAAAGTCTTTATTTTCAAAGTAATGTATCTTGTTTCTCATCCTTTTCCTAAACCCCTGACAATAAGGTTCGGCCCTGAAAACCGGCCTTGTCAATAAGATTAATACGGCCATGCAAACCGGTTGACACCACCTATCTCACCCATGAGAAACGTTTGTGAAATATAAAATCAGTCTCTTGTTTAAAATCAGTCTCTTGTTTAAAATCAGTCTCTTGTTTGTTGTCTTTTGTCCCCTTCCCCAATACAGAGCGGGGAATAGAGCAGTATGTTATGCTCTATTCCCCGCTTTGGCATTATGTCAGATGACCTTGACCTACTGACGGGACTTAGAAAAACCATCGTTTGATCAAATATTGGAAGAAATGTGGACTTAGAGATATTTCATGCGGACAAGGTTGACACAAAAATGTTGTATTAAAAATAAAAACTGGAGGGGGAAATGTTTTATATACTGCAACAGCGTGGTAAAAATCATCATATCGCTATGGAAGCTGTAGGTGTAAACACTTGGCTTGTTCCTTCCGAGCTTGCTATTTCAGAAGCCTTTCTGTCCATCCTTACTTATGAGTTCCGAGGCATTAAATTAAAAGTAAAGGTAGAGCTGAGACCGTTGCATAGAAATGATATACATTGTATTTTGGTGGAATGGGAATCGCCCTCCGGCATTAATCTTTTCCATTTTATCAAAAGATCGTGCAAGGAGTTTTATGTAAAACGGATAATAGTCTCCCTTGTTTAAACGTAGTACAGCTTGCTTCCAAAGTAAAATGGCAAAGGTAACACCTTTGCTATTTTACAAAATATTTTAACGTGTCCTTGACCCAGTTACCGGACTTGGAGCAATTCAGAGTATGCGATACAGTGCGAACTTATGCGATACTACTGTCGAAGTCCTTGCCCCCCATGATATATTCCTATAAAAGCGGGAGCAGCCCGCAGAGGGTTCGCAGTCGCAGGCCGACAGCCTAGCTAGCTGTTTGCCTGCGCTGTCCGCAATAGTATCTCTAGTATAGAGTTGGTACCACTGTATATTAGAGATGCTACCTTAGCTTAAGGCATGTCTGTTTATTATTAAGCATGTTAGAATAACGCTTGTAGTTTGCTGCTAGTAAATGTAGTTAGTTTAACTGTAGTTAGTTTGGTGTTGGTTTTAAAGTGTCTTTGAAGTGTTTTTATTTACTAATGAAATATGTACTTTTCTTTCACGCTCCCATTCAAAAAGGTATGGCATGAAAACCGACCTTATGTCTTTAAATATCTCAGGGGGGATTATGTGTCTCAAATAATCACCTTTCCTAACCCCTTACAAAAAGGTACGGCACGAAAACCGACCTTGCGTCATTACGGCATGAAAACCGGATGACTTTTTTACCTATCTTAGCCCTCACTCACGAGAAACAGATTCAGTTAGTTTGCTTATCTTGGTTAAATCTAAGGGAATCTTGTTTAAATATCTGTAAAATGTAAGGGTATCTTGGTCAGATGATTATTGTACTTCGGTTCGTAGTACTCTGGCACCTACACAGTGATGAACGTCCTTGCGGTTTCAGAGTGCGCGACTGTTGTAAACTGGCCATATTGCTTATCTTGGGGGATACATCTTCAGGGAAATAAACTTAAGGGGACCTTGGTCAGGTATTATTGTACTTCGGTTCGTAAAACTCTGACACCTACACAGTGATGAACGTCCTTGCGGTTTCAGAGTGCGCGACTGTTGTTAACTGACCATTTTGCTTATCTTGGGGGATACATCTTCGGGGAAATAAACTTAAGGGGACCTTGGTCAGGTATTATTGTACTTCGGTTCGTAGTACTCTGACGCCTAGACAGTGATGAACGTCCTTGCGGTTTCAGAGTGCGCGACTGTTGTAAACTGACCATATCGTTTGTTTGTTGGGTGAATAATTTTTCGGGGGAGAGGTTAGTGTTCCGTTATCAGGTTTATTGCCTATAATTGCGAGCTTTAAACTAGTCCTCTTCTCCTAATATACAGAGCGGGGAATAAAGCAGTTTGTGGTCCAAGTGAGAATCACTTACTGCTCTAATCCCCGTTTTGGCAACATGTTCAGATGACCTTGATCCACTTCGGGACTTATAGAAAATTATTGTTTGGGAAAAACATTTACTCTTACAATAATACCCCTTCCCTATCACTAACCCCCCCCCCAGAAAACGGGTATATAGGAGGGCTTCCACCAGTGGTAAAATCATTCTGCTGCTTACACTTTCCGAGCGCAGTTCAGTTTCCGACATGTCCAGCCGTAGGAAACAATCTTCACCGAGGAAGGTTGAACATTCTCCACCTGCTCCGCCAGCTCCTTCCATCCTTCGGCAGGCGTTGATGCTGGCATGCGTTGTTCCTGCGGAGCAGGCACCACGTTCGATGCCAGCTCTTGACGTATCGCCACCACTTCGGGCAAACCCTGTTGCTCCCCCGTCTGCTTCTTCATCTTCTTCATCGTCTTCATCTTCTTCATCGTCTTCATCGTCTTCATCGTCATCTTCTTCATCCTCTCCGGATACTTCTTGCCCACCTTCTCCGGCTAGTTCAAGTTCTTCCAAATTATCTACATCGCCGAGGAAGGTTGGACAAACACCACCTACTTCATCTCTGGCTTCACCAGTTCCGTCCATTCTTCAGCAGGCGCTGGCAGACATTCTTCCGCTGGAGCCGAAGCCAATAAGAGATGAGAACCCACCTTCTACATCAGGCCCTTCTACACGTCCGTCTGTAATTTTTAATAACCCGCAATCTCCTTCTGAGAATTTAAAACAATTAAAATGCCAATGTATATATATCTTCAAAAAAGGTCGGAAGAAAGGTGAACGCTGTCACAGATCTTGTGTTTCAAATGAGGAAATATGCGGGTATCATTTAAAACTGAAACATAAGACTAGCGTTTCTCGATCTTCACCAATATCAACAGTGAACCCCAAAAAACTTCGAATTAATAGGCTTCGTAAAACCGAACGTTACTTTTTTGTTGAAAAGAAAGGTTTTCTAAAGGTGATTCTAAAATGCGCAGACCAACTGTTCTATTTAGCATTACCTAAGGGTATGTTCCACCCTGTAACCCCTACCAGACGAGACTATTTAATTCGAAACGAAAAGGGAGTCACTGTGTGGAAATCATTACCGTAAAATTAAAGTTCAAAAACCTATCTTCCAAATTTAAGTAAATACTTTGTTTTTCCAAATTAAAAAAGTGTGGACAACCTATTTAAATTCTGTAGCATGCTGCAGAAGGTAAATACAGAACGGGGAATAGATCAGTTTGTGGTCAAAGTGAGAATCACTTACTGCTCTATTCCCCGTTCTGGTAATAGTTTAAGGTGACCTTGACCCACTTATAGAACTTTATACTCTGTTAGTATTAAATTGTTCATATATCGTTACAATAATACCCCTTCCCTATCACTAATTACCCCCACCACTTAAATCGGGGGGGGGGTATAAAAAGAGGTTTTTCATCATTGCTTATCTCATTCTGCTACTTGTGTTAGCACTAAGATATATAGCAGCTATGTCACCAAAGGATAATATATTTCCTTCTGCAAAATCAATCGTGGGAATTATAAAACATATTGTGATTGAAAGTGAGGATGAAAATGAAGACGAATTGGAAGATGTTGAATTATTAAGTGATATGGATGCAATGGAAAATCTTGAATTATTAAGTGATATGGACAGTGATTATCTTGAAGCAGGATATATGGAACAAATTGAACCGTTAAGTGACGTGGAATCTGAAACCTATAGAATCCATCAGCATCTTCTCTATTCTGAAGAAATACATGATGAAACCCCAACCACTAGTAGTAGTAGTTTGGATGGGATATTTTTAGATAGCGCACGAGGGGTATATCATATTCGTCGACGACTATTTCTTTCCGATGTTTCTGATACAACTGATTCCGATTGATCAAATGAGTCTGATTAAGTGTTGTTTTTTTCTTGTCAACTGTCAAACTTTAAATACAGAGCGGGGAATAGATCAGTTTGTAGTCAAAATGAGAACTACCTACTGCTCTATTCCCCGTTTTGGTAATATCGTTGTATAACCTTGACCCATTTACAAGACAGAAAATATTTACCAGCTTTCAATTTTTTTTTGTTTTGAAAAAGTGGGGGTAACTTATACATTTAATGGTGGGGGAACGTATATTTAATGTCGATGCAACAGTGTATATTTATCATATCGGCATTATGAACCCACCAGCAAACTCCGTTTGTTACAGGTTTCCCCTCATCGATATCGATGATGTGATAAAACTTAAATCAATAACAAAACGGTTTGAAATGGAAAGGCGACTAATAAAAGTCGACGTAATTCCACAAGATCTTCGTTCGGCAATGTTGACCATCGAATATGTTAAAGATGAATCTACAACTGAAGATCCCTATTGTTTTATGAAATTTTTAGTTGATCGAGATGCAATGTGTACAATCCGATTTCACATCCGAGTTTAAAATATATTAAATTTTCCTGTTGGAGAAAATTGTCCTTGTTAAATACAAAGCGGGGAATAGATCAGTTTATGGTTTAAAATGAAATCATTTACTGCTCTATTCCCCGTTTTGGCAAATATGCTCAATGTCCTTGACCCAAATACAGAATTTTGTAGCCTCCAGCTACAAACTTAAACTTAACCTAAAACGTACCCCCACCACTTTTTCTAGGGTATAAATAGAGGTGCATTTGCAGTGTTTTTTCATTATTGCGTTGACCCTTGTGAAGAGCACGCCTACATTATGAATCGCTGCGATATTTGTAAAGCTTTTTTCAGAGATGAATGGCATAAAGAATTGAAACATAACACCAATACAAATACAGAAGAACCAAATGAAGAAGAATTAGATTCAATCGACCAACAACTAGCAAAACATCAAGAAGAACAAAATGAAGAAGAACACAACGAAGAAAAAGAAGAAAATGAAGAAAAAGAAGAAAATGAAGTTTCAAGACCGAGTGTCATTCATTATGCACAATCAACGCCATCAACATCGACTTCTACGCCTGCTATGTCTACACTTCACCATCCTTCAACATCAACACCATCGACTTCTACGCCTGCTATGTCTACACTTCATCATCCTTCATCATCAACACCATCAACATCGACTTCAACGCCTGCTATGTCTACACTTCACCGTCCTTCAACATCAACAGCTGCTATGTCTACACTTCACCGACCCTCAACATCAACAGCAGTAGATGTGGAACTACACGCTCAAGCACTACCTGGTAAGGTAGTAACACATTTTAAAATTGACAACGTAAAATTACAACTTGAAAACTTTTTACATAACGCCAAAGAATTAGTAACCAAAACACTAAAGAATGAACAAAAAAGATTAAATTTTATCAAATTTGGACTGTTGCTAGATGCCATATTCACTAACATTCAAAACGAAACATCACCAAGAGGTTTCATGACAAAAAACCGAACCATCATGGCTGCGTCAGATATTGAAAAAATCGTAACAGAATGTTTTGAGGAACTTTTGACGAAACTACAAGAGCATGAAGGAAGAGGATCTGGATGGACTTTATTAAGTATAACAAGTCTGGATGTTAGAGTTCATTAACACGGTTATGGAATGAGAGGAAGTAGTTACATTCCTCTTCCGAAAAAAATAAGTGATACAAAATCCTGTATTAATGTGCAAAATGAAGATAACGAATGTTTTAAATATGCTATGTTGGTAAAATATGTAAACAAAGACCATCAAAAAAGACCGAGTCAAAAATATGAAGAAGTTCAACATAAGTACAATTTCCAGGGAATGACTTACCCTGTTGCAATTACTGATATGTCAAAATTTGAAAAGCAAAATCCGTCGGCTTCAGTCAACATATTTGGTTTGGATTCGTCAAATAATGTGTATCCCTTGCGCATAACATCGAATGAGCGCAACAATCATACTGACTTGTTATTAATCAATAAAGGAGAGATATCTCATTACGTATATGTAAAAGATTTTGAAGGGCTCGTATGTAAACAGTTAACAAAACATAAAAGGAAAATCACAACATGTAAGAGATGCTTTTGCCATGTGAACAAACCATTAAGAAGAGGAGGTTCAGAATGGTTATTAGAACACCAAAGGTTATGTAGTGGAAACTATGAGGTTAGAATTAAATTGCCACATCCTAGCAGATCATACGTACAATTTGACAAAATAAATCAACAATACCCTATTCCATTTGTTGTGTACGCGGATTTCAAAGCATCTTTACTTCTAATTGAACAAGAAGAAGAGGATATCGCAAAAAGAAGGAAATATCAAAAACACGCACCAAACAGTTATTCTATACTAACAAAATCCACGCTGTCTGAAGAACATCTTCAAGAATTTGGACTATCATCTGCTCCGAAGATTTATCGTGGTGAACAAGCAGCGAAACACTTTGTAGACGATTTGTATTACATTGCCTCTAAGGTGGAAGAACTCTACAAAATTAAAATACCGATGCTACCTATGGAAGAACATCAACTTCAACATCACAATCTGGCAACAACATGTTATCTGTGTAATAACATATTTACACCAGATAACGTTAAAGTTCGTGATCACGACCATCTTACAGGAGTCTACAGAGGTGCAGCCTGTAACGCTTGCAACTTGAATTACAAACTTCCATCTTTTATACCCGTTGTTCTACATAACCTTAGTGGATATGACTCTCACTTTATAATTCCCGAATTGGGAAGAGATGATGGGGCGATAGATGTTTTGGCAACAACAATGGAAAAATTTATAAGCTTCTCTAAAAAGGTTGGTAAAATAAAACTTAGGTTTATTGATTCGTTTAGATTTATGCCTTCAAGCCTAATGAAATTAACTGAGAATTTAAAAAGAGAAGATCTGATAGAACAAGCAAAATTGTAGCCAGTAGTAAAATGGATCTGGTTCTTCGAAAAGGGGTCTTCCCCTACGATTACATCGATGGACTGCATAGATTTAATGAAACATCACTTCCTCCACCAGAACAATTTAAAAAAAACTTAATGATTCGGAAATTTCACTTGAAGATTATCAACATACATGTCGAGTATGGAACGAGTTGGATATGAAGACTTTAGGAGAATACTCAGACTTTTATGTAAAACTTGACGTGACTCTTCTCTGCGATGTTATGGAAGAATTCCGAAGAACCTGTTTTGCAGCATACGGTTTGGACCCTCTACATTCGTATACATCTCCAGGACTAGCTTGGCAAGCAATGTTGAAAGAAACAAAATGCAAACTCCAGCTGTTAACAGATATAGATATGGTTTTAATGGTTGAGTCGGGTGTTAGAGGTGGATTAACTCAAAGCGTGACAAGACATGTTAAAGCCAACAACAAATATCTACCTGACCATGATCAAGAAAAACCTTCAACGTACTTGGGATATTTCGACGCAAATAATCTGTATGGATGGGCCATGTCGAACCCACTTCCATTTGACAACTTTAAATGGGTTGATCCCGACTGTATTGGCGATATATCACAAATTCCAAAACATGGAGATACCGGATATATTTTGGATTGCGACTTTGAATATCCAGAACATTTACACGATCTTCATTATGACCTTCCACTCCTTGCAAGAACAGAAATTTCACCAACTGGAAAACACCCCAAATTAATGATGACCCTTAACAATAAACAACGATACATAGCTCACTATTGGATTGTTCAACAAGCTATCGAATTAGGTTTACGCCTTACTAAAATTAATAGAGCTGTGAAATTTTCCCAATCGTGCTGGTTGAAACCGTACATAGACTCGAATACTACCAGACGAGCAGCCGCTACATCAGCCTTTCAAAAAGACTTTTTTAAATTAATGAACAATGCGATATTCGGTAAAACATTGGAAAACAAAATAAGACATAAAAATGTTAAACTTGTTACAGATCTGAACAAACTACAGAAACTCGTACAACAGCCAAACTTTGGAACATCTATAATTATTAACGAAAATCTTGTAGCTGTATCTATGAAGAAAACAAGTGTGAAGATGGATCGTCCTTTGTATATAGGTATGTCAATCCTGGATATCTCCAAGACTCATATGTACGATTTTCATTACAAAAAGATGGTCACCTTTTATGGACGGGAAAACATCGGCATCTCCTACATGGATACAGACGCTTTTATATATTGGATAATTACTAACGATATGTATGAAGACCTTCGTACATTTGATTACAAAAACGACTTTGACTTTTCCGACTATCCAAAAGATCATCCCAACTACGACAATGACAGAAACAAAAAAGTGCTTGGCAAATTTAAAGATGAAGCCAATGGTGTTATACTTCAAGAAATTGTTGCACTAATGTCAAAATTATATTCTTTACAACTAAATGAAAACCAAGTCATTAAGAAAGCTAAAGGAGTAAAAAGTTTGTATTTAAAGACGAATTTGCATTTTAATCACTAAAAGAAATGTTTATTTGAAGATCAAGATATAACAGCAAAATTCAACACAATCAGAAGTTTCAACCATCAGCTGTACAGCGTGACGGAAGTAAAAAAAGCTCTCTCTTCAAATGATGATAAACGACACATCCTTGCAGACAACATCCACACTCTACCATTCGGCCCCTATTCCCTCAACCCTATTGACGAGTAACCCTTTCATCGTCCTACATCCCTTTTCCTTTTCCTTTCCGTATAAAAGGGGGAACACAGCAGAATTTTGCTGTGTTCCCCCTTTTATACATTAGTTTAGAATGATCTTGACCTATATAAGCAGATTTATACAAAAGAATATTTAATACCATATCAGCTGCCTTCGTGAAACCATCATGTCAGACCTGAAGGAGAAGATTATTAATGAACTACACAAACCTGCAAGAATAAAGTTTCCAAGAAGAAATACTTTTATAAAAGGGATAAATGATCTATATCAAGCGGATTTAATTGAAATGCGACCGCATAGCAGAATAAACAAAGGATTTAAATATATACTCACAATTATTAATTGTTTTACAAAAGTTGCAGACGCTTTGCCTCTAAAAGACAAGACTGGTAAAAGCGTAACAGAAGCCATGGAAATAGCCATAAAAAGAGATAAAAACAAAATTAAACATTTACAAACTGATGATGGAACAGAATACTTTAATACAAACTTTGCACAGTTAATGAATAAATATAAAATAAATCATTATTCTACAAATTCAGAGAAAATAGCAGCTATTGTAGAAAGATTCAATAGAACCTTAAAAGGAGCACTGTATAAACAATTTTCAAAAAGAGGTTCTTACGTATGGTATGATGTTTTACCACAATTAATAAATGATTATAACAACAGGTTTCATAGAACTATTGGTATGAAACCTAACAAAGTAAATAGAAGAAATGCAAAAGATGTATTAAAACGCATAAAGAAAAATACAAAGCCTAAAGTAGAAAAAATGCAGCCAAGAAAATTTAATGTAAGTGATAAAGTACGGATTAGTAAATATAAGGGAGTGTTTACCAAGAAATACCTTCCCAATTGGACGAATGAAGTTTTACAGTGTATAAAGTGCAACCGACTGTACCTGAAACGTATATCTTAAAAGATAACAAAGGAGATTTGTTGCAAGGTGCATTTTATGGACATGAAATGTTAAAGTCAACAGTAGGTGATGTATATCTTGTTGAAAAAGTGTTACAAAGAAAAAAGGACGCAGTTAAAGTGCGGTGGTTAGGGTTTAACAAAACTGAGGATTCATGGATACCTATAAAGGACTTGGTGTAATGCAAGCAACTCATTTCATCGTTAACCTTTGAGCGGGATGGAGATTATTCACCATAAAGATCGATTCAATATTAATAACATAGATGATTTAACTGTGGATAACGTTCAAATCAACAATGGTAAACACGGTAGTTTACTTCCAAACACTGTTCGATGTATAGTAAGTGGCCCCTCAAACTGTGGAAAGACCAATGTCGTCTTTAATTTGATCACTAATCCGCAGGGATTAAGGTTTAATCACCTATATTTTTTTTCAAAGTCTCTACATCAACCAAAGTATAAATTGCTGGATAAAATCCTATCTGATGTGTCTGATGTTAATTTTTACAAATTTAACGCTAGTGATAGCATTATGCAACCAAACGAAGCGAAACCGTATTCTGTATTTATATTTGACGATGTATCTTGTGAAAATCAGGATACTATTAGAAACTACTTTGCCATGGGAAGACATAATAACATCGACAGCATATATATAGGACAAACTTATAGCAAAATCCCAAAACAACTTATCAGAGATAATGCAAATATTCTAATTGTATTCAAACAAGATGACACTAACCTAAAACATGTATATAACGATCATGTGAATGCGGATATGACATTTGAAAAGTTTAAAGAGCTTTGCGGAAAAGCATGGGCGGAAAAGTATGGATTTTTGGTTATTATGAAAGATCATGCTATAAAAGATGGTCGTTATAGAATAGGTTTTGATAAATTCGTTTTAATACACTGATTAGCGGTATTACTGTACAAGTCGTCAAGGTGTGAAGATGGTTAACCAGGAAAAGCTATTAAAGGAAATAAAATCACTTAGTGATTCTATTAGACAAAAAAAGCGAGCTTTAAAATCAGGTATAAATGAAAGAGAGCAATTTTTAGAAACAACATTCAAACCTGTTACTGAACCTTTAAAGCGATTAGCACAAAATATGGAAAAACCTTCAATTCGCTTCGAAGGAGACAAAATGCTACCAATTTCCAAATATGAAGAAGAATTTCAGAATGATGAAAGTTTTGGCCAGTTACATACATCTGAAGAAAGCGACGAGTATGAAGAAAGCAGAGATATAGAGGATTTAAAGGAAAAGGATATTGCAGAAGATACAAGTACAGAAGATACAAGTGTAGAAGAAACAAGAGCAGAAGAAGAGGATATTAACCCATCCAACTTAAGCAAATTAGGCACGGATATTATGTTTAAAGGAACACTTGGAAGAACATATACGTTAAAAATGTTACACGCCGCACATGCTAATCGAAATTATCATACCTATGGAGCTAGAATAGAGGATAAAGGATTAATGATTGGAGATAGCAAGTTAGATATAAACGAAAATGATGATATAGTTATTGGAGATAAGAAATATAAAGGTACAAAAGGTTTGTTTGAACTTATCTTTAAAAATAATCCTGGTATATATACTAAAAGGGATTTACAATTGTTTAAAAATATATTAGAGTATACAAATGCACATAGAAAAAAGTATTCCATAGACCTACCTATTCATAGAAATCGGTCAATAAAATATACAAGTATTATATCTAGTCTTTTCCCCTCAAAATCAAAAAAAGCTCAAATTAAAAGAAGAGCTTTATCTTCTGCTGAATTAAATGTTTTGCATAAAAAGAGAAAAACAACTGATCCTACCACATCTGGAAGGGGATTATTGAAAAATTTGTATAAAACTAATATAATATATTACAACGATATAAATAAGTTAGTTGATCGAATGAGATTATTACATGAAGCCATGGAAGCCGGGCACACTGGTTTAGAAAACGAATGGGTAGCTTTAGTTGATGAACTGCGAAAACAAGGAATAATTGTTCAGTAGACACACACATATATATATATATATATAAATATGTATATATATATATATATATAATAAGAACCTAAACTATAGCGATTCAGTTACATCATGAGTGTGGACAAGTTTGGACGGTATTCCGAGTTTGGAGTAAAATCTGGATATAGCGAAAAAAGCTGGGTTTCCGTTAACACCTGACGGCAACTATAATTTTGAAGGAAAAGTAATTCAAAATGTTGGTGATCCGCTTATGTCGTCTGATGCGGTTACGGTACAGTACATGGAAAAAAGAACCCCAACTGTACACGAAGATCATTGGGGGTTTTCCGGTAAAAGGTTAAGCGATATACAATATCCCATTTATGATGGTGAAGCAGTAAATTTAGCTACTCTAAAATTGTTAACGATTTACAAAAGGAATAAAACTGACACAAGCTATGATGTAAAAAAATTAAAATTATCAAATGTAGGTGATTGTGAGCAGGATGGAGACGCTGTAAATAAGAAAATGTTTGATATTGTACACAAGAAATGGACTACGGAATATGAAAAACATTTGGAAAGGTTTGGTGCAGCTCTATTCCATTATATCCATCGGGCTTCAGGAAGAGATGCAGCTTCAGATGTTGACAGTCACAATTATTTAGACTGGAAAAATATACACAATCCAGAGAAACCTAATCAACGAGATAAACCGTCTAAGCCTTCTAAAGTCAAGACATTAGGAAAGGAGGATAAATTGAATGTGATTAATGAACCAACAGAAAACAATGAAGATTACATAAGAGAAAAAAGAATTTAAAATACCCCCCATGATAAGGGATAAAGCATCAGTCATATTCGAGAGACGATACAGAGAGGATGATGGAATCCAATATTACTGCGTGGAGTTTAATATCTCAAGAGTCGAGATTTCCCCAAGGAGTGTTGACAGATGGTTTTGTTCAACGGTTTGATAGATATATGGATTGGGAACAACTTTCCATACATTACCTCTTTACAATGACTATGTTAAGAATTTATTTTCACAGAGTTAACTGGATCCATATTTTACAAAGACAACAGTTTTCAGAAGACTTCCTCGTAGAGATGACATCAAATTTTAATAACTGTTGGGAAGTAATAAGTAAATATCAAAATCTCTCTGAGAATTACATTGACAATTTTAAAGAAAAACTAGACTGGGATGTGTTATTCAATTATCAACGATTAAGTGGCAACTTTCTAAGGGAACATGACAACTATTTAAAGTTTATTCATTTTACCGAAGACAACGATACCATCACCAGCGGAGAAACATCTGGAACTACTTCAATTACACCTTATTTCTATTTTTATTTCTTTTATTTAATATGTCTACATTTAATTAATAAATCCATTTCGATATAATAAATGGATTTTAAACAGTATATAATACAAGAAACCAAAACTGATATTACATTCATTGTAAAACATTTATAGAGTGCACTTATTGATTGTAAGTTTTGCTATAAATAGTCATGTCGAGAGTTAAACGCATCAGTCATAATCGAGAGAGATTACAGAGAGGAAGGGGAATAGCATCAACAGCATTTTCTCTATTGAGTAAACCGGTTGGAGCTATAGTTAACAAGGCGATTGATGTATTACCTATGGAATTACATTTACCTGGAGGATATCAATATTGTGGTCCTGGAACCAAATTAGAGAAACGTCTTGCTAGAGGAGATCCTGGAATAAATAAGCTCGATCAGGCTTGTAAACAGCACGATATAGCGTATTCCAAATTTGGTGATACTAAAAATAGATCAATAGCGGATAAAGCACTTGCTGAGAAAGCTTGGCAAAGAGTAAAATCTAGTTACGCGAGTATTGGTGAAAAAGCAGCGTCTTTAGCAGTAACAGCAGCAATGAAAGCAAAAACTACGTTTGGAGGAGGAAAGAGAAGAAGGCGTGGGAAAAAACCCGCTAAAAAACAAGGAGGTAATATCAGAAGAAAACGTCGATCTACCAGTGGTAAAGCTAAAAAGAAACCAACAATATGATCAATGATAAAAAAGGGAGAAGGATTATACCTAAGACCGTATCGTGTGTATTAAATAAGAAAGAGCAATTAATAATTAAAAACAAAGAATTGACCAATGAAGAACTGATTACATATGCTTCTTGTTTGAAAATCCCATTTTTTAGAGGAGTATTTATGAAAGATGAATTGCCGGTTAAAATGTGGAAAAATGAGACTGGTATTGTAAATTTGGATAATAGTGAAGGATTAGGCACTCATTGGGTGTGTTACAAGAAACTTGGTAAAACCATTTATTATTTCGACAGTTTTGGAGACCTTCCACCACCGAAAGAACTTCAACAATACTTTCGTGCGGCAGAAAATGTTTTTTAAAATCATACAAGAAAACAACCTGATGATACATCCATTTGCGGTCATTTATATTTAGACTTTTTAGCTAAAAGTGTTAGTCAACTTTAAGATGTCCTCGTATACAGTGTCATTAACCGGTAACTCATGTACTTTGCGCAGTATTCTGTTTCCAGCGCTACGTTTGCAAAAAGGAAGACTATGGGAAGCCGCATTATTCGATTTAACAAAATATAACTGTATTCCAAACGTTAGTGAAGGAATTAATAACAAAATACATTATTACAAGACAAAAGATGATAAAGGAAAGTATTCAGCTTTGGAAGAATTCAGTTTACCAACAGGAGCTTATTAAATTGATAATATAAATGAAGTTATACAAAAACATATGGGAAAAGAAAATATAACGATAAAAGGCAATAACAATACAATGAAAGCCGAAATTACGTCTAAGTATTATATTGATTTTAGTCAAGAACATTCAATTGGTAGTTTATTGGAGTTTTCTAAGGAAACAAAAGTATTAGAACCTAATAAAACTCATTCTGGGAATAAAACTGTGACGATGATCAAAGTTAATAGCATAGACATTACACGTAACATTATACAAGGATCCTACAGAGATGGAGAGAATTGTCATATATTACACACATTCTATCCATCAGTTGCACCGGGTTTCAAGATAGTAGAAAAGCCTCAAAACCTTGTGTACCTACCGTTAAACACCAGTTTCATTTCAGACATCGTGCTGAACATAGTAGATCAAGACGGAAACCTTATTGACTTTGGAGGAGAAGCTATTACTGTAAGAATACATATAAAATCATCCGATTAGACAATGGGGTTATCATTTAAAAAGAGAGAGCCAACAAGCAAAGAGGTCAGTAGCTCATCAGCTGTAGAAGGATTAACAAGTGACAACATTCGTTTTCTAGAAGAAATTGGATTAAAGGTCATTAACAATGGATATACTGGATATAGCACAGGGTCCAACATTCGACGAGACCTTATGGGAAAAGGAATATCACACGCACAACCCTTACGCTTCGTCCAAATTAAACAATAACGATGAAATTAGGATTCCTATACAACAACAAGACATTTATACTCTTCCATGCGAAAGTTATTTATATATTGAAGGAAAAGTAACAAAAAATGATGGTACTGCTGGAACCACTGTTCCGTTCATAAATAATCCTATGGCATTTTTGTTTGACGAGATTAGATATGAAATTTCAGGAGTTACAGTCGATTCAACAAAAAAGGTTGGAATTTCCAGTACATTGAAAGAATTAGCGTCTTTAACACCAAATGAGAAGAATCTGTTAGCTGTTGCAGGATGGGTTGCACCAGACAAAAGTACAATCGCTCCTGACTCTTCGGGAAACTTTGATTTCTACGTACCTTTAAGATTACTCCTAGTATTTGCTGAAGACTACAGAAGAATAATAATAAATGTAAAACAAGAACTAGTTTTATTAAAATCATCAAACGATAAAGATATTATTAAAGCAGCTACTGGAACAACTGATGCCAATTTAGACTGGAAATTAACATTAGACAAGATTGTTTGGAGAGTACCACATGTGCGACTAAATGATGAACACAGGATTACATTATTAAGAAAGTTAAAATCAGATCGAGACATTGTAATGCCATTCAGAAGCTGGGGGTTTCATGAATACCCCGTTTTACCTACAACACAACGGCATACATGGACTGTAAAAACTTCTACTCATTTGGAAAAAGCGAGATATGTAATATTTGGATTACAAACGAAGAAGAAAAGTATAATAACTGAAAATGCTGGTGAATTTGACCATTGTAAATTAACAAACTGTAAAGTGTTCCTGAATTCACAATTCTATCCCTACGACAACTTTAATATTTCTTTTGATAAGAAAAGATACAGTGTTTTATACGACATGTACGCTAGGTTCCAAAATTCATATTACGGCAAAACAAATACACCTCTACTATCTCCCGTTCAGTTTGAATCGAAAGCTCCGATTGTTGTAATTGATTGTTCCAAACAAAATGAATCTGTAAAATCGTCTAGTGTTGATATAAAAATAGAAATGTAATTTCAAGAAAACGTACCTGCGAATACATCTGCGTATTGTTTAATTTTGCATGATAAAATTGTTACATACACACCGTTGATCGGTATTGAAAGACAGTATTGTAAAACGTTGTACCATCACCGGCACCGCCACTGTCGCTAACCTATAAATAGCGGAGCAACAATGCAGGTCTTCAGTTGATCGTCTATCGGCGCATGGGTAACATCTTCTACAAAATGAGTTCTCCATCTGTTGTACAAGGTGATGCAGAGGTAGCACCGTTATTGGAACGTGATAATACTAGTGAAGCAGAAATCATCAAGGAAATAACTGCATTTTTAAAGTTTGGTAAAAGAGATAGAGAGGAGGAAATTAATGCAGACCCATCAAAGGTAGTACCAAAGAGGAAGAAGAAAGTTGAAGAAAATATTCCTCCTCACATTTTAACTGAAGTTTTTCTGCGAATCTTTTACCCCATCTCAGCATGCATCAGTAAAAGTGTATCAGTTGGATTGATGAAATCATTGGATTATTCCCCTACAGTAATACTACACCATGGAACAAAAAAGGTTTTATTTTCGCAAAATGCTTGGGAGTCATTTTTGAAACATGGACATTTAATAGAATGTTATTTAACTAACAGTTTGTGTGGAAGGAAAACACATATTCGACTTTTGGATTGTGACAATGAAATCGATATTGTTAAACATCGCGGACAACTACAAGTGCGAATTAGAGACTTGACTCAACATGAAAATAAGATTCTACTGTCACGTGAAGAATTCTACGTTTTAAACTACGCAACAGAACCTATTACAAGGTACATGAGACAGTTGGTATTTGCAAGCGCTATTATTAAAGAATATTTGGTCGATACTTTGGAAAAACAACCTGATAGCACCATCGTGTACGGACCTGTGGATACATCTATTTTTAATAGAATACCTCATGAAGTTTGCATGTGGAGAAAGTTAAAGGATTTTGAACCACTTGTAGAAATCGCTACAGAAGCTACAGAAGAAACAACACAGGAAGAAGAAACGGAGAAACAAGAAGAAGAAGAAAACGAAACACAAGAAGAAGAAGTTAAAAAAGACAAAAGTTTGACTTAGTAAAGAAGAACACACGTGGGGTAGGCCTATTGGGGACGGTGCCCACGTTAAATATACACCAACGCGCCTGCAACTGTACGGCCTGGTATTTAACCTACCGTGGTGTGGAAAACAGTTTAGTTGATCGCTAGGTGCCATGATGAGCGGAGGGGATGAAGAAGTGAGTGTAAAGCCTTGTGTAATAGAATTTCAAGCATTTCGAAATGATGATGATAGGTTTATTATCAAGGAATTAGTAGTTTTAGACTTGCTTACATTTGTAGCCTACCCATTCACGTTTGAAGCTCCTTTTTCTTTTAACAAACTTAACACCAAAGCAAAAAGTACAAACAAATGGATAACAAACTACTTTCATCACATACATTGGTATGAAGGATTTATAAGCTACAGTAATCTGCACAGTATTATGTTTAACTTTTGCAAAAAATATTCACATATATACACAAGAGGATTAGAAAAAAAAGAACTGGATACAAAAGTACACGCACGGTAATGTTTTCGATATAACTATCAGTAAGGACTTTAACATTAATCTCGGTAATATTTGTGTCGCTGCAAAAGATCTTAAACACGGTCAAACAAACTGTGCATTGCACAACGCATATCGTTTGGCTGCTTACTTGAAACAAACGCAGGAATGTGGTGGGGGTAGCGGAAAACAGAAATGTGGTGGGGGTAGCGGGGCCTATAAATACGAGGAGACAACACCGCTTCAGCACGAGTATTATTCGAGACTCCGAAGAGGCAACATCACAGAAGACACCACCACTGACGAAGATGGCATCACAACAATATCTACAAACATTGGTTGATCAATTCAACACTCACTCAAAATCGAACCTTCTGCTAACTAAAAAATGTTCAGAACTAAAAGAACAAAGACATTACATTATTCATAGCATCAAGAAAGTGGAAACCACACATGGAGAAGCAATTCTAGTATCATTGTGCGAAGGACCTATGACTCCAGGAGATGAGCCGAAGTTTCAAGTATTTCTTCCAAAACGATTTGTTCAACTGCTACAAAATGAAGACTTGCCAGATATTCAACCGGGGACGTTGTATTTGGTATCACACGGTGTAAGCGGCAACAACTCGACGGAACTCACTCTGCACATCATGCATCATTGTACATAATGTCTCTATTTGTTTTTCTCTGTTTGTATTTCTAGTCATCAATGTTAGACTTAAGCTTATTGTATTGTAAAATGTTTGTTTAATAAAGAAAAAAAGAAAAAAAAGAAAAAAAAGATTAAAAGAAAAAAACAGCAACATAGCAGTATATTATTTTATATACTGCTGTGTTGCTTTTTTTTAAAATTCAAACGGATGACCTTGAACTTTCATTCAGGGTTAACTTATGAAGAGGTATAAAAGAGAGGGAGCAGTGAAGTTAGTCTCAGTCTTGTCTAACACACGCTGCAACTAACATATCGGTGCCACCGATGAACAATTTATCATTCGATAAAAATTTGAAGACATATTGTTGCGAGTTACAATGTTTTAAAATACCAGGCGATCAAGTTGACGGGAAAGCTTGTCGTAGGTGCAGGTGTTTCAGCTATTGCATATGTAGATGTAAAACATATCAAATGAACCGACAAGATAAAATACAAGAATTACGGCGACGGCTTGCATTACTTTGGCGGCGAATGGAGTAGCAACCATCTGCCGCGCACTTGCCACCTGCCGCCTACCATCTGCCGCCTACCATCTGCCGTCCGCCATCTGCTCCGCCCCACCACACTTTTACCCCCACCATTTAGTACGATTACAACGCTAGCTTGTGAATAGCCAATACACCTCCGGCTCTCGACCGGTGAACATCGAGCTGCTCGTCCCGACTGTGTGTTCCCTACGGTCACATAAATAGGCGAGGAACACACAGTCGGGATGGACCGATTGGACAAACAAGCGCAGCACTTGAAAACTGCGTCTGACGGCCGCGACTCCGGATCAACAACATCGATGACAACGAACAACGGGGAACTATTGTAAACATGAATTATTGTAAATAAAATAAAGTAATATTTGTAATAGTACTACCTCGCACTCGTATCATTCGATTGCTCCATTCGATTGTTTTCATTCGATATTTTTATCGAATGAAAACTATCGAATCACAATCGAATTTTACGTGTGCGAGGTAGTACTTTTTTAAAATTACCTCCCCGTGACCTTGACCTTTAAACTTTCCCTCATTACGTCACAAAACCGCCTACGTCACTGGCTGAGGCTCAGATGACGTATTTAATGACTCAGCGCATCCGGTCACGTGACCGGATGACGTCACTTCCGCCCCAGCAACCTCAAATGCACACTACTTTTTTATTTGCGTGTGGCTCCTGATCTAAATTAAAATTCACTTTTCTGATCGAACTGAACTTGGTATGAATATAGCGTGCATCACTTAAGTGAGCTTATTGTCATCCCCCTGTTACATAAGGTCCTTGTCCCGCAGATCATTCAATGACCAACAGTAGTCTTCAAAGGTTAGGAAAGATTGATGCTGTTTAAAGCTGTGTTTTGTATCACCAGCAGTGATTTATATATTCTGAAAGTTGTTCTCGAATTGTTTATTTATATTTGTAGAAGGATAAGGGTTCTATTTTTTCCGTTTGTTTATTTTTTTATGTAAGCAACTAGCGTCTCATCAAGCTATTTTTCATGTTTTCCTCAAAAGATTTTCAATTGTGTTTTCAACCATCAAATTCGATGTAATGCCCATCAATCGGGAGACGTATTTTCCCAAAGCCCAAGAATATCTCGGAGACTGAAGATTGCTAGAAGGCCGCTAGAACATAAAAACTAGTTAGAAATAAATGTTAAGCTAATCAACATAATTAAAATGAATGAGATAAATATTTTTCCTACAGTTACCTAACAATGTGCATGTTCTCTCACTGATTTGAGAAAGCAAAGTGGCCAATTCGCTAATCAGTGAGACAATGTTAACATTGTCTCACTCTAATTACTTTGTCTCACTCCAGATTTGCGACGTGAAGGCACGAAATAGTGAGCGCGTAACATGCAGACAAGGTCGTATGCGCGCGAAATACGTTGGCAGCACTGGCTGTAAATCAGCTGGTCAGCTGTTGTACTGTTGTATTTGTCACAACACTTCCGGTCACGGCAGAAGCCACCATTTCATTGATTTGCCATTTGTAAACATTGAAGGTGGTTTTGCTGTCGCAAAATGGACGTTAATGACGATTTTAGTAATAATAGTTCACCAGAAGAATCTTGTACTCCAGAAGAATTAAAAAATGTGGCGAGGAATGTGTCTCTAAATCTTCTTCCAGAGAAATCAAAACATAAATATGAAAAAAGGAAAAATATGTTACGTTTCTTTACCAATTTATTTGTTTTATGGTAACTGTAGGAAAAATATAATGTGCAACTCGAGTGCAAAGTGCAATCGCCTCACTCGAGAAACCATTCCTCACTCGCCTACGGCTCGTGAGTAAGGATTTCTCTCGAGTGAGGCAATTGCTCACTTTGCTCACTAGTTGCACAAATAACTATAAACTGTTAAATATATTTTACGAAGGTTTCTTCATTTGGAACATATGTTACTATAACAGAACAATAACTGGGAGGTACTCTAGCAATAATTATATCTGCATGAATATACATTAAACTCACTTTTTCAAAATAAGTGTCCCTAAATTCATAAAAATCCAAATTTAAACTAATTTTGATATACTAATTTCTAATATTCATAATTAATATAGACTTTTTTAGGCTATTACAGATGCATGCCACTGTATTAATGTGATATTGGGTATGTGTTTGATTACATTTCAGATTGCGGCTGGATCAGTCTACGGAAAATCTGATTATGGCTTAATTAGGATCCACGGTGTAATCAGATTTGAATATTTTATATGGAGTAGGTATAAGAACTAGCTACACGTATGCAAATTTCGCTACAGGTGTTGCTAGTGGTGTTGTAATGGTATTTTTTGGTGTAGTAACTGTGGTAGCATTCCTTTACCTAATATATATCTAAGAAGATCTGATGATGTCTAAGCTGTACAGTAACTAAAGCTCTATCCTGCTTATGCTTTAGAAGAACGGGTGGGATGGGTGTAAAAGTTACAGTGAAAGACTAGTCAATGTAAGGTTAAAACCCATGTCAAATAAATATAAAAATATCTTTGTCAACATGTAAAGTTGTGGTAGCTAAATTTAACCCTGCAGGATTTAAAAGCAGGATTTAAAAAATAATACTAAATAAACAAAAAACTGAAAATTTGAGTTTTATTGAAAAAGGCCTATTTTATTAGGATTTACGGGTTTTAGCGTATGTGTCCATTAGTATTCTACTGCATTAATTCAAATGAATGCGTTGAAAGAAGTTAAAATTATGTTCACCATGAGATTCGACAAATATAAAGATTATATTCTGAAATATTGTACATCATCAACTAAGGCCTCTATTCTGTTACTAAATTAATACGTAAAATAGCTACTTTTATAAAACTAAACATAGCTACATAACCGATAAGAACTGTATAGAATACCAATAAACGTTGTGAAATGTTACCTTGTAATACAAAATAAACACTTGTGACATGGATTTCCTTAAGGTAGTATATTTATGGTTTTCAATATCTTAACTAGAAATATAGCTAGCTGTTGTTTTCAATATATATAATTAATTATCTTATTTAGTATCATTATGGCAAACTTTGAATATTAAAACAAAAGTATAGTATAAACTGTCGCAAAGGTTTAGTTTAAATAACTTTACATAGCTGATAAATATATTTTATATTTTAGGCATTTTTATTGATTGATCCCACATAACGGTCGGTACGGATTTTATATCTTTCTAAAATTTACTTTAAACTTATTAAAATGACTTTAAAATTTATGCCCACGAAAGCCAACTGAAATCAACTTGTACCTTTTTAATTCAGATATTCGATTTGCCGCATGGTTAATAACCTTAAGTTTAACTCATTTGAACATCTAATAGAGCATGGAATAAATCAAAGTCAACTTGATATATGTAAAATAAAGTTTCAGGCTTGATTTAACTACGTCAAGCCTAATTAGCACGACCGAACTAGAGCAAGTCTAAGATTTGATCTGCAAGTATGAAGTTATCTAGAATCTTAATTAATTTTGATATAAACCAACTTGACACAAATCACTTTCATCGGTGTGATTAATGATGTAAGCAGACCTCCTTCGCACTAACACAACAAATATAAAATAAACACTTTTTGTTCGCATTTAAAAAAATAAAAATAAATACTAATACACATTACAACAATTTATTAGTGTAGGCGATGACCATTTGTTGTTCAGATTATTTCAAGGTTACTGTATACAACAGTTAGTTTGATATTATTTATCAGTATAATTTTAATGAATTTATAGCCAGTAAATGCATATATTTCTGAATTAGCTTCCCTACAGGCCGCGCCTTGGAGGATAAACCTGTATTTTTCAAATTTTGTTTCTTCTTATTGACATTTTGTCATAGAAACTGTTTGAATGTTTTGTAAATAATCGGACTTGTGCATACGCTTTTTTCTGTTTACTTTACTATTGCCATAGCCTCTTTTAACTTTACTTGCAATACATTGGATATCAAACACTTGCTGTAGAATCTTTCAAATATAACAACAATAAATCTCAAACTATTTGTGAATATCGTTTGAGTCTGCAGTATTTCATAAAGACAGTACTACATTGCAAACAAATACTGGTAAGATTAAAACTAAGAAGTGCCAATGTTCCACTTTGAACACATTTACTGTTCTCATAATGAGTTAAACAAATCGAAAGTAAACCAAAATTAAAATAAAATACAAACTGTGCACCCCGTTATTTGCTGGTGATCGAGGTAATTTCAAACCCATTGATTGGTTCTCTATCAAGCTAAACTTTTTTCTCTTAAAGATATTAAATTTTTAAATGCATATTAGTAACTCAATAATGGTTTTAATAATGTTTAACATATTTACATAAAATAACATTTTAATTATTCTAGACACGACTATATCTAATAACGTGTTAATATTATAATCAGTAGTAGTCTAAAATCAAACACATATAGTAGTCTCTATATCAAACCCACATATTTTTCCGAAATCAAACTAATGTAAAATCACGTGAAACCCCGTCATTGCGAAACTCTCGTCTGGGATATGAAGCGAACAAGAGCTTCGAATCATCCTCGGCGGGGTATTTCAGAGAGAAATCGACTCTCTCTGTGATTGGAGCTGGCAGAGAAGCACTTTCTATAAAGATTAACTCCGTTACACAAAAACTACACCTAAATAAAACGTTCTACTTCTAATTGAACTACGAAAATTAGCTATTTGATGAAATGTTTTATTTAAAAAAATTTATTAAAACGAGACCATTTTATTAGGTAGTTTATACTAAAATAATGTATGATATTTATTCTCAACATAACCGTTAACTGTGTAGTAACTATTAGTATTTAAGTCGCGTTTCATTAGTTAATCAAAAAGTTTAGGAGACAGTAAAAGAAATCAGTAAAAGTGTACAGTATCTCATAACAATAAAGTGTCCAAAATGTAATATAGCTATAGTGTGTTAAATATCACGATTCCGCATTTTGTAACTAAGCCTGCTAGTTAACACAACTAATTCTTTCTTTCCCTAAATCATTTAAGTATGTAGTATAAAATTTGTTGTATCCCAACGGAATACACTTTTTTAATATTGAATGTTACAGAACAATCCTTTGATACTCAACTAAATTGCAGATAGTTTTGGATAACTAAAGTGTATCCTAATTACGTTATGATACACGTGTGAATTGTTTTATCACACTTCTTAACCAAAGATATGAAGGTAATAAACTTTTTTTTAACTTGATTTAAAGTTGCTAGTGATAAATATGAAAAAAGGAACTTTCCACCTACTAATTTACTGGTTGCACCGTCAACGTCGTGCTCAGTAAACTAGCTACGTGCCACTCACTGCCAAGAGCAGAACAATAGAAATGAACATTTATGTCACTTACAAATATTTAAAAGCTACAAAATTCGTCACCTTCACAAGTAGACACCATTTCATCACACTCCAAACCATTCGCTTCCTCTGGCGGGGACAGTGGAAGTAACAATGTATCCTAAACTCGTACCTCTAGCTGCGAATACGTAACGTTGGGTATAAAACGTATGCTTTAGCGTAGAAGAACTGCATATGACACAAACAAATGTTAAAAAGCAATTTTGATATTTTAAGAGGAATTTAAGATTCTTAAACACACTTCATTAAAGATGTTTGTTGCACAACCCATTATGAAATCATTAAAACAAACTTAACTATCGAGAACTATTGAAAAGTTGAGGAATGTAGGGGATTATATTGCATTGCTCGTAAAAAAATTAATATATATTTATTATTTTACATAAATATATATTTCAAATTTAATATATATTATTACGATACACTGTATATAAAAATTTCCTTGTATTCCAATAAACCGCTTATATTATAGCACAACTGGAGTAATATCAAAGAGAACTGGTTGGCATATGCGTTTGTACTAGTGTGAATTTTAAGGCAAACAAGGCCGCTAGTATTTAAACAAGACTATACAAATTTCCTTGTATTCCAATAAACCGCTTATATTATAGCACAACTGGAGTAATATAAAAGAGAACTGGTTGGCATATGCGTTTGTACTAGTGTGAATTTTAAGGCAAACAAGGCCGCTAGTATTTAAACAAGACTGTGTATCTGGTAGCTTAACCTACTATGTTACATCCTGATGCCGTTGGTTGTGTGGACATGAATCACAATGGAATGACTATGTTTTTTTAGTCGTTTGTTTGCTTTTTATTTTTTCCTTTGACTTTGTGTATTTTGCAATGCCAGTAAAAGATATTAAACTGTAAAACAATCTGTTTGTATTTTTATAATCTTTATATACAATATCTTGATAATTTCTTTTTCCTGCAACGGTAGCATGGAAGTTTGTTCTGCAAAGGTAGCAAGTTGTATGAAAATAAGGAAAAATGCAAAAAATAATTATTTACAAATTAAACACGTTTAGCGTAGAATTAATTAACAACTTGTTTATTCAGCCAAGATATATGTTGCTAAAATACATAGTTACCTCTAAGATATTCTAAGATAAATTAACAAAGAGAACTGTAATACATCTGAACGCTCCTATTTTATGTTTAATCCTTAAAACACTTACAGAGCCACATCCAAGAAACTGCTACAACAGCTCACGTGATCTCACAAGTTTAAGATTAGTTAGCTTCTTCTACTTTAAGCACTCACATTATATGTTCTTTTACAGCTTTAATATAATTATCGGCAGTTATGTTTGTTATGAAGAGGGTTCAACAAATACTACTTAAAGTGCTCTATATGCTTTACTATCATACTTGAGATAAAATATCAATTTTGTAATTTAATATCAGTAAATATCATATACGTATTTTTTATGATACAATTACATTTATTTCAAGCTGTAACTGTACAAACATTGTTTCCCAATTTCCTGAACGTTTTAAGGGTTTTAGTCATGAAAATACATATGAAATAATCATTCGAAAGTAACTAACGTACCACCTGTCTTTTTATTATATGTTTCCCACTAATTTAAACGTAATATTTTTCTTATTCAATCCCGATAAATAAATAAATAATAGTAAATCTTAATTTCTCATCACATTTTAACAAAAACAAAAAGGACAAAAATACTTCTTGATTAAAACATTAAAACCTACATAAATTATACTACTGTACTTTCTATGATATATTACTTGTAAGTTATTGCCATGAATAAAGAAACAACTCAGTGAGATGTTTAACGTCAATACATTAAATATACCACCTTATCACACAATATCCTTTCAAAACACAGAAAATACGTAGTAATTATTAATGTGAAGATATTTCAAGGGGTGTATCATATATAAATATGAAAAAACGCTGTTTTATCTTAGAGAATATATAACTTAATTTAATTTTAGCGTCAAAAGGGATTAAAGCTTTAGCTGAAATCAAGTTGAAACGTTTAATAAAACTATATTCAACTATTTTCGCTATAATTGGTATTAACAGATTATTAAAATAACAGTACAGAACTAGCATGTCGCACCGAATGGTGTTTTCGATGTACACGCCAGTAGGATAGCTGCCAGCACGACCCTTGACAAGCAATACGATGTCAATTGATACAAGAATCCACAGTAGTTATGTAAGTGTAGGGTTTCATGGTTCTTTGACATTTATGTTAAATATATTTGTGATTGAATTTTCTTAGTGAACTGGTGGCTGGTATGGGTGTTTGAACTATTCAGTGAACGAGTCACTGTGGTTGGGGGGTTAGTTATTGAATGGGTGGGTGTAAAGGGTGTTATTAAGGTTTACATTGGCTAATGGTGGAATATGAATATGACAAGGTTATGGTAATGGTTACTTGGTGGTATATAATGAACAAATTCACTAGATATTGTGGAGGATAATGGACAGTTCACATTATTCTAACGTGTATACACTCATTGTTCATTTATATTTGCCAATATAACATCTAGGTGATAATCTATATATTTTAATGTGTATAAAATAGTTTTATATGGGCTGTGAACCCCTTATTGTATCCGTTTGTATCCGTTTGTATCCGTTTGTATCCGTTTGTATCCGTTTGTATCCGTTTGTATCCGTTTGTATGATGTTTTTTGGGGTCAACGTTTTTGAAACGGCCGATAGCAGTTGAATTTCTAACTTGTGGGCTACCTTGGATTCAACACCAAGCGAAACCCGCGGGTGACGGCAGGTGGCAGGTGGCGGGTTTGGTTTGTGTTGGGTTTCGCGAAACCTGCGGGTCACTTTGGCATTAAAACTTGTTTGAAAGTGGTTTTATAACAACCAGACGCTTCGTTTGGAGATCCTGGAGTCAAACATATTATTCGTTCAAGATTGTATATTTTTACAAAATAATATTGGGGGTTTATATATATGTGTGTGTGTGTGTGTCTGTGAATGCAATAGTAAATACAGTACGTGTATTACAAGACTATATATTTTGAAAACGTGGACAATTAGTTATTAATTCTCAAATTTAAGTATTTATCTAATTTGCTTAGTTTTCTTAAGTTTGTAATACAGTATCATTATACATTTATACTATACCGGGGTTTAAATAAAATCGAATACAGTATACAGCAGCAAACCCGCGTACTCAGGGAATTTCCAATGCATATAAATGTATCTTAATACCAAATAAAGCCACATACCAAGTTTCATCAATA
The DNA here is from genome assembly GCA_963675035.1 of Allygus modestus. NCBI lineage: Eukaryota > Metazoa > Arthropoda > Insecta > Hemiptera > Cicadellidae > Allygus > Allygus modestus. The sequence continues at coordinate 317,917,797 of OY776112.1, forward strand.
TACATTCATAAACAAAATATGACATTTTAATTATTCTCCATTAGAATAACATGGCGACCGATTATGCGGGTTTGCTGAAGGAAGGGACACAAAAATTGGGGTTTTATACAAATATCAATATAACAACTAGGCAAAGCCACATACCAAATTTCATTGCTTTATTTTCATAATTAAGGGAGATAACACGTTACTTGTCCGCCATAAGAATAACATGGGGCTGAGTACGCAGGTTTGCTGCATACCAGTTTTTATTCATTTATGTTCATAATTAAGGGAGACATAGCATTTAATTATTCTCCATAAGAATGGGCTGAGTACGCAGGTTTGCTGCAACAAGGAATAGAAAAAATGGATTTCTATGCTAATATCAATAGAACTTAACTAGGTAAAGTCGTATACCAGTTTTTATTCGTTTATGTTCATAATTAAGGGAGACATAGCATTTAATTATTCTCCATAAGAATGGGCTGAGTACGCAGGTTTGCTGCAACAAGGAATAGAAAAAATGGATTTCTATGCTAATATCAATAGAAATTAACTAGGTAAAGTCGTATACCAGTTTTTATTCATTTATGTTCATAATTAAGGGAGACATAGCATTTAATTATTCTCCATAAGAATGGGCTGAGTACGCAGGTTTGCTGCTACGGGAGCCTTTGTCAAAAAAATTTTTTTTGAGGAAATATCAATGGTCCACAACCAGATTAAGCCGTATACCAAGTTTCGTCAGTATACGTTCATAAATAAGCGAGATATAAAAATTTTCTTTTCCTCCATAAGAATAACATTAGACAACGTACTGTGTTTAGCACTTTAAATATCTCGGTAACCAATTGACGTAGAGGAATGATCGAAATACCAAATTGTGTGTTTTTTTTAAGCTGAATCGAATGGGGAAAACTAATATTTGACTACTTCAAAAATGATATGTCAAAAATTCAAAATACCCATTGTTGGGGTACAAAACCCCCCCAAAATACCCCTTTGGATAGAGCGATCTGGCTGGTTTTCGAACTTAAAATCATAAATGTTGCTTTACACGTTTATACCAAATTTCATAAAACTCGGATCATTTTCACGAGAGTTATCGTGCTAACGGACACACATATATATATTATACACACAGTTTCGAACGACTGGTGTTTTGGGGTCTGGGGACCTCAAAACGAAAAGTTATCATGGTCCCGGGTCTTACCATGCCGACTACGGTAATAGCTTCTTCCCTATAGGGGAAATTCGCTAAAATTATAATTTTGTATATATTTTTTATATATTATACTATGTAGTATCGCATTGGGGAAACGCTTTTAACTGACACAACTTTAATTCGTCATATTAAACCTTAAATATGTTTTTAGTATTAAAGTAATTAGTTTGCAAATTATTCATTAAAGTTACTGTGGCCTGTTACGGCCACCTACCAAGTTTCATCAATATACATTCACAAATAAACAAAATATGACATTTTAATTATTCTCCATAAGAATAACATGGCGGCTGAGTATGCAGGTATACTGTTATTTTTCCAAATACTGGTATACTGTTATAATACTGTTATAATACTGTTATACTGTTTTTAAAATTAAGGTATAAGCATATTATGTTTCAGCCGTATTTTAAATGTTAATAGCTAATCATTGAAATATTAAAAACTCTGTTTAGAACTTAATAATTGTAAGCTGACACAGAAATTGATATAGGTTAGATATATTTATTTTAACCCGAGAGGTACGTGTGCATAGACATGACAGCAATATATTACTCCTAAAAGTATATAAATGAGTCCACCGCTTGTATGAATATTTTAAAATTATTCGAGTCAACTTAGTTGTAAACTACTCTAATAAGTTGGGGGTTGGACGATTTAATACCACGTTTTGAAGGTAAGTTATCATATAATTACCAGCTTCCTTTTATGATTAAAGTTATTTGATCCAAACAATTAATTAATTTACAATCCTAGTACATGGAGGTCTTTGTAAAAAATTTCTTTTGAATCATTCATTTCGTCCTCATAAAACTGTTAGGCCCCCCTTTCTCATGAATGCATAATCCTTGATCTAGACGGACCGTAGAACCCAGCAACTTTGCCTATTCTTCCAAGAGCTAAGTTAAGCCTGGGGTTCTAGGACTGTCTGGGTTAAGCATTGAGCCTAACAACTAAATGAATATGGGTTGTAACAAACTACTTTGAAAATTGAGGATTTGGTTAATTTAACCAGTCAAGCCGTTTGGTCAACTTAGACAATATAGGTTTTAACAACTACATTTGTGATTAATCCAACTACTTTGAAACAAATTAGTTATTTTAACCAATGAATTTATTGGTTAACTTAACTTATAAAATTGTTTGTTCCAACATATATTTTTTAACTCTCTGAGCTTAGTTAATTGAACTCATACAAATAGTTGTCCAACCTCTGAAATTGGTTGAACTAACTTATAAAAAAACTTGGATTAAAACTTGGATTAACCAATCATTCTCCTCTGTGAACGATCTGGTTTTTGAACTCAAAGTCATAAATGTTACTCTCAACACTTGTGCCAAATTGTATCAAAATCGGGCGCTTCTTTCAAAAGTTATCGCGGTAACGGACACACACATATATATAAATTTGAACAAATGCCGCTTTTGGCATCCCGGGACCCTAAAACGGTTATCGTGGTCTCGGGCTTAAGTCTTACCGCGAGACCTACAGTAATAGCGGCGGGGGGGGGGCCGTTTCCGAGCGGGGGTTTAAAAGCCGGACGCGTCGCTAGTTAGTTAGTAGCCGATCGTCTGAGGACACCAAGCAACGGCCGCGCCCAGACTGACTGACGAGATTGCGACGCGCGCCCAGACGCCCAGAGCTTTTTTGGTATGTGATTCATTTTGCCTTACATCTAGAAGTATAATTCATTTTTGAGTTACTGGGGTTATTTATTCAGATATTTTGATAAGAGAAATATACTATTAAGGGGAGGAAGTCAATATTTAGAAATATTTAGAAATATTTAGAAATGTCATGGCTAAAGAATCAGTCTTAGTAAGTAATAAGGCTGGAAGGTCCGTTACGTCATAGTATTATTAGTTAATCTCCTGTTGGGCGTCGTAACGCAGAATAACAAGAGGCAGTTTACAGAATAACATGGGGCACGAGTATGCAGGTTTGCTGCAACAAGGAACAGAAAATAATGGGTTTTTATGCAAATATCAATATAACTCATCTTAGTGAAGTCACATACCAAGTTTCATCCGTGCTAAACGTTTATAATTACTCAAGAGTTGTATGTTCGTGCGTTTTATTTGAGTTTTTTTTACTACGTAATATGTAAATTTGCAATTATTATATTAATATCCCTATAGATATAACATTATGATGCGAGTTTAAAGTTTGAGATACCTCTATTATACTATTATAATCATAACTTCAATTGTTATATACATAACACCAAAACCTTCTGGCATTGACTATTGTTTGATTTCAAATGAGTAGTTGTACAGTATCAATACAGTTTAACAAGCTGAAAGCCGTTTTTATAGATGGGAGACATGATGTAATTAAAGTTGTTTTATTGATAGTATCGTATGTTTATTAGGCTGATTTTATACTAAAACTGTTATTATCCTGGGTGACACAAAACAACAATTGTTTCTCGAGTTCTATTATTCCGGTTTAGGCATTGTATAGTTTTCGGTCTTACAAATGATGGTTTTCTATTGTGCAGTGTATTGGAAATATATAGTAACTTCCTCTCCTTGATTTGTACTTGATTTGTACTTGATTTGTACTTGATTTGTACTTGATTTGTACTGGTGATTCTCCCTCCACGTGGCATCTTACGGGTCACTGGTAAATTACATTCTGAGTGTACTGGCTTACCAATGTTTTAATATCCGGTTCTTTAAACGCCCCGGGCGACTCCCGCCATCGTCACTACCGTCACTACCAGCTGTGCCAAGGTTGTGCCAAGGTTGTGCCACAGGGGTCAACGGTCAGACGTGTGCGTGACCTCTGCGCTCTGTGCTGATCCGCGACTGCTGACGCTGTTAGTGCTTCCATTATGGAGACTGACAAGAAGAGGACTGATTACAGATCGTGTGTGAAATTCTACTAGACATTCAGGATTTATGATCAGGAATTAATTTTTATTTCGAAGGGATAGCGAAGCTTTTACTCAACGGCTAAACAATGAACCCTTTAAAATAGCAAGCAAGGAATAATTAATCGTTGGTACAGTTCTGGATTATTTGTACTGGAATTAAACTACTTTGATTTGAGATGAGTTCCTAGCTCTGATGAGATTTGCCACGTCAGGCTGGAGCAGTATATTTGGTAATATCGAAAACAGTCCCAGTTTCAGTACTAGCCGTAGTAAGTTTCACAACAATAGGCGGTTGATTACGGTCTCACAAGGAGAATAAATTCTAAAATAAAAATACCCCCGTCGCAGCAAACCTGCATACTCAGCGAATTTCCAATGAATATATAACACGATTCCACTTAACGGGATTCACAAGAAATGTATTCACAAACAAGCGATATTTAAAATATTAATTATTCTCCAGGGCATGAGTAGATTTGCTGCAACAAGGCACACAAAATAATGGGTTTTTATGGTAATATCAGCTTAGTGAAGTCACATACCAAGTTTCATCCATATACATTCATAAATAAGCAATATATAACATCTTTATTATTCTCCACAAAAATAACATGGGGACCAAATACCTAGGTTTGCTGCTACGGGAACCATAGGTGAAATTTTTTGTGTGCAAACAGCAATAAACCACAACCAAACACAACCAGATGAAGCCATAAATTTCGTCAGTTTATGTTCATAAACAACCGAGATATAAAATTTTTCTTTTTCTCCGTAAGAATAACATTGGACAACGTGTTTAGCACTTTCAATATCTCAGTAACCAATTGACGTAGAGCAATGATCAAGATACCAAATTGTTTGTTTTGTTAAAGCTGAATGCAACGGTATAAATTAAAATTTGATTTAAATGATAATTACATGAGAAAAATCCAAAAAACCCATTTTTGGGGTACAAAACCCCCACAAACCCCCCCTCCCATAGTCCGATTTTTCTGGTTTTCGAACTTAAAGTCATAAATGTCAGTTTACACATTTGAGCCAAATTTCATTAAGATCGGACCCTTTTTACGAGGCTGGCCCGCCCATTCATACGGGACAGAAAACCAGCTTTTGTCCAATGATGTTTTGTGATTCGTCAGACCGAAAACAATTATATCTGTCGGGGCCAACCCGGTTCGCCCGAGCGGCGGCCATTGCTCGCGGGGTCAGATGGCGTCGTTCAGTCACAATACCCCCGGGCCCGATCGTGTAAATGTTGTTACAGTATATCTCATTACATTCAACAAACAAGCTTGATCCTTAACATGTGTTACTGTTACATAACTTGTATAAGATAAATTACTTTCTCATAAATATCGGCTTGACTCAAGTTTGAGTAACAACCGTTGCTTAGCTGTATTACTTAAACTTATTTGGAACGAGGTAAATTGACAGTAACAACATTGGACTGCCCTTCTTAACAAACTTTAATGTTTGTCTGAGTTTTGGAATAAAGGATAGGGTAATTTTACAAATATAAGACGTCGATGGGTCTTGCAGAAACGAGTCCATTCGTGCAGAAGCTCAAGTACACCAGGAACTGTATAATCGACTACATTCAGCTAAATCTAATTCAATCTTTTGTATGAACAAAATCTGCTGGCAATTGGTTCATTGGTTCGTTGTTAAGATAAAACGCATAGTACGTTTTCAAGTTGATTTCACCGCTAAAATACGAAATTATTAGATGCTAGACCTGGTCTGTTTAATAAGTCGGTGTTACCGAAGACTCTTAAAGTAACTATTTGTAACGCAAATTTATGGTTTGAAAAACAGTATTATTTATTTTTGACTGAATAATTAATAAATAATCTGAAAAGTAGGCTTTCTTAAACAGTCCTTATAACACTCATGATTACTGACTACATAGCACTCATGAGTTGGAATATCTCATGTCTCCAGACTGTATCTGATTATGTTCGAGTCCTGTGCATGCATTCATGATCTGGACACTCCGCATTTCTCTGAGAAGGGGCATCCACACCTATTAAACTATAGCAAGAAACAACTTCTTCATTAGCATAGTAGCTGTCATTACTCACGGGTGTAATAAAAAACGTATTACAACACTTAAAAATAGGTTTACACTTATATTGTATTCAAACATCAGACGGCAACCGAGTACAAATTGTGATGATGATTCAAAATAATAAATACGCCCGTCGCAGCAAACCCGCATACTCAGCGAATTTACAATGGAGATATAAATTTCTTAGTACTACATAAAGCCAATTACCAAGTTTCATAAACACGTATTCACAAATAAGCGATATATACAATTTTAATTATTCTCAATAAGAATAACATTGGGGTTGAGTATTGTTGCTGCAACAAGGAACACAATAAATGGGTTTTTATGCTACTATCAATATAACTCAACTAGTTGAAGTCGTATACCAGTTTTTATTTATTTATGTTCATAATTAGGGGGGACATAGCATTTCATTATTCTCCAGAAGAATGGGCTGATTACGCAGGTTTGCTGCAACAAGGAACACAAAATAATGGGTTTTTATGCAAATATCAATAGAACTCATCTAAGTGAAGTCACATACCAAGTTTCATCCATATACATTCATAAATAAGCGATATATAACACCCTTATTATTCTCCATAAGAATAACGTGGGACCAAATACCTAGGTTTGCTGCAACAAGGAACACAAAATAATGGGTTTTTATGCAAATATCAATAGAACTCATCTAAGTGAAGTCACACACCAAGTTTCATCCGGGAGCGTTAAACAAATCCCATTTCAATTTGTTTATTTAATATTCAGTAATTATGATGAGTGTAAATTTGAAATCTCCTAAAAATATAAATTCATATCCATCCCGCGCCATTGATTAAGAACCCACAAGTTTGGCTTTTTAGCTGAATGTAACCGTTGAGGGTAGTACCAAAACACAAATACAACAAATAAAATACCCCCGTCACAGCAAACCTGCATACTCAGCGAATTTCCAATGAATATATAACATAACACATTAAAACGCTTAACAGGATTCATAAGCGATGATGCTGTGAAAAAAACCTTAGCAAGAAACCTTATGTAGAATAAATTTCCTCACAGAGTAGCACGAATATTCCCCACTTTGACATAAATTATTATTACTAAGATAATTAAAATTTAAAGATTGATTTTTCATTTTTGCATTTTAACAAATCTGCATACAACCAAAAATTCTCTTGCTGCCATCTGAAATGCTCTGGCGAACCAATGGTTTGAGAAAGTGTGTCTCATGTAGGATACGAAGGCAAGTCAAACCGGAAATGCGGTCACGTTAACGGAAATGTAGCCACGTTCCGCTCCGTTTCACTTCTCCGAGTTCCGCTTGGGAAACATTTTGCTCAAACAAATCTGGAAAACCTTAAATTATTATAGGTCATCACTTCAACCAAAATAACTCAGCCAATATGTTTTTGGTCAATGGATTAATAAGAGTCCTATGAATAAAAACCTACTCTCTGAGTACAGCCATAGCAGTTAACTAATAAAGTGCCTATTATTGTACACTCAGACTGTACACAACCGGGTGGTGGGAAGCGTAGATTAATCTCCGGTTCAACTTTATGGAGCAAGCTATATTGATTTATCAACAATGGTTTTAATAAATTGATTCTCAATAAAATTCAAATACCATAGAAAAAAAGAGTAAACATTTAAGAGCAGTCGCGTTTTTCCAACGTGAGTTTATTATTTTTATGAACGAAAAATAAACTTAATATTTGAACACATACTTTGCCAAAAATAACATTTTACAAGAGTAAACTAAAACTTGTCGTGGTATATCTGAACTGCCTGTTGGGTAAAATGCTTTTGCATGCTTGTAACGGGGTTTGAACCGTATGATTAATTTTGGATGGTAAAACGTTTTACGAGGTGTTAAAGGATAGGATAAATTTGTATATTAGTGTGTGTAGTAATTTGTTTACTTAGGTTTTCAAGACAATAATTGCGAGAAAGAAAATCTTTATATATCATTCTATAAGCGAAATTTTTAAGTCAAAATTGTGGGATGGTGGGAGACGACTCAAATTAAAGGTCTTGATCCCGGGGAATCGGGAATACCCCCGTCGCAGCAAACCTGCGTACTCAGCGAATTTCCAATGCATAATATTTGAATACCACATAAAGCCGCATACCAAGTTTCATAAAAATATATTCACATATAAGCGATATATACAATTTTAATTATTATCCATAAGAATAACATTGGTAATGAGTATTGTTGCTGAAATGAGGAACATAAACAATTGGTTTTTATGCAAATATAAATAGAAACCATGCGAAGCCACATACCAAGTTTCATCAATATTCAATCATATAGCCACATATGATTTTAGTTATTCTCCATAAGAATAACATTGGGGATGAGTATTGTTGCTGCAACAAGGAACACAAAATAATGGGTTTTTATGCAAATATCATTAGAACTCATCTTGGTGAAGCCACATACCAAGTTTCATCCATATACATTCATAAATAAGCGATATATAACATTTTAAGTATTTTCCATAAGAATAACATGGGGACCAAGAACCTAGGTTTGCTGCTACAGGAACCATGGGCGAAACATTTTTGTTGTGCAAACAGCAATAAACCACAACCAGATGAAGCGATAAATTTCGTCAGTTTATGTTCATAAATAACCGAGATATAAAATTTGTCGTTTTCTCCATAAGAATAACATTGGACAACGTACTGTGTTTAGCACTTGTAATATCTCAGTAACCAATTGACGTGGGGCAATGATCAAAATACCATGTGTTTATCATTTTCTGTTTTTAATTAATAAGAGATAATGTTTCGATAAAACAGCTATTTTTGTAAACAGTCTATTTGTCCAAACGTGGCATTTAAAAAATTACATTATCATAGTTTTATATTAGGAGTATATCTTAACATAACCGAAAGGCATAAATATATGTTCATTATATAAATAAAAAACCTACTTGAATGTCAACTCTCATAATGGAAATAAAATACCCCCGTAGCAGCAAACCTGCGTACTCAGCGAATTTTTAATGCATAATATTTGAATACCATATAAAGCCGCATACCAAGTTTCATAAAAATATATTCATATATAAGCGATACATACAATTTTAATTATTATCCATAAGAATAACATTGGTAATGAGTAGATTTGCTGAAATGAGGAACATAAACAATTGGTTTTTATGCAAATATAAATAGAATTTAACTAGGCAAAGCCACATACCAAGTTTAATCAATATTCAATCATAAGTAAGCACTATATAACATTTTAATTATTCTCCATAAGAATAACACGGGGACCGAGTATCTAGGTTTGCTGCTACAAGTAACTAAAAAAATGGGGTTTTATACAAATATCAATATAACTCAACAAGGGGAAGCCACGTAGCGTACATTTCTCAAGTATTTCAGCTTGAAACTTAATCTTTTTGGGGATAAGGAAAATACACATTCTATATATATATATACGAGTGAACCCAGACACATTGTAAGCACTTCACAGATTCACTCGGGTGGCAATTATTTTTCTAATCGTTTTAATCAATGGCAATTTTTATCTCGAGAGGTACACCACGTATTCATTTTGCATTCACGTGTCAAAACTAATTCTTTTCATCAGCGTGTTATTAATCCTATGATTAAGGTTTTCGATTAATAGCTGCCAAGAATGAAATTCATATGTCGGGGTGTCTGTTTCTTTGTGTACGAGTTTTGGTACGACTGTCCATCATTAGGCATGCGGGTCAGTTTTTTACTAAGTCACAATCTTGCAAACCTTAAGCGAATACCTTGGCAATAATTATCATTAGTTAAGTTTCTTATTAGCTTTGTTTCGTGACTGGTATTTTGAATGATATATTTTAGTATCATGAATTGATTTGTTCAATAACTCGAGAAAACGAAAATTGGGAACTAAAAAGTGTTTCACTGAAAAGGTCAAACGGTGATAAATTAAACCGGTCTCTACTAATGACCAGTTCAATATTGATCTGTAAACGTGAAGCCTTTTAAGTGTATAATGCAAATTACTTCAGGATTAATTGTTTTTGTAATTAGACATGTCAATCTGATAAATAAACGAGTTCGCACGCAGCACGCTGACGTGAGGGAAGTGAATTTCCACATAAAAAATTTAAAAACCCCAAATTAGTCTAAAAACATACTTGTATTCCAATTTTTATTGAAATCTGAATTTGTTGGCTGTTCTGATGCTCCTGGTTTCATTTACCTTCAAAGCTGGGCATTATAATGTTAGAAGAAGGTCCAGTCGGGCTTTAAAGTAGGCGTGAGGTTGCTGGGGATGATAAAAGTACTCTAACAAAGGAGTAGCAGACTTTTCTAAAACCCATAAGACAACGTACTGTGTTTAGTCTAAACACATTTTCTTTAATAAATATTTATGCTAGGATGACGAGAGGGGGCTTAAAACTTTCGCCTCACTAATTCCCATCTTTATACGTGGATTAATTATACTCGATGGAGTCTCGATAATAATAAATGAAAAGGTCAAATACTGTTCCCTTCACTGCCGTGGTTGCAGCTGTATTCAATTACCGTGGACCAGTTGTGATCTAGTTTCCTTGTTTTCTCTTGTTCGCGGTTCGCGAATTAGCCCGACTCCCGGCTGGCCCCCCAAGGACCGGTTCAGCGGCTTTTAATTTGCAAATGAGAACCGCGAGAGTTGCGGACAGATTGGTTCCTGGGGACTTTCCACTGCTGGGTGACTGGGGAGATGGTGATGACCCCCCACGCCTTACATTCTGCTGAGTTGGTTGTAACTGGCCATTCATTTGATTGTTGAAACTCAAAACTGCTACCGTACACGTTAAGACGTTGGTCCCAGTCAACAGATCGTGTTAGAGACACTAGTGCGACCTAAAACTCCGACAACAGGCCTAGGCCAGAAGTAAAGACGAACTTTACTATTCTTTACTGGCGTATAAAACCTTCTTTATTGCAATCGAGAGTAACTATTGCATTGCAAGGTCCAGATTACAAAATTTTGCATAAGACCAATATTAAGTTGCCCTAGATTTTTCGCCCGCAGTCTTCAGGACTACCAACATCCTGAATTTATTTCGACATAAAACCTAGAATTTAATTTTCCCAGCTGTTTGTCATGAACTCATAAATCGAGTACGAGTAAGATATTTCAGTTAGATGACTTAACCGTTGGTTGCAAGCAACAGAACATGTTCAAGGGCCGGTGAAAATTTGTAAATTAACGAAACAGGTGGAATACGTTATTAATGATTAGCAGTGACGTGCTTTCCTGGGTTTCCAGTTTTAACACCAAAATACTCCAAATGTCACATTTGCATCCGCTAATCCTTTACTGAAACTGGCAGGAGGGAGTTAGGTTTGAAGGGTTTATATACCACTTATAAAATATTTTCCATTAGTCATTTAATAAGCTGACTTTCAAGGAGCCAAAGAAAATGACTACTTCAAAAACAAAACTGGAAAGGTTACTTAATTTTTTAATAATTTAGGTTTTCACCATAAAATGATTATTGCATTTGTATTTAACTGTTTCCGTTTCTGGTTTGTAAACTCTATTCACTACTTGAAGCTTAATCTTAATCTCTCCCAATCCCCACGCCAACGCATCTGGGGCGTATTTTAAGGCAAATATGAATTATGTGTGTAGAATGTGTGAGGAAGGGGGTGTTTAAGAAATCAGTTTGTGCTATAGTCTTATACAAAACGACTGTATTCTTTCTGATGGGCTTTAGTAAAATCGGTTGAATTACATTAAATCATTAATTTGGGCTATATTTGAGCTCTATAGCTTTTATTTTTATTTTTAAGAAGGTAATAAGAAAATTAAATAAAACATACATTATAGGTTAAAATGTTGATACAATTGTTCTCAATAAGGATTAATTTAGTTTGTAGTTTCTATAGTGTTATTATTTATGTCATTCACAAACCAACGCGTCTATGTTCCTCGTATTATTTTTCTTTGAACCTGTATAAATATCAGTGCAATTTGAACAGTCTGCGTTATGGCTGCGTTACGCGTCATAGAGCCTGCGAAACTGTCTGTTACACGAGTGATAAAATGCCGTACCAACTGTTGATAACTAATTAGTGTGTCGTGACGGGGGGAGAGGGGGAGGCGCGAGACTGAGCGTGACAATGGGGGGAGAGGGGGTCAAGAAGTGCTACGTATAGCGTGACGTAATTGATGCACGGTCTCTATATCGTTAAACAGAGTTTGATACATACAGCAGAGCAATGGTTAGTAAACACGGGGCGTCCACATTCTGGAAAGTCAGGGAATGTCAGGGAAAGTCAGGGAAAGTCAGGGAAACAAATTTTGGTCGGGGAAAGTCGGGGAAGTAGGCCCAAAGTCGGGGAAAGTCGGGGAAATTCACCCCAATGATGGATTTGAGGGGACTTTGTTATGCTCTAGTCAGCCGTAGTCCTGACCATTGCAGCATTTTTTTCAGGTTTTTTTCACAAGAAGTGTACAACAATTGAATTCTTTTGTTGTACCCTTGTGTGTTTTTTTTTAAATTATTAGTTTTTCTTAGATATAATTTAAGTACATTAAGCCCTGTCGTCAAAATGTCAGCAATGTGTTTGTATTTTCAATAAAAAAATAAATAAAAATACCCCCGTCGCAGCAAACCTGCGTACTCAGCGAATTTCTAATGCATAATATTTGAATACCATATAAAGCCGCATACCAAGTTTCATAAAAATATATTCACATATAAGCGATATATACAATTTTAATTATTTTCCACAAGAATAGCATTGGTAATGAGTAGGTTTGCTGAAACAAGGAACACAAACAATGGATTTTTATGCAAATATAAATCGAATTTAACTAGGCAAAGCCGCATACCAAGTTTAATCAATATTCAATCATAAGTAAGCGCTAACATTTTAATTATTCTCCATAAGAATAACACGGGGTTTTATGCAAATATCAATATAACTCTTGGGTGAAGCCACATACCAAGATTATTAATTTATGTTCATAATTAAGGGAGTCATTACATTTTACTTATTCTCCACAAGAATAACATGGGGGCGAAAAAGACCCTTCCGCTTGCTAAAAATATTTATTAAAGCTTATTCTGTGAAGATTCAAAACACATTTTACATTAAATATTTACGGTAAGCTTTTAAAATAACGTAAACTGATTGCTTATAATTTTAATTTTAATATTATGTAACTCATTGAAGTAAATTAAATTGAATGGCTGCACACAGTTCAATTAAACTGATTTGTTGATGTAAAGTTTACCATTTTGTGTATATTTTGCATTAATGTACCAATGGGAAACAATAACGCTTTTCCAGAAACATAAATACCCCCGTCGCAGCAAACCCGCGTACTCAGCGAATTTCAAATGCATAATATTTGAATACCATATAAAGCCGCATACCAAGTTTCATAAAAATATATTCATATATAAGCGATACATACAATTTTAATTATTCTCCATAAGAATAGCATTGGTGATGAGTAGATTTGCTGAGACGGGGAACACAAATAATTGATTTTTATGCAAATATAAATATAATTTAACTAGGCGAAGCCACATACTAAGTTTAAACAATATTCAATCATAAGTAAGCGCTAACATTTTAATTATTCTCCATAAGAATAACATGGGGTTTTATGCAAATATCAATATAACTCTTGGGTGAAGCCACATACCAAGAGTATAATAATGGTACAGCTTTTTTAAATTGTCACTAGACATGTAGAAAGACAAATTAAACCCTTAATCCATTAATCTAATAATACAAACAAATCAAAACAATATATTAGTATCATAAAATCTCAGCTGATCATAGAATTTAAGCAGTTAAACAATGTTTATTTTATGTAGAAAATATGGTACGCGTACGATAAATGTTTCCAGCAACACTGCAGACTGGATTGGTGATCACGTGACCTTACAGCTGCTTTAACGAGGTCTATTCCGGTTAACTAGAAAACCTTAAATGAATCGACTCAGTAACCCGTACAATGTGTATGGACCTTGCTTCGAACATTGCTAGACTATTGCGTGCCTGTATACGGTAAATTTCTAATCCAATTCAACCGGAAGGAAGGAAGAAACTACTTTCTCGAGCGAGTGGAGGAAAGATACCCTTCTGGAAAGACCTGTGACCACAGTCGTAATTTGGAAGGAGTGATATCAAAATGCCGGTTTATAGAAATGAGTCTGTTACTGAATGTAGTTCAAAATAAACTCATTATGACATGACTTTTGTTCATTCTTCGCTCATAATATCACAGGGAATAAATAACTTAAATTCCCAAAAATTATACATAAGCATTTAAATTTAACAAAGAGCTTGGATAAATTACAATTGGGACGTGAATGTTTAATTTGTTTATGGACAACGCTTTTTAATTAGACTTTGTACAACGCAATTCCTAGTTCCGCTAGATTAACAGCGAATTTCCTAAGGAAGGTGATTTCCTATTAGCATGACCCGCAGGGTGAAACTTAATCCCGGGACTACCATAGAAGTTCCTAATGTGACCACCTGTAATACGTTTTCACAAAACTTGCCGTATATTGTGAACCACTGTTAACGTATATGAAAATTAAACCAGAAGTTCTTCAGAAAATTCTAAACAAGAAAACTTTTGTTTTTTCTTAATAGTATTTTTTTAAATTCATTTATGTGGCTTACAGTTTATACACATTTGAGTTATTTTTATCTAAGTATAAATTTACAGTGAACTAAGTTTTAAGTGGTTGTAATGATAGAAAATATAAATAAATCAAATAAAAACCATGAGACCATAAGCCCAGTGTTCAGTTTAAGCGTATCGAATGTAGTTTATTGTATCCCGCTTAGTTGTAACAAAACGTGTCACGCTACTTAAGAAATTATGCGTGTAACTAAACAAATAAACGTATTTACCACAGCAATATTTAATTACTGTAAATGAAAACATGATTTAGGGTCTCATTTTATTTACTTTGATCCATGGAATGATAGGCTTTGGGTGTTAGGTGTATACATACAATGTATATACTTTTTACACCCTTGTACTGATGAGCAGTTTATTCAAATAATATACATTATTTTAAAAATTGCATTTTAATTTATGGGAAAGGAAAATAAATTTTGTACGTACAAACTTAAACCTAAAGTTTTTAAAACCCTTCGTAGAGAAATCGAAATATATTTTTGAAAACCCCTTGAAAGTGCTTGTTGTCAGAGGTACCGTTACGGGGACCTAGAGACGGTTAAAGTACCACCATGAAATTTGTCACTTGGTCAAGTAAGTGATGACCCTCCAACGTGTTAAAATTATGATACTATAGAAAATTCAGTTGTTTCAATGGCCCCCCGTAAGACTCGCGGGTCTGATTGGTCTTAAGTAGTGCACTGTTGAGACGCGGATGAATGCAATCCCAGAGACATTGAGTTGAGACAAGGTAAGCAGCACCCGTGTTGGGATTGACTCATTTATCTTGGGCTGCAGAGAGAATGATTCTAGAGTGGGACTCCTTTTAATATAGTTTAAATAAATTAACAAATTTAAATATGACGAATCCTAGTCTGAATAAGGTACGATAACTATACAGTTTGACTCGAAACCCATTACTTACACAATCTTATGTTATACATACGAAGTGATAAAAACCTTCTTTGCGTGCCTTTTAAATTTCACTTATTTTAAACATTTATATACAACAAAAATTCAAATTACAATTCCTAAACTAAATACATTTCAAAATTATCAATTCTCCGTACAATCAAATGGGCGTTACAATGTGCTGTTGCTTGATGAGCGTTGTAATAGTTAAAAGTTTGGCCACTTGAGTGCAGCACGTTACCGAGAACTGGCTTGCAGGAATGCCATCTGCTAAAAACATAATTCTTGACCTCTGATCTATTTACAAATGAAACTTATTCATCGAATTGGGCTTTACAAAAACTAAAATGGCTGGAACAAATCCAAACTTAATAATAACATGTAAATTAATTCTAAAACATATTGAAAGATAATTAGATACTTAAAAATTGACTTTAACATTTAATAATCGACTTTTGCAAAACTGTGACAATGTGCTTTTTCATCAGAATAAAACATAAACACTACAAGAAAATTCACAACGCAGAGAATGTGGCTTATGAATGCAACGTTTTACAGTACAACATCCACTATAAATAATCCACTATATTTAACTGTGTTATGTCAACAGCTTCTATTACTCTACAAGGCATGTATATATAGACTGATTACTTTGTAATTTCATACAACCACAACCACAAAATATCGCCTATTGAATTAGTTCAATACACCATTATTATCTTTGGTTCATGATCAGAATTAAATAGCTTTATTACATTGAAAAATTAATGAGTTAAAAACAAACGTTCGCATGGTTTGTGCACTAAAATAATGATTACGGGTCAAAATGGTTTGGCCAGGAAGCATTGTTGGCATTAGGACCACCGTATGAGAGCAAACTTCAATTTGTGCTTATCCCATTTGTATTGATTTTGTATTGATTCTCAACACGACGATCTCTAATATCATAACATAACCACTGTGTTAGACCAATAGACTCTCATAATAAACATAATTAATTCCAAATTATACGGGTCATATCATGTATCATTACATAATTATACATTACTGAAATTCTTAATCTTATGATATGGATTTGGGCCGCTTTCCCTGAAAATGCCTTTGAAGTGGGTATAAAAAACAAGATACGTTAATTTTATTAATTTTATGCAATACCGAAATCTCTCTATATATGTTGACTGGTTAATTGACTGGTACTTTGGATAGCAGTTTTGTATACTGTTGAGACGAGTTTTTTTTATTACTAAGAAGGAAATGGGATTAATCAGATTAGTATATTTTTCGAACACAGTATAAAACTAAATTCTAACAAGTATCTTTTTTTTAGTTAGCCAAGGGGATGTGAATAAAGCAAAGCAAAACTTTTACTCCATGTTAAGTAAATAGGAAAATTAAATGCTGTTTTATTATTTACATCACCAAATGAGTTTAATCACCGAGTACAAAATAAAAACCTCATCGTAATGAAAAAGTTATAATAGAAAAACTATATTTCAAATAAACTAAAAATGAAATTTGCTTTAATGGTTGTTATCGTTATTATTATATTTCTAGGTGACCCAAACCCCTATTAAGTAGCCCTTACCCTTACCCTTAAATCGACCTTACCCTAGCTTGCATTAGACCAAACCTTTTCTGTTTCTTATAACACCAAGGGTTAAAGCTTTATGTAATGTTGTGCTGATGTAATCATATGTTTGTTATAATCGTTATTGCCACTCGACGGGTGAATTTAGATTTTTGATTAATTAATTGTTCCACATTGTAATTCCTTCAGTGTATTTTAAGACATTAAAAAATGAACTAAGCAAAGATTTGTACATATGTTATAATATATAATACATGTACATGTAGTATTATTTACTATTAACATGTATTTTATTATTTATTATTAAATGTAATACTATATAGAAAGTGCGTAAGGGAAACGTAAAAAACATATGGGATTGTTTTTCGTGTTGTTTTGCTTGCTTGAATGATTGATTCAAGTCGAGGTCTAAACGTCTTGTAATTTAAGTTTTTCAAGTGCCTGGAAGGGTTCTTTGTATATGTTTTGGAAGAATATAAATCAATTTAATTACTGTATGGATAATAGTTGTCAATACGTAACTGGTAAAACAGCACGAACAGATGTTACAGCCATATAACTTGAATCATACTAATATTTTAAATGTGAAAATATGGATGTTTGTGCGTAACTCTGTTCCATCACATGAAAACTACTGGACCGATTGAGCTGAAATTTTCAGAGAGGTACTTGATAGTCCTGAGTAAGATATAGGCATTAAAGTTATGAAAAGTTGTGAAAAGTTGTGAAAATCATATAGGGCTATGCCCCACGGGGGTTCAAAGCTCCCATGTATTCCTTATGGACATTCATTTTTGTTTGAGCTGATGAAATCCAAACAGCTGATTCGTAGTGGTTCCACGTGGCTTGTGTGTTCAATTCAACTAAAGTCAATCAGGTGTAATCAATTTTCTGCTTTTTATACAATTCTGTACATGTAGGCTTTAAATGTAACATTTTTATGATTTTCAGTTTTATTACTTTAATAGTTGTTTATCTGAATGGGTTTATCTGGTCGCTTACTTTTATTAAATAGGTACTCGGTTTCTGTTGTAAACTGGCCAAGTCCAAAATTTTTAATGCAAGTATAGTGTATTATTTATTTATTTTTTAAAGAAATGTTTTTCCTGATTAAATTAATACCTCATAACAGCCATTCCAAGTGCCGTATGGGACATTTTAACCCCGTTTTCATCATTATATAGGAACTATTGGAGATTATCCTGGATTTGTAAACGTACAATAAGCTCGATACCACGCCTACTACACGAAAGGACCGGGTCTAGATATTTGTATTTTAGGAGATTTGAATGTTTATTTTAAATCAAAACTTAATTTAAAACAATATTCTTATTTTTTCCTTTATAATTCAAATCAACATTCTGAGGATAAATAATTTACGCAACGTCATTGTTTGAGCTAATAAATTTTAAATGATGTATCTATAATTAGTCATTATTTGTATTTAATTTAGGTTTAATTTAGGTTTAATTTAGGTTTAATTTAGGTACCTTTTGTTGTAACTAAAATAATTATGTTATATACATATACACTTCCACCCCGCCATCCTTATACTCTATAGGGATAGCCAGATTTGATAGCTTAGGCACAGAAGGTAAACATCAGAACTCATATTTATTGGAGGTTATCTGCCTGTTGACATACACCCGAATAATGCCCGTATCCATTTCATGCATACACGCTTACTGCCCACTGCCATGCCGCTGGTACGGCGAAATAGAGAGAGAGAGAGAGAGGGTACTCGTACAGTCCGCGCCAAGAGATCAGTAGTACAGTCAACGCCCGTCGCCACTAGCGCCAACTGGCGGCGGGTCGCTGAAGCAGTCTCTCCGACTTCTCAACAGGCGTTGAGTTATTTCCATATGGCTTGCCTGTCTTATTGTATATGTAGTCATTGGTCATAGCGCTCATGGGGATTGACCGTGACTCCAGAACGAAGAACCTTCAATATTTGCTTACCTCGTGTTTTTACGTTTTACAACATTTAAATAGGATTTTCTCAACACAATGTAAGTCATACTTTGGCTCGCACTTTCGTTGACGGGTATTTTTTAGAATGAAAACTATAGCCAGGCTAACATTGCCACTCCAAATTCAGAGGCATTTTAAGTTGCTTGAAAGAGGAAACTACTGGGGCATTTCACCATTTCTGCTATTATTAAATTGAATACAGATAAAGCAGTAGTAATGTTTGCTATAGGTACTAATCTATGATAACTTATCTCCAGTTGTTTATTTTTTATTTTCAAGGACAATTCCCCCGAAAACCGCAAAAAACACAAAGTAAACGTTTTTCAGAAACATATTTAATTAAAATTTGGTGGTTATAGTGATTCGGGTCAAATGTTTTGAATTATTGTTATTTCATTTGAAATATAAAAAATAAACAATAGGCAGTCATATAAAGTGAATATTATCTGTAATAATTATTGTGATGTCACGAGGAAAATCCAAAACCCCTTTCCCATAAGATTAACATGGACAACTTTATGGACGCGTTTTTTACTTTTCTCTACAACCACTAAAATGATTCAAAATACTAAAGTATTTGTTTTTTTAAGTTCTAATTATTTTATTGTATCAATATTAATTTAATATTTTTTATTTGTTTGGTTATTTTCCTAGGAATTACATTAAAGCAGTTCCAGCTGCAGCGACACGCCTCTAGTGTGTTTAACAACATGGAACCCCCCAAACAGCAACTTGGTAAGCGTGAATTATTATCTCGAGTGTTGTAATTTAATGCTATAACTTCACCCCGTATTTCATTGCTTTAAGCCAGTGACTCTTCTTACCTAACAAAAAGAGTGTATTAGTTGTTCCACTACACTTTTTTATAGGGAAAATGTTAATTCTGGGTAGATGCCCACAAAAAAGCTATCACTTGGCCACCGCATTTTGGAAAACTAAATTTTTTAAATTGTATCACACGGTTCTCAATAATGTCAGTCACAGCCATATGTTTCTGAAGTTCTTGTAGACACCGTCACTTGTTTTAAACGCTTGTACTATATCAAATTGAATTTGGAATGAGATCAATTTTGAAAAATAAATAAAATTAAATAATTTGAAGCAGTTTACATGAATGAATATTACAAGCAATAAATTACAAGTATAATAAAGGTTTATTAACATTTTAAAACTACGATATTGTGTTTTAATGTCATTTAAGAATATTTATGTAATAAATACTTTTGTGATAAAATCAACAAACAATGAAGATAATAATAGTTAATACTAGCAATGGCTGATAGCAGTAAATACTATCCAAAACACATTTGGACATTTTTATCTCTTGCTCTTCCTCGGTTTGATGGAAAGATTGGTTTTCAGTCCCCCCCCTCCCCAAGGAAGGCCGGGTTGTGCCAGAGGCTGGTGCACAATCAAAGAAGAAGAAGAAGAGTAAACACAGATCTTCGTCTCGGTCACCCAAGAGGAAGGGGTCTAGTTCATCTACCGGCTCCCGGTCTCTCTCCCCAGTGGCCCGGCAGAGAGGGTGAGTAGTATTGTTTACTGTCCACCTAGCAATGCAGGGATTCCGTTGTAACGAGTGTTACACTTTGGACACTTTAATTGTAAATTACATACAAAAAGAATGATTGAATCTGAATTATTAAACTGGCTCTAATAAGAACCAATCAATCTATATTATATTTGATATTAACAATTTTTTGTTCCTTGTTGGTTAGCCTAAAATATAGAAAAAAGAAGCGTACTATAATAGTAGAGATAACATATTATTGTTAACTTTTTTAGGTGTTATTACCAAAATTAATAAACTCTCAATAGAGCTATGTATTTAAATTCTAGTTAAAATTAATATAAATATACCAAAAACTGAATGGTTGTGGGTTGTGTTGATTGTAACACACGTTACATTAAATTATGTAACACCCGTTACACAAATTACTCCTTAAATTATAAAACTAAAATTCAAACAATAATACCAGAGCATTAGGGAAACCCATAATCTCACTTTTACAGTAAAACTATTTTTAGAAAGGGTTTGTTCATTTTGTAATACTAACTTTTGTTAAAAAAGTGTAACGGGTGTTACATCCCGAAAGGCAATTTACAAAAGAACAAAATAATACATTACCTTAAGGTAGTCTTCCGGGAATCTTCTGTAGCAACTTCAATAACTACATCAGCTGTTCGTTATTTAATGCAGTGCTGCCAAGTTTACAAATCCACCCCTGACCAAATTATTATTTATAAAATAACAAAACAGTATTTTAAATTGTGTTGTTGCCTCTGTATTGTAAAAAAAAATATTATAAAGCCCCTGTTTTTTAATGAAAATCCTTATTTTATTTGTGGAGGGGGATAGTCATTAGTGTACATGCACAATCTACCCACTGAGCATAGAGACACGATGTTCTAACCCACTTGTACGAACCCAGTGATTTTTGAGGTATCCTGCTTGTGAAACATGATTATTTTCGCCCCCTGGTGTCAGATTATTTGAACTTTTTTCAGGCCGTCTCCTGGGCCAGGGCCCTCGACTCCTCGTTATCTGCCCCACGAAGTGATGTCGCCTCCAGTCGGGGTGCCGGAATGGCTCAACTCATCCCAGGAAACCGAACTCCTGAACCGTTCCATGGCGCTGATTGGCTCAAGCCAACTGACAAAGGAGTCAATTAGAGAGTTTTTTTCAAAATGCGATGAAGAAAATTGGGAAACAAGGATCCATGATTGTTGTCCTTACCTCACTACTAATTGCCCCCTAAAAGAGGCATTAAACAACGATGAGGTATTCTATGATCTCAGAAGATTCTTCACCGTATTATGGGTAAGAGAGAAAATGGTGCGAGGAAACGGGTGGACAATCGAACAATTGGATATAGCCAATCCTAAATTTAGGAACATGGCTAGAATAATGGAGACAGGCCGCATCTGTGTTGAGGTGTGCAGGCCGCTGTGCCGGAACCTGGTGGAGGCCATGGTGCTTTGTGCGCTGGATGACTTCCCCCAGACCGAGGAGATGACCGAGGAGGAGATTATGGTCAGTTGCCGGGGGCTGGTCAACCTGAGCAACTGGTTGCACCTCATTTGGACTTCGATCCCGAAAAAGACATAAGACGTTTAAATATAATAATTAAAACAGTTTTTTGCATTTTTCACCTACAATTTTTAAAAAACTTAATTTGGGGTTTGACGTGTTAAAGAGCTTAAAAAAAAAATAATATAGTATTTTGAATTATTAACCTAGGTTTAGTGGTTGCGGAGAAAATCCAAAAAACCTACTCATAAAATCTCCCATGTTAATCTTATGGGGAAAAGGTATTTCCTCAGTTTATTTTAATGTAAACTTCACATTTACTTTTAGAAATCTTTTTTCAGTTCCACAAAACAATCATTTTGGTGTTCAAATTGTGATTCTACGCCCAACCGTTGCTGAGATATTCAAAGTGCTAAACACAGTACGTTGTCCAAAATTATCCTTATGGAGAATAAATAAAATTTGATATCTCGATTATTTATGAATGTGTGTTGATGAAACTTGGTATGTGGCTTCACGTAGTACTGGTATATTGATATTTGCACATAAAATTGATTTTTTGTTGATTATTCCTGTAGCCATTTGTTCAATATTATTTTTGTACTGTACTCATAAACACATAACAAAATAGGCCTTGGTTATTCCTGTAGCCATTTGTTCAATATTATTTTTGTACTGTACTCATAAACACATAACAAAATAGGCCCACGTATTCTGATATCTGTTTTAGATTTCCTTCAAGTTAGGCATAGATTTGTAACGGTACTGTTACACTTGTTCACGGGGAAAGACTCAAGGTTACTCGGGTGCGGGGGGTCGGCTGATCACGGAACAGTCAGTGGGCGGCTCGCAAGCTCTGCTGGAGATCGCTGTGCGCTCGGGACTGTCACTCATCTTCGCTCGCGGAACATCCTACATCCTGCTGGTGGGGCTCTACATCTACAAACGCCGGAAGGAGCCTCTCTCAAAGGTACATAAACATCTGCTCTGACTCCTCATAAACTGCTATTAATTCCAAGAAACAAGCGTCATAATTTTAATGAATGCTTATATCTTGCATCTTGCATTGACATTTTAAATGGGAAAAGTATTCCTGGCTAAACAAATAAGTCCCTTGTTATAAGGAAGATTTTAATTTAATACTATTGTAATGTTTTACATCTTAATCAGGAAACATACTCAGAGCTGTTGTCCGTAAGTGAACAGCTTGCTCTACATTCCTTATTTCTTCATTCATTTGGAGTTATGTTTTGTGAACAATTGATCAGCTACATTGTAGGGGTTTTATATATGATAACACCTTAAAATTTTTTTTAGCTTTTTATCCCATTTGACTCCATATGCTTCAGGCCTTAAAATATAAGTGTATCCCTAAAGCCAAAAATCACTGCCTCTTGTAAATGCCTATGGTTACTAGACACTAAAACTATATCTCCTCATTTGAATGTCTAGAAAAATGTGATATGTCTGTTTTAAAATAAAACACATATTTTTTGGAACAGTAGTGCATTTACAATAGTTTCAGAGCTCTTTCGTGGGATCCATAGGAAAAAGCAATAGGCAGAGATCCTTGGCTAAAGGTATATTGCATATTTAAACTATAAATTGTCACTTTCGTTATCGTTATACTCCTTAAACCAAGAATGGGCTGGGGTAGTGTTCAGTTATAAGTTATATTCTATTAAGAATTTGAGTTAGCACTTAAGGAAAACAGTCCAAAACAAGATTTTTAAATAATTTGTTATTTGCAAATTTTAAAAATATATAATAAATAAATCTGTATTTAAAGCACTGATTTTGGAATCATATGGGAACCCCACTGTGCCAAATTTGAAAGTGGTATCGTGGTATCGTGGTAAAACTCCAAAATGTTTTTATGATTTATATATCTGTCCCACTGTCCCTCACCGGGACACTTCTGTCACCCACCGACCGGAGCCCTAGTTATGGTTGAGAACCACGTCAACATTCAGGAAAATCTCAATTTCCCCCATTGGTATTAAAAGTTCCAATTTTTATTTTGCAGATATGGTTTGGTCAAGTGATTGTAAATCTAAACATGTAAGCATGTGCTAGCCGTAAGTTCATCACTTCCTCCACAAATTTTTCTCCCACTCTATGAATTTTCTCAGTGTAACTAATAACGTTGAAGTTCTATTATTTTTTTGTATTTTCACTAAAAATAAAATGCTTTTGTCTTAACTTTAGTGTGAATTTTTCATAAAAGTGTTTGTTAATAAACTAATAAAAGGGGGGAAATAGATGTGGTAATATTTCAGTATCATATATCTTTAAGAAGTTTTTTTTTAGTAAAAGGTTTTTTTAGTAAACAATAAAAATTATCTAGTACATAATTGGAGCACAGCAAATGTTTCCGAAATCCGTGGGCATAGTTAATTTGGAATGTAATGAAATTGATAAATGTTGATGAAGAAGACAAGTGTAAGGCTATAAATATACTCTCTAAAGGGGGGTGTATCGATACACTCCCCTTTAACTTCCAATATCAGTCTAACTTCATCAATGAATCTGGTTTGTATTCTCTTATTTTATTTGCCTAGGATTATTAAAATTATCCCCTAAATTAGGTTTATTATCAAATGATTATGTACATGTTCAACATAACTGTAGAAATACAGTTTTCAACGTTTTATTCCTACCCATCTTACAAAAGCTATTGTTTGCGAAAACTTGTGTAGCAAATCGAGATGTTGTATCTTAGATCTGATCTGATCAGCGAGAAATGCACTTTAGAGGTAGGAATATTTGGCATCATTAATGTGGGAAGGGAGCATATTTCGTCCAATTATGTAGTGGCAATGTGTTGCAAGCCTGCGGGGATAGACTTAACCATGTCCTACAATTTTCAATGCAGAATGGTTCTAATGATGATCATATCTCCCGATTCACCAAACATGGTTTCAATTAGTGATATGAAGCATGCACTGTGTTGATAATCAGTTATCAATTTCATCAGTCGTTTACCACGTACCTATTACCTAAGATGGGAGGAAAACGCTATGTCCATGTTACTCTTATCGGCAAGTTCAATAATGGTTTCATTGGAATGCATGATCTGTGCTGACCACAAATATATTAGTTGGGATAACTGCTGATAGAACAAGGCTTGAAACAAATTTAATTTTCTAGTATGCCTTTAATGTATCATATTATGCTCCTATTTTGTTGATAATCTATAAAATCTATTGACAGTAATATTCTTGTTATGACTGTCACAAGTCATTAAGATGCTGCAAGAAGGAAGTTGTAAAAGACCTCTAGGCTTTATAATGTTCATTTTGAAACATGTTTTAAAAATGTAAAATAAATTATATTTATAACGAGAATTCTTTGGTTTCAATTTAAAGATTATAACTTATCATGTTTGGTAGTGTAAAGTGTATAACATGAAGATTTGTTAACACTTTTACAATTTTTTTACAGTAATGGGGTAGATTTTAAGATTTTAAACATTTTAACATGAGTTAAATTTGTTACCCAAATTTCCCCGGGTTCATAAAAATTTTAACACGTACATATTGCAAATATATGTGACAGGCTGAACAACCCTTCAGGCGAGAATTACGGGAATTCTGCAATTACTTTCTGGAACAATTTTATTTATCACTCTCTTATAACGAATCAACAAAAATGCTATACAAAAATATAAATGAACAAAAGTTTGGTTTCGTTTGCTCTCTTATAGTTAAAAAGGTATCCAGATTATAAGAGAAGGATCACGATTTTGGATTTGCATCATACTGATCTGACTATGTTTTGCAGCCTACATATCCAGCCTACATATTGTTCTCCCCGGTACTGTTCCTTACTATCGAGACACCAGTCAGATATCTCATCAAGTATATGGTTACAGGTAAATGTGCA
Organism: Allygus modestus; assembly: GCA_963675035.1. Classification (NCBI taxonomy): domain Eukaryota; kingdom Metazoa; phylum Arthropoda; class Insecta; order Hemiptera; family Cicadellidae; genus Allygus; species Allygus modestus. The sequence continues at coordinate 317,943,985 of OY776112.1, forward strand.
TAATGTTTCATTTACTGTCAGATGTAGTTTACTGGAGAGAAAGTTATAAATGTTCAAAAACCCTTCAGGACATAGTGTAGTATAAAGGGGGGTTGAGTACGAAGTTTTGCTGCAACAAGGAACACAAATTATGGATTTTTATACAAATATTAATGTAACTCGACTAGATGAAGCTACATACCAAGTTATATTAATTTATGTTCACGATTAAGTGATGCATAACATTTTTCTTATCCTCCATAAGAATAACATGGGCTTTGAGTATGCAGGTTTGCTGCTACGGGAACCATGAGAAAAATATTGTTTTTTTTGGAAAATTATCAATAGACCACAACGAAATGAAGCCATATACCAAGTTTAAAAAATAATCGAGATATAGAGATTTATCTCTATAAGGATAACATTGGACAATGTACTGTGTTTAGCACTTTGAATATCTCTGCAACGGTTTGACATAGAATCACAATGATTGTTTTTTAGAGCTGAATTGATTGGTAAAAGCAAATGTGAAGTTTACATTAAAATGAAGAGAGGAAAATCCAAAACCCCCTTTCCCATAAGATTAACATGAGAGATTTTATGAGCAGGTGTTTTGGATTTTCTCGGCAACCACTTAACCTAGGTTAATAATTTAAAATACTAAATCATTTGTTTTTTTAAGCTCTATAAAATGTTCAAAACCAAGATTGGGTGTTTTGAAATGATTATCTTCCTCGTTGCAGCAAACCCCCGTCCTCAACCCCAATGTTATTCTTATAGAGAATAAATAAAATGCTATATATCATTTATGGATGTATTTTTGTGAAACTTGGTATGTGGCTTCACCCAGTTAAATTATATTTATATTTAAACCAATTGTTTGTGTTCCTTGTTTCAGCAAACCTATGTACTCATCACCAATGCTATTCTTATGGAGAATAATTAAAATATCGCTTATATATGAATATATTTTTATGAAACTTGGTATGCGGCTTTGTGTGGTATTAAGTCATATATTATCCGATGTACTGATGTACTTATGTACCTGGTTCGATCCTGCCTTGAAAATATTGTTAAGCTTCTCACATAATTAGTCTATTGTATATTATTTTTTTAAAAAAATACAAACACCTCTGTGACACCCCACGTCCCGGCATGCCGGGACGTCTTGTAGTTAGGTCCGGTGGCCGGTGTCGACGAGATCCCACCGAGTCTATCTTCTGGGTCCATCCTCTGGGGACATCAGTGAGGAGTGAAGCGGTAGAGTGTCGGCCTACGAATGGGCGTGTCGCTGACCGTAAGTTATCTTATTATCTTAGCATGCCTGGATCATGGGATTGTTTGATTTTCAGCGGAGGAGGAGTCGTGACGTTTTCAGAAGCGAGTGCGTCCCCCTCCCAGCTGGACTTTTCTAATCTTTTAGACCCCTCTGCCATTTTAAAGTTCACCGCCGGCTATGCTCATCACAAGCAGTCGAGTGGCGAGTGGGGGCAACAAACGCGGCAAACACGTGATTAGGCTAAGGCACGCGGTATTGACAACAATAAGTAGAAACAATGTTGGTATTGTAGACGCGAACGCTACCAAGCGGAGAATCGTCGAACCACTTGAACTCTGAGGTAGTTCCGACTGTTCCCGATAGGTGGCAGGAGCTTTCTCACTTATATCTCCCGCTGCCTTATCTATAGACCTTAAATAAATGTTTATTATAAATTTTAATGGCTTTTATTCAAATTTAATCAGCAGTTTTGATCATTTTTAACATTGTTTTACACAGCTGATAAACCAAGGACATTGTATTTCGTAAACACTAACTTCATTTATTTGTTTACATCGTTGTTAGTGATGGGGAGTTGATGTTATTTAAGAAATTATAGAAAATGTCCGCAATGAATTCTTAAATAACATTAACACACACATTAACATTATTTAAAAGTCATTTTAAAAGGAATGCTTTTCCAAATATTTGTTGGTCTGGCATCTATCTGAGACGCTTGAAGGCATACGTACACTTACAATCAGATGTATGATTCGTCTGAATTTAAAATACAAATACATAGTGATTGACGCAGAGCATTCTTTTGTGTATAGGCTGAATGTTTGGGCCTGTTCAGCGAGAAGTATAGGACCGCCCTAAGACGCAATCTTGACATCTACAATCCGTCACCTACGTTGGATTCGATAACATTTTGTGGACGTGTTTTATTAATCTTATAATCGACAAATAATACTTTGTATTAATTACTCATCAATTCAAATTAAACCACTAGCTTTTTTGTATTACTTACCTTTAAGACGTTTTAGTAGGTGATAATGAGTGATTTAAGTTTTATTTATCGGTAAATATAAGTATTAATGCAAATAAAACAAAAACTTAAATTAATTCTGGACTTAAGTGAACTATTTTTGAAAGCTAGAATTAATACAAATCTAATTCGATTTCATTTTAAGACTTTAACCCCATATTGACAGTATATTTGTCCAAGTCCATGTTAAATCGGCCACAGACGTTTTATTTCAAAATCGGTTATGCATTTTAGACGTCTTTAACACGAATTACTGTGGTAAACAATAAACCCTTTAGAGATGTTTTGAAGACTTCCCTTGTAAAATTAAAATAAAGAAGATGAAGTGATATTTGAAATCTGGATTAAATAAATAGTGTATTTTAGTAGTGATTGAAAAAACTGAGACGTTCTCATTTTTGAACTTAAATTTAACAATCCCAATGGAGCATGTCTTGAAAACATCTTCTATAAGGTTAATATGAGCTCGTCTTAAAATGGTTTAAGTCTTGTCATCTCCTAAACGTGGAAGCGAAGACGTATAACCGGGCACGTTTCGAAAACGTCATTTATGTGGTTAATAATTAGTCGTATAATTTTTAGCTGTTTTAAACGACTATTAAACGTGTTTTAGACCTGGTGTGCTGTATGGGTAATAACCTGATTCGTCGGTAGTACCGAATTCTTTAATACAAAATTGTGTGAAACAATAAAGCTGCTGATATGCTCTACTATATCATGTAGTTTTAATGTCATTGCTAAAGAACATTAGAGTTATTTTTAAAACACGTATCCTACTACGTTACAACTCCTTGTATTCTTATACGTTTTTAAATAACATAAACCTATTTTTGTTTTAGAGACGAGCATGCACTCATGATGTCCTTATACGAATTAACTAAAAAAACTATTCTGGAGGAGTTTCAACAGTTTAATGAACTAGTTGCAGTTATAAATAAACTCCCTTGTGAAATATATGAACAACTTGTCAACGAACATTGTATAAATTGTATGAGCTCCTTGATCTGTTATTACAAACGAGAAGACGTTCAGATATGTCGTAGATGTTTTAATAATAGTGTAGCTGATATTGACAACTATGAACGAGTGGTTCGATTCGAGTCATCTCAGAAGACTTCAAATTGCATTAACAAAAAATACAATTGTTCAAGATGTGGTTGTTCTTTTATCGAACAGAATGAAATTACACCAGGCTGTGGATGTTCGGTAAAGTCAGCAGCTCTACAGTTAGCTCTTATTTTTATCACGTCCAGAAAAGTTATTCTCGAGAATGAATACAATAACTGATGTGTAAATATTTGAGTATTTCGGAAGTCGAAAATGTATCATGCGTGTGTCGCGTCGCCAGGGTATTCGTTTTAGTACCCTTATTTAAACAAATTATAAAGCTTAGTCAACACGATATCAGTAAACTCAATTTCGCTCTAAATAATATCAAGCCACAGTAATCTGGACGATGAATAAAACCGTTGGGGTTTGAAGCTAACATTATACTTAGAAGCGTTGAAATGCTAGGACTATACCCCCGCAGTAATTGTCTAAACTAAAAAACCAATATAGACAATATTCTTTATTAAATATTCATGGAGAATAGTACAGGCGTTTTTTGGTGGAAAAGTCAATCTGTACAGTTTTGTTCTCATTTAGAACTAGATCGTTATTTGAGTAGTATTGTTCAGTTATATGTGGACGAGACAGTCATATGCAGCCAGTCCTTAAAGTGTGTTAGTACCCCCTGAACTTATATGTGTAACGTTGTGTTCGCCAGATATATTTAAAGATCAGACCCGACCCGGGTACCTCAGACGTATAACGTGTCTGCACCTTTCATGTATAACGCTTGTTTATCAGTTTAACGTTTTGCCCGATATTCGGGTTACCTTCACGTCGTCAATCAGCAATACTTGCAAGTCAAGATGTGCTGTTTAGGTGTTCGTTACTCATCGTAAACCAAAATCCATAGTGATTCCGGCGTTTCTAAATTTGAGTATTTTTCGACCCACACCTTCCAGCAGGACGGGTTCTACGACACATTGTTACAAACACCGGGCGTTATATGGGTTATATATGTTAGACTTGGATACAGTTTGTAACTTTATTTTTAATTACACATAATTACACAGCTTGTAACACACAACTCAAATAAAGTTTTGATTTATTTAAAAATACAACAATGAATTCAAGTCTGGAACAGCTAATTAGCAGAAATTTAAAATATTTAACTCCTCAGAGTATAGTAGATGAATTAAATTATGTAAACAAAATTTACAACTTGTATTTATTCGAGGTTGATTATTATATAAATTCAATTGAAACAACAATAAAAGAAGTTAATGTATTTTATAAACATATATACAATTTGTGTTTGCAAAACATTAATGGATTCACATTTTTATCAAACGTGGGATATATATTTATATTAATTATTAGGTATTTGGAATATTTAAAACAATTATGGCACTTTTACGTGTTAAGATTTAAAATATTCTTTAATACCATTAACAAATATACTTCACAATTTATTTTAAAAGTAAATTTAGATAATTGAAAACAAAAATTTCAATACGATCAAATAGATCCAGATAGGTCCAAATAGGTCCAAATAGGTCCAAATAGGTCCAAATAGGTCCAATGACCTAAATGAGAGCCTTTATGACCTAAATTTACCTTTTTGAGAGCCTATTTAGAGCCCGTTGAGGTACCAAAAAATTTACCAAAAAATGTACCAAAAATAACCTAAAATTAACCTAAAATTTTCCAGTCGATCCAAATCCTTTTTCGTTTCTTTCGGTGAAATCAAGTGACAAAGCCTGTTTTAAAACTGGAAATTCCACCTTTTCACAAATCAATTGAACGAATCGTTGTCCCTCTCGTATTATGATGTGATTTGGTCCTGAATTTTTCAAAACGACAACAACATTGCCCCTAAAGTCTGGGTCTATCACCCCGCCTAGAACTTCTAGGCCGTACTTCGCCAAACTGGACCTCATTGCCAGTCTACCATACGTTGATGGTGGGAATTTAAATGCCAAATTTGTAGGAATAGTTATAATTGATTTCGGTGGTAGTTCGTAATTGGCTGGACTGTGTAAATCAAACCCTACACTATTTCGGCTACCTTTAAAGGGACTCCGAGCGGATTCACTAAGTTTTACGTAGAAAAGACACGCGTCTGACATGTTTTAAACACTAACAAAATGCTTGATTAGTCGCTTTATATAGAGGTGAAAAGTGATTTTTTAAAATTTAAACCCGCGTGTTTTTTTTTTTAAATTTTAATGAAACCTTTTAACTATCCCAATGTCCCGGTTAAATCATATCTATAAACAACTATTAAAAAACTATAAAAAACTATTAAAAACTATCGGATGTGAGTCGCGTATTATTTCAAAAATCAAATAAGTTTTATAACAAGAATTGATAAAACTATTAATCCTAGAGCGATTCTGTAAAATAAACTCAATTTATCCGAGAAAGTATAAACACTAAACACAATTAAGAATATAAACACATATTTTAAAGACTGAATAAAAAAATTACCTAAAGTATTTGAAAATTGTTTAGTGACAACACTGACGACGTCATACCAATGTAACTGAACACAGACGTACTTAAATTTGTCTGTCGTACGTTTCATACAATTCTCACCACAAATATCCGGTAGACAAGGTTCGTCACAGAATACTTTATTAATTGAGGAATGTTTTTCAATATTAAAACCGCAATCGTTGACTTTACAGAGCAATTTGTATTTTCCAGAGGGTGTGATTTGATATCTATAACAACCGGAAAGATTTTTAGCCGCCTGGAATAAGTAATTTCCCGCTGAACCTAGTGTCAGGGTAATTAACGATAACTTTATTTTATGTTTATTTACTAATTTTATAAATGTTTGTATCTTATTTTTTAAATCGTCATTTGTCTTTATTAGTTCGTTTAGTTCATCAGCGTCCTTGGGTAAAACGTCCAGTTTCAAAGTCTCCAGTATGTCGGATTTATTTATATAATCTTGAACAACCATAACTTCAGCGATGCCCTTAGATTTCGTCAGCTCATTTTGAAACAGTTTAATTTCAGAATCTGAAAGGTTTGTTTCAGTTATTAGTTTTCTTAAAGCACTATCAAAGCTTTTACCACTTTCAAGATCTAGAATAAAGTGTCTAACGCTATTTTCACTCAAACTTTCTTTAGATAAAATTTCATTAAAGTTTGGACTTAATATTTTCAATTCTGGAGAAGAGGACCCCCTGAGAGATTTTACCAAGGCTCTAAGCATTGTTAATTTGTTTTTCTATTAAGTAAATAATAGTTAATCTTGATGTGATTGTATAAAATAAACAACTCCATTCCGGTCAGAATACAGAGTACAAACACTCTGGCAGCAGAACATTCAAACAAACCCACTATTATTAAGTGAATTATTAAGTGAATTATAAAGTATAATAAGAATAATATCGCTAACTGCATTTTTAATATTTTTTAATATGATAATATTAATTGTGGAAACAGTTTCAAAAATAACCAATCCATCTATTGCTTTAGATAACTATTTTGGTTCAAATCAATATGAATTAAAAACTTGGCTGAAAAAACTTGCATACTCGTACTTTATGTCAAAAGAGGATTTCCAAAAAAGCGGGATACAGAAAACAGATTCCACGGTGCATTTAGTTCTCGTAGGAGTCAACTCACTATATCTTGAGAATATTAACGCAATTGTGTATCCCTTTGACAAATCTAGTATTGTAAAAAACGAACTTATAAAAGAGATTTTATCCAACCAATTGTCACTCCATGACTAACAGTGCCGTGATATATAAACATATACAACAATTTAATAACGACTTTAACAAAGAGATTCCTAGAATTATTGAAAATATTAAGTACCAATACAGTTTTCATAATCTTAACTATAAACTTGATGAATCCATCGCGGTTTCAAATGTTTTAAATGATATAAATATAATAATCGGCAGTAAAAAAAAACTCGTCGAGGATAATACTGTTTACATAAACATAAATCCATTGTCTCTAAGTACCGGTGACTGTTCTTTTTATGAGACAATTGTAATAAATATGATTAATAAACATATTTGGGTTTTGTTTTATAAATACTATGAAAGGTTAATAATTGATTTATGTGTAAGTAATATTAAAAAGATTACCGTGCAAGATAATTATGTTTGCAAACAGTTTTACAAAAGAATTAAACATTTACCCGTAATGGGTGCACGCAAACCCATTTTTTAAAGAACACAACGGATGTTGAATATTTTTATTCATATACCATTTTGCTGTGGGTTTGAAGTTTAAAGACGTGTTCAGCGGCACACACGAAACCGTTAAATCTATGAACAACACTTACCATATTATGGGCCTAGCTGTATCGTGTTTTCATAATAAAAATGAATAAAAATGTTGGATAAAATGTTAACAGAAGTTTTACAAAATTTAATTTACTCAACGGTTTTATGGTGCCAATTTCATAAAAACTTACAGCAAATATTCACTGCTATATTTTCAAATATGACAAAACTGAAAAAACATCTTACAGAAAAATTTACTGAGAACAAACATTTCACGTATGAAACAAGAGGTGGCTTGGAATATTTACTATGGATTGTTACTTTAATATTTAATAGTACAGAGTGTATGATTAAATATGAAAGTCGCCTTTTAAACTATATCTCAACATTAACAAACAACATTAATCAAATTCCTCAACATATTACTGGGGTTAGATTTGTTTGGAAACCAGAGAGGAGTAAACATTTATTTGACATATTGGATGTTTGTCACGACATAAAACAATTTATATTAAAATACTAATCTAAGATGTCATCAGCGTCTTCCTCCTGGTCAAGTGAAAAAGGGGTTGATATTTCTGAAACGTTGCTCAGCAAGTGTGATGATTGGATAATGCACCACAATTTCATCGTATCGCTCAGAACACTATCGTCTTTTATGTAAACGCCAGTAATAAGGATGTTTACAAGACCGGATAACTTGTTTGAGTATAGTAGGTAGATGTTCTCGTCGGGGTGGATTTTTGGCAAATGGGTAATTGTGAATTTTCGTTCATTCGATTCCTCATGATTGTACATAGTATATTTCCCCGTAGTCTCGTCACAGTAATATTTTATTTTGTTAAAGTCTTTGTGATCGTGTACAAAATTGTTATACAAACAGGGGACTAAGAGTGAATTTGGCTTATTAACACACAGTTGAGTAGAATAAACATCTTCAAACAGTTTCTTGGCCTGAGAGCACTTCAAATGTATGCTTTGATATTTAGAGCCATCCTGATTTCCCGCACAGGTGCTTATTCCTCCAAATCTGAGGACCAATCTACAATCTTCTGTGAAAAGGTGCTTTTTTAAAGTTTCATATAAGCTGGATTTAATTTTTTGAGTAAGCACGTCTCTTAAATTGTCATTCTGAATATCAGCATGGCCCCGAAAATTACATTTCACCACGCTGGAACTATCTGTCCCGTAATTCCTTTCGAAAAAAGACATATTTTCAACATAAATACCGTTTATAGTATTGCTGTTAAATCGCTGAAAACCGAATATCAATCCGTTTTTTACATTTGCCGATGGGCGGTTATTAAATTTGAATAAGCGCCCGGAAACGTCATTGGCCAACAATTCCTGGTATTCAAGACTGGTGGAAGACATTATTATGAAGTTAACGTAGGAATTGCTCACATATATATGCAAAACTATGTAAATATATAAAAAATGGAAAAGGTTGTTAAATACTGTCAAAGAACAGCAATATGTAATCAAATTATAAATTTAAAAAATGCAAATCATTTTTATTTTAAAAACGTGATAGTTACAAAAAAGCCATGGAATTATTTAGAATATGGTGGACCCCCTACAAAGAGTTTCTTGAAACATTATCCAAACGATTATACGTTTTCATTTGATGAAAATGGATGCAAAAATATCGCAGCGTTTTGTGTGGAGGGTGTTGTAAGATCCCATTGCCAGTTTCCCCATTTGGATGGTAATTTAATATGTAAATCAAATTTTAACGAAAGGGTTCAAGTGGACTTTTGTCAAGATAATTGTTTTAAAGCGAATGAGCCACTGGACGTGTATTTTGATAAGAACTTAAAATGTTGTAGGTTAATCAACTTACCTAAGAAAATATTTTGTTTAAAGCCCAGTGATGATAAATCCATCCCCCCCTTGCTTTGGGATCAGAATTTGAATAAATGTTTTATGTCGCCAGAGTACTGTCAATATTTTGGTTTATCATTTAACGCTCAAAATAACGAATGTTTTCTTCCCAGCGTGCAAAGTTTTTTCGAAAAATATATGTTTGGTAAAACTTTGATACGTTCACTATTACACCCAAGTTTGATATTCAATCATGAAATAACTGATCACGTCATATCTCCGTACTCTTGTAATAAAAAAAGTTCGGAATACAATATTTCCAAAGTTGAAAGTAAACTTGTCGAATTTACAAAAGACTTTATAGTGGGTTCAACGCCAGAAATCTCCCTTTATGTTAGTAACCTGTCTATTCAATACCTTTACAAGTTTACGAATAACCTAAATCAGCACATATCTAAAAGTATAATTTTACTAGAAATAAACAATATAGTCACCGATTTGTTAATACTAAATACTTTGAAAGTTCTCACTGTATGTGCAAGAGTAGCTGGAAACTGGGAATTGTTTATAATATATTTTTTAGGTACGGTATTAGATATTGTGGATACGTTAAAGTTAAACAAAGCACTGACTTCCCTAGAGTTTAATACTTTGATGAATAAGTTTGATACAACTTTTAATGATAAAATCAAAGTACAGACTATCACTCCCGAAACAATTTTAAATTTGGAAGTAATGAAGTTAAAATTAAAAAAGAAAGTTTCTAATGCATATGATTTGAAATATGGGGGCATAAAAAACCTTCTTGATATAATAAAATGTTATATGGAAGATTTATCAACCGAAAAAATCGACATTTCTTATAATAAGATATTTTCCCACATTAAAACTGCGGATCGAAGCCCAGAAATAATTAAATATATATTTATTACTTTGATAATAGTAATTCCATTAGTAAATATTTCACTAACTCTTGTCCTTATTATATTTCTTGTAATGTTTATATTTTTGTATATAAAGCTAAATCTTAATAACCGTACAGCCTGATGTAATTTGAAATCTCATTTACCGTGTTTTGGTTATCAAACATATTCTTGGCATCTTCAATCGAATTCTTATCGTATTCTCCATTGACTGTAATTAACGGCACTCGAAGAGTGGTAACACTTTTTTCATACAAATCTTCAAGAGACTGTAAATAGGATTGGTCAACTGAATCAATCTCTTCGGGTCTCGCCCTTTCTTTTAACCTCTTGTAACAAATATCAGAAGTTGTTCTGATGTAAATGTAGAGGATTTTATTATAATAATCTATTATACTTGAATATTTAGTTTTAAAATCCTCAATTATAGCAGATTCTGCTGAATTAAACACGTTTTCCCTCAAGTACTTGCAAAATATTTCAAAAATGCTAAACGAAGATCGCTCCATGATAACAATTGAATTGTTTAAAGAATGTATTACCGCACTTTTTTCAATATCTGCAACACTTAACAGCGCGTTAATTTGAAATGTTAGAGCCCATCTTTTGGAGTCGTTGTAAAATAATTCCAACAAATTTAAACCCCCCACATTCCGCCACTTGTCTAGAGGTTCTGTAAATAGTTTAACATTATAGCCTCGTGTTGTTAATAAATCACAAAGACTTTCAGTAAAAGTAGACTTGCCGCTAGCAATATTACCATCAACGCATAAAATCATAAATAAAAATGCGTGAAACGGTCGAGTCTCTTATATTAAAAGCCGTTCTTGATAAACAAAATAAAAAGGCCAAGTCTTTGTTTAGTAAATTGTTAAAAGATGTATACAACAACCTCTACTTAATTGAACCGAAGAAGGTACCCCAAATTGATTTGTTTACAATAATAACCGATGCAATATTCTACATGTTGACAAATCAAAATAGCTACTTTACATGGACGTCCTACACTACAGAATTGCAAGAATGTTTAAATGATATAAAGTTTCCCAACAGGCTAAAGAGTATGGTCACCACTATAAGTGGTTATCATGACACATCGCCTATAATGACTAGACATTCGAACGAGAAACTGTTATTTAAAATTGTACAACAATTATTAAATCTGCTCCATCCGCAAAACATGGAAATCGATTTCACACAAGACGAAGACTGTCAAAATAAATTAGAAGCATTAAAATCTTTTACACATCTAAACGTTGATTCGAGCCTGGACGACTTTAAAGAATTTGCCACTAGGTTTAACGATAGCTTGGTAGTTTTAAACGAAATTGGATCATATTTTTCAACAAGCCGTCAAGATGATTTGAGGCAGCATTTGGAACAGATAAAATCTAAGATTGAATCGATATTTAATTTAGTGGGAATAACTTCGTTTAGTGAACTAACGTTGATAACAAAACGGGTTTATGAAACGTTAAGAATAAAACAACTAGGTGACCTAATACTTCTTGAACAGGATTTTCAAATCGTGGTAATATTCAAACAACTACTTTCCAGTAACAAAATTACCGAAGTTGGTAATCTGTCGGCAGAACAATATATTCAATTATATTCCCGAATATATTTTACATCACATTTAAAACTTCCCGGATCAATAGACGTATACAATGAATGGACCTGTTTTCAGTCGATTCAAAATTATATTGATTCTAAACAAAACAATAATGAATTAATACAGTTTAAAGTGGACACTCTAACCTTGATTGGAGCAGAGGATTTAGGAATCCTGACCCAACACTTAGCAGATTTTGGTTCATTAAATATTGTGCAGGCGTCGCGGCAGCTTAAAACGTTATACAACAATTGTGGAGAATCAAGCATAACAGTTTTAAATAGTAAGCTATCAATATACAACGAACGTTTCAACAACACTATGATTAACGTGTTTGAAGAGGCGGAATCCCTAGTCAATATGTTTGGAGTAAATTCATTAAATCAAGTTTCCGGATTTTTAAAACGAATATATGACTTTACCGGCGTGACAAATTTTCAAGATTTTCAAAGCCAGATTGATACGTTAAGCCGCGCTTATATTGAATCGTTTGATGGAAAATTCTCACTAAATGATATAACGACACTAATTACCTCACTAAAAGAAGTTCAAGCAAATTTAGAATTTGTATATGGCGACACTTTCAATGAAAAAATAAAATTCCTCAATGAGCATTTAATGACCAAGCTAAATAGCTTATGTCCTAATATTTCTTTTGATAATTTGGTAAATTTTTTAATTGAAATCTCAAAAAACAGCGGGCAACTAAATGAGACATCGATGCAAAATATTTTGGACAAAATTAAAAATTACAGTACTCTTAAGTCGCAGGTTGAAACTCTTAAAGAAACCAATTCTTCAATAACACAAGAACTGAATGAGTGCGAAGAACGGGGGTTGAATTATTCGCGGGAAATTGAAACTCTTAAAAAAACTAACGAGTCGTTATTAGAAACAAACGACAAACTTAAAAATAAATTATATGACTTTGAAATTAGTGACACAGATCGCGCAACAGAGATTGAAAAATTAAAAACACAGTTTAATGAGTTACACAATGATCACAATAGTTTAGAAGAAAAATATAATAAATTATTAGTAGATTATAATGAGGCTGTAACTACTAAACGAGTAGGGATCACACTCCCGCGGGTTAAACGGGTCCGCGTAGAATCACCACCAACTAAATCACCACCAAAAAGGCAAAGGGGTGACGAATCAGATTAAGGTGATATCAGTGGATATCGGGTGATACCCACTCTGGGGTGAAAATAATCAAATTGTATTTAAATTAAAATTGTATATAATTGTAAACCTTTGGTGCGGTAAGATTTAAAACAGATCTCAAAGTTAACAATCGCGTGATCCCAAATCGGTAACCCGCAACTTGATAACTCAGTCAAACCAGAATGCCAGCGTGAAAGTATTATGAAAATTTTGTAGAATGGTCCCAGTACTCACCTTTTGAAAACCAACACGGTGGTGATACAACTTCACTCTCATAAATAAACCAATCCACTCTCTCTACACAGCCCGCATTTTACACCTATTAATTTGGAACACTTGTGGCATATAACGTGTCCACATTGTATATGAGTTAAGATGTTATACTCTAAACAAATTGGGCAATTTCCTTTAATATGATTTGCAAAAGTTATCTGTATTAATTCGTTCAAACGATAATTTTTAAAACAAATCAAACCAAATATTCGTTTTTTTAACATTTGTTTTTTATTTTAATTTGGTTTAGGATAAATAATAACAAGTAATGAGTTGTTTCAGATGCTATATTATCAAGACATACATTTTAAAAATGTGTAAATTACAAAAAATCAAACTTGAGAAACGCAAATTTAATAACTCCTTCTAGTATTGGCGAGTACGTTTACGCTTATGTTCCTCCATTGTCCAAGACGTGCTCAACTATATTTACAAAATTGTGAGAAGTTAGGATGTTGTTGTATGCAGAGTTAAAGTGCATACCACTACTCTTCATTACTTCTTTCGCTTTGTTAAGTACATTAATCCCATTAGGAACAGGAGACTTGATGAAACAGGGTACGAAACCTTCATTTTTGGCTTTATTGAGAGCTTGGTTAAATTTTCTTTTTTGTATGCGAATACATTTGTACTCGCAGACCCCGTAGAGTTCCAGAAGAGTTTCTTTAATAAGGACACATAAAACATGATTTAGTCCATCGCCGCCCGACATCACAGCAACCCTCGGTGCCCGTTCAGTCAACAACTCATTCAGTGACCGGTTCTCTTTACACAATATGTCGTTTTTAGTTTTAAATTCTGAGTTAATTTGAGTGAGCTGTTGGTTAGTTTCCAGTGATTTTGTAAGTGATTGTAACAACTGATTATTTTCTTGTTGAATTTTATACATTCCATTCTTTCTAATGGAAGGCAGGACTTCTTCAAAAACCCAGTATTTAAATGTTTTAGCAACTGGTAGTTTAGAGGAAAAAATCAACTCGTATAAACCCGGTTCTGATATAAAAACTACTTTAGAATCATGATAATTGAGTTGGGACCCATAACGCCCCCCTTGTACTTTCAGTATAGTTTTGCGGTGTTTTTCTCTAACATGGGTACGGATTGCATGCTTTGTATCTTGATAGTTTAGGATTTGAGCAACATCTTTTGCTTTGAACCAAGGATTATTTTCTCCGTCAAACAGTACAGCAACGGCCTGGTTATTAAATATATAAGAGGTTAAGTTAGACATTTTATATAAAGTATTGTGAAATAGTACCCAGTTCTTACCTCGGCAGGAGCAGTGGCAAAAGTGACCGAGGCAGAGTGAAGTTAACGTTTAAGAATAAAGAGCGCTAAAAGTATCGTCAAAATAAATGTTATATTCTAATTCATCGTGGAGAATGTCAACAACTCATTCAGTGACCGGTTCTCTTTACACAATATGTAGTTTTTAGTTTTAAATTCTGAGTTAATTTGAGCTAGCTTTTGGTTGTCTTCCAGAGACCTTGTAATTTCAGCCAAGAGTTGAGAGTTTTGATTTTTTAACTGATTATTTTCATGTTTGATTTTATACACTCCATACTTTCTAATGGAAGGCAAGAGTTCACTTGTAACCCATCTTTTGAATGCTTTAGCTTCTGGTTTCAATGAGCGCAAAATAAGAGAATACAAACCAGATTCATTGATGAAGTTAGACTGATATTGGAAGTTAAAGGGGGGTGTATCGATACACCCCCCTTTAGAGAGTATATTTATAGCCTTACACTTGTCTTCTTCATCAACATTTATCCGCAATGCCCGTTTTGAATCTTGATAGCCCAGGATTTTAACAACATCCTTTCCTTTGAACCAAGGATTATTTTCACTGTCAAACAGTACAGTAACAGATTGATCATTAAATATATAAGAGGTTAAGTTAGACATTTTATATCAAGTATCGTGCAATAGAACAGATCAGAGCAACGTAAGGTCTTACCTCAAAAGTGACCGAGGTAGAGTGAAGTTAACGTTTAAGAATAAAGAGCGCTAAAAGTATCGTCAAAATAAATGTTATATTCTAATTCATCGTGGAGAATTTAGCTACTTTTTTATAACCATTTCTTTAGAGAATCCGCTATTTAGCATAGCCTTACCGCTCAAAAATTCAACTTCTATCCCGTCAAAGTCTGCATTTGATTTTAAGTTCAATTTTAATGACTTTCCTTCGAACGGGTCTTCCCTCACAAAATAGATTTATAAAAATCCAACCAATATCTTGTTCCCAAACTTCCTCCCCCTCCATTTCAACGGGTACAGCAAACAAATTTTGTAATAGCACAGATCAGAGCTACGTAAGGACGTCAACAACTCATTCAGTGACCGGTTCTCTTTACACAATATGTCGTTTTTAGTTTTAAATTCTGAGTTAATTTGAGCTAGCTTTTGGTTGTTTTCCAGAGACTTTGTAAGTGATTGTAACAACTGATTATTTTCTTGTTGGATTTTATACATTCCACACTTTCTAATGGAAGGCAGGACTTCTTCAAAAACCCAGTCTTGAAACTTCTCAGCTATGGGCAATTTGGATTTTAAAATTAATGAATATAGCCCCGGCTCATTGATGTATACCGCATGAAATTGAAAATTCAAGGGGAGGAACTTTTCGTTCCTCCCTTCTTCGGGCATTGTTTTACGATATTTTTCTCTGACGTGATCTCTGATTGCTTTTCTTGGGTTAGAGTAGCCCAAGATTTTAGCAATCTCTTTTGCTTTAAACCAAGGATTATTTTCTCTGTCAAACAGGACAGTAACAGATTGATCATTAAATATATAAGAGGTTAAGTTAGACATTTTATATAAAGTATTGTGAAATAGTACCTAGTTCTTACCTCGGCAGGAGCAGTGGCAAAAGTGACCGAGGCAGAGTGAAATTAACGTTTAAGAATAAAGAGCGCTAAAAGTATCGCCACAAAAACCCAGTATTTAAATGTTTTAGCAACTGGTAGTTTAGAGGAAAAAATCAACTCGTATAAACCCGGTTCTGATATAAAAACTACTTTAGAATCATGATAATTGAGTTGGGACCCATTTTGGGTCCCAACTACTTCCGGTTGAGTTGATTTGTATATTTCACTGATATGTGCTAGAAGAGCCTTTTTAGGGTTAGAGTAGCCCAGGATTTGAGCCACTTCTTTTCCGTCCTATTTGATAGCGAAAATAATCCTTGGTTCAAAAGAAAGAGTATCCCTCTAAGTTACATAAAGCTCTTTCAACGCATGTAAGTGAAAAATATAAGAAAACTCAACCGGAAGTAGGTCTACCCCAAAATGGGGTAGACCTATCCTACAATGATTCGCACAATACTTAAAATGTCTCACTTAACTTCTTATATATTTAATAAACAGGCCGTTGCTGTCCTGTTTGACAGTAAAAATACTCCTTAGTTCAAAGCAAAAGAGATTGCTCAAATCCTGGGCTACTCTAACCCACGAAAAGCAACCAGAGATCATGTCAAAAACTCATTCAGTGACTGGTTCTCTTTACACATTGTGTCGTTTTTAGTTTTAAATTCTAAGTTAATTTGAGTGAGCTGTTGGTTAGTTTTCATAACGTTTGTAATTTCTCGCATGAGTTGAGAGTTTTCATTCTTTAACTGATACATTCCATATTTTCTAATGGAGGGTAAGACATCTTCAAAAACACAGTCTTGATACTTCTCAGCAATGGGCAATTTGGATTTTAAAATTAATGAATATAGCCCCGGCTCATTGATGTATACCGCATGAAATTGAAAATTCAAGGGGAGGGGGGCTTTTCGTTCCTCCCTTCTTCGGGCATTGTTTTACGATATTTTTCTCTGACGTCCTTACGTAGCTCTGATATGTGCTATTGCAATTTGTTTGCTGTACCTGTTGAAATGGGGGGGGGGGTTGTGAACAAAATATTGGTTGGATCTTTATAAATCTATTTTGTGACGGAAGACCTGTTCGAAAAATAAAATTGGACTTAAAATCAAATGCAGACTTTGACTCTGCCTTGGTCACTTTTGCCACTCCTCCTGCCCGAAGAAGGGAGGAACTTTTCGTTCCTCCCTTTGAATTGTTGATGAAGAAGATACGTGTAAGGCTATAAATATACTCTCTGAAAGGGGGTCTATCCGCGCCTTGGACAATGGAGGAACACAAGCGTAAACGTACTCGCCAATGCTAGAAGGAGTTATTAAATTTGCGTTTCTCAAGTTTGATTTTTTGTAATTTACACAGTGTGTCTGTGAGATGGAGTTTTAGGGTGTAGTGTTGGGGCGGGGGAGCCCGGGGTCCAGGGCCGGTTAGGTCTCGGATCCAAGTAAGTTTTATAGTCAATAGTCTTTTTCTAAATTAATATTTATACTTTCCAGGCTACTCGCCCTTGAATCTGGATAATTAGTTTTAATATATTAAAGTATTTTCATTGTCATCACATTGATATTTTACGATTTAAATGTGATAACTACTTACTTTGAAAAATATATTTTTACTAAACTCTAAAAACAACTTAGGATCAAGACTTTCTTAGGCGAGTTGAGTTGTTGAACTGACTTCGGCCTCTTCAGAGACTAAATAGACTATCTGCCATCTCTTTCCAAAAGATTTTAAAATTGTTTTTATTAAAAATACTAAAAAGTATATAATAAGTATAATCAGAGACAATATCAAAATTGGAAATTCAAGAAATGCAACAAAAACAACCTCCATTTTTAAATATTTATGTACCCGGTAGCTCCGGGTCCTCGATTGTGTAGTTTCGGTCCCTTGGATTTTATAATCTATTACTTATAAAGAAATTAATAAATTGCATTTACATTTGTAACTATGTTATTCAAAGGGATACCCGAGGGGAAGGTTGGGGGGGGGGTTAGTCAAAATAGAATCATTTCCCCTTCCTTAAGCAAAGGCGCTTGAGAGTTTGGTTTGGAAAATGAACAATAGTCAAAGAAACAATACCTCCGGTGTACATTTCCTAACAGTTTTTGTTCTAAACTCTAAGGCTTGGGCTGATTCTGTGAATCCACAAACATAGTATTGTACAAGAGAATTTATCCAACCAATTATCACTCCATAACTAACATTGCAATGATATATAAACATGTAAGGCAATTTAATAACGAGATTCCTAGAATTATTGAAAATATTAATTACCAATACAGTTTTTATAATCATTACTATAATCTTGATGCAAGATAATTAAGTTTGGGTGCACGCATTAAAGAACACAATAGACATTTAATATTTTTATTCATACCCTCTTTGCTCCAAGTAGGTTTGAATCTTATAAATATTTTCAAGAGCACACATGAAACCGTTAAATCTATGATAATAACAAAAATTATTTAGATACTTAGATTTTAGTTTTTTAAGTGATGGCATGTCGTCCAAATTTTCAACTTTGGCGTTCTTAAAAAGTCTCTGGAGGAACACTTGTTTCTCCTGACCCTTTACGTAGACGGTGGTGTTTTGTGATATTAGCTCCGCCAGTTGTCTCTTGACGTAGTTGAAGGACGTGGTTCCTTCCTGCCATGGAATTCCGTGGTAATAGTTTGCGTTGAAGATCGCCTGTCTTCTGTATTCCGGAGATAGTTTGTCAAAATTGTACGGCGATTTTACAAACCAGTGTCTCAGAAACCAATTACCACTGGTTTTTGTAAGTGCAATTTCTTTAATAATAAAATTGTTGTTATTATCTTTGAATCCTTGAAAATCGATAATATAAGCGTGGTCAGCCATTGAGATGTCCTTAGATATCGGAATCAGCGAGGTAAATAGAGCTCTTTTCGGTTCCGAATCACAAACTCTGAACAAAACACTAGACCAAACACTAGTGCAGGAGTTTGGCAACTACTGGTATATTAGGGGAACCGTTCCTTTATAAAGCCTCGGAATTTGTATTATGCCCTTATTTCAAATGTTGTTTTACATGCCAAAGTTTTCACATTTCTTGTTAATTCTCAAATACTGACTTTGGGTTAAGAAAATAAAATGCTACACCCTTTGAATGTTAGTTTTATTTACATTCTAAAGGGTAAAACTTCTCTATAAATATACAGGACGGGTTAAATTTCTTATGTTCTAAGAAAGGAATGTCACCCCTTTTCCAAAACCCAATTTCAATCCCACAATAAGCGCATCTAACATAATCATTAACACGCAAATAATAAAAACCAGCTTTGGATAAATCTTTGGGGCTTAAAAATGTAACTGGCCACTCCTTAAAACTATGAAGTCTTTCGGTCTCGTAATGAAATCTAGGAGTGTTTGTTTCTTTCGTAAAATTATAATTTAATCCCACAGACACTGGCGAATGGTACATTTTAATACCACAACACGGGCTAGCGCGATCCGAGTCTTTCTTCTTTCTGAGAGATGCACCATCTCCCCGGCCGCCGTATTCCACACCGAGCGTGGTGTTGTATTCTGTAGAGAAGGCTGTGAAGTTTTTACATTTACAAATGCAATAACCAAAATGGTGACATTTCCTACAAGCCCTCCCATCAACCTGGTCACCAGGAATTTTAAAACATCTCTGCTCGCAACAATACTCCATAGTTGATCATATGCTGTAAATCTCAACACTGACTTAAATTGCCTCTTCGGGAGTTAAATAGACCCCCTTCTTTTCAAAAGATTTAATTTTTTTTAATTGCTTTAATTATAAATACTAAAATACTAAGTTGTGAGGGAAAAAAATCCCCCTAATTTGCCCCTATAAAGCGGATGCTTTAATACCCCGAAGACGAGAAACGTCTCAATAAAAAGTTTTGAATATGGGTAATCTAAAATGGTTTGCATTTCCTACAATTTAACCCATTTGTGGTTTTGTAAATCTCAAATCTGCAAAATCTGCTCATAATAAAATTGAACAACAAATGCCAGAATAATATAATAATCATTGAATTGAGTATTTAAACTTGAAAGGTTTTTTATTTAAATGAGTACTTAAACTTGAAAAGGTTTAAAAGTTAAATGTCAAGACCACAGTATCCGTGAAAACGCTTTGTAATTAAAATATTATTGAAATCACCTTCAATACAAATGACACAAATAGAATAATTTATTTTATGGTTTCCAAAAATAGAAAACAAAAGAATTGGTTATTTGAATAACTTCTTGATTATTACAAATGTTTGGAAGATTTTAAAGAAAAAAACAACAATAAGGGTTAAATTATTTATTACGTGATATATATGATACATATGATACAATTGTATATGACTAAATACTTGATGATACAAGATTCACAAATATTTTAAATACTTGAATAAACATGTCAACATTATAATATTTTCTTCTAATCAGATGAAGACGCTGGTATTTGCAGGTAGTTTTAGAGATTTTCTCTTCCATCTCTGATATGTTGTTGGGGTGCACCGTGGGTAGTAGTATAAATTTCGGACGATTGGTGTATCTTAATCCTTCAATCACACAGCTGTGCGAGTTTTTTCCCAAACACAAAATAGGAATCGGTGATTCAAAGTCGTTTGCACTTGCACGCATTATTATTTTAAAAATGTGCCCAATGACGGGATGAAAAGCTGTAATCAACTCTCGAGTCTTCTGTTTATCAAAACTGGCAATCATCGGGATGCGAATCCAAAGAATATTTTTTTTTTCAGATATTGTAGATAAGTTATGTATAATTTCTCTTCTTAACTCAGACTTGCTCGTTTTATGTCCGGTGCTAAGGTACAAATCTTTAGTTTTTCTTGACGGAGAATTGATCAGGCCTACGACAATCCCGCGAACCGAACTTGGAGTTGTTTTTAATAATTCCGTGTCAAACACGTTTATAACTTGTTTGTAGAATCCTGGAGACTTGTCTGCTGTGATTTCTTGCACCTTCTTCAAATATGCACTAAATATCCCGTCCATTTTTTTAAGATATCTAGAGGTAGACTGATTGCTCAGGAACGCTGGTCACTGTTTTATGGCAAGGAGCCAGTATTTGTAAATTACGTAAATTATAAATTGATAAATAAGGTAATCGTTCTTCGGTGTATCCTCAGCTTCTAGCAGACCACTTTCAACAATATATCGGGTGGTAAATTATATCATCTGGGTTAGAGGTCGTCCCTAATTCTCACGAAGGAGCCGTCAATTAGGAAGATTCTCTTCCTTTTTGCTCTGTAGCGTCTTTGGCGAGGCTGGTACTGTCGAGGCAGATGTTGGTGTTGTGGAGTTCTGGTAGAGTCCGGTGCTGGGGTGGAAAGCGGCTCCATTGGGTGGTCTTGATGAATTGCTTCTATCTTATTATCTTGATCCCCAGTGGCGTCCGTCGCTCCCGCACTCTCGTGCACTTCCGACTCGGTGTTCACATCCATGGAGACTTCTCCTCCGTCCAACACGAATTCCACGTTGGGGTGGGTTGGTGATTTTGGGGGGGTATCAGCATAATCAATTGGCAGAAACGCTCCAACCATATCCCCCATCATACCATGTATAGCTCTCTGCAACTCCTCTTCGGTGTAGGTTGGAGTATGCCCTGGAAATAGGTTTTCTCGGTTGGCCTCAAGGAATTCATCGAGGGGTTCTGCTCCCTCTTGTCGCAATACCCGGGAGATGAGTTTCCTCAGGTCCACGCTTGATGGTAATTTGACAGTTGAGGGGTTTATGCCCCTGGCAATACAACCAGCGTATAAGCATAAACAGAAACCACAGTCAACCGTATTGGTCTGAAGCTTAAGACCACTAGGATTCCCCTTTAAGGACCACTCTTCCCGGTTGATTTTTACACCCAACCGGCCCATTTCCCACTCGATATACTTTAAACATTCTTTTAATCTATCTGGGTACTCATTTCCCAGTGAGTCGTAGCTCCGCACGAGCCCATCTTTTAAAAAGGCGGCAATTAGGTACCAGTGGGATACACCGGGCTTCCCATCCTTCCGGATTGGTGCGGGGATGTGTACTGGGAACAATAAGATGTCATAATCATAAATTTTTATTTTATTGGTCCACCTTTCCACCCGCAGGAAACCGCCCTGGTCAATTGCCGTGAAAAACACTGTCGGGAAAGCATATAATTTCAATCCGTCAGCGCGTTCTTCATTTTTTTTACATAAAATAGAAATAAAGTCTTCAATGATCCCTTCGCCACACAAACCCTCCGGGGTGATACGGTGTGGCCTCATTCTTCTTGTATCCACGATCCCGCCTATAATACTTCCTACTATATGATGTGTATATGTTTTATCTTTAAAAAATTGAAAATCACAAGGACGTGAAACTATGCAATAAATAGTCTGTGATGCCCCTAGATATCCCGGGTGGCAATATTCAAATCATATATATATATTCGCCAGAGCCCCGTTTGTCTAAAGCCCCACTACCGGCGCCAAGGTTGGGGTTGACTTGACTGGGAGAAGCTTTAAGTTCCGCATCCACAGTCCTTAATGGGGTCCCTAACTTACTAACTAAATATATTCTAAGTTTTTTTTTTTTGACTTTTGGAGGTGCCCCGTCTAAGTTGTCAGAAAAGTCAGTCGTTATGTCAGTATTTCACTAAAGTGGATAGTGTGTCCGCAGCTTACGAACTTAGAGCTTCAGAACCGTGTCCGTATTTCACGTACTTGATCGGTTCTGTATCCGTATTTCACGAACCAAGCTCTCACTACCGTGGCCATATTTTTAGTCAGTAGTATGTCAGTATTTTATGAAAATTCCCCCATCTACAACTTACCCAAGCTCTATGTAACCCACCTAACATATGCATAACTTAAAACTACCCACCCGAGTGGTAAAACATTCCCCCTATCTAACTTAAAAACTAAGTTGTCAGAAAAGTCAGTCTGTTATGTCAGTATTTCACTAAAGTGGATAGTGTGTCCGCAGCTTACGAACTTAGAGCTTCAGAACCGTGTCCGTATTTCACGTACTTGATCGGTTCTGTATCCGTATTTCACGAACCAAGCTCTCACTACTAAACTATTCTAAGCTACGGGTGAGGGAAATTGGGAAATTGGAAGGAGACCCTCTGCGTGGATTGTAACCGCCAGCGCAAAGAGCCATAAAGGAAAGGAGGTTTGGAGGGGTTTAGGATATGAAAAGTTTTGGTGCTGGAAGGGAATTGCTCTTCGTTAACACCGCAAGGCAACCGGAGCAATTCGATAGGACTTATAACTACGAAGAGAGGACTTACCCAACCTCTGTGTAACCTACCTAACATATGCATGCCTTAAAACTACCCACCCGAGTGGTAAAACATTCCCCCTATCTAACTTAAAAACTAAGTTGTCAGAAAAGTCAGTCGTTATGTCAGTATTTCACTAAAGTGGATAGTGTGTCCGCAGCTTACGAACTTAGAGCTTCAGAACCGTGTCCGTATTTCACGTACTTGATCGGTTCTGTATCCGTATTTCACGAACCAAGCTCTCACTACCGTGGCCATATTTTTAGTCAGTAGTATGTCAGTATTTTATGAAAATTCCCCCATCTACAACTTACCCAAGCTCTATGTAACCCACCTAACATATGCATAACTTAAAACTACCCACCCGAGTGGTAAAACATTCCCCCTATCTAACTTAAAAACTAAGTTGTCAGAAAAGTCAGTCTGTTATGTCAGTATTTCACTAAAGTGGATAGTGTGTCCGCAGCTTACGAACTTAGAGCTTCAGAACCGTGTCCGTATTTCACGTACTTGATCGGTTCTGTATCCGTATTTCACGAACCAAGCTCTCACTACTAAACTATTCTAAGCTACGGGTGAGGGAAATTGGGAAATTGGAAGGAGACCCTCTGCGTGGATTGTAACCGCCAGCGCAAAGAGCCATAAAGGAAAGGAGGTTTGGAGGGGTTTAGGATATGAAAAGTTTTGGTGCTGGAAGGGAATTGCTCTTCGTTAACACCGCAAGGCAACCGGAGCAATTCGATAGGACTTATAACTACGAAGAGAGGACTTACCCAACCTCTGTGTAACCTACCTAACATATGCATGCCTTAAAACTACCCACCCGAGTGGTAAAACATTCCCCCTATCTAACTTAAAAACTAAGTTGTCAGAAAAGTCAGTCGTTATGTCAGTATTTCACTAAAGTGGATAGTGTGTCCGCAGCTTACGAACTTAGAGCTTCAGAACCGTGTCCGTATTTCACGTACTTGATCGGTTCTGTATCCGTATTTCACGAACCAAGCTCTCACTACCGTGGCCATATTTTTAGTCAGTAGTATGTCAGTATTTTATGAAAATTCCCCCATCTACAACTTACCCAAGCTCTATGTAACCCACCTAACATATGCATAACTTAAAACTACCCACCCGAGTGGTAAAACATTCCCCCTATCTAACTTAAAAACTAAGTTGTCAGAAAAGTCAGTCTGTTATGTCAGTATTTCACTAAAGTGGATAGTGTGTCCGCAGCTTACGAACTTAGAGCTTCAGAACCGTGTCCGTATTTCACGTACTTGATCGGTTCTGTATCCGTATTTCACGAACCAAGCTCTCACTACTAAACTATTCTAAGCTACGGGTGAGGGAAATTGGGAAATTGGAAGGAGACCCTCTGCGTGGATTGTAACCGCCAGCGCAAAGAGCCATAAAGGAAAGGAGGTTTGGAGGGGTTTAGGATATGAAAAGTTTTGGTGCTGGAAGGGAATTGCTCTTCGTTAACACCGCAAGGCAACCGGAGCAATTCGATAGGACTTATAACTACGAAGAGAGGACTTACCCAACCTCTGTGTAACCTACCTAACATATGCATGCCTTAAAACTACCTATACCACTCAGTAGATAGTGTGTCCGCAGCTTACGAACTTAGAGCTTCAGAACCGTGTCCGTATTTCACGTACTTGATCGGTTCTGTATCCGTATTTCACGAACCAAGCTCTCACTACCGTGGCCATATTTTTAGTCAGTAGTATGTCAGTATTTTATGAAAATTCCCCCATCTACAACTTACCCAAGCTCTATGTAACCCACCTAACATATGCATAACTTAAAACTACCCACCCGAGTGGTAAAACATTCCCCCTATCTAACTTAAAAACTAAGTTGTCAGAAAAGTCAGTCTGTTATGTCAGTATTTCACTAAAGTGGATAGTGTGTCCGCAGCTTACGAACTTAGAGCTTCAGAACCGTGTCCGTATTTCACGTACATCATCGGTTCTGTATCCGTATTTCACGAACCAAGCTCTCACTACTAAACTATTCTAAGCTACGGGTGAGGGAAATTGGGAAATTGGAAGGAGACCCTCTGCGTGGATTGTAACCGCCAGCGCAAAGAGCCATAAAGGAAAGGAGGTTTGGAGGGGTTTAGGATATGAAAAGTTTTGGTGCTGGAAGGGAATTGCTCTTCGTTAACACCGCAAGGCAACCGGAGCAATTCGATAGGACTTATAACTACGAAGAGAGGACTTACCCAACCTCTGTGTAACCTACCTAACATATGCATGCCTTAAAACTACCTATACCACTCAATTATTAAATTACTAAGAGAGAACAAACCTCTACATACTACTTAACCTACTTCGCCAGAGCCCCGTATGTGTAAAGCCTCGTACACCACGTCACGGTAGGGGTTGACTTGACCAGGAGAGGCTATGTTTTGCGCCGTTGCCTTGGTCCTTGTACAAGGTTCGCGGTCCTGGACTTAATGCCCAGGATCGGGCTGACATCCTATTTATAACCGGTATATTCTTTTTTAACCATACATTTAAAATTAAATTAAAGTTTGACAAATTCAAAATTACCTTTACAGAGCCATTTATCAAAGACTTCAAATACAGAAATAGCAAAAAGAATTTAACATTGTTACTTTTGGTGATTTCCCCTAAGGTGTTGTAATATTTTATGTTGAAACACTGAACAAATTCTTATGTTTTTCTAAAGGAGACAAAATGAGTTTTATAACCAAGAAGAAGTCTAATGGACTCGTTTTTCAAAGGGTTTTCTGGTAAATTATATCACGCGAAAAAACCTCAATATTGCCAATGTTAATTAAAATATACTGATTGTCTTTAAACCACACTGCACAACATTCAAATAGACTAATGATTAACCTCTAGAGACCGGGTCTGTTTTAAGTCATGTAAATAAAAACACAATTTGAAATTTTTAAATATGATTTATTTTTCACAAGTTTTACAAATGAGTACAAATATGTGCAAATATGTGCGGCGAGTTCTATTTTATACCCAACAGTAGCCTGGCAAGTGAATTTTAATCCTACAAAGAGGACATGATTTATTTACTTTAAGCCATTTAAATATACACGTTGTACAAAATATGTGTTGACAATCATTAAGACTGATACAATCTTTTTTTTTAGTGTCAAGGCAAACCGGACAATCGGTTTCAGATTCTACTTTTGTAAATGGATTGGGCAGATTCCTCTTCACAAAATCAGAAATTTGTAAACCCCGCGACGTATATGTTTGAAAATCGATTAATTTGCAATATTTAATAATATCTTCATCTCTGAGTGTTTGATGTTTTGAGACAGACCACCAGCACAAAATATTTTTAAACGTATCCAGAAGAAAAGAATCAAGAGTTTGACATTTACTTATTAGTGAGCCAAACAGTAGTTTTAAAAGATCGATTTGATTACCCACTTTCGAGAAGTAAATGTAGCATAATACATTTTTACTTAATGATTGGTGTTTTATGAGATATGGCCACAGAACTGTTTTATAATACTCTTCTTCGTCTGTATTGTGAAATCTACACTGCGGATTGACCCCCTCCATCATCCACAACATAAAATCTTGAGTCAGCTTCTGTGATTTTATTATGACAATTGGATCAATCTTATGGTAAAACTGTCTAAGAATCCACTCCGGGACATTTTGGTGTTCCACAACTGCATTCCAGTCGAACTTGTGATTGAATGTGACCAACACTGCTTCAGAGAGATTTTGGTACTTAACCAAAAGCGAAAAGTTAATTTTTGAATGAAAACTTTCTATATCTTTAGTCGTCAGTCTTTGGTGGATGACAATTTCGTTGAAATTTAAAACTTCTTTAAACTTCAACATGAACCCATGCGTGAACTGTTCTCTCCGGTATAGTATTCTCCAAAGGTTGACTGGGAGTTGATGAATTTTTTCCGTAATTTTTTCAAATTTAGTGAAGTGTAGGAATTGACTGCTGTTATCTAATGTCTCCTGTTCCAATGAAGTATACAAACTGTACAAGTCAGAAGGATCCGTAAGTTTGTCTATAAAGGCGGTAACACCATCAGCGCTTTTAATAGAATTTAAAATCTTCCACAAAATCTTTTTCCTAGTTAGGTGGGTTGACTTGATACCCATACTTTGGCAAATAGCTTTGAGTTCGTAAAATGTAATTCTCTCCACCATGGTTCTAGTTACCTATCACAAATCAACTCAAAAACAAACAACAACTTTACCGAACACGCAGGAGTTCATTACAGGAACTACTGGTATGTGTGGAGAACCGTTCCCTTATAAACCCTCAGAAAATAGAATTCGCAAAGTATTTGTGCATTTATTTCAAATGTTGACGGGGGTGGGGGAATTTGTTGAAACCGTTTCTTTGAATTTTATACGCGCGGGTGTGTGTAGAAATGAAGCGTATTCTGTTGGTGTTTGCGTGCGGCGGGGGACTGAGTCTGAGTGGAACGATCACATCACCAATAATCTAAAATTATTAAAATTAAAGCAATTAGAATTCAATTCATAAATGGAACTTTGAACAAAACAGTTTTAACTGTTGTAGTTAAATTTAACTTAGTTTTTGATTTAGCGAAATAACATTGTTGACTCGGATAGTACTCATGGAGACTTGTCGGTTAACACTAGTTAAAAATCACAAGTGCCGAGCCGAAAAATAAGATAAAATTTAAAAATCCCGATTCACAGAATTAACCCAAGTCTTGGTCTAAATGTTAGGAAACACTGACCCAAGAGGGTGTTGTCGTGCTAAAATCTCGCGGCGTTGTGGCGCGGGTGTGTGGTGGGTTCTGGGCACGGGTTAGTCTTGAGAATGTTTCATTTGCAAATAATAATATTTCAAAAGATAATTTTAAAATTGAATTTTGGATTGTGTCGCCTTGATGAGACAGACACTAGAATCAGTTGTTAGTTAAATAGCGGCGAGTGCGAATGTTTATATTTGTCAGTACTCCGCGATTCCCGTTAAATATTACAAGTCCCGAGAGTCAAAAATCCACATAATTCAAAATATTTCAAAATAATTTAAAGTCCCCAGATTAAAAGTTTGAAAAAATCACAAGTGCCGAGCCGAAAAATAAGATAAAATTTAAAAATCCCGATTCACAGAATTAACCCAAGTCTTGGTCTAAATGTTAGGAAACACTGACCCAAGAGGGTGTTGTCGTGCTAAAATCTCGCGGCGTTGTGGCGCGGGTGTGTGGTGGGTTCTAGGCACGTGGTAACCTTGAGAATGTTTCATTTGCAAATAATAATATTTCAAAAGATAATTTTAAAATTGAATTTTGAATTGTGTCGCCTTGATGAGACAGACACTAGAATCAGTTGTTAGTTAAATAGCGGCGAGTGCGAATGTTTATATTTGTTAGTACTCCGCGATTCCCGTTAAATATTACAAGTCCCGAGAGTCAAAAATCCACATAATTCAAAATATTTCAAAATAATTTAAAGTCCCCAGATTAAAAGTTTGAAAAAATCACAAGTGCCGAGCCGAAAAATAAGATAAAATTTAAAAATCCCGATTCACAGAATTAACCCAAGTCTTGGTCTAAATGTTAGGAAACACTGACCCAAGAGGGTGTTGTCGTGCTAAAATCTCGCGGCGTTGTGGCGCGGGTGTGTGGTGGGTTCTAGGCACGTGGTAACCTTGAGAATGTTTCATTTGCAAATAATAATATTTCAAAAGATAATTTTAAAATTGAATTTTGAATTGTGTCGCCTTGATGAGACAGACACTAGAATCAGTTGTTAGTTAAATAGCGGCGAGTGCGAATGTTTATAGGTGTTAGTACTCCGCGATTCCCGTTAAATATTACAAGTCCCGAGAGTCAAAAATCCACATAATTCAAAATATTTCAAAATAATTTAAAGTCCCCAGATTAAAAGTTTGAAAAAATCACAAGTGCCGAGCCGAAAAATAAGATAAAATTTAAAAATCCCGATTCACAGAATTAACCCAAGTCTTGGTCTAAATGTTAGGAAACACTGACCCAAGAGGGTGTTGTCGTGCTAAAATCTCGCGGCGTTGTGGCGCGGGTGTGTGGTGGGTTCTAGGCACGTGGTAACCTTGAGAATGTTTCATTTGCAAATAATAATATTTCAAAAGATAATTTTAAAATTGAATTTTTAATTGCGTTGCCTTGATGAGACAGACACTAGAATCAGTTGTTAGTTAAATAGCGGCGAGTGCGAATGTTTATATTTGTTAGTACTCCGCGATTCCC
The DNA here is from genome assembly GCA_963675035.1 of Allygus modestus. Lineage (NCBI taxonomy): Eukaryota > Metazoa > Arthropoda > Insecta > Hemiptera > Cicadellidae > Allygus > Allygus modestus. The sequence goes on from OY776112.1 coordinate 317,973,723, forward strand.
GTTAAATATTACAAGTCCTGAGAGTCAAAAATCCACATAATTCAAAATATTTCAAAATAATTTAAAGTCCCCAGATTAAAAGTTTGAAAAAATCACAAGTGCCGAGCCGAAAAATAAGATAAAATTTAAAAATCCCGATTCACAGAATTAACCCAAGTCTTGGTCTAAATGTTAGGAAACACTGACCCAAGAGGGTGTTGTCGTGCTAAAATCTCGCGGCGTTGTGGCGCGGGTGTGTGGTGGGTTCTGGGCACGGGTTAGTCTTGATAATTGCAACATTCTCATTTGCAAATAATAATATTTCAAAAGATAATTTTAAAATTGAATTTTTAATTGTGTTGCCTTGATGAGACAGACACTAGAATCAGTTGTTAGTTAAATAGCGGCGAGTGCGAATGTTTATAGGTGTTAGTCTCCAGATTAAATGTTTAGAGCCCAATAGTTGGTTTCTAAGTGTTGGGAAATCACTGTGTTGGTTTCTAAGTGTTGGGAAATCACTGTAAAATTTTACAAGTCCAGAGCCCTAAAATTAAATAAAATTAACTCCTTGTAGAATCGTACAAGTCCCGAATCTGCCTAAATCTTAATACTTTAAAACCCCAGAATCGGTATAAGTGATACAGGAACACTGACCCAAGAGGACGTTGTCGTGCTAAAATCTCGCGGCGTTGTGGCGCGGATGCGTGGTAGTTTCTAGGCACATGGTAACCCTGAGAATGTTTCATTTGCAAATAATAATATTTCAAAAGATAATTTTAAAATTGAATTTTGAATTGTGTCGCCTTGATAAGACAGACACTAGAATCAGTTGTTAGTTAAATCGCGGCGAGTGAACTTGTGCGAGTGTTTATAGGTGTTAGTCCCCAGGTTAAAAGTTTAGAGCCCAATAGTTGATTTGTTGGGAAATCACTGTAAAATTTTACAAGTCCAGAGCCCTAAAATTAAATAAAATTAACTCATTGTAGAATCGTACAAGTCCCGAATCTGCCTAAATAATAATAATTTTAAACCCCAATTTTAAAATTGCATTTTGAATTGTGTCGCCTTGATGAGACAGACACTAGAATCAGTTGTTAGTTAAATAGCGGCGAGTGCGAATGTTTATAGGTGTTAGTCCCCAGATTAAATGTTTAGAGCCCAATAGTTGGTTTCTAAGTGTTGGGAAATCGCTGTAAAATTTTACAAGTCCAGAGCCCTAAAATTAAACAAAATTAACTCATTGTAGAATCGTACAAGTCCCGAATCTGCCTAAATAATAATAATTTAAAACCCCAATTTTAAAATTGCATTTTGAATTGTGTCGCCTTGATAAGACAGACACTAGAATCAGTTGTTAGTTAAATAGCGGCGAGTGCGAATGTTTATAGGTGTTAGTCCCCAGATTAAATGTTTAGAGCCCAATAGTTGGTTTCTAAGTGTTGGGAAATCGCTGTAAAATTTTACAAGTCCAGAGCCCTAAAATTAAATAAAATTAACTCCTTGTAGAATCGTACAAGTCCCGAATCTGCCTAAATCTTAATACTTTAAAACCCCAGAATCGGTATAAGTGATACAGGAACACTGACCCAAGAGGACGTTGTCGTGCTAAAATCTCGCGGCGTTGTGGCGCGGATGCGTGGTAGTTTCTAGGCACATGGTAACCCTGAGAATGTTTCATTTGCAAATAATAATATTTCAAAAGATAATTTTAAAATTGAATTTTGAATTGTGTCGCCTTGATAAGACAGACACTAGAATCAGTTGTTAGTTAAATCGCGGCGAGTGAACTTGTGCGAGTGTTTATAGGTGTTAGTCCCCAGGTTAAAAGTTTAGAGCCCAATAGTTGATTTGTTGGGAAATCACTGTAAAATTTTACAAGTCCAGAGCCCTAAAATTAAATAAAATTAACTCATTGTAGAATCGTACAAGTCCCGAATCTGCCTAAATAATAATAATTTTAAACCCCAATTTTAAAATTGCATTTTGAATTGTGTCGCCTTGATGAGACAGACACTAGAATCAGTTGTTAGTTAAATAGCGGCGAGTGCGAATGTTTATAGGTGTTAGTCCCCAGATTAAATGTTTAGAGCCCAATAGTTGGTTTCTAAGTGTTGGGAAATCGCTGTAAAATTTTACAAGTCCAGAGCCCTAAAATTAAACAAAATTAACTCATTGTAGAATCGTACAAGTCCCGAATCTGCCTAAATAATAATAATTTAAAACCCCAATTTTAAAATTGCATTTTGAATTGTGTCGCCTTGATAAGACAGACACTAGAATCAGTTGTTAGTTAAATAGCGGCGAGTGCGAATGTTTATAGGTGTTAGTCCCCAGATTAAATGTTTAGAGCCCAATAGTTGGTTTCTAAGTGTTGGGAAATCGCTGTAAAATTTTACAAGTCCAGAGCCCTAAAATTAAATAAAATTAACTCCTTGTAGAATCGTACAAGTCCCGAATCTGCCTAAATCTTAATACTTTAAAACCCCAGAATCGGTATAAGTGATACAGGAACACTGACCCAAGAGGACGTTGTCGTGCTAAAATCTCGCGGCGTTGTGGCGCGGATGCGTGGTAGTTTCTAGGCACATGGTAACCCTGAGAATGTTTCATTTGCAAATAATAATATTTCAAAAGATAATTTTAAAATTGAATTTTGAATTGTGTCGCCTTGATAAGACAGACACTAGAATCAGTTGTTAGTTAAATCGCGGCGAGTGAACTTGTGCGAGTGTTTATAGGTGTTAGTCCCCAGATTAAATGTTTAGAGCCCAATAGTTGGTTTCTAAGTGTTGGGAAATCACTGTAAAATTTTACAAGTCCAGAGCCCTAAAATTAAATAAAATTAACTCATTGTAGAATCGTACAAGTCCCGAATCTGCCTAAATAATAATAATTTTAAACCCCAATTTTAAAATTGCATTTTGAATTGTGTCGCCTTGATGAGACAGACACTAGAATCAGTTGTTAGTTAAATAGCGGCGAGTGCGAATGTTTATAGGTGTTAGTCCCCAGATTAAAAGTTTAGAGCCCAATAGTTGGTTTCTAAGTGTTGGGAAATCGCTGTAAAATTTTACAAGTCCAGAGCCCTAAAATTAAATAAAATTAACTCATTGTAGAATCGTACAAGTCCCGAATCTGCCTAAATAATAATAATTTTAAACCCCAATTTTAAAATTGCATTTTGAATTGTGTCGCCTTGATGAGACAGACACTAGAATCAGTTGTTAGTTAAATAGCGGCGAGTGCGAATGTTTATAGGTGTTAGTCCCCAGATTAAATGTTTAGAGCCCAATAGTTGGTTTCTAAGTGTTGGGAAATCGCTGTAAAATTTTACAAGTCCAGAGCCCTAAAATTAAATAAAATTAACTCATTGTAGAATCGTACAAGTCCCGAATCTGCCTAAATAATAATAATTTAAAACCCCAATTTTAAAATTGCATTTTGAATTGTGTCGCCTTGATAAGACAGACACTAGAATCAGTTGTTAGTTAAATAGCGGCGAGTGCGAATGTTTATAGGTGTTAGTCCCCAGATTAAATGTTTAGAGCCCAATAGTTGGTTTCTAAGTGTTGGGAAATCGCTGTAAAATTTTACAAGTCCAGAGCCCTAAAATTAAATAAAATTAACTCATTGTAGAATCGTACAAGTCCCGAATCTGCCTAAATCTTAATACTTTAAAACCCCAGAATCGGTATAAGTGATACAGGAACACTGACCCAAGAGGACGTTGTCGTGCTAAAATCTCGCGGCTTTTTAAAGTTTTTGAGTTAGCGAATTAACCCACAAGACGGTTTTACTTCTCCATTTTAATACTACTCCTCAACATGAATAATATGGGGACTTTTAAGACCCGTAGGACGGGGCCGTGATATTTTATCGGGCCGAAACCTTGCACCTGGCGTGCGATTTGGCAACCTTGGACAAGAACGCTCGGTTTGGCAACGCCCGCGCGCCCCGGATGCGAACATTCCACGTAGCCCACTTTCAAATTTTGGTAACAAATGACGCATGCGTGGAGGCCTCTCAAAAGGTGGAAACGGGAGTGGTCCGATTTCACCATATTTCTGTCTCACTCGCACACCTCTTTACTCTCTCACACTAAACTGCATCGGCCCGCCACGCCGACTGATTCAATCGTATTTTATACTGGATCTTGTTAAAAACCGTTATCATATGAACTGTATTAATTCAATTTTTGTAAACAAATATTTTTATTAAAATTATCTGTTGTTTAATTTAAATAAAAAATACTAAAAAATACTAAAAAATACTCTTTTCAGTTATTTAAAGTGATCATATTTTAGCGAAACTTTGGTATGTGAATTGACCCAATTCTGGCCTATTTATATGCTTTGCGAGCGAATGTTAAAACTTAAATCTGTTAAAATACATTCTGGAACATACTAATAAATTATATCAAAAATAATTAAAAATAATTATGATATATGAGTTGAGCTAGGCACATTTTAGTTGTATATTTGTGTTTATTATTCCTCATTTGATAATGTGTAAAATATAATACAACAAGTGGGACAATTTAACTTTAAATCTTACTATTAAACAGGAACAACTTTACAAGTTAAAATACAATCATAAAAAATACCCTTAAAAATGATTTGAGCTACAACGTAATAAAATATTTCGTATAAATATTCATAACACTTAAATTTCCACCGACAAGACCACATCACAAATAATTCTCAGAACACCATACGTAACAACACAAGCACATTATACTTTAGAGTTCATTTCAGCTGATCGCGGTTGAGGTATTTTTCAAATCGTGACATAGTTTGAAGACTCATCTTTTGATACCGACGAATAAGATTCCAATAATGGTTTTTTAATGAATTGCTTGTATATTTAACTCTGGTATTGTAAATTATAGAAATTAATCTCTCCGACATATCTTGTGTTTGGCAAATTAAAGGCCAATATGATATGTTTAAGTAAGATTCTATATCAATATATGAAATATAACACAGCTCTAATTCACTGGGCGTCGAAATCAAAAACAATAATAAGTCTTCGGATAAATTCTGCATACGTAGAAGTTGTTGTATGTTGATTGCAGTATACTTTTTAAAAATTATATCTTCTGGTATGAAATAGCCCCTTTTTACAATAATGTCCAAATCCAGATAATCTTGAAACCTGTACAGAATATCAGCTGTTAACCTAATGTTTTGAGAAAGAATTACCCAGTTAATTTTTTGTCGGAATTCCATCAAAAATGGCGTTTTCAAATTATTTGAAAGAGAAATCATGTTCCAACTGTCGGTTGGGAAGTTTAATAGTTTGTTTCTCAATATTTCCAGCACAGATTCATTTCTTACTTTGATGTATAAATGTAGCACTTCTACGGTTGATAGATTCGATAAATTCCCGTACACATTATTGTTTTGCTCTAATAATGCAATTAATTTGTTCATCTTCTCCATATTTAGTTATATTTTAAAACTTACCAGGAAAAACTATTATTTTCACTAAATAAAAAGTATAAAATTACTAGCCACATCTAAACTGTAACAACAATACATACGTGCACGCGGATAACAAAAGGCCACCGCGGCTTCCTGTGTTTGTTTATATACCACTTCCTTGAGAATTTTAAAATTCTCGAGGTTGCGAAGGCTAATGTAGTTCTGTTGTACAATTGCGTGTTGCGCAACTGGGTCACGGTGTGAGTACAATTGCGTGTTGCGCAACTGGGTCACGGTGTGAGTCGCCGGTCACTATTTACACAAGATCCCCGAGCGAGTTTCCGTGTTCTGCAACCGGATTTCCGGGCTGGTTTGTCCCCGAGAGAGTGTCTAGAATCGTTTCTTGGTTCGAAGTCAGTCAGTTCAACAACTCAACTCGCCCAAGAGAGTTCTTATGATCCTAAGTTGTTTTTAGAGTTTAGTAAAAATATATTTTTCAAAGTAAGTAGTTATCACATTTAAATCACATTTAAATCACATTTAAATCACATTTAAATCACATTTAAATATATCATACAACTGAAAGTGTAAACAAATGACTTTTAGACACCTTTAAAAATTTAAAAGTAAATAACTAATTTCACTTAAATATATCGTGAACTTGCAAACGCGTCATTTTGAAATGGAGAGCGTGTATACACCCCAGCAAAAGAAGATTGTTACACGCATTCTAAGATTTCTGATCATGCAATCCAAATTCACCCTATTGCAAGAAGATTATCATCACGAATTCCAACATTTAATAAACAGATTATTATTTAAATTTCCGCCCGACGAACAACAATCAATTATACACAAGGTTTCTCAAAAGCGACAATATCGCAAAAAAAACTCAAAACCACCTTCAGTAGATAATAACATACAGCAGTGTTCCGCCACGAATCAAGAGACGACAGAAGTGCGTAACGACTCAGATAGTTTGAACTTTGCAGAAGAAGGAAATTTAATTGGATTAATTCAAGTTAGACAAGCGGATGAAGAATCTATTGTTGGTGTCACAGATGACTGTATACTATTTCCGGAAAATCCTAACAGGATGGTGATCACGGCCCCAGAACTATCGTTAGAAGAACAAGAATATTTATCGACGTTATCGACGTTTTAAAACGGCTTGACAGAAAACAGGTTTTAAAATGTGTATAATTAAATAGTATATAAAAATATCTCTATAGTCCTCAGCAACCCGGCACCTACAACCTGGCCTTACTAGACCTTCTTCCAACCCTATAATAGTATAAGGCATAGTCTTTTGGGGTAATACCCATGAGTCATATACTAAACCATTATATTTGCAGCAGAAACATATTTTAAGATTGATTTTATACAAAACCAGATATGAATGATCAAAACCCCTTTTCATAAGTCAGAGAATTTTTTCGTTTAAATATATTTATGTTTATAAAGTTCTAAAACTAAAACTTTTCTAAAACTTTTCTACAATAAAAGTGGAAATATGCCCCAAAATGAGAATGAGTATAGAAAAAAATTAAGGAAAGCTAACCAGTTTTTTATTCCCAAGCCAACCAATACATTTTTTACAAAAACTTTCAATTTTATAGCTCCGAAACTGTTTAATAAACTTCCTGAAAATGTTAAGATTGCATTTAATATTAATTTTTTTTTATGTAGATTAAGGAAATGGTTATTTCAACTAGAGAATACTGATTGTTATTTCAAATTCAGCAATAGTTTTATTTTTGATATTATAGCTGAGGGTTCACACGGGGACTATGCATTGCATGCAATGAGCTTCGACGGCACCTGGGGAGACCAACCCCAGAGGCAAGTCTCTGGAGAGGTGCCATAAGCCGCCTGAAAGAGTAAACCTTAGAATATTATAATACGTGTATAATTTATATGATAGACTATATGAATCTACAAATACAGTTTTATTTATTTTCTGTAATTAGTTTTTATGCACTGAGCACACGCTGAATTTCAGTGTTCATGAGAGAAATAAGGCGCGTCAAATATTTAATTTTGTATTTTTCTTAACGTTTAATTTTAACGCTAAATTTACGTTTAATTTTTGTTTAATTTTTGTATACACATGGGTTGTCTGAGACAATTGTGTTTATTATATTTCGATCATTTCTGTTCGCCTACTTTACATTATTTTTAATTTAAGTGATGGAACCCTATAGCAGGCTTTGTCTTAAGAGGACCTATTGTTTTTTCATTATTTTATTTTTATTTTTATGCCAGCCCGACAAGTAAAATGTACATTATTATTTATTTAAGTTACAAACAAGCTGTGTAATTAAAAATAAAGTTAATACGGGTTGAGTTGTGTGTTTTTTGTGTGTTTTTTGTTATAATATTGAATTTTTAAAATTATTATTCTGAAACCAATATTACCCCGATTGTAGAGTGCGCCCCGGGGAAATTTAAAGTAAATAATCTCAAACGAAGAACTAATATTTCTAATCACTCCCCCATTTATATATAGAATTCCTTGCAGCATTCTAATACTTCTAGAAGATGGTTGGCACCACCGTGCGGATTTTCTAGTGATCAACGTTGGAGGAACACATCGCAACTGGGGTAATCTCTATGATTGTAGTGCATGATCAGTGCATGATCAGTGCATGATCACTCGAGAGTTTATTATTTTTACATATTTTTTTGTTATAAATAAAATCATGAAAAAGTCTAAGAAATCTCAAACCGCTGTGTGCACTTGTATGAATATTAAGAGAAAAAAACGTCCCACTATTGGTTATTTTAAATATTCTACCGCAAAAGGACCAAAATCTTTTACCAAGCTTAGAAATAAATGCCCCAAAAGGTCTAGATCGCGGTCTAGAACTAGACGATCTAGGTCGCGAAGTCGTTCTCGGTCGAGAAGTAAATAAAATTATATAAAAAATGTCTAATTGTATTTTCATAAAGTACAGAGACGTATTGAAATTTGAAGATTTTCATTTAAACCATCCTGCTACTTATTTGCCCTTTGTTGTTTATAACTGGTTAGCTCTTGGAATACTGCCGAAAATCTACAGTCACGAGGAATGGGGTTTTGAAAATAGCAGAAAAGAGATTTTACAAAATAAAAATCACCTCTTGGATGTTTTGGTTGTAATTATCAATTGTGTTTTGGGAATCAAAATAAAACTTAATGATGAATTGTACAGAAAAAATGTGGAATACTTGAAAGGGGTTAAACATCTTTCAAAAGACGTTGTTCTTCCGTTTATTACAATTGAGAATTACATGTCTATTAAGGACTCCAAGTTATTTATTGATAGCATTTCAAAATTCTTTCCGGTAGGGTCCATTAAGAAATCAACAGACGCTATACCGTGTTCTAGGCTTTATGAAATAGTTAGTGGAATGATCGCTTGGGGTAGTTCGTACTGGGTAGTAATACATTTCACAACATTGGTTATAGATAAAATGGAGGAATCTAAACTTAAAGAAGAATGTCAAGAAGCTTTATGCAGTTTAACGGGATTTTTTGATCTTTTATTACCATGTTCGATATGCAGATATCACTATTCAAGTTTGTTTAAGTTCAACGAAGAAGAAGATTTTGCCCGGCCGTTTCAGTTAACTCTTCCATTTGAATCAATGATGTACGCCAAGAATAACGAACTCTTTGAGTTTTATAGTATACTTCACGACAACTGTAAACCCATGGACAGGAGGGAAAGATTAGGTGTGGAATATCATAAAAAACAATATGAAAAATTTTACAATATTGTTTTTTATCCGCGACTGTCCAAGGAGGAGGGAATACATCAAAAATCACCAAGAGACTAAGTGTTTCTCAGTCTAGATTTTTCCTCTTCTAAATTACTTTGAATCTACATATTCCATTTTTGTATTAGTGGAAAACGCTCTGTGTTACAAAATTTAATCTAAATTTTATTTTTTTTTTCTTCTTTTCTCAAATATTAATGCAATTTTGTTATTTTTTTTACATTAATTGAATTAATAAATAAACATTAACTTTAAACTTTGCTTTAACGAAACCTGAATTTTCCCCTCTGATATGATAAAAAGATAGTCTATTTAGTCTCTGAAGCGGCCGAGGTAAGTTCAACAACTCAACTCGCCTAAGAAAATCTTGATCCTAAGTTGTTTTTAGAGTTTAGTGAAAATATATTTTTTAAAGTAAGTAGTTATCACATTTTTACTGGAGTGCAACATAAAGAGAATAATTTAGTGTGAAAGAAACCTATATGACGGAAGACCCGTTCGAAAAATAAAATTTGATGGAAAGCCATTAAAATTGGACTTAAAATCAAATGCAGACTTTGACAGGATAGGGGTTGAATTTTTGAGCAGTAGGGCTATGCTAAATAGTGGATTCTCTAGAGAAAGGATTATAAAAAAAGTAGCTAAATTCTCCACGATGAATTAGAATATAACATTTATTTTGACGATACTTTTAGCGCTCTTTATTCTTAAACGTTAACAGACAAAAACACCGCAAAACAAGACTGGAAGTACGAGGGGGGTGAAACGCCCCCCTAACCCATAATGAGAAACATACAATCTTTCTTAGCGAGCCAGGTCTTTATGTTTTTGTGGGTTAGTCAAATGACGAAATATTTTAACAAGATAGTGATAACTTGTACAACATTAAAGATTTTAAGTTTTGAAGTTGGTAAACTAAAACCTTAAAATAATAATAGTTGATAAACTCTGAAACAATGCCGCTTGTGTGTGAACGCTTATGATAACATCCATAGTCCTAAGCTACCCTCTTCCTCTTTTAATCCAAACTTCTCGTATTTTTTTTCAATCTCCTCCCCCGTCCAACTTGCAAGTCGATTGCAAACTCGATCCTCTCCTCTCCCTCCTCATCTGAAGAGTCATCATACTTTGGGTTTCTAAATTTAATGACCACGTAATCTACCTCTTCTTGTTTAAATTCTCCAAACTCTTTGAGGCTAGTATATGGACGATCTGTTTCATCACAATCATCCTCAATCCAAAATGATTCGCGCTCATGCCATTTGTCTTTGGTATAAATGTGGACGTCCAATTTGTTATACTTTGAAAAAAAATCTGCTTTTTGAATAATCTGCTTCTCTGAGAACCCGCTAAGGGACATGGCCTTAGTATCTATAAATTCGAATTCTATTCTGTCAAAATTTCCATTAGATTTTACTTCCAATTTCAAAAGTTCCCCGTTGAAATCTATTTTGCGAACGAGTCTCCCGTCCTTCATCAAATTTATAATGATCCAGCCAACTCCACTGTCCTCCGACGCGCCCGCGCCCTGAGCGCGTTGGTGGCGACATGCTTGGCAAATGCTTTCGCCTAGGTAACAGACATCATCATCATCACACGAATCGCTTTCGCTTAGGTACGAGACATCATCACACGGATCCATGTTGAAGACTATGTAGGAGTTTGAAACTACAGTATGTATGTAAATGGTAGGTATGTTTTGTTTCACACGGAGAAACTATTATATTCCCCTGCTTTCAACAAATTCTCCCACCCCCGTCAACATTTGAAATAGGGGCATAATACAAATTCCGAGGCTTTATAAAGGAACGGGTCCCCCCAATATACCAGTAGTTGCTGAACTCCTGCACTGGTGTTTGGTCTGATAGAGAACCGAAAAGAGCTCTATTTACCTCGCTGATTCCGATATCTAAGGACGTCTCAACATGGCTAAACATGCTTATATTATCGATTTTCAAGGATTTAAAGACAACAAAAACAATTTTATTATTAAAGAAATTGCACTTACAAAAACCAGCGGTAATTGGTTTCTGAGACACTGGTTTGTAAAATCGCCGTACGATTTTGACAAACTATCTCCGGACTACAGAAGACAGGCGATCTTCAACGCAAACTATTACCACGGAATTCCATGGCAGGAAGGAACTACGTCCTTCAATTACGTCAAGAGACAACTGGCGGAGCTGTTATCACAAAACACCACCGTCTACGTAAAGGGTCAAGAGAAACAAGTGTTCCTTCAAAGACTTTTTAAGAACGCCAAAGTTGAAAATTTGGACGACATGCCATCACTTAAAAAACTAAAATCTAAGTATCTAAATAATTATTGTTATTATCATAGATTTAATAGTTTCATGTGTGCTCTTGAAAATGTTTATAAGATTCAAACCTACTTGGAACAAAGAGGGTATGAATAAAAATATTAAATGTCTATTGTGTTCTTTATTGCGGGTAAATGCCCAATTCTTTTGTAAATCTGTTTGCAAACATCTTGCATCAGGATTATAATAATGTTTATAAAAACTGTATTGGTACTTAATATTTTCAATAATTCTAGGAATCTCGTTGTTAAATTGCCTTATGTGTTTATATATCATTGCAATGTTAGTCATGGAGTGGTAATTGGTTGGATAAATTCTCTTTTATAAGTTTTTTTTACAATACTATGTTTGTAGATTCACAGAATCAGCCCAAGTCTTATTTAGTACTTAAAATAATTTCGGCTAAAATATGATTTTTTTACTCTGAACTTAGAAAAATTTAGTGATTAAAATAATTTCGGCTAAAATAAAGTTTAGAACAAAAACGTAAGTGTTCAATCGAGGACCCGGAGCTACCGGGTACATAAATATTCAAAAATGGAGATTGTTTTTGTTGCATTTCTTGAATTTCCAATTTTTATATTGTCTCTGATTATACTTATTATATACCTTTTAGTATTTTTAATTAAAACAATTTTAAAAATCTTTTGGAAAGAGAGAGCGATGAAATTCCCCAAAAAATTCCCCAAAAATTTCCAAATCAAAGTCTACACGTAAAATCCTAGCGTGAAGATATTATATTTTGTGCTATTTTGTACCAGCACCTTGGGAGGTGTTTACAAATAAAATACAAATCAAAACACTTACAATAAATGAAATTAAATTTGAGCTTGTCCTGAATGGGATATTCCCTTTATTTGAGTAGTATACTAAATCAAATGCGTATTTGGAAAATATTGTATGTTTAGTAACCCTTTTCAGTTGAAAATTGTATTCAAATGTTACGTTACTCGGATTTTGAAATTCGTGGTCTGCCACCTTATAACACATCGGAATCCAATATATAAGGTGAGGGTTTTGGAATAATAAATTTAATCCATATCTCTCACCCTCAACAACAGCACTGGGACCGTCAAAACGACGTGTCAACATTTTTATTATAAAAATGAGTGTGAGATTTTATGATTTGGTTTACGTCATAGATTGCGGATCTAATTCAAATGTTACATTTTTAAAAGATAAATTAGATGATAGGTCTCTGTTACAGAGAAGAGCCGACAGGGAGAGATTCAGAAGAAATAAGATAGACGCGTATAGTGAAAAACTGAATAAAGTCATAACACACAAATTACAAGATTTCTATGAGAGGGAAAACTGTTTGAATAAACTCTGGCAAATGTTTCGAATTTCTAGTTTGCCCGAGGACAAAAAGGATTTTTTGAGGATAGTGAAATTTTTTGAACTCTACGAATTAATAAAAAATATAAATCTGTATAAAAAAAAAGAAATTAATAAGGAATACTTTTTAAAGGCTTTAGATTTGTTGAAGAGTTTAGAATCTTAAAATAAAAAGTATGCAGCTCATTACGGGTATTGAATTATTACAAAGTGAAAAAATAACAAATAACCATTCTGTAATTGATAGGTTTAAATTGTTTCATAATAATATATTATTTGATGAAGTTGAAGACTTAAAATATTTACTTTATTGTTTAGAACTCAGAAAAGTATTTTATTGGTAAACCATTCATTCAACAAACTTTTTGTACATCATATATAGTAATACGCCTATGACAATACCTACTGCCGCTCCGAGACCCAATGACATAATATCGACCATGTTTTGTATTTTTTATAAATGAAAAAAACGTGTAAGATATACAATCGCCCGTGTTATTTTATTAATGTGTTATTATCCACTTTGTCCTGATTTTTTATTTCCACTCCCCCCGCCACCCGCCGGAGGAGTGCCTCCGCCACCCGCGGGAGGAGTGCCTCCACCACCCGCGGGAGGAGTGCCCCCGCCACTCACTGGAGTAGTCCCTCCGCCACCCGCTGATCCACCTTTAGCTTGTTTGCTCTCACTTTTGTCCTTTGAATCATCACCCTTCTTTGATTTATATTTTTTGTAGAAGTAATACACGCCGGCGCCTAATAAAATTACCACAAAAATAATTGCGTATAATGCCATGTAGTTTATCATTGGTTATTTTTATTATAATAAAAATATGATTTTAAACAAAACATTCATATTTACATCGGTTGGATTTATTTTACTTTTCATAATGTATAATAGAAAAAAGTCTCCAACCACTCACGATTATGATAAAAATAATCTATCAGTTTTAGACGAGATTTTACATAGTGAACATAAATATGAACTTTCAGATTGTTTAAGAAAGAAATTTAACTGTAATACTGATAAAGAATGTTTAGACATTTGCAATAAGGGATTACCCTGGATCTGTTTGGAAAGTCAATGCACTGTTAATACCGATACTTTAAAACCAAATTGTATTTTTGGTAAATTAACGGCTATATACGATTCCAATAAAAAAGAGGTGAAATATCAATGTGTTTGTAGTTCACTTTATTATGGCAAAGATTGTTCAAAAACGATACATTTTTGCGACGATGTCAAAGAAAACAAATGTGTTTGTAATAGCAACAGTGTGTTATTTAAGTATTACGACGAGTTTGATGTGTGTATTCCTCTGATTCACCGTATACTGTTCTCAAGTCAAGATAATTTTAAACAAGTATGAAGTCTAAACGGTACGGGATAATACTTGTAGATAGAAATTTAAAAAATACACTAGTCCTAAGTAGAATTAACTACGCGCTTTATAACCGATTGAATAACAACATTATACCCTATGAAAATGCTAGCACCGACATGGCTCTTAGCATGTATTTTGGTTGTAATACGATTTACGAATTTCCAAAGGGTGTACGAGAGAAATCTGAAACGCCTTTTAACTGTGCCGCAAGAGAATTCTTTGAAGAAACTGGTATTTGTTTGAATGCAAATTCAGTCAATATTTTGTCAAACATTGACTACACTTATACCGCTAAAAACAATAAAACATACTCGTGCTTTTACTATGTAGTTGATATTCCAATTTCCAGATACTCAACGACAATTTTAAAAACACCAGATTTGCCACTTGTAAGTGACAATTTTAATATTGTAATATGTACTTGTTGGTACAAAATCAGAAATTACTTCCTGAACATAAATCTTTTTGAATTGGTTGCGAAATTGGACGAAGTCTTTGCATAAAATTGTATAAAATTGTATAAAAGGACACTCGCATGGCTAAACCAGACAGTTGCACGATGATTGCATCCAATATTACTGCCTGGAGTTTAATATCTCAAGAGCCGAGGTTCCCGGAAGGAGTGTTGACAGATAGTTTTGTTCAACGGTTTGATAGTTATATGGATTGGGAACAACTTTCCATACATTATTTTTTTACGGTGACCATGTTAAGAATGTATTTTCATCAAGTTAACTGGATCCATATTCTACAAAGACAACAGTTTTCTGAAGACTTTCTTGTGGAGATGACATCAAATTTTAATAACTGTTGGGAAGTAGTAAGCAAATATCAAAATCTATCTGAGAATTTCATCGACAGGTTTAAAGATAAGCTGGATTGGGAAGTGTTATTCGAACATCAACGGTTAACTGGCAAGTTCATAAGGGAACATAATAACTACTTGAGTTTTGTCCACTTTTATGACGACAACACCACCAGTGCTGACATATCGGGGGCGTCTTCAATTACAGCTTATATCTCTTTTTACTACTTTTATTTAATATGTCTGTTAGTGCACAATCCATTGTTTTATTTATTTGAAAAATATATAGAATATATTTGTTCGTAATATAACAGTTTTTTTATTTAACATGTTATTCCGGAACGATAACGACCCAATCATCGTAAAGTGTGATACTAATAGAGAGAACCTACCCACACGCCATTTAATTACGACTCTAAAAGTTGATAACATATACTACGGGTTTTACTTGAATGAAAAAGATATTGAGCAGTCCAAAGGTACGCTTTACATTGGCAAACATGTCGAATTTCCCGAGTCATGTGGACAACAGTTTAATTTATTACGAAACATCCGCAAACTTCCTGCTCGGAAAGGAATGATTGCAAAGGTTGCAGGGGTTGCAGGTGGGATGAGGAATACTATGGTAAAAGAATATTTTAAAACCGAAGATGATATTTTTAAGACGTGTTGCGTTTTTCACACCGATAAAAACCCAAGCATGAGTGTAAATTTGAAAATTGGTGTTTTTTATTGTTTTAGCTGTAAATCGGGAGGCTCGATTACAAAACTTTTGAATCGAATTCGCAATTAATTCACAATTAATTCAAATTAATTTGCAATTAATTCGCAATTAATTGGCAATTAATTTTCAATTAAACTACAACATTCTCTTTTGGAATCCAGGAATTCCACCGTTCCGAGTCAAACCCAAGCCATTTCACGTAAAGGTGAGGTTTATTCCGAATTTTCTTCTGTTTGATTACTTTTTCGACAACATAAGTTAAGCCGTGCACGGCTAATTTTAACTCTTGTTCATAAAACGTTCCCTTGATGGGTTCCCTACTACCCTCTGTGTCTCTGAGTCTATAAGTCACGGGATTGTCCTCTAACACTACTTTTCGTACTTGAAATACCAGCGGTGTAAAATTAAAAGTAGATTTTTCAAAAACGTGCTTGGATTTCGATATATGAACATAATCACCAACTTTAAATTTAGGTTTCCCTCTCTTGGGGTGTTTTTTCGGAGCCAGTCGTCTGAGAATAATTTTTTCATGCGAAAATGACACCTCAGAGGGTTTGAATTTAGTTACACTGTGAATTGTGTTGTTGTATCTATCTAAGACATCCTGTAAAAAATCAATCCATTTTGGGGAGTTTCTCTTGTAAGTCTCCTTTACAAGCATTTTCCTAAATGTTCTATGAAACCTTTCAATAAATGATGCTTTGATTTCCGTATAGACAGAATACATGTTAATGTTATATTTTTTCATCAGGGCTTTAAACTTATCGTTGTAAAACTCCCCGCCGTGATCTACTTGTAGGTTTCTAACCATCGGAAAAACTCGTAGTAATATTCTACTCATGGCGCTTGTTACTTCGTCACCCGTTTTTGTTTTTAATGGCTCTATATATGCAAATTTTGTAAAACAGTTAATTGCGGTCAGTATATAGATATAACCATCGTTGAATTCTTCGTATTTTTTTAAATCCATAATGTCCCCCTGAATTAGATCATTGATGCCTTTCAACACGTAACGACGTCTAGGAAACCGCTTTCTCACATCAGCAAAATAAGTATCAATCAAGTCGTTTTTTACAGATGATTCCATTTTGTTTTATTATACATAATAAATCACATCAAAAAACCCGTAATCACATATCAACGGTTTACGTAGTAAAGGAGTGTCCATATCAAGGCAAATATCATTATCACAATATATTTTATCCATAGTTTCTAATAAACACATTAAACATAACTTTCTGTTTATTTTGATGTCTTTTAAAAAATTATAATTATAATACAAATTACACTTTTTACAAAAATAAATCATTTTTATTTAAGAATATATTTTAACAATTTTGACATCATGTTCTTTCGATGCGACATACTCCTCCCCATCGGGACATTCTATTAAATAATTTGAAACCACGTCTTTTAAATAAGAATCCTTGTTGTAACAATTTATTATAAAGGGGGCGTTTTGATGAGTGCTCCGATGGCTCAAAACACAAGGCGTAGTCTTGTCACCACCGTCCAAGTTTCGAGTACCGTTAGTGCATTCACATAGGCCCGTGATGAAATTATAACCGCTGGCCGGATTGTTGGGTGTGTTGTTTAAACAATAATCCTTTACGCAAAAAGATACCCCGCGATTCAGAGTTGCTTTAACAAGTTTATTCCCATACTCATCGTATAACCCAGTACAATCGACTTTGTACTGTGAAGGATCATTATAATCCACGTTTTTTGCAATACTGTTGGCTTTTGAATATGGATATTTGCCCACTATCTGGTCCCCGGACGTTGTAAAAACACCGGGATACTTCGGGAGACATTTCCAAGTTCCATCAAAATCATAAGTCCCGTAATCCTGTTTACAGCCAAAGTAGTAATGGGGAATGTAGCAGTAATAGTTTTCATCTGTTTTCAAAATTTTGGCATCTTTACTTTTGCAATAGTTTTTACAGTCACATTTAATCACACCCTGTGGACATTTTTTGGGTTGAAACCTACAATCTGTTTCAATAGATTTCATTGGTAAATTTGAAAGGTTAAAATGTTTTGTTCTTTTCAAAATAATTCTAAGGAATACAAAAAAACAAACAACAACAAATATTATGAAATTCATATTTTATTTATGTTTGTAATATTTTATAAAACGTGTCACAAAAAAAGGAATCAAACACTTCGGGGTTTAATACTCCAACGCAGAGAATCTTCCCCTCTCAAATATACAGTCAGCATAGTGCATGAAGTATAATGAAGTATAAAAAATCTTTGGGCCAAGTACATCTAAATTTTGTAGATACTGTAAAAACAACGTTTTTCAGTTCCTTGGATTATTTTTCTCAGTGTTTCAACCGATTTGAGTCTCATCACACGGGAACGACAAAGTTTTGTATTTGATTTTCCAAATCCTCGATGTATCTGTTTCTTTCTATGTTGTATTGTTCAGCTAAGACAAGAGCGTTCTTGAACTGTTCGTGTTCCTTTTCCAACAGCGCCAATTGCTCGGAGCTCTGTTCATTTTCTAGCCTTAAATCTTGAATAATCTGTTCGCGCTCTGATAGTTTTTGATTGCAATACATGTTATCGGTTTTTAACTTTTGGTAATCTGACAATTCTTTTTCCAAATTGGTGACCTCAGCAGAAAGGCGTATGTTTTCGGATTTCAACTGAACACTTTCTTTTCTGACCTCCTCAAATAAAACTATTCGCCTTTGACAACTATTGAGGAAATTCTTTACATCTACGTTGAGCGGTTTTTGTTTATAAACACTATCTAGGAAATCCACGATATATGCAAGGTCTACACCCATTTCATTTTCCAAAACCAGAAATGGTTTTACATCTACATATAACCGGTTATAGGCGATAATTTTATTAGAGAGTTGATTCTTTATTGATTCCATATCCACAGTCAAAGATTTCAACTGTTTTAACATAATCCCAATATTTTCTAAAGAAAACAAACTGTTGAAATCACAATCTAAAAATGTTTTGTGTAATTCTTTAAATTCTTTACCAAATTTAATCAGGGTTGAGTTGTTGTTAAGATATAACAGGTTGCTGATAATTTCTTGTATGAGTTTATAATTTGTTTGATTTATATTTAGAGTCTTAACTAATTTATGTTGCTCTTCCAACATACCAAACAGCACATATTCATCGTCAACATTGAATAGATGAAATATTTTTTCAATCACCTGATTAATAGTCTGTATTTTTGTAACAGCAACCCGTGGTTCTAAAACTTTCAATTCGTCTAATATAATTGAAAATAATTCACACAAGTCTGTATATTTCAAATACATACATTTGATATCTGCCTCTGAGATATTTTCTGAAGATACCGTTTTCTTTAATCTGCTACGAACAAATTCATTTAAAATAGAGTTAATTTTACTGTAGGTTAATGTTTGGAAGTCAACATCTGTTAGACCTAAAATATCTACAACCGTCTCGGCAAACAATATTTTACCGTCATCGATGATTAAATCGTCAGTCTGTAAGGCTTTACTGAATTTTAGAGGCGTTTCTGTTGTTGTGTGTTTATCAGACATTTTTTCAACAAACTTATAAGGAGCTTCTAAACTTTTCCATTTAAACTCCCTACCGCCGAAAGTATTTACAACATACTCGATTCCGGCCTTTAGTTTAGATAGTGTAAAAGAATTTGTTTTAGACAGTATATCTTCAAATATACTTATTACATTCGATGGTGAAAAATTATCTTGTGCGCCGATAACAGTTAATCTTTTATTAAGATCTTGTAATAACATAATTTTTTTGTCAATTTTACAGCTTATCAATATATCCAAAACATCACTTCCACTTTTTAAAAAGGTTTCAAGCTCCGCGTCATCGTTAAAAACTAACTGATAACAGTTTAAAAACTCAAACATATTTGCACTTAAAAAACGGAGCATGTCTTTATATTGAGCTCTATAGTTTTCAAAATGTTCGTCATACTGGGCCTTGTGCAGTTTTGTAGATTTCTTTGAAAGTAAACTAAATATCAACGAACTTATACAGTCTTCGCTCGATTTCAACACTAAAACATTTTCACCCTGCTGAGACTGAAGAGTTTGTAAAAGGGTTTTTAAAAAAGATGACAGGAGTTTTTTAGCTTTTGAATATTGATAAGATTTTATGTAAAGTAAAACGTCGGTTTCACTAATCTCCATTATTTTTATTTTAAATTTTATCTACAAACCGCTTCAAGACGCGGTTATAAAACCTATTGTACATAACGCCATACGTACGATTTGTCATATACATTGAATTGTTAATCATAAGGTCAACTCCTTTTCTGTATGCTGGCAATAAATCCACATGCGCCCTTTGACGAATCGTTTCAATTTCAGTTCGGACGTTTTGATTAAACTGGTTAAATCCCATTTCTAACATAACAGCATACAAACCAAGTTCAATTCTATTTATCAAACTAAAATCTGAGAGTTGGAGGAGGTTTGAGAATTGATTGGTATCTATCGGGTCTACGAAAACAACTTTTCGTCTCGCGTTTTCACTTCCTTTAAATGTGACTTTGATACCATCATTTCCATAGTAATTTTCATTTCCTGGTGCGTTTTCGTTTATTTCTCTCATAATGTGGTAAATTTGAATAGTTAATTTGTCAATTAAATCATAATTTTGTGTATATTCTAACAAAAATTCTTTAATATTTTTTTGAAAATCTTCCTCATTAACTATTCCATCCAAGCGAGCAATTATTAATCCAGACAATCTAAAAAATAACGTCTTTTGTAAAGACTTAAAGTGTTTGGACTTTAGCTGTGATAATAAGTCTATCTGTTCCTCCCGTTCCTCCATATAGTCCCCAATCTGGTCTTCTTCAGCCCATAGATTAATTATATCGCCGGTTGATTGTTCGCTTTCCATTCTTATGAATGCTCCACGTCAGGGAACTCCTTTTATTAGACCCGATTGCTATTTTATTTTCCAAAAGTAGAATTTCAGTTGCAAATAGCCCGAATTTGTAAATTTTATTATATGACAAAGGAGAGAGGTTATAAATATCGGTAACGCACTCTTTCAAAGTCATTTTATCTTATGAATGATCTCATAGCACTTATATACAACTTTTACCAACTAAGAAACTTGCCTGGATTTTTAACAAAATCGGATGCAGATTACAAATGCGTCTCTAAATCGGATATTGTTTTAAAAATTCAATCGTTTATTTTTAAATGTAACGCTTGTATTTTAAAGCATTATAATCATGAAGTTATAGATTATATTTTATCTTTGTTAAATAGGAATATTGACTATTGTATATGCGTTAATTTAAACCATTTGGAGTTCCATCACGTTGTGATTGATGTAGATTTTAAGAAACTTCAAAATATAGATAGGACAATTGTAAAGGAGTTTTGTGATGATTTTTCAAAAGCCGTTAAAAGTATTTTAAACAATTTAATAAATGACCAAGAGTTTGAATTGACTTTGATGGTAAAAAAAAATCTAAACTTCCTAGACAACAAAGATATTTTCGAGAGCGCAACAAACGGTGTCCATTTTGAAATTAAAGATTTAGTCTTATACAGAGGAGATAATATCTGGTTTATTGAGGTGTTAAAGAAGCTTTTAATCGGTAAATACCCACACTTTATTAAAAACAACGTAATCGACCAACCCATCAACTGGAATTTACCCCTATCGAAAAAACAAAATAAAGACATTTATCTACCAGTTGGGTCCTATAATTTAACCGAAAACATTGAATTTTGGGAGTCTGGAAGGGAGTTATTGATAAATAATGAATTTGATAATTCATTTGTAAAAAACTATTCGGTGATAAAAAATTATGATCCAGACAGCGTACAAGCTTATTTCCCTTTGGATTTACTCAAACAATTTCAAGGATGTTACTTTGGTAATTGCAATAATGTAAAAGTCTACAAACATTCACAACTTGCGCTATTGGGTGATGACTTGGAGGGTGTGATAACAATAAACAAAAACGTACTTCCATATGCTGATTTTGCCGTGTCGCGGTTTTACAAAAATAATTGCTTAATAGTACTAGGCGAATCCCAAATTGAAAAGTCGCTTTCTCCTTTCAGTCTGTCCTATTTAAGGGAGGAACTCTTGGTTTTTTATACAGACCTAACAACTGGCGACACCGGAGGTAAGTCTCGAGCTATATTTAATATATTCGTGTTCTTAATAGCACTATATGATAGAATTTGTGAATCCAACACATCCTTTGCAGAAGAAATACTGTGTGAAATTCAAAACTCAGACCTTGTGAACTATTTCACTAACATTTCGAGTAAGATTGTGCAGTTAGTCAAGGAAACTGTAAAATTGTGTGAAGATTCTGAAAAGTCATTTCGTAAACTAAACCCGTTGCTATTTTTAAAATGCCTCTTTGTTCAATCGTATACAGAGTCAAATAAAGTGGAATTAATTTTTGACGACTCTACTGATGAAAGCGTCTTCATATCGTCAAACATTTTATCGCTTGTCAACAAAAAGTCTTTATCTATTTTAGAACTAGTAAAGTTGATGTATCCCATATATGCAACTCAGAAGGACGGTTCCATATTTTATTACGAAAAGAACTCTTGGTGTATGTCCTTAAACAGGTTAGAGCACGTGTTTTTACCTTTGAAAATATTACATAAATACGGTTGTGATGATATAGAATTGGAAACCGAAAGTGGTTTGAAAAAGAGGCGAAAAAAAAATAAACCCGAAGAAAGCCTTCCCAAGATTTACACTTATTTAATCCAGTTCTGGGGCAGAGTAATCACGATTGAGTTTCCAACAAATGTTGTATCTTTTAAGGACGGTTTCGTGTTAATCAGTAACGAGTATCTTGTTTTTTCACACACACCTCTATTTAGAGGATATCCGTGCAGACTCAGTTGGAAGGGGATGAGGGAAAAGATTCAACACATCAGCAACCGTTCTTGCACGTATCAAAAAGTTTTCGATACTCTTAATGAAAACATCGGTGCAAAGTGCGAAAGTTCACTTTGTCCCGACGGAGTTATTGATTACTTCCGTTACAATTATTCAAAAGAAAATGGTCCCGAGCTTTGTATCAATGATTTAGAGAAGTGCAACAGCGAGGGGGAATGTCCGGTGTATAACTGTTTGCGCTATTTTCTTACATTGTTTTCAAAAGATGTAGAGCTGGTATTTTTCATGCTGTGGACGCTGCGATTTGTCCTATTAGGATTGAGCATCAAGAGAGCATTCATATTCTATGGCCAAGGCCAGAACGGAAAAAGCTCTTTGAGTTGTGTTATGTACGCGTTATTTGGTAAAGCCATGAGTTTCATTGGCACTGATACGATTCGTGGAAAAATATCAACTCTCGCTCCCGATTTATATAACGCAAAAGACGCAAAGATAGTATACGCAGACGATTTACAAAAGATAAACCCCACTACTCTAAAACAAATTGTTTCCGGAGCCCACATGTACCTGAGGACTTTGTACAATTGCGGAACCGATATTCAAATGAAGTGGCTGTTTACGGGCAGTTGTAATTCCTTGAGGTTGAACGCGGATTTCGCCACGATGAAAAGAATTTTGATGATTCCGTTTTTAAACTTTTTCCCAGATAATTCTGACTACTACTGTAACCAAAACACTTTTAAAATTATAGCAAGCGATATTTTAGCAACAATATTTTGGTTGGAAAAATACTATTTAGAAACAAATATTTTCTACAACGATAAATATGATATAGTTTACCCCCCAAAATCGGTGAAGTGGTACTCTCACGAGTTGATCTGGAAAAATGATTTGACGAGTGGTATCTTAAATGCTTTTAATATAATAGAATCTCCAAATCTATTCATAAGGATAAATGATCTGATTGCGGAAATTAATGCAATAAGGGTTTCAAATAAATGTTCTAAATTTCAAATGAGTTTTTTCAATGAAGATATAGAAACTATATTAAATTTATTGAAACACCGGTATTCTGTAGGCACGTGCCTCAACAAATCTAAGAAGATATATGAACAGGTTATTGTAGGTATATCCATAGACCGCTTTAAGATGTTATATGAGGAAGCGTTCGAATTGATATAATATTATTTGGAATTATTTAAAATTATTTAAAATTATTTAAAATTATTTAATAAAAATGACTGAAGATCCGTCTGAGAGCGTTTATCCGGTTGAGTTTATCACGACAACTAAAAAGAGTAGTCAGTTAAACGACTCTATCCTTCTTACTACGGTTGAATATTTATTGGGGTTGAATTGGCCGATTTGTCCACGGCCACCTCCAGCCATTGACATCGGTACTTCAATAGAAAACTTTCTAACAAATATAATTAATAAAAATAAATTAAACATTCAAACTGAGGAATTAGATCCTAGGTGTAAATTACCGGAGCATTTAGAGCAACCATTAAAATCGGGTCTAGACTACAACGAATTTCTTAAAATATTACAAAGAGTATTAGATCAATCAAAAACGAAGCCGGATTAGGTTGTAGATGGCATATTGTCTTAGAATATTCAATGGGTAGACGGGAGTATATAATCTTCTAAAATTCTGATAAGCTATTTGATCAATGCCGTAGTATACAATACCATCATTATCATAATACAGTTCGGGCAAGACGTAACTGAGTTTGTGCGTGGAATAACCCATCATTTCCACTCCCGACTTTGACAGAATGGACCGACTATTGAAAGATTCTTTCAAATATTCAATTTTATTTAAACCCCTCAAACACTTAATCATCAAGTGAAGATGTTGCTTTTTAAAACGGTTACTATTTGAAGTCATGTATCGGTTGAACAAAGTGTTTTTTGTAATGTCATTAGTCTCCCAAATGTTACAAAAATCCTCCTCGTCATAGCTGTGTAGCAAAAACAGTTTTAAAATGTTGTAAAATTCATGATAAGAAACTGTCGGTTTTACGATACAATTAAGTTTCATCAAGACACTTCTTAGCTTTTCAAAAATATTTAGTGCTGTATGAGAATCATACAATAAATATTTTGCATAAAGCCAATTATAGAGGTTTTGCTTCTTTATTTTAAAAAACGTAAACATAGTCTCCAATTGTTCGTGAGTCAGATTGGGCCTGATTTCCCCCATCGCCACGAAAGAGAATTCGGGATTTAATAAAAAGTAGCATTCCGAAATAGACATACAACTATTAAGGGCATAAAAACTCAAAGTGTCCCCGTCAAAATCCAAATTGTTTTTTTCCGTGATCGAGGTGGGTAGGCCTACTACTGGTGCATTCCACGTACTTTTAACTCTATGGAAAGTAAACGCCCTGGTATCTAAAACTGGATACCTTATAGCCAAAACATATTTTGGATAGTTCATACAAGCCCAAATTTTTCTGTTTAGGATGATTTCGTTGGTTTTACAGTTTGGGGCGGGTGTGACGACACTACGTGCCGAGTAGTAGGATTTTTTACTTAAAAGAATTTTCCTAAAACAATTATTCTTACCCTGTCCAATGAATGTTAGGGGGTCTGGTTTTATGTTTACTTGTGACTTTTGTGTTGGGTCGTAAGTCTTATTGTTCCTTAGGAGTTTGATTATTAAATCACATAGAGTGCTATTTGTGTTCCAAAGAAAAGCTGGAGGGTATGTACAATTTCCCACTTGAATTCGAAATTTAAAATTTTCAATCGGATTCTCTGTATTTTTTTCAAATAATTTTAACTTATTTTTGTACGAATGCTTATAATTCAATAAAATACGTTCCATTTTATTTTTACATATCTTACAGCGAGATAAAATTTCATTTTTTATAATTTTTTTTAAAATAGCAATAAACTGTTCTCTTTGTACTATATAACGCGTTTTACAATTGTTGCAAAAATTGCTAGATATGTTACACGTACACTGTAAAAAGTAACAGTTTGGACAAATTTTGCTTAGCCTTAACGCCAAAGACTTTGGGATTTTTTTATAATTGGAGAGTTTAATTTTTTTACATTTTGCATAAGATTCAAGACAATCTTTGGTCACACAGATTGGGGCCAATCCATACACATTTTCGTTTGATTGTCCGGATTTAGATAGGAAACAAGTGTTGATAGTACCATGTTTCATATCGAAATAATGGTTATTCTTCAAACAGCTTATTCTTAACCGTGGATTTTTAAATGTTTATTTAAAACTGTTTAAAACTATTTAAAACTATTTAAAACCATTAAAAACTATTTTCATCGTGATAAATATCAGTTGTTAACCGTGAACGGTATAAACATGGTGGATGTTACAGGATTAAAAAAATTCAAATGGAGGCTAATAGAAGAACCCTGCAATTGTTCCGGTAATGAAACTGTTTCAAATTTTGAATGGAATGTTCGTGAGTCTTTGACAAGAATTTTACGAGTAGAAGGTGAACAATTTGACTGTATTTTTAATAAATTTCCAAGTCTCGTATTCTATCCTACGACTAAAAGCGTAGCATGTGCCATTAATAAACGCGAAACGGTGGGTGTGTATACATACTATTTCGGTCACCAACTGTTTAACTGCCCCATTTTAGTGGGAAGTAAAATGTTTTTTTTACTTTCAAACTACAATCAAATCGGTTTTAAATTATGGAGTGATATTTACTGGAAGGATTCGTTGAAATGTTTACTCTGTGGATACTGTGACGAGATGAAGCCAACAACGTTTGTTATTAAAGGTAAGTGTTATACGTTGGGACTGCTGGCGTGGACAAACTACGATAAAGTAGTTTGTCTCAGGAAAAAAAGAGGTATAACGCTGTTCAAAAAAAGGCCAAACATAACAATTACCGCTGAAGAGTTTCCAATTCTGAACGATTTTAATGACATCAAGCACTTGTTGGAATGTTGTATCGGGAATCGCAGGATTTTCCATGGAGGTTATATTTTTACGGAAATGTTGAAGCAAACATTAGTTGATGTGAATAAGGTTTTGAAATTACCCAAAAAGAATCTATTTATCAAGCAAATAAATAAAACACAAACAAAACGCGTTAATATGGGCGTTATTGATGCGATTATTGGTAGAAATACGGTTTTCAATATGCAGGACTGTCTGGACTCGTCCGGCACTAATCCGAAATACTATAGCAATAATATCGGCAGGTACAAAGTATTGACAAAATTAGACGTTACAACATATTCAAAAACCTTGCAGTTAGATATACTGACTACGTTGTATTCAAAAAAAATACCTATCGACTTTAAAATCGAAGATTGTGGATTTATTTGTATTACATCATCAAGTGAGAATTCCCCGGGTATGAACGGACTGGAATCTGTTATTGGGACATTCATCTCCTCGGAAAAGGACTGTATGCCCCAAGATCATATAAAGGAGGTGTTGAGCAAATATGTAGATTTGAATTTAATTTCAACCGATTTACAAGATTTACAAGATTGCTGGTGGTACGTAATCATCAACCAATCTATATACAAACACTCCCCGAGAGATGTAAACATTGAACAGTGGACTAATTTTTTAAGACGTGTATTAAAATCAATATATCCGTGTATTGAGGTTTATCACATAAGTAGTAGACTGTATACAATATACTCCTTCCCGTTAACCATGTATAAGATATTACCAGACGGCTGTGCTTATTCTGCCATGGAAGTTTCTCGGTCAGAAAAATTAATGACGGAAATAATCTCCGAGGAATGTAACTTGCACGGTCCAACGTCTCTGTTGATTTTCAATCTAAACAGTAATAACTTGGTAAGGAATACAATGATCACACATGCGATAAAACAGTGTGTCAGCGGTGTAACGGCTTGGCCCTTTTTAAACAATGAAAGATTGCTACTGAAAAAAAACAGATATCAACTAATTAAAGGTGTTCCTTTTTATTGTTTGAAGGCGAATATTTTAATACTACCTCTGGAATACAACATAGAAGACTCGTGTGTCTTAAACGCAAATTCTGTATATAAAAAGAAACTATTCACAACTGACAATATAGTGACTGTAACTTTGCATTTACAACAGGTTTCATTAATTCAAGTTTTGGTAAATGAATTTCCCGTTCTAATCAAACCCTATTTAGTTCTTTTAAAATTTAAAAGCGATAAAGTTATTCATTTGGGTAAAAATCTATCTATTAATCCCGACCCGCTGAACAAAGAAGTCATGAATTTAATTTGGACCCCAAATCCAGATTTGATAAAAACTAAAAAGATATTTCTAAATAGGATTCATCTTAATTACGATGACAATACAAATTTGTACTGTGACGTTTCAATTTCCTACCAACAAGACGGGTGTTTGGGAACAAAACTCTTTATACTGAACGGCGCGCAAAAATCCGTTGTTGGGCACATACTCAAAGCGAAATCTATGCCAAAATTACACAATACTTTATCGCTGGATGACGTCGCAGATCGCGATATTGATATAATTCAGCACCCGTTTTCACTTAAAAGGTTAGCATTTAATTTTCTTTTTACTCCCGAAATATCAGCGTTATACAATGAATGTTTTCGGGTTACACCTTATGACAAATTAAAAGTTTTGCAAAGTAAAAAGGACTACTTTGTAAGCGATCCCGCCACAAAAAGTTTTTACGTCAACGGTAAAGACGGAAGCCCCGTTAAAGCAATTTTGTATGAGGGTTTTGTGGTTATAATGGGAAAACAGAACCCTTACGGATTAATACATAGTGCAGAAGCAGATTCGACACCCACGTCGGCTTTAACTGGACAACCGGAAGTAAGTTATCAAAAATATAGCAATAGAAATAATCACGCATTCGGGCTATCTGAGAGCGAACGAGAGGTTTTGATCGCACTTGGGCTGAACAGTTTCGTTGAGGAAATGTACGATTTGAGTGATTCAACAAACATAACCCTAGAAAATAATAGGGGCGAAAGGGTAAACATTCCATATTCAACCTCGGCTGCAAGGGTTCTGGACATGTTGTCACTAGTCGGAGTTGATGTTAATTTTTCCGTTGACATTGAATCTAATTAATTTCAAAGTTTTCTTTGAACCACACGTACAAGGCATCTAAATATTCGTTGAACGTGTCATAAGTAACGCAATATTCGTTGACGTTTATTTCTCTGTTGTCATTTAAATCGTAAATCTTTTCAACAAGGTCATTGAAAATCAGTTCTATTCCGTCAGCGTATTTCAATGTCGGTGCCAGCATATTAGTATTGAAATTGTCATTCTCTATTACTGAAATTATTTCTTTTATCCAGTCCGGGCATATTATATTTGTATTTACAAATACAACAAGTATAATATTTACAATAATTTTTTTATCAATATCTTTATTCGATATGTAGTGTAAAAACTCATTAATCTCATCAACAAATAGTAAATTATCAATGTCCTCATCGCTGATAAACATTTTTATTTAATATTTTAAAATTCTCCATCCATAAATTTTACAATTACTGTGGCGATATACGAAAATATAAACCACAGGAGTAACAGTATTATGTTAGTAAACGGCGAACTGCTCTTCAGAGGAGTGCTAAAATCCATTCCGAGGAAGTTTGTGCTTGATTTCGCTGTCATTTTTTTCTCATTTTTTCTTAAATGGGTTTCACGTTTTTGCATAGATATATTTTTGGAGACCAAGTAATATATCCGTTACAGAGTCATCCTAGAGAAAACAACAAGTGCAGCAGAATTTATTTTGATTGTACGGGTTTGTTGTATCAAATATCCTACGCCATACCCACCGGGGTTATAGTCGAAAACACTGATACTTTGTTAAATTTAATGGTGGAGAATTTAGTATATTATATTAAAATTGTCAAAGAACTATCACTAAATCCCACATCCATTTATTTGTTTTTCGATGGAAAATCTCCAGATCAAAAATTAAGCCTACAAAAGAAACGAGATGAAAGAATTCAACGGGCATTAACTGCTGGAAAAAAACTCTTTGGTCTGAGTTTAATTACAGATCGTAATAGAAGAAGTTCCATAATTTCATATATTGCCAATAATATTGTATGTAAAATTGGTCAGGAATGTGAAAATATCCAATTGTTTTCTACGGACCAACCTGGTGAAGCGGATATTAAAATTGTAAGAGCGGTTTTGAACTCAATAAATTCGACTGAAGTTATTGAAGTTATAATAACCGCCGATACAGACATTTTCATCTCTCTTAATTCGCTGAGATATAAAAATATCCTTATAGTAATTAGATTACCTAACGTGGGTTTACAGTGCCTTACGTCTTCTTCATTGAATAATTGGTTAAATAGCAATTCATTATGCTACAAGAGGTTATTATTTT
This sequence comes from Allygus modestus, assembly GCA_963675035.1. Lineage (NCBI taxonomy): Eukaryota > Metazoa > Arthropoda > Insecta > Hemiptera > Cicadellidae > Allygus > Allygus modestus. Next base: position 318,003,676 of record OY776112.1, read on the forward strand.
ATTTCGTATTTTTTTGTGGGAACGATTACGAATGCCCCATAGTTTCTGGCACAAAAAATCAAATTTCTCAGATATACGACTTTGGAAAAAAACACAGTTTTAAAGTATCCATTGCAAACTTACTTAGACTCTGGTCAACGTTAAACATCAAACCATCAAAGTCGGTCGTCATTACGGGCTTATCACTCCGGGTTTTGTGTCGAATAACGCGCCTCAAAATGGAGTCTGTTACACAAACCATTAGATATTATAGTTTTGGATATGATTTACCAGATATCATGCTGCTGCCGATATATGATCAATGGAGATCTTTATTTAAAAATATAAACCCCAAAGATATTAGCAAGTATTTAAGACAAATGCATAATAGCGAGACAGGACAGTTGAGACATGATAGACGAATACAGCAATAAGTATTTTACAGTGTGAAAATTAGATTCTGAATAATCCAGCAAGCAGTAGCACGATATCGTGATACAACTTATGTATAAAAGGAATTTAACCAATAATTTGTAAATCAACTTTCTTTTTAAAATCGTTTTCAGATCAGGGGTTTTTGTAGATTGCGGTTTATAGCGCAACATATTTTTTATATAAATAAAGAAGGAGAGTAAGCCAGCTCCTCATTCGTAATGAACACTTTACACGGTTTAAAGTTTGACCAACACATTTATAAGTATAATGGCGTTCCCGTAAATATTACAGAGAACGACACCTCATACATATTTAAAAACATTGAAACTGATGAAATGGTATTCTTTATTGATTATAGCCAGCTGTTGTATAGAGTCGACAAAGAGGATATTATAAGGATAGCTTTGATGTCCCAAGATAAACAAGTGGTACCAACTGTGCTTTTGATGCCAGAAAATCTGGACATGTTTGTCCACACAAATGTAAAGTCTAGTTTGACGTCGTTAAAACAGCTCTATGCTTGGGTAAAGCTTATAATTGGAAAAATAAATGGAACAGATGTGGAATTTAAACCCTTTAATCAATTACAAATAGAGCAGATTTTTAAAAACTTAAATGTAAATGATATATCAGAAGAAAATAGAAAATGTTTTACAGACTCTGTGAATTTATTTGATTTCAACAGTAACATTAAGAAAATATTTTGGTTTAACGAGGTCATAGAAAAATACGCGATAATCATTCCTACTCTTGAAACCCTGTATAAAATTCATCCTCGTGACGTGTTTATGTTAGCCAACAACTTAATGAGATATATCTGCGTTTGGGAAGCGGCTGATAAAAACATTGAATATGTCATAGCCAGTAATATAATATTTATTCAATTTCTACAAGATACAAACTCTTCTACAAACAACTACTCTGCTCTACTGCCCTTTATGTGTGCCTTGGCAGTCACGTCTACTATGCCGACTTCAATACCCCAAGAAATATCCAGAGATCTAAATAATAAAGCGAAAACGTTGTTCAACAGGGCTAAATTTAATAGAGACGACAATTATGGATGGTACAGGTTTCAAATGAAAGTAAAAAATGCCCAGAACGTTTGTAGTCGCGAAGACTGTTTGGATATTTTACAATATCTGTTTTTTCAATTTAATATCTTCAAGGATCACGAGTTTGACGTAGTTTTAGCTTACATGAGAAAAGTATTCAACTTTTATAAAAAACCAGAACTTTATATTTACATTATAATATTTGGATTAAGCCTTTCGAGCTTACGCATTGCAAAACCAATTAAAAATATAACTGGGACAAAAAATTTGGCTAATTTTAATATAGAAAACATCGGTATTCGAAACGTTACCACCGAGTTGCGTCAGAATCTTTATAAAGAAATGAAAAATGACGTGGCGGTGATTTTTAATTTTGTTGATCCCTATAAAAAATATATGTTGAATTTACAAGAGAAAAACCCCTCTTTTAAAATAAACAACCTCACGGATGAGGTTTTGTTTTATTTTATGAAAACCGACCACTCCTTTTCTGAATTAGTAAACTATATATTAAAAACAATACTGCCACTGATTACTTCACAGCTAATTTAGATTCCCAAGGTAGCACTGCAAATCATTTACATGTTTTATAAATTCAGTATAAAGAAATTTAGTTTTTTTTAAATTAATTGGTAAATTCACAAGATCTACACAAACGTAATTGTGAATCATTGTTTTTAAATTAACATTTGTATGATTTTTAGAATGTGAACATAGACCAACACACTTTTGATTTTTCTTTGCACCCAGTGTCCAGTGTTTTTGTAATTTCCACAGAGTTCCAATTGTTGAAAAATAATATATAATAGAGCTTAGAAGGTAAACTCGGTCATTCGCTGCGCTTCTCTCTATTACTCGAGTACAGATTTGTTTCATTTTTGAGGGATTGTACAAGCCGGTGTTGGCAACGTTATTTTTTAGTTTTAAAGTTTTCATATGTTTTAAAACGCTGGGGTGTAATTTGTTTTTGAAAACCGTAAACAATTCTTCGGGAATAGGATGGGCGAGAGAAACTATATAATTATAAGATGGCAACAATATTTCTTCATTATTTCTATCTACCAATAGTAGGTTTTCTGAAAAACAAAATATACTTAAATGATATTTTAACAAATTTTTCAAACCATCTAAGAACCCGCAAATTATTTTAGGATTGTAAGTTTCAACTCTCATGTATTCAGATAGAGTCAGTAGACTATCCCCGTGTTTAAACTCATTAAAGTATAAACCGCTGTAAGAAAACATAGAAATGGTCAATTCTTTTGGAAACAGATGTTTTAGGTACTTTTCATACTTTTGACTCCAGGGTTTGCCGTCTTGGTCATTTAAAACGTAGATTTTATTTGTTATGTACAGTATCTTTTTCCCATCGTCCGTGATATATAACGTTGTGATATTATTTTTACTCTTGTTGCTGTACAAGCTTACAAAATTACATTTTTCAATCCATTCGGGATTTATCTGATCAACTAAACACCTTATATAACAGGATTGAATGTTAGTATCTATCATTCCTTTTTTACATGGCGGAAAAAATAGTAATATTTAAGAAACAAACTTTACACATTCTAAACTACAAGTTGGAAATATTACCACCACTAATTCCTAATAAGTTTGTCTTGTTTCGATACAACAGGGTTGTAAATTTTCACGATTCAAACGTCATAGCGGATATTGACATGACAAAGAGTCATAGATGGAGTCCCGACGAGTTGTTTGAGCTCTTGATAGTGTCTATGAAAAGGTTAAATTTAGAATTTGTGATAGTGGATGATTTTTATACGATGAAAGACTTTGGGGGTTTTAAAAAAATAAAATCTTGTGTTGTTAGGAATTACATGAAGAAATGCCCAATGTGGGCTTTGAATCACGAAACAGTTTTAAAAATACCAAAGGAACTAGAACAAGACATTTTAAATACAAGATTCAAATCTAAAGAAGAATATATATCAAAGCTTGTGGAGGTATCTTATAACATTAGAGTATTTTTATTGGACAATGCACGGTGGGAGTGTTAAATTAACAGATAAGTTGTATTTAGTCGGTGTTGACTTATATGGAGAGGAAGTTTTTAATGGAATGATAAATGAGGAGATTAAAAGAGTAAGCGCCAAAATGTGTGGTTTTCCGACTGGAAGGACTAACATCACGATTAATATGATAAAAAAATACCAACAGGTTCCAACACAAGAGAAATTAGATTCTGTGCACATTTTAAAGACGGAAAAGGTAAATTTTTATAACGAACACGATCTGCGCGATATCAATTTGTACAAACAATTGAGCGATTTTATTGACCTTTTAAAGCCGAAAAATATCGTGGTTATCAAATTTGACGGAGAACCGAATCCAATATTTTGTCAGTATAGAAAAACTCAAACGCAACAACTCCCTTGGCTCCGGACGTGGTACGATGATTTCCCCGAATGTTGTATTGAATATTGCACTGACATTCATAGCTATCTACGTATAATGGGCCCCCTCTGTTCTATGATTAACATTTCAAACCTTTTAAATAGAATCGAATCTAATGAGATTAATTACACTTTAATACTCTTAGCACTGGCAATATTTCCTAAAAGTGATATTTCTCCCATAACTAGGAACGCGACCATAGAAAGAAAAGAAATCCTCAAATCGGTTATGTACGAAGATGTTCAAAGAAAGATTTTACGGATTGATAACGAGGAAGATAGGTTAGTTTATTCGCGTAGTCGAAATATGTTTAATTTACCTGCACTATCTGGGACAAATATTTTTACTTAGATTGCATTAGATTGCATTAGATTGCATTAGATTGTTTTTCCACCGCCCCTATTTAGCAACGCAGTGATTGTGGCGACTACTTTCTTTTCAAGCGCATTAAATTGAGAGTCTATTGCTGTTATTAATAGATGATAATGTTCAAAATATGTCTGCTTATCTAATAAAGTCTCAACGGTTCCGATTCTGAGCTTCTCGACAATTTTTTGAATTTGAACGTCAATTTTCTTGTCCAATAAATTGATTATGTCTTTAAATGTATAATCAGCGTTCCAGGGAATGTTTAAATATTTTTTAAATTCCTTGTTGAACTCGTGACTCTTAAATATAATATCGATTACCCAACACATTTCAGCTTCAGAATAGTTGTTTCTTATATGATCCGCAGCTATAGCAACAGATTTTGGAATCTTGTTTTCCTCTAATTTTTTTATGATAGTTTCTAAATTTTTGGGTATTTTATTTACAATACTTATCTGCTCGTGTACGGCACTTTTCATCTTCCTAGTAATTGCGTCGACGCTATGTTTGTGAACCAAGGTTTCTAAGATAATGTGTTCTATGTTACTAGGGTTGGTAGCTTTGTAGTGTTTTAAAAATATCGGACCATCAACCCTAGGAAATCCTAGTAATTCGCGAATGGAATTATCCATATGGAACCCCTGCGAATACTCCACTTCTACTAGACCATTTACCAATTGAATTTTAAACTTTTCTTGGTCTTTGGTTAAGGATTTCCTAATTTCACTTTCCAATTCCCCTATCCTATAAGCTGCGATTTTAATGTGAACAGGGTAATCTTGGTTTTGATCATCTTTGAAAATCAAAACACCGTCTCGCAGTAGATTACGCGCTCCTGGTTTTAAAGTTTTAATGACTCTTTCAAACACAGCATGTAGTTGAGAAATATTATCTTTGACTTCTTGTAAAGGGGTCAAATCAAGAGTTTCAATTTTACTTTTAATGTCAGCTAGACTAAGATTTACTCGATTTACAAGTTCTTTATTCGCTAATACGTCTGTTTTAACGGCTTGCAAATTAGTGTTTATTGTTGAAGAGGTTTTTACCACATCAGAAATTTTGTTTATTTGATTTAATGGTATTTTTTCAATAAGCTCCTTAATATCCTTTAAACTTTTAACGACACTATCGACTCTACCTAGCGTTTTTGATAGTTCTTGCCAGTGAGAATCTATTTTACTTTCAATATCGTGAAGATTTGGACTGCATTTTAGAGATTCAATAAAGGGTTTTAAATCATCAACACTCGTTTTAATTTCGGCGCTGGTTTTTAAAATTCCAGGAAGGGGCTTTAGATTGTTTTCTATTTTGGAGACTTCATCGGAAATGTTTAATTTTTCTATTTTCGTTAGTATTTTTATAACTTCTTTAACATCTTCGCTAGTCTTTCCTAAAGACTTTTGAAATTCTGTAATCTGCCCTTTCAAAACTACCATTTCAGATTCTGGCAATTTGAGGGTAGAAATAAGCGACTTTAACGATTCAATACTCGTTCCTAATTCTGTTATTTTATTTGAAACATCTTCATTATTCATGATTTTTAATCCTTCCAATTCTTTTTGCATATTCGTGATTAGTGTGGACAACTGTTGATTTTCCAACTGCGTAACTGAGTTGCTAATTGTTTCCAATAGCGTTTTTAATTTCAACAACTCGTTTAATGGTGTATCCAATTTATCGCAACGTTCTTTAATGTCTTTAAGTATACCTAAAGAATTTTGAAAGTCCGTAATCTGACCCTTTAAAACTACCATTTCAGATTCTGGCAATTTGAGTGCAGAAATGAGAGACTTTAATGATTCAATGCTCTTTCCTAATTCTGTTATTTTATTTGAAACATCTTCATTATTTATGATTTTTAATCCTTGCAACTCTATTTGCATATTCGTGATTAGTGTGGACAACTGTTGATTTTCCAACCGTGTAATTGAGTTGCTAATTGTTTCCAAGTTTGATTTTAATTTCGAAAATTCATTTAATGGTGTATCCAGTTTATCGTAATGTTCTTTAAGGGTTTTAAGTAAACTCAACATTGTATTTATATTTTCGGTAGGCCCCCTCATATAACCCCTGAAATCTTCCAAATTGTCCACTTTAATAAGGGACAGTTTATCTAAAATTTGTTTTAAATCATCTTTGTCCTCTATTTGAGGTTTTTCGGCCCTTTCGGTTTTTTCGGGGCTTGCAGTTTTTGCGTAATACACCGAGTAAGTGGAAAGGCATATGATTAATATTAAAGCTAGATATACGTAAACCATCTATTTTATTTATAGTTTGAATAAAAATGAACTTGATTTTGGAATTGCTCGGGTATACAAATCATAATGTTGTAAGATGTATTTACAACAAAAGTCCGTTAGAATTCTATGCTAATATCAAGGATGAGGACATACTAAACCAACAATTACAAATTTTAAAATGTGCTTGGCCGAAAATAACAAGAAAAATATTTTTAGAAGACGTTTGCTCCTCAACTTTAGAAAAAAGAATTTGGTTAAATAGACGAGAATTGATATTGAAACATCGTCTTGTGTTGTTTATACAAAGTGTCGACGTTAGTGATATAAATAATATTCTAGAATACAGTATGATAAATAAATCGTTCAACAATATAAATGAGGCCGACGATTTTTTACAGTCTAAAATAACCTATCCAACAATTGCTATAGATTTTTTTCCTCTAATATTAAAGAAATGTGATCCGTACGCAGCCGGCTTGCAAAGCAACACACTGTACTACTTATCCAAAGCGCCTACATTTAAAACACCCCGATAAAATGTGCTAAAATGTGCAATTTATTCTGAAATAAAAATGTTGAAGATAATAAAATCCAAAAGAGTTGTTTTAGGAAAATTAAAATTCAATTCTCAGTGGGAACGTTCGATATACAAAAAGATTTATAAAATTCTTCCAAAATACTACCATCCAATAAAAATAAATCAAAGAATTGAGGGGTTTCGTTTTGAACTAGATATATACATTCCAAAACTAAAATTGGCTTTTGAATTGCAGGGTCCTTTCCATTTCCAATGTTTAAGAGTTATAAACCGCGATCTAGTTAAAGCTAGTATTTGTAAAAAAAATAACATAGATATTGTATATTTGTTTTATAACAAGAATTATAGTAATATTTTTTTACAAAAGATAATTTCGGCTAAACTGTATAAATACAAGCAAAATATGACCACCACTCATTATACTACGATGGGATACGACAGTGAACATTCCCTAGAACCGAGAGACCAGCAAACTACAATGCAGGAATTTGACAGCGATACCGCCTCAGAACATTCCCTGGCATTGAGTGACTCTTGTGAAAAGCCACCCAAAAAAACTAAAAGAGTTTCAACTAAACAGAATCAAGAACAATTAAGAATACATCGAGAAGAATTACAGAACCATTATAAATTCATTGATTCTATCAAAACTGAAATTTATCAACCTATTAGTATTGCAATCAAAGCTTTCAGAGACCAATGCCCCAGTATAACCGTCCACGACTCATCTATAAAGCGACACATAATCAAAAATTACACAGATATACTTGACTGCAAGAAGGTGAACAATAGGTGGATGTGCAGCTGTGAAAAAGTAAACCAAATAAAATTCGACTTAACAAGATATAAAAAATATATGTAAATGGACAACAAAAGATGAAAAAAGAAACTGTGCGCAGACTTGTAGCATACATAAAATATTTTGCGCGAAAAGCCACAAAAAAACTAAAAGAGTTTCAACCAAACAGAATCAAGAATGCATCGAGAGGAATTACAGAAACGTTATAAATTCAGCAATCAAAGCTTTCAGAGACAAAACTCCCAGACTCCACGACTCATCAAACACAGATAACACTGCGGGTGGATGTGCAGTTGTGAAAGAGTAAAGGAAATTCGACTTAACAAGATATAAAAAATATATGTAAATGGACAACAAAGAAGTTCTTCTGTACAACGATTTGAAAAAAGAATATGAGTTTTGTGCGCAGACTTGTAAAATTATTCTTAGAGCAAATCAGTTAAACATAAACGGTTTTGTATTTTATAGATATATTGATTTTGAAAGTATATTTCTACTAAGAGAAAAAAATAAATCGTTAAAAACAATCAAGTTAATAAATTTGATACACCCCTCATCAAAAGAATACTCTGAACGCCCCTATGAATCCCTTTGGATAGACAGTAATAATCCGACTACATTAAATATCGTGACGTCTTTTGCAATAGTTTACATTTCAAACAAGGTGTACATACACACGCTTCCGGCGTGGCAATCCTTTTTACGAAAGCTCATCAGATTGTTTAGGGGTATCAGAGTTAATAATGTCCGGTTTTGATTCGATCTCTTTTTCTTTAGCGGTAATTTGGCGATTTCTTTTGAGAAATTTATTTTTCTTAGAATTGCATTTAACGCACAAAGCTTTCAAGTGATGTGTTTCACGTTTAACCACCATCGGATCTTTGTTTGCTGTGAAATTTGTACATTTTATACAATAAATAGGAGTATCAAAACCATTAATAGGATTTGTATTTTCCATCCTTTTTTATTTATATATAAAAAAAAACATGAATAGTAAGAATTTGTACAATCAGTGGCAGCGATTTTGTGCGGCTTCGAATGTACCAAAAGATGAGGTCAAACGACTATATGATTCTTATAAAAGTGAAATAAAGACAACAAACCCGACACTGTGGTTTAACTTTTTAAAGAAAACTCCATTACAAGAAAGAAACAATTCCGATATTACAGAGGAAGCAACAACTGATACATCTGAAAAAACCCCCTACGAACAGATGATTAAAGATGTCTACGTTACTCTTACCGAGATTAAATCGTTTTTAATCTTTTTAGTGTCAGAACCGAGCAGACATGTAAAATCTTTTATTGATTTGGAGGAAAAGACCGACGTTAATATTATAAAAAAGTGGACCGAAGGAATATCTGCCATAATGAATAAGCTTAAAAACTCTGAAGAGTATAATAATAACAATTACATAATAGACTTGAAACAGGTTTATTCTTTAATCAGCGAACACCTGTTTTTGATACCTAAAATAGAAAAGATGGGCCAAGTGTCGTTTCTCAATGTTACTTATGAAAGTGACCTTAAAATAAAATTGCTCTTTGAATCTAAAAGAAAAAAATACACAAACGAATTTATCATTCCCGTTATTATTAAAAATGCTGTAGTTTTTTTTTACAATTCTAAAGAGTTATTGAATTTAATAGACAATAGATACAGATCAGAGATTTTGTACAACAACGATTACATAACCACCTCTCAAAATAAATCTGTGGAGGTAGAATTTTTTGTAACCCATATGGTATATGCCGTTTTACACGCCATGTTGCATCTATACTGTAGCGTTACATTCAATAACTCTTATATGAATCATGAAGATCATAATTATTATAAAACCGTTGAGAACATCATTCCAAGACCACTATTTAAATACTTTTTGACGCCCAGTCTGTGATTATTCCAAATCTATTATGTTTGCTAAAATTTTATAAATTGATTCGATATTACAGACGGTTTTATGGTGTCTATAATGCCACAGAATTTCTTTTATTCTTGGTATAAAAGAATTATCTAGCGGTAATCTCAAGTATTTAGACAGTTTATTTTGCAATTCAAGAGTCTCAGTCAAAGTTGACTTTATATTGTATAACTTGTATTCAGAACAACAATATCTCTTGTAATGTTTTATCATAATAGAGAAGAACTTCCAAGGCTCACACAATTCTTCTTCATTCTCGTTTGGTATTACGTGTTCCATTATACTCTGGGGTGGTAGAGAAATGATATCTAACAAATACCAAATAATAATGAAATATTTTAAAAACAAACTTTCTATATCTCCAAATTTCTTAAATGCAAATTTTACATGCTTCAAAATATACTCCTCGTGATACTGAGTATTTTCAAGATTTTCATAAATATCATTATCACTAAGGCTTATATACTCATCATCGTCATAGTCAATTCCACTCGTGCTTATATCACCACAACTGTTGTAATTATTATCACCGGAGCTGTACATTTGGTAAGAATTTACACTTCCTGACATTACAAACAAAACAGCGAGCTTTTAACTGCAACCTCTTATTCCCCCTAATATATATCAAAACCTTTTTTATATTTTCCGATTTTGTATATTTTTTACACTTTAAACAGAATAACCTCATCTTTTATTATAAATGAAATTTATACAATTGGACTTATTGGTGTTGGAACAAATCATTCCAAGTTATTTAAGTTTAAAAGACAAAGTAAACTATTTTAGAGCACTTTACTGGTCAACCCCCTTTCGTTTTTTTATTAAACATGTGAAAAAAACTGAAAAACAATTTAACAAGAAAAGACTGTTTCACGAACTATATTTTATCAAACACAACTTTAAAAATATGAGCAATGAATGTATGCGGTTTTTGACATATCAGCATTGGCTATATATCTCGGCGCGTATGCCGATGAAAAGAGATTTTATACTTGAGCATAGGGACAAACTGATCATACCGGCGTTAGTTAATAATAAAAACTGTTTTAGGGAAATCAACTTATGGTTAGTAGACAGGAGGAGTTCAGACACTTCGTTCAAAGTTTTTAATTGTTGGATGTGTGATAAAAAATTTACAACGTATAGAAGCAGGAGAATAAAAACACAATACTATGCACATTATTGTTACATTTATTATTTTCAATACTCTGATATTATTAACATTAAAGAGTTTTATATTATGTATATCTTATCCCACCGCCAAAGAAGACTTTTAAAACACTATGGAGTTTGAGTGCGAAATCCGGAGAAAGAGTCCTCTCGCGGTAGAGGTGATAAAAAAATCTCTAAAACCAATAGAGACTAATTTTATAATTTACTGGAACAATCTCAGAGCATACACGAACTGTAAAAATCCTCGCATAGAGAAAAAAACTCTCCTGAAAACTAAACCGATATTTTTAAATTGGACTACGTTGGAAATTTGCTACGAGTCGCAAGAAGAAATTATGCCAAGCTCGCTGTTATATGATATTATTAAAAACGGTCTTTTGGTAAAAAAAAACATCTATTTAAAAGAGGGGGGTTTTATTCTGTACACTTTAGAAAATCTCGAGGTAAATATATACAGTCTCCAAAACAAATGTGTAATAGAGCTTGAAAACCCGTTGAGTGCGGACGAGAACTCGAGGAATTTGTATTTACAAACCGCTCTTACTTACGGTTTGCATATAGATGAACAGTACCTTACTTGTTCCATTGAAAATGTATCCCAAAATCCATTTATTACACCCACTAATGAATACCCAAAGGTTGACGGGGAAAGGGGTTTAGTGAACTTTTATTCCAACTATGAAATCTTTACAAGCAATACTACAAGCTTTACTTTAAAACCTCCCCTTTACAAACAATGGGGACGGGAATATAGTTTTTACTTAAAAAACATAACATTCGTGGCGGAACTGGTGGGGAATGTTTTAATTTTTATAGACCTCGCTCACTCGAAACACTTTGGCGCTAGTGTGAGAATGGAGTTTATAGAACGCCTAGCAGAAAAGATTCGCAAAACTCATTCACCCAATAATAGTACAATTCTATTTCAAAGTTTTGATGCGGAATATATCAAATCTAATATAAAAACCGACGGAAGTATCTTTATACACGGTGAAAGACTTTACAAAACAAAATACCAGTCTACCGTCGACTTGAAATTTACATCGAGCGAAATGGCCGATAGAAACGGCATTTGTTACAAGATATGCACACCAAGCGATAATTTAACTACCAACACCATATACGAGTGTTTGCTCGACAAAGATCAACGGGTTGTGAGTATCGTGAAGCCGCGCCGTGATAAATTTTTTCCCAACACAAGGAAAGTGGTTTTATATACCCTTACGGTAGAACCCCCCCCAAAAAATGCAAATTCAGCGCATTAATATCGTTTTTAAATATTGAATCGTTTTTAATTTTAAAAGTGTTTAAAGATAAATCTCTATAAGATAAATCTTTTAGAATTTTCTTCTTTTTACAATCTATTGGAATATTGTAGTATGGGTGAACTCGATATTTTTTTAAATTTTTACAGAATTTATCTATTTTTATATTATTTTGGAGGATGTATTGTAAACGTCCCGTTTTTGAACAGAAACTTAAATCAAAATCATTCGTTATACCAACACCGGGTGATTTCAGAGGAATTAACCCGTCTGCATTAACACACTCGATGTTTTCCACACACGTGGGTATAAACTTATGGAGATGACCCTCGCAGATATGAATGTTGTGTTTTTTATCGGTGTAGGAGTTTTCTCCAAAAAAACCACGCCCCCAAAAACTAGGATTTTCATTTTGATCAACAACGAGTTTATTTACGGGTTTGCCGCATCTACACGAAAGAATTACATTGGAATACGCTACTGTTAACAGTCCCAAAAATTCACCGTTCGTATATTCTTGGTATTGTGAAAGACATTCCTCTTTGTCTCGGTCATTATAGTTGTCATTTTCGTGAAGGTTGGGTATCGATTCTTTTTTCTTTGTAATTGAATTGTATACCACCGTGGGTAGAACATTACTGTGATCTAACATGAAAATGTCATTATACAGTAGAGGTATTTTACCGTTTTTATAATGTCGTGCATAATCAAAGGGAACACAATTCTGGACGTTCTCATCAAACACCGATACATCTAAATTTAGTGGACGATACAAGATTCCATCATCTAAAACATCTCTGATTTCCTCCAAAATTTTCGAGTAATTGGTGTTCTCAACCTTGGGACAGAATTTGAAATTCCAAAATGCGTCTACGCACTGCTTATACATGTCAGAGGAAGTCCACATGTCTGGTACGTTCACTGGGACGGCTTTATGTGAATCACAATTTCCCCCGAGTTTATTCGTCACATCCTCCTTTGGTTTCAATGGTTTCAATGGTTTCAATAGTTTCACACCATATGCCGAGATTATGTCTCTTACTCCGTTGTGACCATTGCATTTGTATAACATATTTTTATTCCGACTATCTGCTACTATTTCACCATCCCGCCTGTCTTGACATGCGTTTGTTTTGGAACAACCATTTTTTGTATAGTAAAATCCATTCAAACACTTTCTACTGATTATTAATTTATTATCTAAATATATTTTAAATCCGTCAGCATTCCACCCCCTTACCTCCAAAAGTACTTTCTTTGGTTTAATTAATTTGAAACTGTCAATCGTCAACGTATTGTCAAAATCGTAAATTGATTTGAATTTAATTTCTTTTGTATTTACGTTATTGGATATTCCAAGTATTTCGTTCAACTTTTCATTGACAAAATATCTATAAACAGTTTCAATTGATATTTTAAACAGAATAAATATTGATAAGAAAATAAATAACAGAGAAATCAGTTTAAAACTTTCATTCATTTTTAATTTTAACAGTTAATATATTAGTCATCGATTCATAAAACCCCAAGGCTTTGTCATAGTCGTCACCAGAGGAGTCGATCTTAACCCCCCTAGAAAATAAATCTTTCAGCCAGTCTCCGTGACTTTGCTCTATGGCCAGCATAAAAGCTCCACTGTCACCGTTAATATCGCTTATGCGTTTTGCAAATCTGGGACCGAGTGCTGACAGTGGGTACAAATGCGATATCTTCCGGCCATTTCCAGACTTCTCTAATAGAATTATGTGATTTGTAGACCACGCCCTTCCTCTGAGCACTTTTGTACAGCCGATTGTGCCGTTAACTAAAGCAATGGGGGCATAACCGTTTTCAAAATCGCACTTGCATGTGGTGGGTGATATAGCGTGTTGGTCAATTTTTTCCAGAGGGTTTAAAATGTCCCAGGAACAGAGTTTTTTCAAGCAGGTTTTATATTTATCATCAAAATAATATCCATCTTCGCACCTTTCCGGGATGCTCAACCTCATATTTAACTTTCTCAAAACACATTTACGACTCGAAACATCATAAGAATAGTATTTGCCACAGTCACAGAAACCCTCAGTGTAAGGATCTTGGATATTGAAGTTCAATAACTTTCCCCCCGAGTTGAATATTTTTATACATTTAATATCGACAACCCTATCGCAATTTCCGTTATAGTGGTTGTTTGTTATGAAATCTGGATGTTTACAAGTGCAATCTTCCCCGTCCCACGATCCTGTGAATTTGTCACAAAACTTTTTGTAATCATACTTTGGAAATGAGATTTGAATTGAATCTGGCTTTAACATTACAATTGTAACAATAATAAATAATACAAATATTTCAAACATTTTTTATTATATATAGGTTTTTTATAGGTTCGCCTCAGTCCGGACTAATGTTCGAAGAGGGAGATCATTTTATTACAAAGTGGACGAGCACCGAGGGTGATTACGTTGGATTTGACTTCAATTGTAATTTTATATGTGGAAAATTAAATTTAAATAGTGATAATTGTTATTATTTGCAATTATTAATTCATAAAAAGAAGAAGGAAGATTTTGAAAAAAAAGCTCACGATTTCTTTGGTAAACATATATATAAAATCACATACAATGACAGTTTGGCGAATCTGAGAACTCAGTCTCAAATAACCGTGGAAGATGTGGTTTACATAGATAGTCTTAGGGGTTTGTCAGCGTTTGTTCACGTTAATAGTGTTCACATCCTACCAGGTCTTGAAAAGTTTTTAACCTTCAACAAGTCGCTCTTTCATATTTTCGATATCAACCTCACCCCCTCTTCTCTGCAGAGATACTTTGAATTTGAAAAACGTAAAAACAAAGATTTTCTTTACTATGGAGTTTTTAAAAATACATTACAAGAATTATATGGTTTCGAGACAGTCCCAAATCAAAGGGTGTGTTCGTTCAACATAGAGGTGGTGAAAGGTAGAGAGTATGATGTTATACCCAATGGGGCAGCTCCCGATGAAAAGATTGTTTCGGTTTCTTTCGTTATAGGTACCGTCAGCGGTAAGAGATTTGATAAAGAGTTGGAAATAATTTATTTATTACTGCCCAATCCGAACATAAAAATAGACTCTACAGACGATAAGAGAATTTATAAGTGTTTTGTAGAAGAAAAGAAACTTGTAGCAGCACTATGTGACTTTCTTAGAATTGAATTAAAAGCGTCGTTTTTAATCGGATACAATATATTGGAATTTGATTTTCCTGTTATTTTAAATAGAATGATAATTTTAGGATTGGCGAGAAACTATTATTCAGTAGAAGAAATAAACAAAATGTTAATAGGAATTAAAAGTCCCTTGGTATGTTGTGAGCGTTTTCAAATCATCGACGTAATGGCTTATCTCAAACGCATGCACTCCAACGAATACAATTCATTTTCATTAAAAAACATAGCCAAAGTAGAACTGGGCAAAAATAAATTAGACATGTCTTTCATGAAACTAAACCAATACTATGCAGAGAGTGGGCAAGATTTAGAATTTCTTCAACAAATGTGCGATTACGTTGCACGCGATTCTGAACTGACAGTAGAAATATATGCGAAAAAGGAAATAATTCACCACTTACTACCTTTGGTAAGTATATGTTTTTGTGATACGGTTGACTACATGAGCAAAGCGACGTCCAAGATTATAAGTAAGTTCACGTCGATAATGTACCCCGCACAGGGCATGTGTGTACCATTTAAACTTGTAGAGGATCGTACATTTTCCGGAGATATGTTTGAGTCCATAGTTAACAAACAGTATCGCGGTGCAACGGTATTGAAAGCTCAAAGAACCGTCTATGTTAACAGACCAATTTCGGTAGTCGATTTTACTTCTTTGTATCCCAGTATTATTAGGGAATTTAATATAAGTTCCAATTACGTCATCGATAATCTAAATCAGAATTCTCCCCTTGCTAAAGAATTCCTGAGACGAACTAATAAAATGGACAGATTTTATACAATCAAAAGACAGTTTTTAAAAGCTCCGCTGTCTGTTATAGTGGAATATTTAATTGAGCAGAGGAAAAAAACAAAAAATGTCTATCTAAACAAGGCATACAAACTCATAGCCAACTCCATTTATGGGTTATTGGCGTCAAAGGGACGGATGCGTGACCTCCCCTGTGCGGCACTTGTAACGTCATACGGAAGAAAGATTCACTCATTAATCAAATCCTATATAGAAAAACAACTAAAGATGACTGTTGTTTACGGAGATACAGATTCTCTTTTTATTTTACAAGAGAATTTTGATATCGATGTGGCTAACGTCTTGAATAAGTACATAAGAGAGGGTTTGGGTTTAGAGACTATCTCTTTAACCCTAGATTATGAAGCAAAAACGACAATGTTTTTAGCAGAGAAGAAAAACTACATAATGAAGCTTAAGAGTGGGTGTTTAAAAATAGTGGGGGTGGCTAGAAGAATAAATCCAAAGTTTAAAGATTTTGTTGAACTCTTCTTTCGCCAATTTTTAGAAATGATTGAAAACTATTATGATAAGAGAGAAGAATTCAACCCACGTTATAACACTTTTATTGAGACGTTTTTTAAATATGTTTTGGAGAATACCTCAATAAACGATTACGCGTTTGTTTGTAACTCGAGGGTTTTTTATGAATATACAAATTTGAATTCCTTTAACGCCACATGCAGTTATAGGCGAAACGTTCTCGGAGTTGATGAAAATTTTTCAACAAATGGTGAACTACTGCTGTCTTACGTTTTGCCAGTCTTTGATAAATTTTATAAAGACAAAAAAAGAAAAAAAAGAGATTCTGTAGAGTTCTATGAGAGGATAAATAAAGTTGGATTACCAATTGATAGAACGGAGGTGATAAAAAAAGTCTTTAATTTCATTTCCACAATAGAAAAATATATTTTAAATACAAATAATATTTTTACACGCTATTTAGATTCTATAAAGTGTAACGAAATAGATCGGTTTATTTTACCCTTCAAAGTCAATATTTGGATGCCAAAATATACAAAGAATATAATATTTTATTACGATGATTTATTTAAACGGCTATCAGAATACAGCATCCATTTTTGGGATTCCAGAGACGTAAAAAAGTCATATCAGACTATTATAGAAGTAAAAAACTGTGGCCGTTTAGGTCACATGAACGGGGACTATAGCGTCAGCGATTTAGATGAATTCCTAAAAACACATAAAAGCGTTCGAAAACTCAACATTTTACTCTTTCCAGTCGCAGATTTCGTGGTCAACAACGCGGACAGTTTAATTTGGTTTCTCGATTTGCTGTACAACAGGCCAACTAATTTCATCAGAAATACCAACTTTCATTACATACCAGATAAAAAATTGTTAATGGTCAACGAGTGTGGGGAAATTGAAATCAACGTCGCCTAACGCGGATGGGGCTTCCTCAAACACGCTCTTTACAACGTTTTCAGAAATAAAACATTTCGAGATGAACCTATTATTAACTCCTTTTATTTCAAACACCGAATCATACTTTCCACCACACTCTGTTAATGAATCTTTGTCATATATATACGGAATGCCATTGTAAATTACACCAGTTATACCCATAGGTATTTCTTTGAAATACATATATTTATTGTTGTATTTAAATATCTCAAAGGTTCTACTGGGGCGTTTGTAAATTACCATTATGATAACAAGTATAAAAATATAATAATATGAATATAAAAAATTCATTATTTTTATTATCAGTCTTATTTTTTATTGTATTTTCGATTATATTTCAGCCCTATAATATCGAAAGGTTATCATTCATTATTAAATATTTTTCAAGTATGATTATTTCAGATTCACGCCATAAACCAATTGTGGTCAAAGAGTTGGTTTCTAAATTTATAGGAAACATTTGATTGCATTGTATAGGTGTATATCTGGACCGGAGTTTGGATTTTTATACGGCACAATATTAATTTTAAAATCGTACTCATTTGTTGTTTCGTTTTTTGAAGCTAAATCATCAATCAATATAAATTGTATATTGTACATTTCACTTTCCCTTTTCAATAAATTCTTTATAAAAAAACAAGATTTATTTTCACCGTATAGTTTAAAAGAAACCTCGCAGTCTTCTCTGCTAAGAACCTTTTTAAAATAATGACTCCAATTTAGTCTTATAAGTATGTTATGAACATACGTAAAATCAGCAGCCGACCATAAAATTAGCATATTACTCTGTGTTTTATTTAATGCTTGTAGAATAGATTCTGAGTACGGCCTGACAAAAATATCCTTTCCTTGTACGTAAACCAAAGTTTCATCCAAGTCAAACACAAAACATTGCATAAAAATCATTTTTTTCTTTATAAAAAATGAACACTATTTTAAATAACCCTCCCACCTTTTTAAATGCAGAGGATTTCACTTTACAGCGAGATATACCCAACCCGGAAATGTTAGATATATTCGCTGATTTAAATTGGATGGATGATAATAATAATAATAATAATAATAATAATAATAATAATAATAATAACAGCAACAGCAATTCCCAACCACAGATAGTTCCATCACCAACACTCCCCCCGCCGCGGACACCGCCTCCCTCATCAATATCGTCCTCTGACTCGTTAAAGAAAGACATTATTAAATACTTGTACAACACGGGATCCTGCGCCTACTTACAGAGTTGTTTTGCAAAGCTAGAGGACATTGACGGTGTTAATGACAATATACTTTATAAAAAGTTTAAAATTGGACTCATAATTGATTCTGTTTTGGGTAAAAACAGTTCAGATAAAAACATGGCGAATTACGTGTTTACATTTTTTGAGGTATTACTGACCGAGGCAAAAAAGTTTACCCCTCCGGATATTCAAAAGTACATAGAAGTGTTTTCAACGTCCCTACAAAAGGATAAAATAACCATTTTAAATGATTCTGGATCGAACATCATCGCTAGAATATTAGGAGCCAAAGACGTCGACGAAATTCTCAGATCGGTTCAGGATAACGATTCGCCTTCATTGAAGGCGTTAAAATCGAGCCTGCAGAACATATCCCTTCTGGTCAGCCTTACACTAACGAAGAGGTTGTTTTCACCATATGTGGCATCGCTTTTTAAAAATGAGGAAGAACCACCAGCTAAGAAATTGAAAATGCAATAGTAAAATTAATTATCGGTTTTTTTTGGTAAATAAAAAAGAAAATGACAACCGGAATTTATACAACGCGAATAAAAAACTGTGTTGTTCCACACTACAAGAAAACTGGAGGAGATTCGGAGGAGTTGTTTAAAAATTTCATTATGAATACCGTTTTCGAGCGTGAAATATACATGTATAATAAGTATGGCAATAAAATCAGCTCGGCTATTTCCGGGGTGTGTATTAGCGACTTATTCACACAGTATGGTCTTACACAGCGGGATGATTATGTAAAGACTTTGTTCAGCACCATCTCGTGTTATCAAGGAAAAGATAGTGTTATTTCGTATTTAATTGCTACCAGACCGTATAGAATCACACCAATTTCAGAAAATAGTTGCCCCGATAATATTGTATTTGATAAAAACACTCTTATAGTACCTAGAGGAGAGATATTATGGTCTCTATTGGGAATACCGGGCGATAAAATTGGCGTTAGTAGTGACCCGAATAATTTTAAAATATTCATACAAGCGGTGGACGATGGAGAGAATATCCCAACGGTGGGTACTACTGGTGATGAGTTTAAAACGCATAGGGAACATTTAAAGATAACAAAAATTGAGCCCTACACAGCAACAGATGCATCAAAACCAGGACTACATTATGTTACGTTAAACCCCTACATTTATACAAGGATAAAAGCATATCGTTGTATAGATACAGAAGGTAGAAACTTGGATGAACAGTATTTTATGTTGCATAAAATGAACCTTCTCTACTCGCAATCCATTGGCGCACTATCTGTTATACCAGTAGAAGCTAAGCGGCTTTTGCAATATCCGCCCGGTACAAGAGAAAGTATTTGTTGTAAGGAAGATACTCTTAATATCGGAGTGCCAAAGACGTATTGTGGTGATATAAGCAAATGGGCTTATAATGATGACGATAAGAAGGGTCAAGCCTTCAAGTACACGGGAGATCTTCCAAAAAACACTATCGCATTTCCAGAATCTCATAGTTCAGACGTTTGTAAAAATAACCGCGACGGGTTCCATAACTTCATTCAACAATACGAAAACTCTCACATAGTGAAGATTAGAGAAGAATATTCCGATATTAAACCAGATGAAACTATTCTGGACTGCTTCGACGATAGCCACAAGGCCTACTGGTATAAGTTTATCAGAAATACCTACCCAACAGAATTGAAGTTTAAAAACGAAGCCGTGTCATCGTTTACTCCAAACTGCAAACTTACGCCCATCGGTGTAGTTTCAATAAGGCGAATATGCGAAGGCGACCCCCTAATTTTCGAAGGTAATAGTTTGGAAATAGATCAAATTCACTCTCCTCATACGAAATCTCTGTGGGATTGTGCAATTGAACAATTGGAAATTCCTGAATATAAGAAATTGGCAGACGAAGAGAAATCTGGAGAAAGTAGGAGTACAACCGCCAGGGTTTCTGCCAACCCCTTGAGTTATTCGGGAAGCGCTTTTGTGACGTCATTAGGAACCAACATCACAATTCTTCCGAGACATTAAATGGAGTTTAGATGCATCATGAGCTTAGAAAAGGCTATAGTTTTTAAAAAATATCCAGAACTTCTCATACAGTTCTTAGAGCTCAAGCATAGAAATAAAATCAACATTTTAAATGTTTACTACAAGAGAAGTGATAAAAACTTGAAAATGAAATCTGTATTATTTTGTATAGAATATAATATTAATTAGAATTTTTTAAAATTAGAATTATAACAGAAATTATGAACAGTAATATAAGTAATGCGTTAATAATTCCGACTTTTACGGCTGATATTGAAAAAATTATCGTAAAAACTACTCCAAGAAGTGTCACCGTCATCAGTGAAGGTTTGCCATTCATTTCATTTTTTTCGATTCTATGGGAAGGACTATTTTGAATGAATTCCTTTAATCTTGTTAAAAAAATATTTTGTATTTTAGATTTTGGTTTTTCATTTTCGACCTCAACAATTTCCATTAAATATTTTTTATATATAATTATTTCATTTAAAATTTTTCAAATGTTTATTGTTTATAGTTTTCACTTGTTATTTTTGTCAGAACAAGACGAGTGCAACAGTCAGACAGTGGGTTTTTCAATTTCAAATATATATCATATGTTTTATTATCTGACAAATTAAATAATTTTTGAAGGCTCCTATCGATTCTCAAACATCCCAGACATTCTATATTGTTATGGTGAAATACAACTACATATGTTCGTATTGTTTCCTCAGTCTTTTGGGATATAAATTCCTGAAGGCTATCGCAGTTCTTCATTCAAATGACTGCAACCAACCAAACACCTCCTTTAAATAGATTAAAACTTTACTATGTAGACAATCTTCCAATAGATATAGAATTAAAAAAAGTTGAAGATTTTCTAAACCCTTACGATTGCGATGTCATACAAAGTATTTTAGAAAAAAATGACTATACTGACACAGCATTAATTTATACTCAACCAGATTTAGATGTAAAAGATGTCTATATTGAAAACGCATATGAGGTAACATATCCACACGCACTATTATTACTCTATAAGTTCCCCAAAGCGGGGTTGAATATGTTTATAACAAAAAATTCACCAAAACCACTCGTACCCAGTATAATTGATACCCACTTCCAAATTCTTAATGTTGAGGATTTAAGAATGATAAAAGTTCCAACTTCAAAAAAAAGAAAATTTGATGATTCTATAAGTTACATCGATGCAAAACAAATACTTGATAAATATATAACAGAAGTTGAAGACCACGAACTATGGAGAAATAAGTCTCAAACCAAATATTAAATATAAAAAAGAATATAAAACAGTTTACAAGACAGGATCATATTGAGTTTTGGAGTAAAAAGAAATGTAAAATTTTAAAATTTTCCCAAAGGTATTTAATCCGCAATCAATCCCCATTTCCTCATTTTTCACGATGGACGTGCTATGTGAAGTATGTGGCGTTTTATATCCCGAACTTGACACGCACGAACACGCCACCTCATTTGAAAACCATTTCGTTCAAATTGAATCGGCTGCAAGGTGCAGACTCGTTACACTAAAGGCTGACAACCCCCTCGGGTTTTCTTGTGTTAAAACTTACATGGAGTGGTTGAGGGGGAATGTTATTTATTTATTGAAACACTACCAACAAATGCACGATAGCATAAAGTATAATATGTTGTTGGAGTGTAAGTTTTCAAAATCTAACGACGAATTGCAAACAAAAAGTTTTAAAACTCAAAATTTGACAGTTTTCAGTTTAACTGATTTAAATCAGCAGTACTCTTCCAGTATAAATAAATTATTATTAGAAAAATCCACTTTGGAGTTACGAGGTTCGGGTTGGGCTATATACACGATTGTCAAACTAGAGCTCCGTATCAACAGATACGAACCAGTCTGGGGTTCATCTACCAGATTCAAACTACCCCCCTTTCTTAGAGGAAAAAAATCTCTTGTAAATCCATTCCGCGGTAGGGGTAGTAGAAGAACGTGTTGCAACGATATCTGTTTCAAAATCGCCATAATGGGAAAAATTTTGGCTGATTCGGGAAAGAATTATCACAATATATTAAATTACTTCAAATACGTGCATTTGAACGATAAGTATAAATGGTCGTGCGTGTCTTTTCCCGTAAAACTAGACGAAATACAAACATTTGAAAACGTAAATAACATCTCCATAAACGTTTACTCTATAGAAGATAGAAATAGAAAAATCACTCCATTAAAAGTAACACCTCATAGAAAACCCGATCACAGAGATATACTGTTTTATAAAAACCACTATATGTGGATTAAAAACTTTGACGCATTTATCGGTAGACAACTGGTCAAAACAACTACTAGGTTATACGTTTGTCGGCAGTGTTTCAAACACTTTTATAAACAAGACCGACTCCTCATTCACGAACTCGACTGTAACAGTCACTCAATACCAACCGTCACCTTTCCAAAAGAAGGAAACAAGTTTTTGTTCTTTAAAAACTACAACAGACAGTTGAAAATACCGTTTGTCATATACTGCGACATAGAACAACAGCTAAACAAAGAAGATACTTGTGAACCAGATCCAAACACTTCTTTCGTTCATTGTATAGGCACATTCACTATAAAAAGTCTCACATACAATATCGTCAATGAAAATAGTAAAATAATTAGAACTAGAAATTTTTCAGACATTACAGCTTTTATGAACTCTTTAGAAAGAGAGTGTGAACTAATCGGTAGATTGTACAAGAGAAATATACCTCCAAAGGAATTTCCACATCCACCCATAGAAGGTTCTCCCTGTCACATCTGTGGTAAAGGTATGTTCAACGATTACGTTCTCGATCACAATCACTTAAACGGATCAATAAGAGGTTACGCCCACTCTACTTGTAATATAAACTACCGATTACCATACTTTGTCCCAATAATTATAAAAGATCTAGGAATAGAACTGTTAAACTACTTCACTAGCGTCAATGCCAATATAAAATTCATACCTTTCAAGGGTCAAATAGAAAAGTTCCTATGCATTTCAAAGAGAATTAAAAATACTACAATGAAGTTTTTAGACTCTTCTCAATTCTATCCAGAAATTGATAAATTAGAAACTATAAGATCAATCTGTATTGAAAACTATAAACTCGACATGTTCTACTACCTGACAATAGGAGCTTACAGTTTCGACGTCATGCTCAAGATTACAAACACTCGCATAGAACTTTTAAACGATGATAAAATGTATAATATGATAATGAAAGGTATAAGAGGTGGATTTACGCGTGCAGTAAAGAAATACGCAAGTTCCAACCACCCCTCACTCCCCAATTACGATCCCACTAAACCCGACTCACTAATTTTTTTTTATGACATTATCGGTCTTTACTCCGCTGTAATGTTGAAATGTCCACTTCCTCTGGACGGTTTCAAGTGGGTATCTCCAGACTCGGTTCATTTAGAAAGTAAACCAGAAGGTACGGGTTACATCTTAGAAGTGGATTTAAAATATCCATTTAACTCAGATCACAGGGACTATCCACTATGTCCTCATCACGTAGAAGGTAAATTAATATCTTCTTTTCAAGACAGAAAACATTACGTAATACACTACGAGACATTAAAACAAGCTCTCTCAATGGGACTCATATTAGAAAAAGTCCACAGAGCTATTTCATTTAACGAATCATGTTGGTTAGAACCCTACATAAAAATGAACACAGACTTGAGAATGCACTATTCCCAAGACAAAGCCCTATCCAATTTCTTTAAACTCCAATCAAACCTGATATATGGTAAATCAATAGAAAGGGTAACCGATAACTTAAATAAACACTTCCTGTACAACAACACTAGAAAACTTATGAGATTAATAAAACAGCCCACCTTTGTAGACAGATTAATATTAAACGAAAATAACTACGTGGTCTTTATGTCAAAAAGAAAGGTTCGTTGTAATAAGCCAATATGTTTAGGTTTTTCAATACTAGATCTAAGTAAGAGATACATGTACGACATGTACTACAATAAATTAAAGAAAACCTTTCCCCCCTTCGATCTCATATACACAGACAACGATTCCTTCGCATTGCACGTATTCTCTAAAACCGATTCGTTTACAAAACAAGATTTCATTCACCCTTCACGTCTAGGTTTATTCAAAGATATATCTCCCAATAACCCCATACTAGACTTTGCTACAGTGAGATGTAAAACATACGGTTACAAAACTCTAAAAGATTCTCAATTAAAAAACTTACCCCAATCATTTAGTTTTGAAAATTACAAAAATATACTATCCAGTATAGATACATTAAAAATATACGCATACTATAACAGAGTAATAGATAAAAGAGTATGTAAAATTACACAAAATAAATCTATTATATCCTCATCACATTAACCCCCCCCCCTCCACACTTAGCCCACACTTCTCCGTTACAAGCCGTGTGATTAAAAATAAAGTTACAACTATGTATTTTCGTTATGTATTATGAGAAAATAAAAATATTCTATTCTGTTAAGACATTTTTGGAACAGACTAATATATAAAAGTTGTACACGAAGCTATTGTTTTTCAGGAGATTAATAATGCTGGGCCTACTTATCACTATTAAACGAATTCCACGACCATCTGCCACGTTTGAGACCCCTCACACCCACACCCCCCGCGCCCGTTGAGACCACGAAGCAAGGGGCCTCGAGAGCGCCGACCAACCAGTTAGTATTTATAACCCATTTTCACTACCTAGAAATATTTACAATTATATTGAAAACAGGACCTGGCAAGACTGGTGATTTTAAAAGTGGTTATAACCCATTTTCACTACCTAGAAATATTTACAATTATATTGAAAACAGGACCTGGCAAGACTGGTGATTTTAAAAGTGGTTTGTCAATGTTTCGTTACATTACTATTAATTTATTGGAATGTAAAGATTAATGTATCAAAGTATTTAAAACGTTTAATTAAACAGGGTTAATATTTTGTTGTACTTTTATTTCGATAGTTCTTTTATTTCTAAAATCGAATCCAAGGTGTACCGATTTGGAGTCGCAAAAACCACACCGTTCACTACCCGACAGAGTTCCTCGACTTGGCAACAGTACCCAGCAGTACCAGAACTATCTGCCATAGTATATTTCGTTAACTTTAATTCTACTTTAAAAGTGTAAAATGTAATTTTAGTATTGTAAAATTATGTGGGTTGTTAATATTTTTAGTTAATCTGCCACTTATGTACAACCCGTACGAAGGGCGGGTACATCTGCTAGTTTATTAATAAACATTAATTCGTCCCCATGCATTACTGAACATTACTTACTCGTGTAGGATTGAAATAACCCAAGATAATTTACCATAAAAATAATTACCCGTGATTTTAATCAAACTGCTCCGATCTTTTAATTAATAACGGCCGAGTTACATTTACACCTCGGAAGCTAATTATCATATCCCCGAGTCGTCGTGGCATTATTATTTATATGGGGAACACAAAAACAGCGTAATTTTTAAATTGCTTTTAGATTTGTTGTCTCGTTTTTAATCGGTCAATCTGAATGTAATGAATAAAATGATTATATTAGAGCGTATTTGACAAGACCTCACGACTTGTATGACTATGAATGATATTAGCCACAGCTGTCTGTCACCCGTCTATGCTAATTGGTGTCGCATGCGGCAACGCGCACGAGCAGTGAAAGCGAGAGTGAACTGCGCGTTGTACCGCCGTAAGTGCCACTTTCACCCGATAGGACAGCTACCGTCACCGGGTTCCGTTACACTAATAGCGTATTGTGTCCCCTTTGTTTTTTGTGCAACTGTCGCATTTCTCCGATCCTGGGGCTGAGGATATCTTCAGCTTTTCCCTCTTTAATCTAGACACGCAAGAAATAAAACATGTGGCTCAACTTGAGAGTAATGAGTCATTTCTTTTTTAGATGTTTTATAGGTTTGCTAGTATATGTTAAATTTGTACACATCTTATTATCATATAATCATAAATTTATAATAAAACACAAATACATACAATACACGCACTTCCCCTCACAATCTGCTATATTTGGTAAGAGTAATATATTTTCTAATATATCAGTATTATTATAATAGTGCTTTTGTTTGTAATTCTCAAGTTATATATTACTCTTTATCCAGATGGTAGAAAAAAATCTGTCCTATTATCTGTGGCCACGGATAATATGCGGATTGGGAGGAAATCCACACAATATTTATTTATAAACAAACCCCACATCTAGGCGGGATTCGGCCCTAGAGGCGTTCCCCATAAAACAGCTGTTTAGAGTAGTGTAGAGAACAATTTTTATGAATATCCATTATTCCTATCAATCCCATCCCAGTTTTCTCACATCACTCATTTCAAACAAATGTGGATCGTTGGGCACCGCGGAATGGTTCGAGGTCGGCTATTAAAATTGTAATCATCAAAATAATATGTTGTAGAGTGTTTAATTACATAAGGCCTAATAATGTGTGTTAAAAATGGGGTTACTGTAATCTAGAGTATCACTTACTATTTATATAGTGATAATTTAGTGATAATTTTAATATTTTAGTAGAGTCAAATTTATAGTTTATCATGGGGAATTTTAATATTTTAGTTGAGTCAAATTTATAGTTTATCATGGGGAATTTTAATATTTTAGTTGAGTCAAATTTATAGTTTACATAGGGAAATTATTTCTAAGTATCAAACAATAGATATAAGATAGATAGTCCATATAAGATAGGAAACCATGTGTAATTACTATTGTTGCACAGCTGTGACTTTCGACTGTATGATTCTTGGAGTTACAGTGAAATTAAACCTTAAAATGCTCTAGAGCCTCATTGATTAGGTTTAGGAAAAAAATACCAAGAATAAAAACTTTTAAAATCTCGTTTGCTATCTAAAATCATAATAAAATGCGGGGTATTTCATAAGAAAAACTGTCCGCCACATTGAAAAAATGGCGAGAAATTTCGATAATTGAAATACGTACTTAGAAGCAGCATAAAAAAATAACCCCCGTAAGAGGTGTCAGACATAAAATAAAAGGGGTCTAACACTTTAGGAACACTTTAGGCTGGGTATATATTTAAGTTTGTTTTAACCTTTGTTTGTAAGACTCACCTGCCCCTTCTGGGAGGGGGACATTCTGCCCCCATACAAATCTTGTACCTTTCTAGATTTCTTTATTATCGTTCGTTTGTAAGACTCACTTGTGCCCCTTCTGGGAGGGGACGTTCTGCCTCTATAAAAATCTTGTATCTTACTAGATTTCCACTTATTATAGTTTGTGAAAACAATAAAGTACGGGGGGGGGGGCTTCTGGTAACACACCACAACAACAACCATTTAAGATATAATTTTTGAAGCCCCGGACTCGCACCACTTAATTTCGGCCAGTTTAATAACATATAATACACACAAGTCAATATTTTATTATGCAATTTACGATATTTAACTGCTCAATAATGGTCGTTTAACTAAACAACAACAACCATTTAAGATATAATTTTTGAAGCCCCGGACTTGCACCACTTAATTTCGGCCAGTTTAATAACATATAATACACATAAGTCAATATTTTATTATGCAATTTACGATATTTAACTGCTCAATAATGGTCGTTTCAAAAAAAAAACATTTTTTGAGCCTTCGCTCACGGGACCCCAAGCGGATGTCGGCCTGCAACTTGCGAACTCTAGCGGGCGGTACGCTAATTTTATATCTTGGTTTTAAACCATCATCAAAAACTTCCTTAGAATCGTAAATACCCATAAATACCCGTACACACCGCAATCTTCATATATTCAACCCGCTTGGGTGGGATTTTTCGGGGTGGTTGATTGGGGGATAGTGATAATATCATATGATTTGTCAATCATCAGGACGTCCAAAGTTGTTCTCCTTCTGAAATGTATGAAACCACGCTTAACACATATTTTAGAATATTCCATTTATTTAATAGCTGGCTGATAAATAGATCAATACAAGTCTTAAAGAACAATTATTTTTATAAACATATATTTACTGTCCAGAATAAAAGTTTACTAAAGATTGTTTGGATTATTTTAGTCGCCTCAAGTAATCTTTCTATCTCATAACTATCCGAATTAAACAAGTCAAAATGTCAAAGCACAATACAACTCATAATCTATTTACAATATCCGTAACAAAGTGGCAATTACATTGTCACTTGTAAACCGGTTTCATAATAGATTGGGTCGGATTGAGTTCCCGGAGTCTAGCGCCGTGTCAATTCTGGAGCAAAATCACGGGGCCCCACATCCGACGGAATGACACTGGCGGCTGGCCTCACCGGGGGACAAGTGTGGTAATGACTAGCGGTCCGAGGAAATGTCTAGGCTGGGTGATGGAGAATGCGGGAATGTACGGGGTTGGCAGTAAGAAGCTGACTAACCGTTCAAATACGCCAGAACATAACAAATACGTTCTGTTGTACATCAGAGTTTTTGAGGTAAGGGGGGTAATTCCATTTTTTTTATTATTAGACTATTCATCTGTACTTAGTCTATAATTGCGAAGGAGAAAATTGGTAAATTTGGGTATAGATTTTTGAAGCCATCCCTAGGAGACTGGAACCTGGAACAAGTGTAACAAATTAGATGGAGAACAAGCCAACGGAGCCCAAACTTGTTGCCAAAAAATCAGCGCCAAATCGTAAAATAAGCTAATGATTAGCCGTAATTATTTCTAATATTTCTGTAATGTAATCATTTGTGTATTGAATTATTTTCCAGCAAACATCAGTTTTCCAATAAAACTAAAAAAGTGGGTAAGAAATTTAGCCTCAACTAGCCACTATATTTAAAAGGAAAACTGCAGAATCAAATTTTAAGTTTGTATTGGAAAACAAATCCTATGGCAAATCTAAATGTTCAAATATTTTAGAAGGATTCTCCCCTTTGACTTTTAAAGCTTTAAGGGTTATTTGTTGCAGAAAATGGTTTGTACAGGTAATAGTTTAAAAATAATTTTATTTTGTGCAACTTAGATTCAATTGCCTTTATTTGATCTGTTGAACCATCTCCGGTCCTTGTGACATAACAACCGTGGATGTAGGAGTAACATTGGCCAATACACCCCACACAAACGGTGGTTATTGTTAAAATTAATATACTTTTACCACTAATAGCACTTAGAAATGAGTACTTCCTATTATTTTTTAAAATGAATTTATTTCAAGTGTCGTTTATTATGTTAAACGTAACATAAAGTGTTAAATGTATAAACATGTCATAGTGCCTAAAGATGTAAGCAATTGCTATCAGAGAATCCGGCTATCACTTATTGATAATCTATACAACACGTTTACTCTTCACTCTTGCTCAATGATTTTATTTTGTTATTTTCAGTACAGGGTTTTTGATTTGAGTAATAACATACCCAATCAACTACAAATTAATACACCGTGCACTTCAGAGGCTGCGCACATTTTAATCAAATTACCAATCCGCCCGTAATCATAACAGAATAGCCACCATTAATTTAATAAAATCAGTGAGTTGAAACTATTATTCCTCGTGGTTTATTTAATAATCTATTTACACACGTTTGTTTATTTTTTCATGGTCTACTTACGAACCCGTCCCCGGAACGGTGTGCATCGGCGTGCACCGGAAGCTCACACAACTCCGTTGTCCGGAAGAACCACCAAGTCCACCGAGTCCCGATGTCAACCGCCTACAGACGATTCCGAGCCCCGACATCGAACTCCCCAAGGACCCAGGACCACGGACCAGACATTCCTCAAACGTTTTTTCTTGAACTATTTTTTCTTTTCATTTTTAAATTGAGAAATTTAAAATAATATTTGTTATTAATGTTAAACATGTAAATTTAAATTTCAAACTAAAGTAACTGTTTATAAGTTCTTATGGAAATGTAATCAAACTAATTACACAATTTCGCTTTCAATGTTTATCAAACCAGTGAAAAAAGAAAAACCCCATTAAAGTTAACTTGAATAAATAATAAAATTATTATCCACAAAACTGTCTTACCATTATTAACCCGACTATATTAAGCACACTTTCACTATGTATAGATAATTTATTAAAAATTAACATATTACTCATTGTAATTTGCTAAATAATAAAGAATACTTAAAAATATATTTATATTGAAAGGGTTACACTCTAATGATTAATATTGCAATATGGTTTTTAATAATTTTTAATAATTATAATTGAAAATCTGATAAGAGGTTATTAAATAAATAGTTATCCAAGTGTAATTTGCTCCAGAAATCTTGGACTAGTTGGGGTATGCTTACTCTAAACTTCAAATTTATATATCTTGTATTTTTCCAAATAATAGTTAATAGTTGTTCATATTTATTTTTTATGTGGGATTCTGGGGTTGTTTTTTATTTTGCTTGAATCTCACTGTTGGATATAAGTACTCGGTTGTGTTTCAATCGCTGACTGTAATCTCGCTCTCGGCCAGATACGAGTCCAAATGGTGACGAGATGGCAAACACTCTTTCGGCTGTAAAAAAACACAGCCCCTTCTTTTGTTTTAGGCAAGTCCAAAATTAAGATACGCTCACTCATTTTCACTAGCACAAACGTTACTCAGCAAATAGCAGGTAAAAACTACACAGAGAAATGTGATTGGTTAATCCAAGTTTATAAGTTAGTTCAACCAGTGTCAGAGGTTACTATATGGACAATTATTTGTATGAGTTCATTTAACTAAGCTCAGAGAGTTAAAAAATATATATATATTTTATAAGTTAAGTTAACCAATAAATTCATTGGTTAAAATAATTTGTTTAGAAGTAGTTGTTAAAACCCGAACCAAACGGCTTGACTGAAAATTGAGGATTTGGTTAATTTAACCAAAGTAGTTGTAATAACCCCATATTCTAGTTTGTTACAACCCATTTCATTTTCATTCATTTAGTTGTTAGCCTCAATGCTTAACCCAGACAGTCCTAGAACCCCGGGCTTAACTTAGCTCTCGGAGGAATAGCCAAAGTTGCCTTGAAACAACTACTACAAAAAGTTAAACTAACTGTTGTTTTGTTTACGATAACCTTTCCTGGCCAACCACTTTCGTTAACTAATCGTGGTTTAACTAATATTGGTCATGACAACCAATATCCATTTTTCAAATTCCATTTTTCTCTGTGTACTATTAGCAAAGACTGCTGTGGCAATATTACTGTGTGGCTACTGTGTGGCTACTGTGTGGCTACTGTGTGACTACTGTGTCAGACGCCCACCGACGACAACAGGTGGTGATAACGACAAGTATTGTTGCCACGCGGAGCACTGACCCTCCCCGCCGTCACGCACGCGCCCTGACCCAGTTGAAGGTGTACACCGCTGGCCTATTCTACATCGTAGGCAGTAAATAAACTTGATTTAATCATCGTATAAACTATTATTCGGGTGGCCTTCGTCAGAATATACCCAAATATTAAATACCAATAAACTTAATTAAAGCTGATACATTTTTGTTTTTTCTTTTACAATCGAATAACTGAAACATATATTGAGCTAAACGTATTGTAACTATATACAAATTAAAAATGTAAAATTTGGTGCTCTAACAGTACTAGCACAATTCAAGGATTAACAGTTTCTAACTTAAAAACAACAAACCCCCGAGTGACCTTTCATGTCCCCCGTTTTAATAATTGAAAATATTAAACCACGGTAAAATAAAACAATATTTATATTTTCGGATAGTTATATATAGAGCAAGTACAGTTACAGTACAAGTATAGTTATATATAGAGCAGCAAGGATTTTGAGACTCATATCTTCAAGTTTGTAGTTGTCTACAAAGCCACTTTTATTTTATCAGACAGCTTTTTCTCAACTTACAAATTAAGTCTGATAATATTAAACAATTATTGAAATAAGTCATTTCTCTGGCTCCCCTGTTGTTAGGCTCACTGGCTGTATAGTGTTGGGCGCGTAAGGATGAACCACCCATTTCGCATAGTTAGACACTTTATAATGACCTCCATCTTAGTTTATGGAATTGACACGTTTAAGTATATAGAATGTATAGTTAAATAAAACCGGTTATACATTACGGACTAGCACCGTAAATCTTAAATACTTATTATATCTTCTTAAACAGTTTATTTTCATTTTATCATAGTGATTTTGTCTTTAAAAATATGACCAAATATGACCAGATATGACCGGACCATAATATAGTTCCCCGTTGTAAATTTACCAGCTGTAACATATTGTTGTTACCTTTTTGAGCTGCTAATCTGTGATGTATTATTTATACGGTATGATAGGTAAAATGTTTGGATGTTTGAATGTTTGGATCATCTTTTGGTAATTAATAATATATTTATAAACTCTAGACAGACTCGTATAAATTCTTAATAGAGTTGCTTTACACGTTTATACCAAATTTAATCCAAAGTTTTTACGAGAAGTATCTTGCTCACGGAAACACATATACAGTATTTTTGGATCCTGCGAACCCGCGACACTACGCTCCAAGAACCAGCGCGATGCCTCTAAGAATAACTGATTCTTAGAGAAGTGACTAAAACTATAGTTTTTTGTTGTGTTTTTTGTTGTTTTTTGTTGTTTTTTTTTTGTTTTTTTTTATATTTTTTTTATATTTTTATTTTCTTTATTATACAAAAAAACTTAAAGACTAAAACTTAAAAACTAGAAGAGTGGGATCACCCTCTTGTGGAGGGGGGCGACCTCTCCGTTGGTGAGGAGGCCCCTCAGCCGCACCTCGACCTCCTCTAACTGCCCCGGCTGGTTCGCCACGTAGCGACGTGGCAGGTAGTGGTGGCGGCCGTCGGGGGAGAGAAGGCCCCATCGGATTATTACGAGGCGATTGGTCGCCTCGCCTCTGATGGTGTTCATCACATTTGTGACCATGACGGCGTCCCACAAGGTATATGATGTTGTGGATGTCATGGCTTCTGCTTGTGGAATGAGCGTTAACGTGCGGAGGAGCATTAAATACCACTCGATGGGTGAAAGACCGGAGACACGCGTACATGCACACGCACTCAACCATGTACAGTTGTGAAAGAGGTCACAGGTGTCTACACACACTGAAACTCTAAGGTTCAAAGACATCGTCCTATACCAGTGTCTGTACATACTCTGTATAAACTCTTTTAAAAATACACAAACACGCATTGCACATATTCTCTAATAATAAAAACAAGATTCACCCCCACACTTTGCTAATATGTAAAAACATACGTTTACAGAACTCTCAATCATTTACAAAAATATACTATAGATACTGTAAAATTACACACAAAAAAATAATCTCTCATATCACATTAACCCCTCCTCCATCGTCACATACTATATATATAAAAACCATCACATACCATCACATACTATATAAAACCATCACATACCATCACATAATATATATAAAAAACCATCACATACTCACAAACCCCTCCTAGTACCCTATCCTTATCCAAGTAAACTATATAATACCCTTACCATAACCTTGTCACACCCTTAACCAAGTAAACTTACAATACCCCTATCATATTCATATCCAACTAACCCTTAACCCCATCATTTACACTAACTAACCCCCCACACACCCATACACACACACTCACTAGTTCAATCACAGAATCGTTCACAATGAATCGTTCACTTACCATACACCCACTAGTTCACTAAAAGGACGAATTTTCACTTACAAATAAAAATTTAACTAACATGTCAATTAACCATGAAACACTACACTTACATAACTACTATCCACTACTTACTATGTCCACAGGTATCGATTGAGGCTAGCCATGAAATATATTACGTCCTTATATTATGTTTGTATAATATTATCTTCACTGTTATTTAATATTATATAATGGACTGCATGTCTTCGTATTGGTTCCGCTCTTACGTAAAAAAGACTGATGCAAATGAGCTGAAGTTGTACAAGAAGGTTAGTTGTATATAAAGGTTTTGGAAAAGCCCTATTACGTTTCAAAAATCCCTTAGGGTTCTATTCTAAGGGTCTTCCTAAGGTAATTCTGGCTTACGTTTGATCAACCGATTATGGATTTTAACTATTTTATAAGAAATATTTCATCTGAGAGATAATCTACTAAACTAATGCACGAAATAATGCATTTATTATTTCTCCATTTAACGTATCCTTGAACCATTCGACGTTAGGAAAGCAATGGTGTTCCATAACTAGGCCTAACTAACATAAGATAGAATTAAAAAGAATAACTTTTAAGATAGGTTGGGCATTTGACATATTTTAGAATGATTAAACATGGGTCAAAGGACATTTTTAGATCGAAGAAACTGGGAGATATTAAATGAGTTCTAAAGTTTTGGGTTTAAAATCAAATTAGCCTAATGTTCAACAAAAAACTGTGATTAATAGGGATTTTTAAACGTACTTTTGTTTACATTGTTATATCTAATTACAAGTTATCTTTGAATGCAATACGCATTGTAATGCACTGATATTAAGAGGCAGGGGCTCGTAGCATATACTCCAACGCAATTTAATATTCATTTATTCAAAAGGAAGTAATTGTCTAAAACCACAACGTACTAGCTATCTTACTTCACTATTTAATAATTATTATTCAATATCAATGAAATACATCAATTGTTTAAAATATTGGTTCTCATGAATATAAGTTATAGACTGCGACAGAGAACTTGACTTTGTTAGGTGAGTAATGATTGTACTTTTTTTAATCAAGTCTCATTCGCTTAAAATCATTGGTAAGTTTTTTAATTGCTATTTTCAAACTAAAACTTAATTCGAGATTTTCTGTTTGATATTTTATTTAAATTATGATTTTGTTACTAGAGGTGTCGGTATGGAATTTTCGGGTTAAATTTAGCTTATATATAAATAGCTTAGTGCGCTTTAAATATGAATTCAAATACAATTTTAAATCTAAATCACCAATAGTTTTTATTGTAGTTACATTTTTACGATAATTGGATCATACAAAATCCTATTACATAGCACATTATGTCATGGTTGCGCCTGAAGAAATTACTATCACTTTTAGAAGTTATTTATCATGGAAAGTATATTGGCAACACAAACTAGGTCCGGATAATACTGGGGAGTTTTAGTATCATGTGGTGTCACAATTGAAATCAATATGATTAACTATCACTTTCTGATAAGAACCAACCATGTTGTCGGCTATTAAAAGTAGACCATAGCCAAATGTATTTAATTAATTTGTAGCCTAAGTTGGTTTAGTTATTACTGTTTAATGTATTAAGTACACGTGTTATGACATTTCATATATTTACTAAAGCAAAACCCAATATTTTATCACATGTAATCACATGTAGATATCATTGATAAAATAGCCTTTATAAAAAAGCCGTTATAAAATAGCCGTTATAAAATAGCCGTTATAAATTAGCCTTTATAAAATAGCCTTTATATATGTTAATAAATCTTGTATTAACGATAGCAAATATTATAACATATTATTTTATTCCGAATAAAACCTTCTACTAAAATGTCCCTAAACAAAAAAAATAAATAAACCGGTCGCGGTAGCTCAGAGGTAAAGTGCCTGACTAGCAACACAGACGAGGCCGGTACGGTCCCAGTCCAGGCCGACTCCTGTAAGATCATGAGTGGTCACCTCTGGCTTGCCCATGTGACTAATGCTGTTACGGTACCTCCTTGTATTTATTTCACCGCACATTTCAATAGCCTATGGTGACGGGCAGTTGAGGTTTTAAAATAAATATATATATATATGGAAATAATAATTTTTATAGTAAAAAGCCTTTTTCACGAATTTCTAAACATATTTTCATTTTCTTTTTCAGTAGGGTTTAGAGACTGACAACATTGCACTATAAGTAGAAAACCTGTACTAAGTTTTGAAGAGGGCATTTTATTTTTTTTTTTGTATTTTTAGGAGCAAACTATTTTTAAAATTTTAACTTAAATTTGGTTTTAAAGTTTAGTTCGAAGTAAACTATTATATATAATCTTGTACTGGTATATTATGTCAGCCTATTTTATCACATTAATTTGCAGTTAAGTGGCAGTTAAGCTAGCTACTTAAGGGTTAAGATCACTAGTGCTTAAAATGTTATATTGCTGCTCTGATAAGGGGATAATAGATATTACCTGTTAACTACTTTTAAGTACTTTGTTCATTTAATTTTAATTTTAATATTTATCTAAAACGACCTGACGGTAGATATTAGCAAAGAGCGTAATAGATTTTTTTTTATTTTGCTACAAACGGCATTTATATCTACAATTCACATTTAGAAGAACATCAAGGATACGGTTCTACTCTCAACAAAGCCTGCGAGATATTACCCCGGCTGGTGATAAACATTGTTCATCTCCGTTACAACTGAAAACTCTTGATGTAAAGTACCATTCCTTGTATAGAGAAGCATTTTCCCAATGTATTTTCCTATAATACGGTTCCGAATAGTCTACACAACCTAATAAAGGTTAACTTGAGAAAGGATTCGCCAAAAAATAAATTACATATTTTTCAAATGCCTTGTACTCAATGTTGGCTCGAAATTACCTTTTTAGGGAATCACGGTAATATAAAATACCTAATTTGAATATAAATTTATGCTTTGTTTTTAGTAAAGTCAGTATAATCCCCACGCCTTTGTGAAATTAATTAACTTTTCTTGTAAAAAAAGGCCAATGTTATCCTGATTAAAAATAAGTCAAGCCCAAGTGTGACATTGTCACCGAGCCACCTTATTGCACCCTGAGGCTTAACTGCGACAAATCAGCTGAACAAAGCTTACAGTGAGGACCAATATAGCAAGTTTACTAAGCTCAATAACCTGTACTGCTCTACATCAAAAGACCATGGGAATTTTTTACATTTATTTATAAATGAATTCCACACCACATTGAAATATTGACTTAGAATACCGTAATGTAGACTTATAATTGTTATTTAAGGAATTTTTGCGGACACTATCCATCACTGTATAGCAAAACCACGTTTTGTTCACTCATCCAACGATTTATAGAGTAAAGAATCGGAGAAATATTTATAGATCAGCTCCATCGCTAGTGATGAAATGCCAGATGATGTCTGCACTGTTTGACAACTGGTTTGAGATATGCCACTATTTCCAACGGTGCCGACGCTGCTCCGTTATTTTTCACAAAATCTTCTTAAATCAGACATAGCTGATTACTTAACAAAACCAAAACAACCAATTATTCTTTACATTTGTTTAATTTTAATTTTAAGGTTTTAACTTTATAAATTATTGTTTACTATAAAAGGTACCAACTAAATTGTTTACTTAAATAGCGTAATCAAATTTACATCTTATGTATTCCCAGCGGTTGTTGAGTAATACAAATATAAAGAGATATAACAGAAAACTAAAACCTTCTAGAAAGGGTATCTTTTTCTTAATTTTTACATTAATAATCTTGCACTAAATTATTGTAAAGGTTTTTCCGGAACCCGTCGTAAAGTTTTATTTTGGAAACTTTCGTCATAATTAAGAAGTGTTAAAATGTTAGTTATAACCATGAACAAGTTAATACTATTACAATACCCCTTTATTAACACAAAAATGTTTTAGGGTTTTTGAATAATTTTGTAATGAATTTTATACTTTTTCCGGATTGAGCAATTTTATAAAATGCACTTGCAATGTGTTAAATCCCCATACTAAACTAAACCCCCATTAAACCACACATCTTGGTTGAGCACAATAGCAACTCTGTCTTTCTAGCTCCTAATGATTCCTAAATTGTTCACATAAATGGATAAATTGTCTTTACTTAGCTTAAGAAACCAAACTTATCACAGGATAATGTTTTTATCATGCGTATCTGGTTTAGTTATTTGTAATATTTATAACATGTGGCCGGTAGTGACAAAAATAATGTAATGTAAAATTTAAGTAATACTTTGCAAGATCATGAATATTAATTCAACTAGTAGATTTCAATAATTTTGTTTACTAAAATGATTAAACAGAAAATGATCTTTAAAAATTATGTTATAAATAGGATTAAAAGTGTATCTTAAAGAGTTTGATTATTTTAAGAAAAACAATTGCAAATCGTAAAAATTCGAGTTGTACTGGTCATAGCCACTAGTGATAGAAGGATTGAGAAATAAACCCTCTTATAAGAAAATGCAGTGAACTCTTTCCG
Source organism: Allygus modestus (assembly GCA_963675035.1). Classification (NCBI taxonomy): domain Eukaryota; kingdom Metazoa; phylum Arthropoda; class Insecta; order Hemiptera; family Cicadellidae; genus Allygus; species Allygus modestus. Next base: position 318,042,650 of record OY776112.1, read on the forward strand.
ATAGTTATACTTTGAACAGGTGAGTGGGATGAGTATCATGAAGGCTCAGCGTTTATACCATAAATCAGAATGAAAATCGTAAACATTTTAGAACTACGAATTATTATGTGTTTTTCTTAAGTGTGGTTGTTATTAATGCTAAGCAAGTAGCATGCTTATTATGAATAAAAAATACATAAATGAGTTTGTCGTTTACATATTTCATACATAGCTTTGGCTATTTTAATTACAACATTGTATTATATTTTGTTATCTATAAATAAAGTATAAGTAAATAAAATGTTCCAGCTATTTTAAATTAAATGCTACTTTAATCAGGTAAAACGTAATTTATAAAACTAATAGAATAATAACTTACCTTTCCGGACAATTACAGATAAGTAACTTCGTCCACTTTCACCGTTGTTAATTTTTTTTATAAGTTACATTATCCGTTTTTCACCAGGTCTTTAGAAATCTTTGCCATGATTTATTATGTAACATAGACTAAGCATACAAAACATACTACTACCTATGTAATCATATATAGCTTTCGGAGACCTGAGTCAGAATTGAGTTGGGTCATTAGCGGAATTTCATCCGACCGTGAGACGCCAGGGCGGCTGACAAATCTCATTACGCGTCTCCTGACACTTCCGCAGTTCCAGGCCTTGTAGATCGAGCTATTCCTAGGTTACAAACTAATATTTGTGCATAATACGAAAAATAATATACTATATAAAATAAGGAATTAAATTAATATTCGACAATAATTTTGAATTATTAGCAGAGATCCTACCTGCCCCTTTTTTTGGCCCACGGCCGATCCTAGTACAGAGGTCGGTATTGGGTAAATCAAAATGAAGCTGTCATAGCATTGGTAAGTCTTTTGGCTATCCAGTGTGACCAACTTCCCTTCCTTGGTTCCTCCTTGTCTCTTCTCGGGACTAGTTGAGCCTGGATACCCAGTCTAGTCAAAGTCTTTGGAGGGAATAGTCCTTCTTGCAGCCTGGGTCGGGTGACTGGGAGGGAGCGCCCTTACCAGACGGTCTCCGATCTACCGGGCTGGGGGACGAACCCCTGAGAGGTTGGAGGCTCTGTGCAGTGGCGGTTCCTGTCTGGTGGACTTAGGGGGACGTCGGGTTAGAGGGCGAATCGTTCTGGGGTTCTGTCACCCACAGAGCCCGGGAGCTAGGTAAGGTTATCTCTTCCTTTCTGGCGCGAGGCAGACTGACCCCGTCCTACCACATTTCCTGTCCCTCTTTTCCCTCTTTCCAGTGGCTGCATAGTATCCCAAAGGGAGATAACCTATGCCGGGGCCTCTTAATCCCCCAAAAATAAACAAACAAACTGTCTCTTTTTAGGTTATATCTATGTGACAATGACAATATCAAACAGTGAGGTTGCACCTTGGCATATATATATATATATATAGGCAAGACAGTTGGAATCACTGACAGTAGCCATGATTGTCCTCAGTCGGCAGCCAGGAGCACGTAGGACCTGTTAGCTCAGTACCTTTCACTGAGCCATCGGGTAAAAAATCCCATGATCAAATAAATTTACAGAAAAAGCGACGAGAGTAAATTACTCCAAGATAACAGGTTTAACTTCACCGGGGTTTAGGTGCCCACCTCTGTTGGCCGAGTACCACCTCTGTAGCATGCGCATCTGACTTTCAGCTATCACCACCTACGTATTGTCCCAAGACCCGCACATCTCGCTAGAAAGTATTTATCTCTCGGGCAGTGTGCTTTTTAAATTATCTGTAATCGACTCTCTAGACCGTCTTTTGAATGTTTCTTGTTTCTTTGTTTGTCTTGTTAGAGGACAATAGAATAATAAAACAACCAAGACTGCTTAAATAATTTTTACATGTTTGATGATCTTCTATAACATTTTATTTCAATCTTTGAAGGTGTCTGAGGCGGAGCCTTGAGAACGGATGTAATAAAAGTGTTCCTGCCTTGATCTCTCTTAAATTATACTGTGCTTTAAAATGGGATAATTTAAAATATCTATTGATAATAAAATTACTAAAAATATGATTTTTACATTATTTTATAAAGTTATGTGTTATGACTGTTAAAATATTCCTTGTTTTTTTAGGGACTATGCAATGAAATATCAAATGAAAGGGTTATGTCAATTTGTTTAGCGTTCAACAGTTATTGGTGGAGATTATAGTTTATAATTGTATGCACAATGTCCAGTCCCAAGTTGCAACAAATGTCCAGTCTGGTAGACAAATACAACACCATAAATACAGTTTAAAAGTTTTCATTTTAAAACTGCTCTCTTAACAGTTTAAAATTTAAAGTGGGACTAAACTCCGTTGTTCCCTGATCACTTTACAAAACATACCGCTTTGTATTGTATTAAATTCTTACTAAAAAAATTTAAAAGTTATTAACCTAACAATATGACAATGTCACCGTTTGCAGATTGTAATGATAACAAATGTAAGACTTTCTGTGTGTCTCTTTACTTCACCTTCTGAGAAATTATACCACAATTTACACCGAGATGATCTAAAATTTCCATATCTTATTTGTTTCTGAAACACATGTTATTTTTCAATCGTTTTAATACGTTTATATTAAATAACCATTTATCAGGTCAGTTATGTAGTACAGACCTCTTGATATACACAAATTAAGCATATGTCGTAGTTATGCTTACCACTGTTTGTTAAGTCTGTTTAGATTTGTCTAAACTTAAAAAAAATAACTTATTGTAAAATACGATTAATGTTTTTACCAATTTAAGCTTACAAATACTACATAGTAAACATTTATATATATTTGAATTATTTTATTAAATCTTAAAATAATTATCAATTTATTGTATTAGTACAGTCTCTACAGGTATTAGCCATCAAGTATGTGCTTGCGCTTTTAAGTTTGACAAAATATTCGTATTACTGCAGTCAAGTTCAAGCCTCCGAGATACAATTATGGCTGGTTATTACTTGGTATCCCTGAGGCTTTGTTTGAAAGTAGTCCTAGTCAATAAATGCTCAACAAAGAGGCAGGGGCTGTCCGGCCACAGCTTGTTGATCAATATGTTATAATTCTATTTTAGAAGTTCATGTGAGTATTTGTAATATTTTATGTGTCTTTACAGTATTAGACTACCTTTTTTTAATAATAAAACGCAAGGTTTAATGCTGCTTAAACAAACCACACAAAGACTAATTTACTTTTGGCTGTCATGTTTAAGCAAGTAGCATGCTTATTATGAATAAAAAATACATAAATGAGTTTGTCGTTTACATATTTCATACATAGCTTTGGCTATTTTAATTACAACATTGTATTATATTTTGTTATCTATAAATAAAGTATAAGTAAATAAAATGTTCCAGCTATTTTAAATTAAATGCTACTTTAATCAGGTAAAACGTAATTTATAAAACTAATAGAAGAATAACTTACCTTTCCGGACAATTACAGATAAGTAACTTCGTCCACTTTCACCGTTGTTAATTTTTTTTATAAGTTACATTATCCGTTTTTCACCAGGTCTTTAGAAATCTTTGCCATGATTTATTATGTAACATAGACTAAGCATACAAAACATACTACTACCTATGTAATCATATATAGCTTTCGGAGACCTGAGTCAGAATTGAGTTGGGTCATTAGCGGAATTTCATCCGACCGTGAGACGCCAGGGCGGCTGACAAATCTCATTACGCGTCTCCTGACACTTCCGCAGTTCCAGGCCTTGTAGATCGAGCTATTCCTAGGTTACAAACTAATATTTGTGCATAATACGAAAAATAATATACTATATAAAATAAGGAATTAAATTAATATTCGACAATAATTTTGAATTATTAGCAGAGATCCTACCTGCCCCTTTTTTTGGCCCACGATGGCTCTCTGACTGGCCGATCCTAGTACAGAGGTCGGTATTGGGTAAATCAAAATGAAGCTGTCATAGCATTGGTAAGTCTTTTGGCTATCCAGTGTGACCAACTTCCCTTCCTTGGTTCCTCCTTGTCTCTTCTCGGGACTAGTTGAGCCTGGATACCCAGTCTAGTCAAAGTCTTTGGAGGGAATAGTCCTTCTTGCAGCCTGGGTCGGGTGACTGGGAGGGAGCGCCCTTACCAGACGGTCTCCGATCTACCGGGCTGGGGGACGAACCCCTGAGAGGTTGGAGGCTCTGTGCAGTGGCGGTTCCTGTCTGGTGGACTTAGGGGGACGTCGGGTTAGAGGGCGAATCGTTCTGGGGTTCTGTCACCCACAGAGCCCGGGAGCTAGGTAAGGTTATCTCTTCCTTTCTGGAGCGAGGCAGACTGACCCCGTCCTACCACATTTCCTGTCCCTCTTTTCCCTCTTTCCAGTGGCTGCATAGTATCCCAAAGGGAGATAACCTATGCCGGGGCCTCTTCATCCCCCAAAAATAAACAAACAAACTGTCCCTTTTTAGGTTATATCTATGTGACAATGACAATATCAAACAGTGAGGTTGCACCTTGGCATATATATATATATATATATATATATATATATATATATATATATATATATATATATATATATATATATATATATATAGGCAAGACAGTTGGAATCACTGACAGTAGCCATGATTGTCCTCAGTCGGCAGCCAGGAGCACGTAGGACCTGTTAGCTCAGTACCTTTCACTGAGCCATCGGGTAAAAAATCCCATGATCAAATAAATTTACAGAAAAAGCAACGAGAGTAAATTACTCCAAGATAACAGGTTTAACTTCACCGGGGTTTAGGTGCCCACCTCTGTTGGCCGAGTACCACCTCTGTAGCATGCGCATCTGACTTTCAGCTATCACCACCTACGTATTGTCCCAAGACCCGCACATCTCGCTAGAAAGTATTTATCTCTCGGGCAGTGTGCTTTTTAAATTATCTGTAATCGACTCTCTAGACCGTCTTTGGAATGTTTCTTGTTTCTTTGTTTGTCTTGTTAGAGGACAATACCATAATAAAACAACCAAGACTGCTTAAATAATTTTGTACATGTTTGATGATCTTCTATAACATTTTATTTCAATCTTTGAAGGTGTCTGAGGCGGAGCCTTGAGAACGGATGTAATAAAAGTGTTCCTGCCTTGATCTCTCTTAAATTATACTGTGCTTTAAAATGGGATAATTTAAAATATCTATTGATAATAAAATTACTAAAAATATGATTTTTACATTATTTTATAAAGTTATGTGTTATGACTGTTAAAATATTCCTTGTTTTTTTAGGGACTATGCAATGAAATATCAAATGAAAGGGTTATGTCAATTTGTTTAGCGTTCAACAGTTATTGGTGGAGATTATAGTTTATAATTGTTTGCACAATGTCCAGTCCCAAGTTGCAACAAATGTCCAGTCTGGTAGACAAATACAACACCATAAATACAGTTTAAAAGTTTTCATTTTAAAACTGCTCTCTTAACGGTTTAAAATTTAAAGTGGGACTAAACTCCGTTGTTCCCTGATCACTTTACAAAACATACCGCTTTGTATTGTATTAAATTCTTACTAAAAAAATTTAAAAGTTATTAACCTTACAATATGACAATGTCACCGTTTGCAGATTGTAATGATAACAAATGTAAAACTTTCTGTGTGTCTCTTTACTTCACCTTCTGAGAAATTATACCACAATTTACACCGAGATGATCTAAAATTTCCATATCTTATTTGTTTCTGAAACACATGTTATTTTTCAATCGTTTTAATACGTTTATATTAAATAACCATTTATCAGGTCAGTTATGTAGTACAGACCTCTTGATATACACAAATTAAGCATATGTCGTAGTTATGCTTACCACTGTTTGTTAAGTCTGTTTAGATTTGTCTAAACTTAAAAAAATAACTTATTGTAAAATACGATTAATGTTTTTACCAATTTAAGCTTACAAATACTACATAGTAAACATTTATATATATTTGAATTATTTTATTAAATCTTAAAATAATTATCAATTTATTGTATTAGTACAGTCTCTACAGGTATTAGCCATCAAGTATGTGCTTGCGCTTTTAAGTTTGACAAAATATTCGTATTACTGCAGTCAAGTTCAAGCCTCCGAGATACAATTATGGCTGGTTATTACTTGGTATCCCTGAGGCTTTGTTTGAAAGTAGTCCTAGTCAATAAATGCTCAACAAAGAGGCAGGGGCTGTCCGGCCACAGCTTGTTGATCAATATGTTATAATTCTATTTTAGAAGTTCATGTGAGTATTTGTAATATTTTATGTGTCTTTACAGTATTAGACTACCTTTTTTTAATAATAAAACGCAAGGTTTAATGCTGCTTAAACAAACCACACAAAGACTAATTTACTTTTGGCTGTCGTGTTTAACCGTGTACACTTCTTTTGATGATGTTTGACTCAACCCAAAACTAAGTATTTAAAATATAAAATCGTAATGTGCTATCTGGATGTACTTAAAATAGTGTTAATACCCAATACAAAAATATAAAAAAATGTAATGTAAAAATACGAATCCACGATTACCTAAGAATATTATGCATGTATATTTTACAAAACGTCATGTTTTGGGCCTGATGCTAATTTGAAGGAAACTTAAAAAAATTATTGATTATAATGTTTTTATCAAATAACTTCTTGAGTAGCATTTTTGTAATTTCCTGTTTTTATCCTAATCGTGTATTGAGGTTTTATTAAAAATATTAAAATAAAAACTTCATGTAAAATAGTCTAGAAATTGTAGAAGGCAACGCATGTAAATGGGACTAACCAGACCAAAGTCTATACACACGTATCACTCTTGGGTTTAGTGGAAACATAAACTGAATTATTAAGTTGGGAAAGTGCAGTGTCAGTGGCAAAAAATAATAATATATAATTGTTACATTTATAAAAAAACGCCACGAACAACAATAAACGTATATATACTAGGTGTACGCTCATTCCTCGCGTATAAGGATAATTGAAACACATGATCAAACTTAAATCGAGTCTCATAAAAAATTCAATATCTGATTTGATAACATCATCAGAATACATTCCGTTATCATTTAACTGCCGCCAGAATCCGGATTTTATGTCTATATAGCTATAGTTTTAGTCACTTCTCTAAGAATCAATTATCGCGGTAGCTGAGGGGTATCGCACCGGCTCTTGGAGCGGTAGGTCGCAGGTTCGGATCCCGCCACCAACCTAACATTTTATCCGTAGAAAAACATACATACATTTATCACTTGTTTTTATCAAAGTAAATGTTGTATAAATACGTAAATTTATTTATTTAAAAATAAAATGAAGATTTCAGGCATGGTTTGGTGTTAGGCATGGGTGCGTTATCTTAGAACAAACAGAGCATTTTGGGCTAACCAGTGACTTTAGCAGTGTGGTTAATTTAACTTTTAAGAGAACAGCGAGTTTCCTATATGAACTAATGTTAACAATTTCTATAGGTCAAGTCAAAATATCCTTAAGGATTAACAATAAATCGTCAGGCCCAGTTATTTAGATGAAAAAATGAAATTTCAATATATTGCTTCAATAGCCTAGCTAATTTCCTAGGCTATCATGAAATTAAATGATACCACAATTAAACACAATTATGAAATTAAACATGGGTTGGCCCAAGTCCGTACATGAAACTTCTAAAATAACAAGTAGCCTAAGTGTATATGCCTACATTTTATAGTCATAGGTCCAAGTTTATGATGAAAACAGCTCAATATAATCCAAACCTAGGAGATGTCAAATCTTTTCAGATACCCTGTACAAAAGGCTTAGTTTGGTTAGAATAGTTTAAAGCTTTTGTTTTGGTTCGCTACAACATTCCTGGTAATGTGTTTAAAGTATTTTACAACAGTTTTATTTTACAAAATTATATTTAAATATATTGTTTCAATAGCCTAGGCTATCATGAAATTAAATTCTATAAACATGGGTTGGTCCAAGACCGTACATGAAACTTCTCAAATGGCAAGCAGCCTAAGTGTATAGGCCTACATTTTATAGCCATAGGTCCAAGTTTATGATGAAAACAGCTCAGTATAATCCAAACCTAGGATATGTCAAATCATTTCAGATAACCTGTATAAAAGGCTTAGTTTGGTTAGAATAGTTTAAAGCTTTTGTTTTGGTTCGCTACAACATTCCTGGTAATGTTTAAAGTATTTTACAACAGTTGTATTTTACAAAATGATATTTCAATATATTGTTGCAATAGCCTGGGCTATCAGGAAATTAAATTCTATAAACATGGATTGGTCCAAGACCGTACATGAAACTTCTAAAATGGCAAGTAGCCTAAGTGTATAGGCCTACATGTTACAGCCATAGGTCCAAGTTTATGATGAAAACAGCTCACTGTAATCCAAACCTAGGATGTGTCAAATCGTTTCAGATAACCTGTACAAAAGGCTTAGTTTGGTTAGAGTAGTTTAAAGCTTTTATTTTTGTTCGCTACAACATTCCTGGTAATGTGTTTAAAGTATTTTACAAAAGTTGTATTAACAGTTTAATGTTGGCTTACTCTTACTGTAATCCAACCCTATGCTATGTCAAATCATTCAAGATAACCTTCCGAAAAAGGCTGTTTGGTTAGAATAATCTATAGCTTTTATTGTGGTTACCTACTACATTACTGGTAATGTATTTTAGGTAATGTAGACAATTTGTATTATTAATTTAGTGGAAATATAACCTAGCAAATAATTGTCCTACAAAATAAATTTTAAGGTTGTTCGCTTACTGTGACTAACTTCATCAACGCTTCCAAGACAAATTGAGGCTTTGTATACTTTTTACACATGACAATCACAATATTATCAATTGTCTAAGAAAATTTAATAAAACAAACTAATTTATAAGTTAAGTTAATATCTTAGTATCTACAGCCATAAAAAATTATTGAGTTTTTCGACCTGCCACACGCGTCGTCTGTCGTCTGCCACCGTTACAATCGCCGCCTCTGATCGTGACGATATTTACACAGAGTAGGCGTACTAAGGGAATATTAACTGTATGGATATTTTTTTTAAAACGTACACTTAATAATTAATAAAATAAAAAATATGCTCACAACTTAAAAATATACTTCGATTTATCTCTCTTGTGTGTTTTTTGTTGGTAAAAAAACTGTTGTTATCCAGTATAACAAAGTATACTCTAGTAAACTAACTATTGTTACTCGGTTGTTGAAACATAGACGCCGGCTAAATTTTAACTATTCAAGTACCACTAAAATGGCTTCCAATGTTATTCTTATGGAGAAAAAATAAATTTGGTTTTAAGATAATTTGCTTAATACTGAACGAAATTATCTGAATAACGAACTTGACCGAGATTTTGACCTGTTAAGTTTTTCTGGAAAATTTGAAGTTTAACTGTGAAGGCATTCTCGAGTTATTGGGGTCACAGACACGCCAGTTGAGTTGATTCTCTTACCAGTCTAAGCAGTAAAGTTGTGTATAAGGATACTTTCACTTCGTTCAATTATCCAATAATACACATATTATTCACATAATTAGACCCTAATTGTCACAGATCCGGTGTATACATCGATTTATTTGAAGGTAAACAAACATGCTTTTAAATTATGGTTTAGTTCCAAAACTTATACAGAGTGACGTAAAAGTAATAAAAAATCTTAAACCCTACAGGCTTAAAGATTAAAGATTGAACTGGCCACAGTCCAAATAAACCAAATATAATATCCTCTCTGAGGATGGATCACGTTCATGATGGAAATTTCGCAATAAAATAAATCAAACCATATTGATTTAGATTTATGGATTTGAGGAGAGCTTTTTCCGAAAAATATCCAGTTACCCAAGAATAATCGGTCATGTGTCAACAGTCGCGTCAATACGAGCTTCACAAATAGCATCAACTCGCAAGCCCTAGCACTCGACTGCTTTGGAACCTTATTGGGAAAAAGCCATTTAATTCCTCAGTAATAAATAAAGAAAAAATCAATAGCTTATTACAAATAAACAAATAAATAGTAACTTAATTATTGATTTACAGAATGTAACCTTATAGCTGGAATCTTAATAATTGCACTTACCTTAATAATTCGCAAATATTATATTGTCTTTACAATGTTTATTAAAGAATCTTTGCGTATTATTACGTATGCTTATTAATTCGTTATAAATTAAAATGTGACTTATTATTTTTAAAAGGTAAAAGTGTATTAGCCGAGATAGTATATTAGTTTAACATTGGAGTAAAATAGACTCCGATACTGAGATAAGATGCCTTCTATGTACTCAAGTGAGATTCTGGCTACTCGAAAGACGTGTAAACCTACACGAATCAACTACTTCAGTGTTTCAAAAGCGGTTTGTCGGAAATATGTGTTTATTAAGATTTGGAATGTTAAGTTTTGTTTAAATTTAGGTTCAGATTTGAAAGCTGAAGGGGTGACATAAGTTATAATTAATCCAAATAAAAATTATTGCCAATGTTAAGACGAATCCTATTGATGGTTTTAATTTTACGGTAAAGCTTAATCTGTGCCCTCTCTGCCACATAGCATCATTGTGGATTGATTATATATCTAGCCTGTAAATGTACTTCATGTAAAAAAATGGATAAGGTTTTTGGGCAAAATTAATAATTTTTTGAACTAAACTGATTTATTTGTCTACGCCTGAAGTATAAGTCAGAGTGGAACAAAGGTAAATGCTATTTGTACGTACTGTAAAACAAGATACATAATAATGCAATAAAGTGTAAACATATGATAAGATTATAGATAACAGTGTTTAAAAGTAGGAACGTTGTATTAACAATTATTAAGTGACTGACCAATGCAAATTAGTTCATGTTCTTGATTTACTTTTGAATTTACTCTGATTATGTATTAATGCTGAATACGTTAGGGGGCTTTTATTTAAGTTATTCTTTTATAAATATAAATTATCCATAAATATTGTGTAATATTTAATTATTTATATTACTATGAACTCAAGGTATTATATTGAAGATTTTAATATTTTCTTTATTATATATTTACGTTATAGTTATTTTATTATTTAACACAGATAGGTATTGTCGTAATTGTTTGTTTTCATTGCAAGATTTTCGTTGTTTGTGTCAAAATGGGAAATGTTTCTCCATCATCTGCGAGTGACAATAATAAACCTCTGACACCAACAATAATTCCTCACAATAGGTCTTTGTCTTAATTTTGATTAATCCTTTGTTCTGTGATTTGTTGAAATTCCAGTCGTTTCATTTCCTTTAGACTATATTGTGGTACAAATCATCATAGTTATTTTTCATAATGTATTATAGTGATATTTTATTAATCATGAAATTAAATTAAATAATTATTGTTATAAATTTATTTTGGTTATTACATATTCATTATTTATAAAAATATAGCTACATTCTTTAATGAATATATAGATTTGTAATAATTAAAATTGTTTTCAAAGAGTTAGATAAATTATACAAGTATTTATTATTGTAGCAAAAGGTATGTTAAAAAATGTATACTAAAAGTTACATTTAACTATTTAATTTGAACAGGACACAATAAATTACGTCTATTAATCACTATAAGGTATATTACACATGTACTGTATTTCCATACAATACACTAAATATACATTGAATATAGTACAATCCAACTAAATTCAACCACTCACATCGATCATCATCGGGCTCAATAAGAGAAAAGTCCTAAAACAATATCTTGGGTGTAATTGCCAATGCAACCCTAAATAGCTTTAGTTGAGAGTAAAATATTAAAGCATAGTTTGCCAATTAAACTAATATAGCTTTGAGTAAATACTGTAAATGCTAATCAAATTAAAGTGATTCTTTCGGCTGCTACCCAGAGGCTGTTAGGCTTTGCTGAATGAGGTAGTAAAACCAGATATATTTCCTTTAGGCAACCTAAAACACCTTCTCGGGTTGAATAAATAGTCCAGATTGACGGTTTTAGTGGAAAGATAGTCAGTAAATCGTAGAGGCTGCACAAGCTGTAATCCCGCATTGCAGTCTGTAAGTATTGAGGAAGAGTGTAAGAAATACAACCAATGTAATCGCAATGTAATGTTGTGAGTGAACTGTAATCGATGCAAACTGTTTTATAAATTGGTTTATATTTAGATAACAAATTTGATGTCTTTATCTGTTTTATGTCATTAATAATAAATTCTATATAGTACATCTGCACTTTACAATGGGGCATACAGTACTTTACAGTTCAATTTTGGCATAGCATATATCATTTCAACCCTATTTGTGAGAGTAGAGTATAGATACATAATGTTTGTTTAATATAAAATATATATTTTAAATTTTAGTTTATCCATTTTCAACATAATACTATCACACACACTTAAAAAGGGTTATTGTAACATATATAAATAAAATATTGTTTTAGAGATTACTTATGCAAATTGCATAAGGATAACTTGTCATACTTTAAAAGTCACTGCCCAGGAAAATAAGGGTATATTTTGTCATATTTAACAATTTAGTCATACCTAAATTAAGGCGAGATCTTAAATCTTCGCCACCAGTAATCACTACTGCTGTGTTGAATGCAGCGTAAACAACAAGCTGTGCAAGTCACGACACTTGGAACAGTGGTCCAGTGTGATGCAACTTGAATTGTAGAACTAGACTCTGTTTCCTGCCCGTCCATCTCCCATTTAGAGCAAAATAAGCACGAAAAACTGCTAAACTTAGTTACTTGATTTCTTCTCCCCGTTGCGTTACCGTCTTTTAATTACCATGACTCTTTAGTAGATTAAGTGTAGGTAATACGGTTTAATTTAGTATACAATATGTGATTAGCATTTTGGATAACGATAATTAAACTAAAGTAATAGGCCTACAAATTATAACACAAAAATTAAATTATTAATTTAATACAATACAAAATTGTAATAAGCAAACTAATAATAATCAATGAACCTTTTATTAGTGAATTTCCTTTGGAAAGTGAACTATTAGCATGACCCGCACGGTGAAATATATATAGACATATATATATATATATATATATATATATATATATATATATATATATATATATATGTGTGTATGTACTCTAGCGGTCGCATTTTTTGTCCGATTTACTTCAAATTTGGTAGGGACGTTCCTTTCTATAATGTGTTGGACAAGTTCGTTGGGCAAAACAATCGGAAAACACTAAACCCATTTTTTGGGGATTAATCTTTCAAATTTCGAGTTTTAGGGCCCAAAAAGGGTCAGAAAAGCCCCGGATATAAAATGAATGCATGTAAAAAGATGGGAATTAGAGAGGGGAAAGTTTTAAGCCCTCTCTCGTCATTCTAGCATAAATATTTACCGAGTTATTAAAGAAAATGTGTATCGGCTAAACACAGTACGTTGTCTTATGGGGGTTTTACACTAGAAAAGCCTGTTATTCCTTTGTTAAAGTACTTTTATTATCCCCAGCAACCTCATGCCTACTTTCAAGCCTGTCTTGACCTTCTCCTAACCTTATAATGCGTAAAATTGTATTCCCAGCTTTGCAAGTAAATGAAACCAGGAGTATCAGAACAGCCAAAAAATCAATGTTTTCAGATTTCAATAAAAATTGGACAAATGTATATTTTTACACTGATTTTGAGTTTTAAAAGTTTTTATGTGGAAATTCACTTCCCTCACGTCAGTGTGCTGCGTGCGAACTCGTTTTTTGGTTAGTGTGTAATGAAAAGATCGCAAATCTTTAATTAACATTATATAATACCTTTTTTATAGCCATTTATATGTGTAGGTGTAATTTATTTAAAATTCAAATGATGCTTGAGATTATTTTCAATTTTTTTATGAATTATATCTATAGTTATTGACGGAATATACTTACTGGGCAGAATATTCCTACTGGAAGGAATTTAACTAGTCAATATTTGCAACTAAAATAATCACATGAGCTCAAACTTATATGACTCAACAATGCTAATAGTTCCTTAAGCACTGCGTAAAGTAGAGGAGAACTAATGGTTTAAAGCCACTTTCGGCACTTTTTTCCCATGTTATTCTTATGGGGATCAGTTTTTGAACACTTGCCCGATCCTACCCTACACAAATTTCCTTTTTGGCCTATACTAGTACCTGACCCTTGCCTATATTAAATACATTTTCCCAATCCCCAACCCTCCTCTATATTTTTTAAAATTAATTTTCAAATTCAGGCTAAAAAACTATCTTTGGTGTTTATGGTCCAATTTGTCTGCAATTCGGATATGTTATTGTCCTAGGCAAGTGTTTTAATAAAGTCCACTTCCATTTCCCAAATTCACTATTATGGTAAAATTAACAAATATTTTTGAAAAATACTGCCAATTGCCAACTTCTTTATTTACTGTCCGATTTATTTAAAATTTGGATATGTTACTGACCTAGGCAAGTGTTTTAATAAATTCCACTTCCATTTCCCAAATTCACTATTACAGTCAAATTAAAAAATATTTTTGAAAAATACTGCCAATTGCCAACTTCTTTATTTACTGTCCGATTTGTTTAAAATTTGGATATGTTATTGTCCTAGGCAAGTGTTTTAATAAATTCCACTTACATTTCTCAAATTCACTATTAAGGTCAAATTAAAAAATATTTTTGAAAAATACTGCCAATTGGCAACTTCTTTATATACTGTCCGATTAGCTTAAAATTTGGATATGTTATTGTCCTATGTTGATCGTATTTAAATTTTTAAAATGGTAATTTTTGTTTATAAAAAGCAGAGCACGACATCTCTACAGTCATTTCAACACAAAATGTTGACCTGTGCAGTCTGTTTTATGTCTTACTCCAACAGAAGCAATTTATTACGCCATTATCGACTTGTTCACAAAGTTATTCCTAAAATTTGTAAAAAATGCCATCAAATATTTGATATTAACAATCATTTTAAAGCGCATATCCTAGAAAAACATGATACATGCAAAGTTTGTAAAAAGGTTGTTAACTGTAATAAGAAACGCCACTACATAAGCTGTGACAAACGACATTACAAGTTGTATATTTTTAACGGTGAATCTGTGGAAGTATTAGACACTCTTCAATCTTGTCCGCTACCTATCAAATGGATTCTTATTAGGAGGGTAAAGTTCATCAAACACTCGGTGGACAATAATGGTGATATAATCATTGACAAAGAATTTATTGCTGATTTTCGAAGTTTGACGATGTTAACGATTGAGAACAAAGATTTAAAAACTCAAATTAAAGAAGCACTTTTTAAGATCGATACCTCCATGCACAAGTATCAAGCCCAAGGTAGTGGATGGATATATGACCATACTAAATACTGGCAGCTGCATGTTTACAAGTATAAACCCCTAACTCCCAAGTCATACATACCCACACCAGAAAATTTAAAATCAAAACACGCTGTTTTAAATATTAAAAATAGTGATAATAAATGTTTTTTGTGGAGTATTTTAGCAAGCTTAAATCCAAGGAATTGTATAAATGAACATGCAAATCGAGTATTTTACTACGAACCCCACGTAGGTCAGTTAAATATGACAAATATAAAATATCCCGTAAAATCCGACATTGATAAATTTGAAAAACAAAATAATATAAGTGTTAATGTATATGGAATTGAAGGACAATTAATATATCCATTGAGAATAACTAAACTAAATAGTAATACTCACGCAAACCTGTTGCTTTTACAACAAGGTCGCAAATCACATTACTGTTTAATTCGTGATTTTGATAAGTTAATGTTTAATTCTACAAAATACAATAATAAGAAATATTTTTGCAAGTTCTGTGTGCAACATTTTTACACTAAAGATATATTGGAACGTCACATAACATATTGTAAAACCTTTGATGCCCAAAGAGTACAAATGTCAAAAAAATATACATTACAATTTACGAATTAGAAATATCAACTTAAAACTCCCTTTGTGATTTATGCAGATTTCGAATGCTTTATAAACTCTGGCAAGCACACTCCTTCTGGATTTGCTTATGTTGTAGTGAGAGATTCTAAAATTATTTACGAAGAGTTGTACAGCGGTAAAAATGTAATGGATGTGTTTTTCGAAAAGTTATTTAAAACTTATGACTTTATTAAAAGTCAGATGGGAGTATATGTTCCCCTTGTAATGACTCCAGAGCAAGAGACGTTATTCCAAGACTCTACACGCTGCCACATATGCCGCCAGCCGTTACTGTGTGATAAAGTGCGCGACCATTGTCACTTAACAGGCGAGTTCAGAGGGCCCGCCCATAATTCTTGTAATTTAAACTATAAAGTAACTAAGAAAATTCCAGTATTCTTCCACAATCTTAAAAACTATGATGGTCATTTAATAATGCAACACTTAGGAAAATTTAATCGCAAATTGATTTGCATAGCCAAAGATATGGAAAAGTATATTTCATTCTCTGTTGATGATTTAGTATTTTTGGATTATTACAACTTTCTGTCCCTTCCCTTAAGCAAATTAGCTTCCAATTTAAATACATTTAGATTTATAGACAATCCACTACTACAACGTAAGGGCGAATTTCCGTACGAATACATGACAGGACCAGAAAAGTTTTTAGAGCCTATCCCACCCATAGAGGCATTTTACAGTAGTCTAACTAAAGAATGTATATCTCCTGCACAATATGAACATGCTAAAAACGTATGGAATTATTTTAATATAAAGAATTTAAAAGAATATCACGATTTATACCTTAAAACAGATGTGTTGTTATTGGCTGATGTGTTTGAGACATTTAGGGACTTATGTTTAAAGGATTATAAACTTGACCCTGTCCATATGTACTCACTTCCTGGACTAACATGGGAGGCATGTCTTAGAATGACCGGCATAAAATTACAATTATTTCGTGACATTGACATGCATTTGTTTATAGAACATGCCATTAGAGGCGGTGTAAGTATGATTTCCACGCACTATGCTAAAGCCAATAATAAGTACATGGGCGAATATTATGACCCAAATCAAGAAAGCACCTATCTTGTATACTTAAACTGTAACTCGCTATACTCTACAGCAATGTGTGAGTCGTTGCCCATCGATGGATTTAGATGGACAAATGAGAAAGATTATAAATACAATCAAAATGAAAACTTTGGATTTATTTTGGAAGTTGATTTAAAATACGATAAAAGTTTACACGATTTACATAATGACTACCCGCTCGCACCAGAAAAAATGAATGGAAAATTAATACCAAATTTAAATGACAAAACTAAATATATTTTACATTATAAAGCACTAAAAAGATACCAAGAACTGGGTTTGGTAGTTACAAAATATCACAAAATTTTAAAATTTAGACAGTCGAAATGGCTTGCACCCTATATTAATTTTAATATTGAAAAGCGACAAAAAGCTAAACACGATTTTGAAAAAGACTTTTACAAACTGTTAAATAACAGTCTCTTTGGTCGAACAATTATGAACCAACGTAAGTTTCGTGGTATACATCTTGTAGATGAGTCTAAGTTAACAAAGTACGTTACAAAGCCAAGGTTTGACTGTAGCAAAATGTTTGATAACAATTTGCATGCTGTACATTTAAATAAATTAATTGTAAAGTTTGATAAACCAATATATTTAGGAATGACCGTTTTGGATATCAGTAAAGTAATAATGTATGATTTCCACTATAATTATATGTCAAAATTTAAGAGTAAAAAGTTCCTAATGACAGACACAGACAGTCTTATTTATTCTATAGTAACAGAGGACTTTTACAAGGAAATACAATGTGACTTGGACTGTTTTGACACCTCTGCATATAGTAAAGACCATTTCTTATACTCTGATAAAAATAAAAAAGTTACGGGCAAGTTTAAAGACGAATTAAATGGTCAAATTATGTATGAATATTGTGGTTTAAGGCCAAAATTATACTCTTTCATTCCTTTACAATGGTTATACGAAAAAGAAAAGCAAAATGAGCTAGGGGTTAAAAAGGCAAAGGGGGCTGACAATGCTACAGTTAAACATCTCTTAAGACACCAACATTACTTAAACTGTCTTGCAACCGGGGAAGATTACTATGAGAATGTTACAAGAATTAAATCCACAAACCACCATCTTCAAACATTAACGATGAACAAAAAGGTACTCTCTTTTGATGACGACAAGAGGTTTATTCTGGATGGCATTAACACTCTTCCCCTTGGTCATTATAAAATTGGTCAAACATAAATCTGTATTTGCCATTATTCTTTGGCCTTTCCTTGTCTATTACAAAAAAGCCATATTTAGACCTGTCCCATCAATGATGGCAGAGATTTCTAAATTGGTTGAATGAAAAATCATTTCCCACATGATTGTTATACACATGTTTTAAATTTAAATCGTCTTGTTTAAATAATATTAGAAAATTAACATTGTCACGTAAATGTTTGTTTACTTTACTGTAAGATTGACACAAGTAAAAACTGTTAATATTTTTGTGTCTGCCCATTGAGAACAATTGTGTGATATTTGGACTATTTATGTCGTCAAATACAACTATTGAGTGTGATTCTACATCATTTGGTGTGATTTCACAGTTTGAATATGTGTGTAATTTAACTTCATCACACAGACGGAATATTTCAATTATTTTTTTATATTTTTCTTGTTCTAAAGATTTGGATATTATATATAAATTTGTAAACTTTAATCCTCGCTTTTTTACAATTAAGTTATAAATTACAACGGTCTTCCCCGAACCGCTAGGCCCTATTATAAGACAGCGAATATTATTAGGAAATAGACCCAACTTCTTTGGTGTATTTCTTTATGTGCTATTTTAAATTTGTTCTTTTGTTGAATAAATGACATTTTTTATATAATAAAAATGGCAAAGAGAAAGTGTAAAAAGGTCCAAGGTAAGGGATTATTCTTAAAGCCATATAGAGGCCATGGCTTGTTAAATACCCTTATAAACAACCTTCCTTTCCCCCTCCACATACCGTCATATTCATATTGTGGTCCTGGAACTAAGATACGTGAAAATTTAGCCAGACATGTACCACCAAAAAATAAGCTAGACTCTTATTGTAAAGAGCACGACATATTCTACATGAATAATCCTGATACAGCCGCCCGGAACAAGGCAGATATGAGATTAGCGGACCAGGCTTGGACTAGGGTTTCGGCAAAGGACGCCAATCTAGCCGAAAAAGCAGCAGCTTATGCAGTGACAAATTTGATGAAGGCCAAGGCAAAACTGGGAATGGGATTAAAATTTAATAAAAAATATGGACAACTTTCAGCTGTTAGAGGCCGCAAGAGACGTGCCTCACTTTCGAGGAGTGTACCTAAAAAACGAGCTAAGAAAACAGAGACCAAAAGTAAGAGAATGTGGAATTATTAATTTAGACAGTGACAGGGGCACACATTGGACAGCATATCGTAAAAATAAAGATATATAATATATCTTAAGATCTTAATATAATACATCTTAGATGTGTAATATATTTTGACGAATTCGGAATACAGCCTCCAAAAGAGGTAATTTAATATTTTGTACCATCTAAAATTTACCATACAACTGATCAAATACAAGATTTAAACAGTTCCATTTGTGTAATTTTATGTTTATCATTTCTGAAAAATTTTAGTTTATAAAAATGGATTCATTTACTATAACATTTACGGGTACAGAGCCAGAGTTGAAGTCGGTGTTCTTTCCTCCTATAGAATTAAATGGTGATTATGTAATTGGACTGGTAGATTTTCAAAGCTATAATTCTATATTTAATGTTAAAAAACCTCTAAATACTTTGACGTATTACAAAATGCACAAAATTACAACCCCAAAAGGGGAGGTCACAATTGACGAATTAAACCGGGCATTAGATGGTAAAGTTGAAGTTATTATACAAAATAAAGTAGCATTAATTAATACAAAAGTCAAACTTATATTTTACAAAGGGCTAGTTCCAAAATTAAATAAACTTAAAGACACAAAATTAACTATAGACGAGGGTGAGGATGTGTATTATTACGATCACAAAGCTCCAAATGTAATTGATATTTCTGAAGGTACATACGAAGTGTTTGAGCTTGCGAAGGAAATTCAAAAGCAACTCCCAGATTTTGTACTTATAGCCGATAATAAAACTATGAAAGCCACATTACATTCTGGCCATGTGTTTGATTTTACAAAACCGTGTTTAGGGTCTGAATTATTGGGATTTAAAGGATTTTCTACTCCAGATATTGCGTTTAAATCCGTAAATAAAATCAACATAAATAATGTAAATGTGATTAGAGTAAAATGTAATATTGCGAATGGGTCTTATTTAAATGGTGACAAATCACACACCATACATAGTTTTTACCCAGACTCCTCCCGGCTACAAAATTATTGAGGTTCCCAGAAATATTATATACTTCCCTGTAAATAAGAGAAGTTTAGATGTTGTTAGCATTACATTTGCAGATCAACACGACAAGCCAATTGACTTTAATAAAGAAGAAACTACAATTACTTGTCATATAAAAAAGATATGAGAATTTACAAGAACGGACTGAGTGTGCAAAATGCCAGGTTTCTGCGATTAATTGGGTTAAAGTTAAAATTTTCTATTAATAAAAATGGAAGATTTTCTAGACGTTACAGGAAAATTCCAATACGACGATAGCGTGGTTAAAATTACAAATCACTCCTATGTTCCACACAGCTCTTTAGCAATAAATAATTCCGATGAAATTCGAATATGCATAAATAATCAAGATTTACTAACACTCCCATGTAGGAGTTATCTGTATATTAAAGGAGAAATAGAGAATCATGATAAAGGACATTTTATAAATAATGCATTTGCATTCTTATTTGACGAAATTAGATATGAAGTTGCTGGTAAAGAAATAGATATTGTAAGAAATCCGGGAATTTCCAGTCTTATGAAAATATTGTGCTCTTACAATAAAACAACGAAATTGTCAAATGTAGCGTTTTATTCTGATGAAAATTTAAAGGAGTTCCATAAAAGCGGCAAGTTTAGTACTTGTGTCGCGTTAGAGCTGTTAATGGGTGTGTTTGAGGATTTTAATAAGGTTTTAGTAAATGTTAAACAAGAATTGGTGTTGAAAAGATCCAAAAACGACTTAAATTGTATATTAACAACATCTAATGCTCCAACTGGGGTCGATCCTATTCCTAAAATTACACTTAAATTGATTCAGTGGGTGATGCCACATGTGGTGCCATCTGATGGGGAGAAGCTTCAATTACAAAAGATGTTATTGCAAAATAAAAATTTGCAAATTGCATTTAGAAGTTTGGAGCTACACGAACTCCCATCATACCCCGAAACCAAGAGACATACATGGTCAGTTAAAACGTCTTCGAGTTTGGAGAAGCCCAGGTATATTATATTTGGTTTCCAAACTGGTAGGGACAACAGTGCACGAAAAAGAACTGATGAATTTGATCACTGTAAATTGAAAAATCTCAAAGTGTTTTTAAACTCTGAATATTATCCTTATAGTGATTTAAATCTCGACTTTGAAAATGGAGATGCCTCTAAAGCTTATGAGATGTTTGTGAGGTTTAGGGAGAGTTACTACAACACCGTCCCCGATCCTATGTTTAACAGAGCTGACTTTATAAAGAAATATCCTCTAATTGTAATAGATTGTTCTAGGCAGAATGAATCAGTAAAAGAGGGGGTCGTAGATATTAAATTAGAAATTGAAACTGCAGAAAATGTCCCTTCAAACACATCTGCATATTGCCTAATAATACACGATAAAGTGTTTGAGTATAATCCTTTGACAAATGAGATAAATAAAATGTAAATAAAATGAAAACAAATATTCAACAAGAATTAGTAGAGTCTGCAAAACAAATAAGAGAAAAATATAGGGCGTTAAAACGTGGTAAATTTCTAGAGACTGAAGAGAGGTTCCAAACATTCCAACCGTTAATAGAGCCTTTGCAAGAATTAAAAAATTTAGCCACAAAAACAGAGAGGCCAGTTCTCCCAATGATTTTAGAAAAGACCCCGTGTAGGATACCAAGAATAACCCAGAAAACACCGCACAAATTAGATTTTGGTCTTTTAGCATCAGACTATTTAGGAAATTACCTTAGTAGAAGTAGTATCACAGACACCACATATGGTATTAGGCGAGAAGGAAATAAATTTTTTATTGGGAATCAGGAAGTTCAAATTGCCAATGATGATGTTACAGTTGGAGACAAAATTTTTAAAGGGACAAAGGGATTGTGGGAATTGTTAACTTTAAAAGAACCCGTAAACTATAGTCAGGTTGATTTGCAAAATTATAAAGAGATTTTGGAAGCTACAAATGCACATTTAAAGGGTTATAAAACAGGTGCGGCGATGTCAAGTAATAAACACACTAAATATCTTAATATAATTAAACCCCTGTTTAAGACTGTTGGTGAAGTTTTAAGGCAGGTAACTGGTAATAAAATAGACTATGTTTATTGGGACGATCCTAATGAGCTTGTAGATAGGTTAAGACTGCTTTTGTTAAGCCGATTGGCGGGAAATTCTGGAGTGGATAATGAGATAGATTCTATCATAGAAGAATTGAGGGAAAGTGGAATTGTTTATTAAATAAAAAGATGATAGATAAATTTTATCGCGTATATAACCCGTATAGTAAACCAGAAGCTAGAAGTTTTAAAGAAACTACTTTAAATCTAAAAGATTATGGTTGGAATGCTTTAAATTATAAAATTAGTAGTGTTAAAGGTGGGGAGTTTACTGATGATGTATCGACTTTGGGGCAGACGTTAACCAGAAAAGGTGATGCTTTTGTACAAGGTAATACTAAATATAAGTTTTTAGAATCCAAGAGTAATAATTGGAACGCTAATAAACGCAAAATTACTAATGTTAAACGAGGTGAAAGCTCAACCGATGTACCCACATTAGAGCAAACTTTAATAAGAAAAGATGGTGTCTTTGTACAAGACAAAAATAATTATGAACTTTTGGAATCAGAGAATGGTATTTGGAATGCCAAAAAGCAAAAAATTAGTAATTTGTTGGCTGGTAAAGAAAGCGATGATGTTGTAAACGTCTCTCAAGTACCAAAAATGGATCTAAACTTTTGGGATTTTAATAATAAAAGGCTAGTTTGTGTTAAACCCGCTGTTGATGAGAACGATTGTGTTACACAACATCAGACTGTGACTTTAGACGGTCTTAAATTTGATGGTAAAAATAAGCAATTAACAAACATTTTACCTGGAACATTGCCAAATGATGTGGCTGTTGTTAATCAAATATTAACAAAAGGTGAGAAAAGCATAATAAAACAGGGGGATAAAAATTATAATGTATTAACATCAGATAGCGATATGTGGGATGCAGAGGACAAATTAATAAAGAATGTACCTGAAGGCAAAGATAGGAGTGATATTTGTTTAATGTCACAGGTTTTGAGGTATGACGATAATATTAAAACTTTTAGACAAGACAATATTAAATTTGATATTTGTTTAAAATCACATGCATTAAGGTTTAACAATAAAACTAATAAATTTATGCAAGACAATAATCAAATCGATTTGATGATGTACAATCCTAAATTGTTGGTTGCAGACCCTACATCTTTAAGCGGATTTAAGACTTAGATGGAGAGGCATATTTGCCAAAAAACTATGTATATCAAAGAATGAGTGATGGTATGTTAATTGGTAGCAATGGAGGTTTTTTTGAAACGACAGAGACTGACAGATACGTTAACATTAAAAATAAAGAATAAAAAATGGAAAAAATTGCTTACAAATTGCATAAGCCCGCGAGAAAGAATTTTGTTAGAAGGTCTTTTAAGGTGTTGGGTATAAACGAAACTGTTCAAATAGATTTAATAGATATGCGAAATTATGCTAGAGAGAATTCTGGGAATAAATATATTTTAACTTTAACAGACACATTTTCTAAAAAAGCTTATGCTGGATAAAAGAATAAAACTGGATTAGTAGTCACAGAAGCTATAAAAACTATTCTCCCAAAGGGAGTTAAAAATATTCAATCTGATAACGGAAAAGAATTTTTTAATGAACATTTTACCAAACTAATGAAAATTCTAAATATTAATCACTACCACACTTACTCTACAACTAAGGCGGCTATTGTGGAAAGGTTCCAGAGAACTTTAAAGAATTGGTTGTATAGAGAGTTTAGTGCACAAGGGAGTTGCAAGTGGTTGGATTTACTTCCAAAGTTAATAAGGATATATAATAATAAAGTACATAGATCCATAGGGATGAAGCCTAACCAAGTATGTGCTAAGAACTCTAAAGATGTACATGAAAGGTTAGCATCTAAAGTACAAGTTAAAAAGCCAAGATATAAGGTGGGGGATAGTGTAAGAATATCTAAATATAAACATGTATTTAGTAAAGGATATACCCCTAACTGGACGGGAGAGATTTTTACAATAGCAGAAGTTAAGAAAACAAAGCCTGTGACTTATATTTTGAAAGATGAGAATGACTATATAATCAAAGGAGGATTTTATACAGAAGAATTGTTAAAGACTAAATATAAAGACATGTATTTGGTAGAGAAGGTAATTAGGAGGAAGGGTGATTTATTATATGTCAAATGGCTCGGGTTCCCAAGTAGCCAGAACTCGTGGATTTCTGCAAAGGATGTATTAAAATGAATTTAGAGCAAATTTTAAATTATAGGGGAAAATGTATTTAATATAGGCAAGGGTACTAGTATAGGCTAACAAGGAAATTTGTGTAGGGTAGGATCGGGCAAGTGTTCAAAAACTGATCCCCATAATAATAACATGGGAAAAAAGTGCCGAAAGTGGCTTTAAACCATTAGATCTCCTCTACTGCGTAAAACTTTAGTTCTGCATAACAACTAAAATTAATAAACAACTTCCTATTTATATGGTTTAGTAATAAAACGTTTCAAATTTAAAAATATCCCCTTTATTCCATACATAGTTAATTGTTTACAATTCTATGACTATTGATCTATTTTTAAGGGTGTTTTGTTAGCCTTAACCAAAAATATATACACATCAAATATTTACCTTAAGACCTTTCAAACACTTAACGCAACACTCACCTTGTTATTTTGCTTGTGCAGAGTTTGATAACCCCAATTTTCAGTTGAATTACTCAACTTTGTAAAACTTTGTTCTCGAAACAAACACACACATACACGGACGAAATACACATACGCCTGTACGAGGGACTGTGTAGTGTATGTGTATTTTGTCCATGTATGTGTGTGTTTGATTCGAGAAAAAAGACTGTTGATGAAGTGGAGTAATTCAACTGAAAATTGGACTAATGCAGTCTCCGCACAGGTAGAATAACAAGGTGAGTGTTGCCCAAAAGTAGGACCAGGGTAGTGTTACCTCGCCTAAAGGAAATATGTCATTCAAAATTACAAAATTCTTAAATCAATAAATATACAGTTTCACAAAATCATACAGGGACAACTTTAAAATTGTATCATTACTCCTCAACCGTGTTTCTTATCCCCTTTGTTGGACATTTTTTCTATCAAAGGTGTTAACCAAATAGATCAACAACAACAAAATATAATATAAATGTTTGCCTACATATTAGTGCTAATAGTTTGATTTTTCGTTATTATACGTCGTTAAAATACTGATGAGATGCTTTCTTTAATTAGACTGAATGTTTTAAGAGTTCAATTTTGTCAAAATGCGACTATCTCAGTCCTAAGATATGTTGAAAAACTATTAAATATGTAACAGAAAGTTATCAAACTGTATCACCCTTAGCCTGCTTATTGGAGAGGAAGCTCTAACTTCCACAGCGTATTATGGCAAGAAGCTCCAAGAACGAAATAAGGTTCACGAGTAATACAAGAGATGTGCGTCAGGATCTATGCGTCTGCTACGTTGTAGATTGGCTGCGGTACGATATAGCGGTGAATTGTGGAAAGCCGATCATTGTTTCAGCAAAGTTATATTGATCAATTTCGATTGTAATATTGGATATTGGGTATTATGAATGCTTGATTTGTTTCATATAATATTTAAAAATAACACGTTTTCTTTTAATTCTTCTTTTAACAGAAAAGGTGTTTTTATTTGTATTAGTGATGGTGAATTGTAGCACTAATTTATTGAATATCATTTATTGGCCTGTTGTAACTTTGATAATTATAAAATGAACACAAACGTAACTGTGTTTAGTTTATGGTTTGCATTGCTCTTTATCCATGCGCTTGGTAAAGAGGCGCTTTAAAAAATGGAACTTATTGAATGAATAGGCTTTAGAGTGATGTGCAATGTTGAGTTTTATATAATACGAGTGAATTGGGAATAACCAATTTGGTGTATTTCCTATAAGACAAACTTTGTTATGATTCTAAATCAATTTGTGTCTTACCATATTCGTAACATACACCTTAAACACACCTTCACCAACCTTATACCATTACCCTATTTATTTTTTAAATATTTAAATTAAAATAGCTAGATTCTTAAAACCTTTTCCGCTTTAAAACTAATAGTAAACTAATAAAAAGCACATATTAAACATCATACATGATAGTTCAAAAAAATTAATGTAACTAATATTTTATCTTTGCCCATTTCGCTTTAAAATGGCAAACATTAGTTTTAAGCTTTTGAAATTATGATATATGTAGGTATCTCTTTTAAATTATTATCAAGAGCTACTATTACCTCCTTCTCATAGTCAAGACTTCGGTCGACCTTACGAACAAAATCTGCCTCGCCAAGTGAAAATACTTTTTTAAGACATAGAAATGGACCTTTATAGTTATAGTTCATGGATACGATAATGACGTTATTTAATAAATTATCAGTTTTAGATATTTTTGATTTTTTCCAGCTTCGCTTGGGTCGCACTAATAATTTTGAATTATTTTCTATGTATTCATCTCATCTCGGATTCCAGATCCCGAAAAGACGTGAAACTTGTTTTGATCTAATCAGTGATCAAAAATGGTCCGCAATAATTTCTTGGTATCTGAACGTCACCAATTGAGTTTTAAATCTTGAACAATAATAATGTTATTTACATA
Organism: Allygus modestus; assembly: GCA_963675035.1. NCBI lineage: Eukaryota > Metazoa > Arthropoda > Insecta > Hemiptera > Cicadellidae > Allygus > Allygus modestus. The sequence continues at coordinate 318,069,610 of OY776112.1, forward strand.
CTCTGAACAAATTTCAAAAAGGAAATTCAACTCTATTCCTGCCTTTTTAGACTTTCAAAATAGTCTGTCTGTTTTAAGTTATGTTTGAAAACCTCTTTTTCCATACATTCAAAAAGGCTTTTGAAAAAAACAAATTGGAAAAGTCAATAATGGCATAATTAAATACTTTCCTCTTCCTCAATTTAATACTTTTACAGTTTTTGTGGCCGCTGTAAAGCTAGATTGCACAATCAGCTTCCGCTTGCGCTGCGCCGCGTTCCTCGGGAACTGGAGCCTGTGTTAGCGATCCGTGAGTAATGCAGAAACAATACAATCAGGCCAGTTTACACATGAACGTTAAAGCCCGCAAATCCTACCCTTATACTCTCTGAGCTGACTAGCAGTGTAAATATTAACGCGTCCATCAAAGCAGCCGTTTTAATCCCATTGTGTCTGTTTTCGCTTGTAAATAGCGCTGTCTCTCTAATGGCCGTTAGGGCTATTGGAAAGACAAGTCTAATATGTTAAGTTTTTGTACCTTAATTTGTTATTTCTTACTGGCCATTATTAAAGCTGGTATCATAGATATTGTAATTTAAATATAAAAAAGATACTCAGTTCTATTATGATAGTTACATTGTTTGAGGTTTCCTGTTTATTCCTTTATTTTTTTGGTATTTCAATTCAGTGGATATTTTGTGGTATTATCCGACAGTTTTTATTAGTTGCCTGCCTTTTTTATTATTTAAAATCTGAGAGTAGAATGTTTCGAGTTTTTTTTCTATTGGTATGTAAATTAAACCTTATACAAAAGCTACCGAATTGTTTAAGATCGTTTTGTTATATATAAACTTGTTATGTTGGTAAACTCCTTACTATTCTAAGTTACCAATGCAATATGTATCTATTAATACGGTAATATTTCTATATATTCGAAACATATTAAATACGTAGGACAGTAAATATATGGAAATGCGACTAAACAATAACCACCACAGCCCAACCTTTGCGGCTGCCTATTCTCCCTGCTGTATCACGTTACACAAAGGATGTGCCGGACATCACAGCTGTGACGTGTGCAGGATCAGGAGGGATTGGAGTTTTGCATGGTAATAAGGTCAAAAAACGTTATCAGTTAAACTTTTTATGGTTATCAGTCATCAAAATTTTTTAAAACAGAGAAATTCCTTAATAAAAACATAATAATAAGTGGTTATGCCCTTATGTGTAATGTATTATACTCCAACTTTTAATAAACACAGCTATAACTCCTATTAAATACAAAATGGCTGCAAATGAATTTCCTTTTACGACCTATTAGTACAATTAAGGAAAGTTAGAAACCGTCATGTTTTAATGGTTGAGAATTATTTGTTAACATGATTTTAAATGGAGTGGGAAAGAATATTCGAACAAACAAAAAATCAAGTCATAAACTAAATAAACGTAGGGTGAGAGAGATGCTAAGGTAAATAACTTATTTAATGTTGAATATAAAGCAAAGCCAACATAAAGAGATGAAGTGTTTGCGATCCATCTCGGTTTATTGCCTCGTTTGAGGTTCACGTCTAACTAGTGTTGTAACATCAAATTCCCTAATCTCACTGTTACAGGCTTTAATTTTACTTTATTTACTTGATTTCTCTGTTTTTACTTTACATACTTTGTTTACACAACACAACTAATTTTACACTGTTATCGCAGGTCAATTAAAAAAACAACTTTAGAATTAACTGTAATTACTTATTTTTTATGAATTATTAAATTGTCTTACAAATTGTAATGAAGAGTTTGGCTTTATAGGTTGTAATTGCCTAATAATACAATGAAATTGGTGTAATTTAAACTTGGTATTATTAATTTGGTTACCTAGTAACGCATTTCCTTCTAAAATATAAAAAATATCATTTCGCTTCAGATCCAATTTTATGAAGTTTTATTATGAAACAGGTATTGTGAGTAATAAAATAGATTACAAGTAGTCTACCCAGTGTTTGAGTCTTAACACTGTTTCTTATGAGAAAACGTGTTGCCAACCTAAGAAAATTGCAAAACAAAAAATATGACCTACATACCAGTGGTACCAACTTGCCGTATATATATAAGATGTAGTTATATTATAGTATTACATGTCCATTCATTCATCATTTAGTAATAATTTTCCTGTTATGTGTTATTTTATATTTAAGTTTCCATATAAATGTACTAATTAATTAATTCCCCCTAAATGTGTTATTTGTGTTAATTGTCCCATGTTTGTGCCTAATAATAATCATCATTATCATCACTCCTCAGAAAATATTCCCCTCTATGTATTTAATGTTTATTTGTCTGTGCAATTGTATAATAATATGTATTTCATTAATTTAATCACCAATAATTATTCATAGCCTATCCTCATATAATAGCCTACTCACTTAATTTAATATGTTTGTTAATAATAATATTTTAGATATAATTTATGTGAGAGGATTGCAATAAAATTAAAATTTAATATAATATACTTTTCAAAAATAGTCCTTAAGGAATCTAAATTACAGTGACCAGTGTCAACAATTGTGTGAACATGTGCTTCTCAACAATGGACCATGCATCCAGACCTCATCTCTCCTAGATCTTTCTTCTTGCTCCAGATGCCCTAGTGTTAGGACCTAGAATCTGTGAAGGACACAGTTCCTATTTTAAATTTCCCAGTATGGCCTAAGTTTTGCATTGCTTGGTGCTCATTTTATTAGGGACTTACTGCTCAATTAATACCATCTTTAAATTCACTCCTTTTTATTTGATTTCCCCCCAAAAACTGGTATTTGAGCGAAGAACATTTGTAAGCAGATTGGTAAACTCCTTCCATTGTATTCTATTTAGGGACTGGAAAGAATACAGACATTTAAATAGAACAAGCCTAATGTTCTGAAAGTTAAAGTAACCTCAAGAGAGTATTTTTTTATATTGAACTATCTTTCCAAATTTAATTTTGAGTATTTTAACCATTCATAAAGTCAGTGAAACCATTGGACTCTCCTTTTGGACAACAACCAAAATTTCCATTGTTGTAAATTTTCAACACATCAGCTTAATTTGGACTTAATATTCTTTCAAATATCATACAAACGTTATTCAAGTCAGCACGATACTTCCCCCCTGAGAAAAAGAGCCCTCATTTGTAAAGAAACCCCATCTAGAACCCAAAATATGAATATTTAGTTGTAGGCCTACCAGTTTATTTGTCATTTACCTTCTAGGCTAGGCCACACATTTTAGCTGTTCCCCCTGAGTTGTATATTATTGTAAATCCCTTTAATTGAGAACCTTTTGAAACCTAATTGTACGAATAGATAAATAAATATTGTATTGTTCCTCTGTAACTCTGTATTTTATTCAAATAGTTAAAGAAATCTTAGAAATTATACACCTACCTTTTGTTGACATCCAGAATAAATACCAAAATACATTCTACTCACTACAATAAAGTAAAGGAGACCACAAGTATAAGTATATTTATTATCAAAACAAAGAAGATCATTTGTGAGCTATATTTAAATAGCCTAGGGAATTTTGTAAGCAACAACACTGATTTTTGCAAAGAGAAGCTAGGCTTAGCACGTGGCAGCCATTGCCCTCAGATCCCGATAGCATCACTGTTTATATCCACTTTTACTGAGCACATCCGAGCAAACTATTAGTTAAGGGTAAACAATTTAGAATTATAATTAAGTAAGTAACAGTTAAAAGAAAATCAAATAAGAATTGACGACCAACGTATAGGCTAAACTAGAAATAAGAATTGGCGACCCAACGTACTGGCTTGAATAACAGTTGATAAACATTGCAATCCTCAACTAGAGTAAGCCTAGAATAAGACCATATTTAATATTAAGTTCCCGTAATTGTTTCCCTCCCCACCAATAATAACAGTGTATAAAGGTACCGCATATTTAACTATCTCGCATATTATAATAAAACGAACACACGATGGCCGAAAACAAGTACAATCTACGGAAAACACGAAACTACCCCGCAGCAGACGCCGATTCGAGCGACGATGAAACCAGCAGCCGCCATGTTGCGCAGAACGAAGACGAAACTGTCAAAAGCAAAGACCACCAAATTTACACTGACCCCATCAGCCAATCAGAGAACGTCGATTTCGTAACCTCTACGCGAGATTTCTCTCTCAGCCTGCCCTTAGACGCTAACTCTGCTTTCTCAACAGCAGAACGAAAAATCGCCAGCCGACCGACCCGAACGCTGACGGACACACCCGAAGGTTCCCGAACTGGATTCATTGATCAGAATGAACGAGGACATATCGCTAGCTCATTGAACAAGTCGACGCTCATTCATTCCTCGCGCCCGCTGACTGAGGCACACACAGACGACGCAACTAGCAGATTAAACGTTACAAACCCGACTACACCGACACCTGTAATCGATATACATATGCTAGTCACCCTTATGACTAATTTGGGAAACAAATTTGAACAAACCAGTATCGATTTAAATACGAAAATTGAACAAACTAGTCTTGATTTAAATAACAAATTTGAACAAACCAGTATCGATTTGAATACGAAAATTGAACAGACCAGCGCTAAAATCGAACAGAATAATGCTGAATTAAAATTTGAATTAAAATCCGAAATACAAGAAACTAAATCTGGAATCCAGACGATTAATGCAAATTTCCAACAACAAATAAATCAAACCAAGACCGAATTGACCAAAATTATCCACGATAAGACCAATGAAACTCAACAGGAAATACAAGCCTGTCGAAACGCTTTCGAATCCCAGATACAAGAAACAAGAGAAAACCAAATCGAAATTCGATCAGAAATTAATGCCATCAAAATGACCCAAAATGCCCAATCTGAAGAAACTGCAAAATTAACTGACAAATTGATACTTAGAATTGAAAATTCACAAACTCAAATGAGACAATTCGTGCTGGACAGTATCTCACAACAACAGATCGCTGCCGAGTTTGAAAATAAACAATATCAGGAAAATATTATATCTACTGTCAAAACCCATCTGGAAGAGCACAAGCAAAATTTTGATCTAAAAATAGAAGAATTAACTGTCAAAACGCAATTGGATAATGAACGTAATTCAAAAACAAACCTAACGGCACTGAAAAACGAAGTTATCCCCAAAATTAGCTTGCAAACAAAACTAATTGAGGCACAACAAATTGAAATCCAAACCTTGAATCAAAATTTAAACAAATGTGAAACTGAAGTAACCAATCTGAAGCAAGCAAATCAACTAAACGGAATGGCCGGACAAATCAAAGTAATATGCAGTGGAAGCGAAGCCAATGATCGTCTAATGCCGAAATTTAATGGACGGAGCGGCAATCCAAATGAATATTTATACAAATTGAGAAGGTATTACGAACGAGGAATCGAAAGGAATCAATGTTGCGACTCAACTGAGTACCTGAAAGACCTGCTTGAGACATCATTCGAAGGACCAGCATCACGATGGCTACAGCTGATAAAGAGTGAAATTATTGATTGGGAACATTTTGCCAGAGAATTCGAACTCAAATACTGGAGCCAGGCAGTCCAACGAGGAATTAAAGCAAAAATCGAGTCGGAGAAATATAGAGCCAACGGAACGTTAAGCCGGACGGAGTACTTGACAGAAAGAGTATTGCTACTACAATCAATGACACCTAGCCTAAGTGAAGAGGAGATAGTGACTCTTATGGCGGAGCGATTTGACGCAATAATCCAAGACAGCATAAGCGTACAGAACATCACCACGATCCGAGCGATGGAAAGACTACTGCAGAAAGAAGACATAAAAGATGGACCTAAGAAAGCCAGGAACCACAACAACCAGCAAAGCAACTGACCAGCCAGTCCAACCACGTCAAACCAACAGAATTACAACGATCGATATGCTAACCAACGGGCCTACCAACCAAAGATGAACAACTACCACAATTATCAACAGAATAAATACCCTTCAAACAACTCTTCGTATCGAAATCAACAAAATTACAGGAATAATGGTAACAACAACCAGCAATACCATCGAAGTCATCATGACAACAAGCCGTATCAACGTGAGCAATATCATTCCCGAAACTATGAACAAAACTACAAAAATGATCGTCAACACCCTACCAACGAACAGAATCAACTCTGCGCCATATTTAGACAGAATCCCAATCCACCTAATGCTCCAACTGTATCTCCAATGAGCCCTCATTCAAGTAACAACAATACTGCTAGTCCACGTTCCTCACCGTCTCAAACGAGACAGGGAAACGACTCGGCGCTGTAGACCACGGCCGAGAAAGGGTTATGTTGTCATGCGATTACCCATTAAATACAGCGCCTACTTACACTATCCTCGGTCAAACCATCAATCACTCTATAAATCTTATGCAGTCCAACAACATAATATGTGATAAAAATTTCCTTTTAGAAGATGAGTACGAAAATGATGTCAATTCAAATTATACACAAATTAACTGTCCAGAAATCAATATAATATTAAACAATATCAGCACTAATGCCTTAATTGATTCCGGTTCTTCTGTAACTTATATAGCCGAAGCTTGGTTCAACGAAAACAAAATGAAGCTACAACCATTTGAAGAATTGCCAGTGAACAACACCGTTATCAAAACAGCTGTTGGAGAAAAGTCTAAACGTGTTTCCCACACAATATATGTTCCCACCACCATTGATAAACATACGATGCTAATTGAATATTTGATAGTGCCACATTTAATAAAACCCATAATTCTCGGAGTCGATGTTCTATCTGCCCTCAAAATGGATTTAAATTTCAACACAAACGAAATAAATATGAAAATCAATAATGATAATGTTACAATGAAGTTTAATATGTGTCATCATGAAGGACAGTTATGTCAAATAATAATTAATAATAGCCATAGGCCAAATAATAATATGAATAATAACTTTGATAATATGATGTACGATGAGTACAATGATGATTTAATATACGATAAATATGATAGCACAGCATACAACTTCAACGAATTACAAATAAATCCAATAAACGACAGCACATTGACACAAGAAGAAATTAATGCATCTTTAGCATCAAATGATTATATCAAGAAAGAAGAACAAATAATTTTAAGTCAGTTATTAAATAAGTATAAACATGTTTTCTCCGAACAACCAGGCATATGCAACAAATATTCTCATGAGTTACGAGTAGATAATCCGCAACATTTTAAAAGCACTACTTATCCTGTACCTCAACAATATCAAGATGCTGTACAACAAGAGATCGACAGAATGGAATCCTTAGGTGTAATTGAGAGGAGTAAAAGCACTTTTATCAACCCGATAATTCCAGTCATTAAGAAGACGGGAGAAATACGACTATGCCTTGACGCCCGAAAAGCAAACGAAATTATAATACCTGATTTTGAATGTAACAGAAGTGTAAATGAAATCCTTGGAAAATGCAAAAATGCAAAATTTATAAGTAGTATCGACCTGACCGCATCATATTGGCAAATACCATTAACAGAAAATTCCAAACAGTATACGGCATTCCAATTCAGAGGCAAGATATACCAGTACACTGTGACACCATTTGGTATCTCTACATCACAAGCTGCTTTAGTTCGAGCGCTAGACAATGTATTCGATTCTGAAGCTGAGAATTTTACTGCAATCTACGTTGACGACATCTGCATAATTTCACCCGATTTCGAGTCTCACATGAAACATCTAGAGTACATATTCAGCAAATTAGAAGAAGCCAACATGACCATTCGATTTAATAAATCAAAGTTTTGCCAACATTCTGTACCATTTCTGGGATACACCTTAACTAACGATGGACTCCACATGGACCAGAGCAAAGTAGAACCGATACTAAATTTCCCTACACCAAAAAACAGAACTCAACTTAAAGCTTTCCTTGGCAGCATAAATTATTATAATAAATTCATAGATAAATTCTCTGCAACCACACAACCATTAATGCGATTAACTTCAAAGAAGAACAAATTTATCTGGACTATAGAAGATGATGTCACCTTTAGGAAGATTAAACAACTATTTCTGGAAACCAACGTCTTAAAACACCCAGACCCATCTAAAGAATTCTTCTTACAAACTGACGCTTCTGATTATGCTATAGGCGGACATTTATATCAATTACGAGAAAATGGTGAGAAAGCTGCCATAATGTTTATGTCGAGAACGTTACAACCAGTCGAACAAAGGTACACCACCACTGAAAAGGAACTCCTTGCCATCATTTATTGTTTACAAAAGTCTCGATACATTGTCCTGGGAACAAAACTAACCATAATAACGGATAACCACGCACTTACTTTCTTAAAAACGTGCCGATTATTGAATAATCGCTTGGCGAGATGGATACTCACCATACAGGAATATAACTTCAAAATTGTCCACTGTAAAGGTACAGATAACATCACTGCAGACACGCTAAGTCGCATCTCCATCGATCAATCCGCTATTTCATACAACAATCCAAGAGAATTAACTATCCATTACATTGAGAATATTCCCGATCAAAATCTGAAGAGCGCATTAAGAAACTTACCCCAACTCCAGCGAGAAGACACCAAACTCCAACCCATAATTGAAACATTAGAAGAACAACCAGATTCAGAAGTCGCACAAAAATTATCATATAATTTCCGCATCCATAACAATACCCTTTATCAAAAATTGAAAAATAAATGGTTAATTGCTGTACCTCACTGCATGATTCAAGACCTCATTTGGGAATGTCACTTATTCTACCTACATTGCGGAGCCAAGAAATGCTTTCAATTATTACAAGAAACCTTCATATTTCGAAACATGAATCGAACCATAAGGAAATATTTATCTACGTGCGATACCTGCCAGAAATGTAAGATCAGCAACCGACCGCTAGTGGCCACAGCGAAAGGAGTGCTATGTACAGGAAAGAATGAACAGTTAGCCGTTGATATCATCGGACCTCTTCCTACCAGTGTGTCAAACGTTAAATATATACTTATTGTCATCGATATATTCACCAAATTCATCAAGTTATACCCTATGCAAAAAGCCACCACTAAAACAATATTAAATAAATTATTCACTCAACACTTCCCAAATTATGGATACCCTAAAAGAATCCAGTCTGATAATGGAACACAATTCAAGAGCGGAGAATACATCCAGAAGATGGAGCAGAATAATATCGAATTAATCTTCAATCCAGTGTACCACCCATGCTACAACCTTGCCGAGAGACCTATTCGAGAAGTCAAGAGATGTCTACGCACCTATTGCTCCCGTCAACACAAGAAGTGGGCGAAATATATTCCTGATATTAATGCATGCCTCAATGAATTATATCATGAATCGACCGGATTCACTCCTAACGAACTACAATTCGGCGTTCGAGACCACCGCTTTTGGGAAAAATACTTGTCTGAAAATCCATTCACAATTGATACTCCAATAGAACAGAAGTTACTCATCGCTAAACGCAGGTTAGATGCCAAACGAATTAAAAGATCAGCAAAGTTAAATCAGAATCGAAAACCACAAACATTAAAGATAAACGATAAAGTGCTAATAAAATCACATCCCCTCTCCCGAGCTATTTATGGAGAAACTGCAAAGCTTTTCGAGGTTTACGAAGGACCATTCGTCATCAAGCAAATATTAGGAAAATCTACTTTTCATGTAACCAGAGAAAACGAAGACATATTATTTGGACCATATCACATATCTGCATTAAAAAGATACATAGAACCGATAATAGAAGAGGATAATGTAAATAATGAAGAAGACCCTGACAACATAAACTCTTAAAACAGTGTATATAGTACATCATCATCATCCATCAAGTGTAATAATTTTAAATGAGGAGATCGTCATGAACCTTAACCGCGAGTGCGTACCCCTTCCCTATTCCCCAAGTGTGAACAGTGTGATTATTCCCCAAAAACAGTGTTAAATACCAACTTATTTATAAATGCGATGATTATAAACAGTTAATTTTGCCCTTGTAACAAACAGTGTACAAACCAAAGTGTTTTTATGCGAGTGAAGAACTTCATCCCCATGCCAATGAACAATTATTATATTAAATGTTCCCTTAATCCCAATTCCCCCTGTGCGGTCATGAACTATCTTAATCCCTCATCCCATATTCCCCATTTATGTATTGTTCCTATGTTTATGTAAATTTAGAATAAGAAGTGTATTATCACCAACCAACATCAATCATTTAATGTACCTCATAACTAGCTGTAAATATATTTCATACTAAATAATTCATGTATTCCATTTCATACTTGATCGAAATCTGTCTTTAATTTCATATCATACAGATTTCTGAGGAGATAATTATAGTATTACATGTCCATTCATTCATCATTTAGTAATAATTTTCCTGTTATGTGTTATTTTATATTTAAGTTTCCATATAAATGTACTAATTAATTAATTCCCCCTAAATGTGTTATTTGTGTTAATTGTCCCATGTTTGTGCCTAATAATAATCATCATTATCATCACTCCTCAGAAAATATTCCCCTCTATGTATTTAATGTTTATTTGTCTGTGCAATTGTATAATAATATGTATTTCATTAATTTAATCACCAATAATTATTCATAGCCTATCCTCATATAATAGCCTACTCACTTAATTTAATATGTTTGTTAATAATAATATTTTAGATATAATTTATGTGAGAGGATTGCAATAAAATTAAAATTTAATATAATATACTTTTCAAAAATAGTCCTTAAGGAATCTAAATTACAGTGACCAGTGTCAACAATTGTGTGAACATGTGCTTCTCAACAATGGACCATGCATCCAGACCTCATCTCTCCTAGATCTTTCTTCTTGCTCCAGATGCCCTAGTGTTAGGACCTAGAATCTGTGAAGGACACAGTTCCTATTTTAAATTTCCCAGTATGGCCTAAGTTTTGCATTGCTTGGTGCTCATTTTATTAGGGACTTACTGCTCAATTAATACCATCTTTAAATTCACTCCTTTTTATTTGATTTCCCCCCAAAAACTGGTATTTGAGCGAAGAACATTTGTAAGCAGATTGGTAAACTCCTTCCATTGTATTCTATTTAGGGACTGGAAAGAATACAGACATTTAAATAGAACAAGCCTAATGTTCTGAAAGTTAAAGTAACCTCAAGAGAGTATTTTTTTATATTGAACTATCTTTCCAAATTTAATTTTGAGTATTTTAACCATTCATAAAGTCAGTGAAACCATTGGACTCTCCTTTTGGACAACAACCAAAATTTCCATTGTTGTAAATTTTCAACACATCAGCTTAATTTGGACTTAATATTCTTTCAAATATCATACAAACGTTATTCAAGTCAGCACGATACTTCCCCCCTGAGAAAAAGAGCCCTCATTTGTAAAGAAACCCCATCTAGAACCCAAAATATGAATATTTAGTTGTAGGCCTACCAGTTTATTTGTCATTTACCTTCTAGGCTAGGCCACACATTTTAGCTGTTCCCCCTGAGTTGTATAGTATTGTAAATCCCTTTAATTGAGAACCTTTTGAAACCTAATTGTACGAATAGATAAATAAATATTGTATTGTTCCTCTGTAACTCTGTATTTTATTCAAATAGTTAAAGAAATCTTAGAAATTATACACCTACCTTTTGTTGACATCCAGAATAAATACCAAAATACATTCTACTCACTACAATAAAGTAAAGGAGACCACAAGTATAAGTATATTTATTATCAAAACAAAGAAGATCATTTGTGAGCTATATTTAAATAGCCTAGGGAATTTTGTAAGCAACAACACTGATTTTTGCAAAGAGAAGCTAGGCTTAGCACGTGGCAGCCATTGCCCTCAGATCCCGATAGCATCACTGTTTATATCCACTTTTACTGAGCACATCCGAGCAAACTATTAGTTAAGGGTAAACAATTTAGAATTATAATTAAGTAAGTAACAGTTAAAAGAAAATCAAATAAGAATTGACGACCAACGTATAGGCTAAACTAGAAATAAGAATATATATATAAAGATGTATAATAACGTAGTTATATATATATATATATATATATATATATGTATAATAAGGTTTTATAATAACTTAGTTACGTCACGTTACCAACCCAAGACACAAAATATTTACATAGTTTGTTTTACATAATTTATAACTCTTACAACTTTGCAGAGACCCTGTACTTTACACAAACGGTTTGATATCGTTAACATAGTTGATGAAGTAAATATTGCATTTTACAGTTTAAAACATTTCATATAAAATAAAATAAACATATTTTTACTTAAAAAATGAACCAAAACCGTTATTACAATGAAATAATAACCAACATAATCAGTAATGACCATTGATTTATCTATTTCAAAATAGGTTGACATCTTAAATGACACATATCTTATCTTCCCGATATGGACTAATTAACATGTAATGGCTGTAATATTAATATACATTTTTTACACATATTAATAGAGTGTTCAAATTAATTAAAGCTATTTCTTGTAATCCATATTGTTAATAACTATTCACACTGGAGACAGCTATTGAGAAATATATTCACTTAGTTATCTGTGGCAAGTACACTTGACTAGCACTTCACCAATCGATTCTTGATGAAATTTAATTTAAAAACTTGTCTTCAACTTTATTCTTATATTCTTGGCGAATTTTCCATTTATTAGGTGATTTAACCTAAATAACTTTCTGGAATATGTTTTAGGTTTATTTTATTTTACATATTCTTGTGTACAATAATATACATACATTTTATATAATTGTATATGTCTATATCATGAATAATACAAAATAACTAGTCTAAGTAAAGATTTGATAGGTTTTTCTATACTATATTTTAAATTATAAATACAATATTCGTGACTTAAATTTAAAGTTTGAATTGACGTTATAAAATCATGTTCCTGAAACCAATAAACATTCAAGTTACTTAATATCCATAATAAACACTTTAGAGTAGGTAGGTGATTATTTTTGGTAATTTAAAAACTTTATCAATCAATTTATAAATTAATAATATGCATCCCTTTTCTTTTTAAATCCATTAAATATCAGAAACGTTGAACATCTTCGTATAAAGGATTTTCATGCTAGCCTCAATTGGATTCTTTAAAATATAAAAATAACGCATAGTTTGTAAATTAACAAGACAACAACAACAACAACAAAACAAATTTTTTTTTAAGAACCCCTTGTTGTTTTAAGACAACATTTAACAATTTTGAGTCTTGCAAACATAGGCAAGTAAGTTTAATACAAGTAAATGTGCTGTAGCAAGAAGGCAAGTAAATATGCAACCGATCAGTAAGTTTCACTTAATAAGTGTTTACTATAAAATATTGAGACTATACTGTTTAAACGGCCTCATAACATCGTCTTTTCTATGTCATTCGTTTGGAGAAGAATTTTATAAAATGGCTCCTCAACATGTATTGAATAATTCACTGGGATGTTATCTAGGTTCACCACATCATTTAATACGTGTATCGTATATTTTATTGTTGGTTGCCATTTAAAAACTATTTATTCAGTAAAATTACCATACATTGTTAATAGATCCAGAGTTGGTAATATAGCTATACATTTCCAGCACAACTATATTATGAACAGTGAATCTGTTGAATTAAAACGTTGTTATGAATAACAATTTTGAACAAATAAATAAAACTAATACAGTTTTAATATGTTCACATATTAATGACAAGTAAACCAACTCAAGTAAACATATGCATAATATTATTATTAGTTAACAATTTTGTAATTTCTAATTGGTAGTATAACATGAAAAAAGATTGTGGATTAACTAATTAGCTTAAAAATAACTGAACCGAGTAATCAGTTATGAATATTACATCTTACTTGCTTAAAAATAGAGTTGCTATGACATTTAATTGTACATGTTTGGAATCTAGTCAAGATGGTAACGAAGTTGTCAAGCACCCCGAGCTATTATCAGTTCAACTTGAGCATTAACTAAGCAACAGAGGTTCAACATTAGGCTCGACAATATCAAGGAGATGAACAATATTTAGCTTGATAAGCCGAACACCAATCAAATTGATATTTGCATTTTTGCATTTAATTGTCCCAATAAGGCTTCTTTAAGCAATATCGCATTACGTAATTAGCTGTTTTTAATTTATGGACTGAAATATTTTATTCATAGATCAATAATTCAAAAAAATGCTTCAATTTCAATGCTTTCTTATATTGATCGATTTTATTCTATGTTCTACACTCAAAGTGTAAATTCTCATATTTTTTTATGTTGAACTTTTAACATTATTTGCAATAATGTGTTTATTAAATTGTCTCCTTTCATGTAGTGGCGTTCTTGAACAGAACACAATAAGTAAATCACTACTTTAACAATATAAAATAATTCATACAATTATTTATTTAATTATTTACTTCATCTTACACCGAAAATATGTTTTTGGAAATTATTATTGATTGGAGTAAAATGACTCGTATATTGATGTAGCAAGATTGTAAAATTTTTGAATATCGATACATAATTAGATTATATTTTTTATACCATATATTATTGTGTAACCAGTAACTAGTAATTTTATGAAGTAGTAAATGACAAGATTGTAACGTAAAGTACCTTATTTAACAGATATTTTTATTGATAACATAAATCAGTAACAATACGTTATTAGATATTCGCGGACTAGTGACTTCACAAAGTAATTAATATATTTAAGGGTTGGTTTACTCATGAACCTCGAATATAATATTTCTTAATTTTTGCTATATCTTTTCCTAGCACATTACCTTTGTAGCGTTGACCATAGAACAGTGATAAAGCTTACAACTTGCCTCATATCCCTTTAAAACTCCTACGCGATCAAAGAAATCTCAGTAATTGGAAGGCCAAGGGCTAACTATCCCTCTACATAGCCGCTCTCAGCCACAACAGTTTAAAATTATAAATACTGTGGTCAAGCACTGTATGTTTTAACATAATTATCTTTTACAACTGATTAAAATAAAATAAATGTAAATGTGATACGTAGTCTGACTTAAGTAAAACTTATCTTTGAATGTTTTATTAAACTGTATACCAATTGCTTTGGCTAAAAAGCAAATGTATTAGATTATGTGATAAATAAAAAAAATCTAACGTTACTAAACATGTGGAGACATTACTTAAAAATTAAAGCATAAACTTTGGCGTATTTCTTTAGAACAAGAGTAAATAATAATAATAATTGTCAAGGAAAGCATTGGGAGGAGTGATACTACTTCCATTTTAAAAATGTACTTGAACAATGGGAATAAGTTAATTAAAAATCGTAGAATTTGTAAGATGTTTACACATAATGCAATTTTCCTTAAGTAGGACGCCACCCTAATCACACTTTAATAACTTCTTAACCGGTAAAAGCCGTCCATGAATATTACCACACTGTTGTAAGCGTTGCAAACAGCCTTCCACGGATGAGTGTTACTGTGCGTATTTATCTTAACTGTTGGCTTGGTTGTACATTTTAATTGGAGGGCATTTACAAATAATATTCATGTCGTTCATGTCGTTTATTTCAACTTAATTCATCAGAAATAATACAAAGCTAAACTGGATCACATCGCATATAAAATCACATATTAATAAAATAATAAAATAACTAATAAATTAACTAACTAACCAAATTAACTAATAATAACTAATAATTAATAAATAATAATTAATTATAATAAAATCACATATTTGTTGTTCAAAAAAACAAGTAATGGTAATTGTTTTTATATTTATTTTCTTAATAATAAAATACTGATGTAGATTTAAAAAATATCTTGTTTTAAAATGTGTTAACACAGTAAAAAAGAAACCATACTATTGAGAATATATATGTGTACTGTTAAAATAAATGTAAACCTATACTTGACATATATTGCAATGTCAGCCAGCAGGTTCTACTTTAGTTAACCTCTGTCCACAATAAATGTTTCCCTAAACGAAATCCCGACCACACGGGGTGGACGTCACGAGAGTCTCTACCACTATCAGTTTCGGTGTGGTTCAATATACTCTTGTCAGGGTTTATTGTTATACATGCGAAAATGTAAAGATCGTCCCACAAACTTGGTGCTCCTAAACATTTTCCTCCTAGTGGAAACATATCATTCTATGTGTCGTAGAAAATGATCAGCCTTACTGAAATCCCTAATTTAGTTTACTGAATGTATTAACTAGTTTTCAACGTTTATAAAACACCTTTTTAATTATAATTAGCAACAATATCTAATTTAGTAATTTGTTTTTTGTACATAAATTATATTAGTTATTATTAACAATTTTCTCTGAACACTGTGCTTTCTTTTCTGAATCTGATCATCAGGCCTTTACATAATATTTGAAGCAACCTCAGCAAACATATAATTATTTTTCTGTTTCCCAGTTTCAAGCCTAAACTTCCCTTGAGACCATACCAATCTTTCTACAAACTTCAGGTGGTGTCTGACTTAGCCTTTGTTCCTATATCAAAACGTTTACACATAAGGAAATAAATATTGCTCTGATTTCGTCTAGGAAATTATTTACCAGACCAAAAGGAAGAATATTTTGTGATGAACCAATTAATACATTGTTAAGTTGTCTGTAAATTATAATAATAAATTCATACAATTTGAGACGTAATAATGTTAAATTATTAGAAATTGAATTTGAATTGTATTTAGTTTATTACACATCTGTAGCGGGTTTTGTCTCATATTTATATATTTGGCTGTAAGGATACAACTTACTACTATATATTGTGTAGCATCATGCCTTCACAAACACTCAATTGCAATTAAGCGAACCAATTAAACTAATCAACAGATCTTCCAACTATTAATAACTAAATAACAAATATCTGGCCACAATCAAGAATTAGGATATCTATTTTATCAGTACTGCTCAACTCGTTCTGTATCGGCTCACTCCTTGCTTTGCTGGATACGTTCCACGTACAGATGTATAGTCTATGTGGACGGCCAAAGTCCCGAAAAAAAAGCTGCCAACCTCCTTAAAAAGTTAATACTGCCCATTTAATATATGCATAGTTACAAAAATATAATAAAAAATTTGTTACTTTATATGTTTGTTTAACCATAAATTTCTACTTTTATCTTGTTAGTTGTAATATCGTACTATTGTAAACTGCATACAATAGTGAAAAAATGATTTTAAACATCTATAATTACTTTTATCCCGGGACATATACAGAGTGTAAAAAATGCGTAGCGTGTTATGCAGATCCAGATTTTACATACAAATAAGATTTTACATACAAGTCGAAAATGTGTGATAACATTTTGTTCAATTTCGGCTTTGTTTAGCCATAATCAGCATTTTTGAATTTTTTTAAATAACAACTATTAATTTAAAAATCCTTAGAGGTATTTTTATGAATTTTAATATAAACTTTAAGTTTTACGTTATTAAAACGTCAAACAAATTTTGTTTACTTATCAAATTTCAAAATGGTGGCCATTTAAAGATTTCAAAGTCAAATTCTATGAAAACTAGCGACTGATAAAAAATTCTACATGCCATCAAATTGAAATCACTCTTTAATCCAAATCCAATTACTTTTTCACCGTGAAATTCTAAATGGTGGTCATTAAAAAGTTCAAAGTCAAATTGCCTCGTGCAATTTACGAGTGTTTGAAATTTGATGCCTTGTAAAATTTCGTTTTAGTTGCTAGTTGTCATTTAATTTGACTTTGACATTTTTAAATGGCCACCATTTTTGAAATTTATTATTAACAGTTATTGAAACTTGTTTATTTATTAAGCGATTTTCAAAATCAAATTTTCATTTGATTTGGGCATTTTTATGTAGAATCCGGGTCTGAATAGCACACTACGCATGTTTGTGACACTCTGTATATAATACAAATTCCGTTAAATAATATAATAATTAAATATATAATAAATGCATGTGTTTTATTGATGCAGTTACAATACAAAGACGTAGTTGGGTATAGAGTAGTGAAGGGGGTAGTCCAAATAATATTATTTGATCCCCCGACAGAGAGCCTAATATTATTTTGTTTACTATGCCCTCTATTACTGTTGGTCCGAGGATCACATCGTGTCCACACAACTATTTAAACAAAAACTCCTTTACTATATAGTATCTTGCTAACGCTGTGTAGTGTGTATGCATTAGCATCTAAATAGAAAGGAGAAACTTTATCTGGGTGTCAATGTGTGGAAGACTCACACTTTCACCGTTTAGGCCCATCACTAACTTCAATCAGATTAATCAATGAATTCCTTAATGTCGTTTTATTTGTTTGAGCTTTGTCCTTTGTTACGGAGTAGCCTGGAGAGAAAAAGTAAGTTAATATTTTATTCTAGAAGTGTTAATACAAATACTTATTTTGGAGAAACAACAGAACAATTGCTACACACAATATTTTAAAGGGGGAAATCTCATTTCCACCTTATTAAAAACTTAGGTGGCAACATATTCCAGATATCCTCCATTGGTCAATGTTAATTCGATATGGGCACCTAGTTTCAATTAACTTGATCAGCAAATAAAAGGGAAACTAACATTTATTGAATTTCCTTCGACAACGAACTAATATTACCGCTAATTGAATATTCCAATTTTCTCCTCAACCATTAGACGTAGACAGTAATAGTTATTAAGATTACTATATTATTTGGTTTTATGCTTATTTTAATCGCGATAATTAGTATTTAAATAACATTTTTTTACAAATAAAAATAAACTTAGTTTAGAAAATATTAATCCCTTTAAGATATAACTCTGAACTTCACCAGACATTCAAGTGTTGCACTGGTAACTTTAATCTGATCATGGTGCTGTCTTTATTATCTTTTAAAACTTTACTTTAAAGTGCCTTATACTTTTATATATACCGTTAACTTTTTAAATAACTCTGATAATAAATATCAGTCTTGTGGGGACAAAAATTGTAAACGTATTCGATAAATATACCAAAATAGGTTCAAGTAATATTCAAGATTATCTCAATTTGATCTCGGTTTCCTTGGAAAATTTAAATTAAATATATGTTGTGCTTTTATTATAACGGTGACATTGTCTAAGAAGAGAAGCAGAGTCCAACAAAGAGTCTGTTGACTCACGGTAAGTGCTAGAGTGGTTCTCCATCTCCGCCTCAGCGATGACGAGTGCTGTGTCAACTTGGCAATAGAGTTAAGCGATAATGAGCAAAGCTTGTGATACTCAATAACTTGTTCAGTATATTCAGTTTGTGCCGTTTTTGCCGAATAAGTATCAAGCATAACATTTTACCTTGCATTAGTTTTCATCTTGCAGAACTGTATGTAATGGTGACTAATTCCCCTGATTCAGGAAAACTTGCGATTGTTCCCAAACATTTCCTTAAAGGGCACTTTGAGATCGTGTGTTGTAAAGTTTGATTTTATGTTATTATGATAATTAATCATAGGATGTGTAGAATTTATCTTTAATTATCTAAATCCACTAGATTTGTTATTAAATGGATCGGTCATTGACTAATACTTTACTTAATATCATAGTCCAAAGCGTTTAGGGTAGTAATCAAGATTTAGGTAATATTAATATATTGAGTAGTGCTCTACTTTACAGTCTTGTTTAGAGACAATACATGATCAAGTGAGGAGCTATAAAATGCTTAAAGTTTAATGTAAAGATAAATTCAACATATCTCGATTATGATTTCTCGTTTGTGTCATCCAAATTTATTACGGTTTTAATGTAGCTTATAAGTAAATGCGGCAAAAAACTAGTAAAATAATATCGTTTCTGTGAACTGAAAATGCGATATTCTGGAACAGATGCGTGTTGCTCTGTGGAACCAATATTGAATGTGATTTTCATAAAGTTGGTTTTATTTTTTTTTATTTATTTGCTTTTAAATTGTATTTTAATAAATTAAAAGTATTTGTTTTACATAATTTATAAATAATTTCTTTATTAGCATGATACGTGTTGTTACAACTAAACAGGATAAATAAAATACGTCTTACTATAAAGTATATTTACACTTACATACAAGACGGTAAAATATACATAAAATATACAAGATGATCGATTTCATCCAGTTACACTGCTCATCATCAGCAAGAAGATGAAGAACCAAGAACGGCTCCGAAATATGACAACTCTGAGCAACGAACGGGAGAAGGAGAGAACGAGATATGTTGCATTTAACTTTACTGGCGATAAAACACAGAATATTTCAAAACGATTTAAGAAGTATGGAGTATCCCTAGCCTTCAAGACACAAAACACCATGAGTAAAATTCTGGATCCGAACATAGAAGATTGTGATAGGTTTGATAAGCCCGGTGTATATAAAATCAGTTGTAATGATTGTGATGATTTTTATGTATGTCAAACTGTTAATTTTGTAAAAAGATACAAGAATCATGTTCCAGCATGGAAGAACCGAGATCGAATGTCGCAAAACACGTCTTGGAAAATGGCCACTCATTGGGAACAATTGAAGACAATTTGAATATTCTCCATATTTGTAAGAAAGGTAATGCAATGAATGGATGGAAAGAATTGTTTATTTTTAAGGGATAAATTGATCAATGAACAGGTCAATTTTGACTCTAGTGGTACTTATCGTAACTTATTTCCGGAACTTCCGGTATATAAGCTGTTCACCATCTTGTTTCTGTCATTCCGTGATTGGGCCTGATGATGGCCGGTGTAACTGGTTGAAACCGATCGCCTTGTACCATATTTTGTATATATTTTACCGTCTTGTATGTAAGTACAGTATAATTTTAAATATACTTTATAGTGTTGTAAGATGTATTTTATTTATCCTTTATAATTTATAACTCTTACAATTTTTCATAGTCCCTATACTTTACACAATCGGGTTGATAACATTATTATAGTTGATGTTAACGAAACATGTATTATTACAGTATTTCACATAATGTGGAAATTTAAATAAAATTGGTTTCATCAAAATAAATTAACCAAAATAGATATTACGAAAGAATAAACAAAAAAAATCTGTAATGATAATCAATTACCTCTTTCAAAATAGGCTGACATCTTAAGTGCCAAATGTCCAATCTTACCAATATGGATTAATTGGAATGTAATGTAATGGCTACAGTATAATATTAATTTTTAACATATTAATTCTTTGTTAAAGTTAATTTAACCTATTTCGTATAGTCCGTATTGTTAATAAATATTAAAATAGGAGACAGCTATTAAGAAATATATTCACTTATTTATCTGTGTCAAGTACACTTGACTTTAGCACTTCTGTAAACGATTCTTGATGAAATTTAATTTTAAAACTTGTCTGCAACTGTTTTTTTATATTCTTGGCCAATTTCCCATTTATTAGGTGCTTTAACCTAAATAACTTTCTGGAATATGTTTTACGTCAGTTGTATTGCATATGTTTATATGATGAATAATACAAATTAACCAGTTTTAGTAAAGTTTTGATAGGTTTTTCATATATTATATTTTAAATTATAAATAAAATATTTGTGACTTAAATGTAAAGTTTTAATCGACGTTATAAACACATGTTCCTGAAACCATTAAAAGGTCAAGTTACTTAATATCCATAATAAACATTTTAGAGTAGGTAGATAATTATTTTAGATGATTTAAAAACGTTATCAATCAATTTATAAATTAATAATATGCATCACTTTTCATTTTACATTAATTAAATATCAGAAACTTTGAACATCTTCGTATAAATAATTTTCGTGCTAACCTCAATTGGATTCTTAAAAATATAAAAATAATGCATAGTGAGTAAATTAATAAGGCAACAACAAAACAACAATCAGTTTGTTAAAGGTATATTTGTTGTTTTAAGAGAACATTTAAGAATTTTCAGTCTTAAACAAGTAAGTAAGTTTAATACAAGTAAATGTGCTGTAGCCAGTAGGCATGTAATGCAACCGATCAGTAAGTTTAATACAGGTAAATGTGCTGAAGCCAGTAGGCAAGTAATGCAACCGATCAGTAAGTTTAATACAAGTAAATGTGCTGTAGCCAGTAGGCATGTAATGCAACCGATCAGTAAGTTTAATACAGGTAAATGTGCTGTAGCCAGTAGGCATGTAATGCAACCGATCAGTAAGTTTAATACAAGTAAATGTGCTGTAGCCAGTAGGCATGTAATGCAACCGATCAGTAAGTTTAATACAGGTAAATGTGCTGAAGCCAGTAGGCAAGTAATGCAACCGATCAGTAAGTTTAATACAGGTAAATGTGCTGAAGCCAGTAGGCATGTAATGCAACCGATCAGTAAGTTTAATACAGGTAAATGTGCTGTAGCCAGTAGGCAAGTAATGCAACCGATCAGTAAGTTTAATACCAGTAAATGTGCTGTAGCCAGTAGGCATGTAATGCAACCGATCAGTAAGTTTAATACAGGTAAATGTGCTGTAGCCAGTAGGCATGTAATGCAACCGATCAGTAAGTTTAATACAGGTAAATGTGCTGTAGCCAGTAGGCATGTAATGCAACCGATCAGTAAGTTTAATACAGGTAAATGTGCTGAAGCCAGTAGGCATGTAATGCAACCGATCAGTAAGTTTAATACAGGTAAATGTGCTGTAGCCAGTAGGCAAGTAATGCAACCGATCAGTAAGTTTAATACCAGTAAATGTGCTGTAGCCAGTAGGCATGTAATGCAACCGATCAGTAAGTTTAATACAAGTAAATGTGCTGTAGCCAGTAGGCATGTAATGCAACCGATCAGTAAGTTTAATACAGGTAAATGTGCTGAAGCCAGTAGGCAAGTAATGCAACCGATCAGTAAGTTTAATACAAGTAAATGTGCTGTAGCCAGTAGGCATGTAATGCAACCGATCAGTAAGTTTAATACAGGTAAATGTGCTGTAGCCAGTAGGCATGTAATGCAACCGATCAGTAAGTTTAATACAGGTAAATGTGCTGAAGCCAGTAGGCATGTAATGCAACCGATCAGTAAGTTTAATACAGGTAAATGTGCTGTAGCCAGTAGGCAAGTAATGCAACCGATCAGTAAGTTTAATACCAGTAAATGTGCTGTAGCCAGTAGGCATGTAATGCAACCGATCAGTAAGTTTAATACCAGTAAATGTGCTGTAGCCAGTAGGCATGTAATGCAACCGATCAGTAAGTTTAATACCAGTAAATGTGCTGTAGCCAGTAGGCATGTAATGCAACCGATCAGTAAGTTTAATACCAGTAAATGTGCTGTAGCCAGTAGGCATGTAATGCAACCGATCAGTAAGTTTAATACAGGTAAATGTGCTGAAGCCAGTAGGCATGTAATGCAACCGATCAGTAAGTTTAATACAGGTAAATGTGCTGTAGCCAGTAGGCAAGTAATGCAACCGATCAGTAAGTTTAATACCAGTAAATGTGCTGTAGCCAGTAGGCATGTAATGCAACCGATCAGTAAGTTTAATACCAGTAAATGTGCTGTAGCCAGTAGGCATGTAATGCATCCGATCAGTAAGTTTAATACAGGTAAATGTGCTGTAGCCAGTAGGCATGTAATGCAACCGATCAGTAAGTTTAATACCAGTAAATGTGCTGTAGCCAGTAGGCATGTAATGCAACCGATCAGTAAGTTTAATACAGGTAAATGTGCTGTAGCCAGTAGGCATGTAATGCAACCGATCAGTAAGTTTAATACAGGTAAATGTGCTGTAGCCAGTAGGCATGTAATGCAACCGATCAGTAAGTTTAATACAGGTAAATGTGCTGTAGCCAGTAGGCATGTAATGCAACCGATCAGTAAGTTTAATACCAGTAAATGTGCTGAAGCCAGTAGGCATGTAATGCAACCGATCAGTAAGTTTAATACAGGTAAATGTGCTGTAGCCAGTAGGCAAGTAATGCAACCGATCAGTAAGTTTAATACCAGTAAATGTGCTGTAGCCAGTAGGCATGTAATGCAACCGATCAGTAAGTTTAATACCAGTAAATGTGCTGTAGCCAGTAGGCATGTAATGCAACCGATCAGTAAGTTTAATACAGGTAAATGTGCTGAAGCCAGTAGGCATGTAATGCAACCGATCAGTAAGTTTAATACAGGTAAATGTGCTGTAGCCAGTAGGCAAGTAATGCAACCGATCAGTAAGTTTAATACCAGTAAATGTGCTGTAGCCAGTAGGCATGTAATGCAACCGATCAGTAAGTTTAATACAGGTAAATGTGCTGTAGCCAGTAGGCATGTAATGCAACCGATCAGTAAGTTTAATACAGGTAAATGTGCTGTAGCCAGTAGGCATGTAATGCAACCGATCAGTAAGTTTAATACCAGTAAATGTGCTGTAGCCAGTAGGCATGTAATGCAACCGATCAGTAAGTTTAATACAGGTAAATGTGCTGTAGCCAGTAGGCATGTAATGCAACCGATCAGTAAGTTTAATACAGGTAAATGTGCTGTAGCCAGTAGGCATGTAATGCAACCGATCAGTAAGTTTCACTTAATAAACGTTTCCTATAAAATAACGAGACTGGACTGTTCAAACGGCCTCATAACATTGTCTTTTCTATGTTATTCGTTTGGAGAAGATTTTATAAAATGGCTCCTCAACATGTATTGAATAATTCACTGGGATGTTATCTAGGTTCACCACATCATTTAATACGTGTATCGTATATTTTATTGTTGGTTGCCATTTACAAACTATTTTATGAAGGAAAATTACTATACATTGTTAATAGATCCAGAGTTGGAAATAAGGTTATTAATTTCCAGCACAACTATACTATGCACAGTGAATCTGTAACAACAACTGTTGAATTAAAACAGTTATTATGTATAACAACTTTAAACAAATAACTAAAACTAATAAAGTTCAAATGTTTACACGTATTAATGACAAGTAAACCAACCCAAGTAAACACATGCTTAGTATAATTATTGGTTTAGGATTTTTTAATTTCAAATCGATAATCAATAATAAAACAAAAGATCATGGATTAATAAATTAGCTTAAAAATAACCATAACGAGTGACAAATTATGAATATTACCTCTTACCAGCGTTCAAATAGAGTTGATATAACGTGTAATTGTACCGTTTGGAATCAAGATGGTGACGAAGTTGTCAAGCACCCTGAGCTATTATCATTTCAACTTGAGCATTAACTAAGCAACAGAGTTTCTATATTGGACACCACAACATCAAGGAGATGAACAATATCTAGCTTGATGAGCTGAACACCAATCAAATTGATAATTGGATTTTTGCATTTAACTGTCCCGGTAAGGCTGCTTTATGCATTATCGCATTCCGTAATGGAACAAACTTCAAATTTCAAACTTTCACCTTGGGTGATATATTTTTTGCGATTTTCTACACTCATACTGTAAATTGTAATTTTTGTATAGTAAACTTTTGAAAGTATTTGCAGTAACAGGTATACTAAATTGTGTTCTAAATGTGGTTGAACAAGACAATATAAGTAAACAACTACTTAAAAAAATTTAAATTCTTTCTTAAATTTTTATTTTGATTTATCTAACACAGGAAATATTTTTTTAAAATTATTATTAATTAGAGTAAACATATATTAATAATGGAACATAGTAACATGTTTTGAATATCGTTACTTAATTAAATTACTTTTTACTATCATACATTATTGTGTACTAACCAGTATTTTATTAAGTAGTTAATTACATGTTTGTATCGTAAAGTACCTTATTTAACAGACATCTGTATTGAAAACATAAATCAATAACAACAACGTGTTTTTATATTCTCGGATGAATGACTTGACGAAGTAATCTAAATATTTCAAGGTTTGCTTTACTCATGAACCTCGAATATAATATATCTTAATTGTTGCTACATCTTTTCCTAACACATTGCCTTTGTGGCGTTGACTATAGAACAGTGGTACGGCTTATAACTTACCTCTTATCCCTTTAAAACTTCAACGCGATCAAAGAAATCTCAGTAATGGAAGGCCAAGGGCTAACTTTCCCTTTACAAAGCCGCTCTGAGCCACAACAGTTTAAAATTAGAAATACTTCGGTCATGCAATAAGTGTGTTTTAACATAATTATATTTTAAAACTGATTCAAATAAATTAATAAGTCTTACTTAAGTATAACTTATCCTTCAATGTTTTAATAAGCTGTATACCAATTTTTTGGCTGATAATAAAATTTAGTTTATTATGTGATAAATTTAAAAAATCGTTCGTTACTCAACGATTGTGTCGATACATGACTTAGAAATTAAAGCGTTAACTTGGCTTATATTTTTACGACAAGCGTAAATAATAATAATTGTCAAGGGAAACATTGGGAGGAGTGATTGATAATAGTACCATTTTTTAAATGTACTGGAACAATGGAAATAAGTTAATTAAAAATCGTAGTCTTTGTAAGATGTTTACAAATAATGCAATGTTCCTTACGTAGGACGCCACATAAACATTCTCCACCCTAACCACCTTTTAACTTGTAATAGCTGTCCAAGAAGTTTACCACACTGTTGTAAGCGTTGCAAACAGCCTTCCATGGATGAGTGTTACTGTACTAACAGGTTCTTTGTTGTAACATTTTAGTTGGGGGAATATACAATTAATTTTAATTTCGTTTATTTTAACTCACGTTGTTAGAGATTATATTAGATTAATCTACATTACATATTTTTATTAAAATAAATTTTTGTATTTCAAAACAACAAACAATTTTACTTATATTGTTTTCATATTTGATTCATTGATAAAATACAGATGTAGATTTTAAGAATATCTTGGTTAAAAATGTGTTTATTAAAACCACAAATGTATTTGCTAGTTTTTACTACGACTCTTGTAGTATACTAATAAATTTAAACTTAAAAAATATGCGATTATCTTTTACATACCTTCAACTGTTTTTAAAACATGCATTAAGATGGAATATAACGCTGGACGAGTAAAATAACACAGATTGTATTAATAGGTATATTGATATGAATCTAAAATGTAACCATAATTTTTAAATGTGTATGTATATTGTTTAAAAAAGTGTAAAACTATACGTAATGTTGAGTTTACTTGTATGGGACATTGAGTTTAATGCCAGCCAGAAGGTTATATTTGAGCTAAAATTTGTCACCTATACACGTTGCCCTAAACCAAAGTCCGACCACACGGGTCGGACGCCGCAACGTTCTCAACCACTGTGAGTTTCAGTGTGGTTTAATATACTCTGGTCAGGGTTTATTGTTATACTTGCAAAAGTGTAAAGAGTGTCCGACAAACTTGGTGCTCCTAAACATTTTCTTTCTAGCGGAAACATATTATTCTACAAAATGTTATGTATCGTGGGAAATTATCAGCACTTATTAAACCCCTAATTTAATTATTAACTAAAAATATTAATTAGGGTTTTACTTTTAGAAAACACCTTTTTAATTATAATTAGCAAGAATATCTAATTAAGTCACTGTTTGTTTTGTACATAAAGTATATCAGTTATTATTAATGATTTTCTCTAAACCCTGTTACTAATTCGCTGAATCTGAAAATTGCGCCTTTACATAATATTTGATACAACCTCCGTAAACAAATAAATATGTTTCTGTTTCCATGTTTAAAGCCGAAACTTCCCTTGGGACCAAAGCCAAACTTCAGGCTGACAAACTTCAGGTGGTTTCTGACTAAGCTTTTGTTCCTAAATTAGAAGGTTTACAGATAACGAAATACATGTTACTTTGTTTTCATCCAGAACAATATTTACGAGACCAAATGGAAGAGTATTTTACGATGGACCAATTCATACATTGTAAAGTTGTCTGTAAAACTATAATAGTATATGCAAACAAGTTAGGACGTAATTATGTTAAACTATTATGAATTAAATTTGTGTGTTATTTAGGTTCTTATACATCTGTAGTGGGATATTTTTTTATATTTATATCATTGGCAGTAAAGGTACAACATCCTACTATGCACTGTATAACATTATGCGTTCATAAACGCTCAATTACAATTTAACTAAACTAATCAACAGATATGTTAACTATTTATAACTAAATGCAGATGTCTGGCCACAATCAATACATGTGTGGCCAGATATTTCAAACCTACATGGTAACAAAATTAATAATCCTAATTTGTTTAGCTTTAAATTAAAAAATTAATGTCCTAAATTTAGTTTAATTTTTAGCTTTAAATTTATAATTTTATACTGTCACTAGTAATATTATACTTGTAAAATTTATATAATAATAAAACAATCTATTGGAACCTTCAGTAATGACTTTTATCCCAGTACAAATATACACCTTAAATTCTGTTAAACATTGATCTACAAATGTGTATGTGTTTTACTGATGCAGTTACAACTCAAGGACGTAGTTAGACAGTGAGAGGTGATGGGGAGGTAGCCTTTATAACATGATTTGATCCCCCGCCAGAAGGTCTAATGACAATATGTTAACGATCCCCTCTATTACTGTTGGCCCGAAAACCGCATCGTGTCCACACAACTATTTAGACCTCAAAAACCTGTATAAAGATACCACCAGTTAACGCGGTGTATAAATTGGCATGTAAAATAGAGAGGAGTATTTTTATCTGACTATCAAACTTTCCCATTTTAGCCTATTACTAACTTAAATCAGTTAAATTAATACATTCCTTAATGTCACTTTATTTGTTTGAGCTTTGTCTTTTATTACGGAATAGCCTAGATAGAAAATGTAAGTTAATATTTTATTCTAGAAGTGTTAAAATACTTAATTTGAAGAAACAACAGAACAATTTCTACACGAAATATTATTATGGGGGAAATCTCACCTCCACCCTATTCATAACTTAGGAGGCAACATATCCCGGATATCCTCTATTGGTCAATGCAAATTCGATGCAAGCACCATGTATTAATTAACTTGATCACTAAATAAGAGGAAAACTAACATTTATTGAATTTCCTTAAAAAGATATTGGGGAGCACAGTGCGCTTACCACTAATTGAATATTCCAATTTTCTCCGCAACCATTAATCGTAAGATAGTGATTAATAATTATATATATATTATATATATATTATATATATTATATATATTATATATATAATATATATTGATTAGTTTTAAGGCTCATTTTAATCATGATGAATTTTATTACAAATAATTGTTTCTTTGACACAAAAAAACTTAATTTTGAAAATGTTAAGCCCTTTAAAGATATAACCCTGAGTTTCGCCAGACATTGAAGTGGTGCTGTTTGGTTAGGGTCCTAAAGCACTAACCACCACACATTTTATACAAAAATCGTTAGAGGTGATTTTAATAAATTTAGTTTGTTTATGTTTGCATGACATAATGTTTAAATTAAGAATTTTCTCACAAATACTGTATATTTGGTAATTTATATTACTTTTAATAATAAAAGTGCTTCAAGAATTTAACCCAATTGCCACTCCGACGTCCAGACAGCCACGTCACTCTAGAATCCAATTAAGTGAGGGTATTTTATTGGATACGCTACTTGTTTTCCACTACTGAACCTTCATGAGGGAGGTGACATAAATATTAACCGTCTGCAGTCAGCCATGTCGTTTTTCGTTTATCATCAGCATACTAAACTTTAAGTCATATACTTATTAATAATGCGTATTTAAGCTCCATTGAAAGTGGTTTAAAATAGTAATTTTTGCTTTAACTACCTGGAAAACTCATCATTGTGGTAAAACAGCCCAATTTTAAATTTATTTACTTGTTTTGTTATTTGCACAACAACCCAATTCGCCATCAATATGTGGTTTTTTTTCATTACATAAATATTAGTGTTATAACATGTTAATTCCTAATATTAATTAAACATGTTCCGGATTTGTGAAACAATTTCTTGTTTTGCAGAAACACTTTGAAAAGGTCTTCTTTTAAAATGGTCTTACTTTTTTATATTATTAATTTTATTAAGTTCTTCCGTACATTTATCATAAATTTTCTCTTGTCCTTCTTTGGTAAAAAAGTTTTGCTTGAGTGTCAATTAGTGTTAGTTTGGAAATAAAGTATTACGTGTCATTGCTATTGAGGAAAGTAAATATACTTACAGTTGCAATTGAAATGAATCCGAAACTAAACTGTTGACATGTATTGGGTTTATAAACACGGTTGAATTAACTTCAATAGTATTTCAAAGAAATTACCACCGATCATTCACGAGTTAACTTAGTTAGGTCGACACTGAATGACACTCTTACTACTAACTAAACTTTCATAAAACCATTTTCTGGGCATCAGCCACTTACAGGTTTATATAGCATGGTCATATAGCAGAGACTGTTGGGAGTACTATTTCAATTATTATGAAAAGGAAAAAATACGATTTACTGAAAAATACCCCACCTATATTTAAAAAAAATCATTTAGCCTTATTATTTTACAGAGCTTTTTAGTCTTTAGAAAATAATTTTTGTGTTTATAACTCCAAATATGAAAATTTTATTATATATTCTTTAATTATATGTGTATCCTTCAACAAGCTACCCATTTTTAGATTGAAAACTCTCAAAACTAAATTCAGTTTTACATTTTCAATGTACACTATATATCCCACATGACAAAAGGCCATTTTTAGTACCCATGGTAAAATAAGCTGATATCATACTTCATAAATGGTTTACAATAATTGGGGACATAGCTCTAGTCCCCTACTTTTAGTCACCTCTTACTGTGATCTATTATAAAATGGAACTACACGGGGTAAAATATTTTGTTTAGTAGCAGTTATCGCGAATATAATACCTCGGCGTTATTCAGTAATTTGTTTTACGCTAGAACTCAGTTGAAAACAACATATCGATTGCTGGCCCTTGCTCATTATTTGCTATCAGTTATAACTAAATAACTGAAGACATTTTACCGGGAACTGCAGTTATCTAACTGTGGTGCCGTTATTATTCTCAGTAAAATCTTGACTTTAAAGTACCTTACCCTAAATAAATAATTCTGCAAACGAATATTTGACTTGTGGGACTAAATATTGTACACATTTTTTTTAATAAACTAAAATTTTTCCAAATAATATACAAGACCAAGTAAAATTTGAAATTTTTTTGTAAAATCATAGCTAAATATATATGTTACACGTTTATTATAACGGTAACTTTTTCTAAGAAGAGAAACAGAAACCAACAAAGAGTTTGTTGATTCACTGTAAGTGCTAGAGTGGTTCTCCATCTCCGCCTCAGCGATGACGAGTGCTGTGTCAACTTGGCAATAGAGATAAGCGATAATGAGCAAAGCTTGTGATACTCTTTGTACAATTTTTGCCAAATAAGCATTAGGAATAAAATTTTACATTGCACTAGTTTGCATTTTTCAGAACTGTATGTAACTGTATGCGAGTGATTCTTATGATTCAGGAAAATGTGTGGTCATTCCCAAAGTAATTAATCCTGAAGACTATCTCATAGTCTTTCATCAACCAATAATGTCTCTCTTCCTATTTTAAATAAAAAGATTTGGCATATCAGAATTGCTAGGATGTCAAACAATTAGGATATTTGTAGTTTTTTTTTGTTTGTTAAATTCTATAACAGAGGGAAAGCCACAACGTTGAAATGTTTACAATGTTTAATTTTCTTATATAAATCTACCAAATCCAAATGAAGACAATTTATTTTCCATGTTTATGTATCAAGATGATGCACGGGCTCCTGCATGTCACAGAATTCCACGTAAATCAACGATGACGTTAATGCTTCCAATGTATAACACAAGCATTGAACGAGTTTCTCAAAGCTGCACAGCTGACTTCCGTGGTATTTATTTTACCCTAACAATTCATGTTATTTTATTTATCAGTATATAGAATCATTTTAATTTGTTCTGTGGTTTATAGTCTCGTTTTAAGATATTGATGTAAATAATTCAATGTCGAGATAATTTGCGTATATATGAAATAGTCTGTATGAACAGATTCAAAGGTATATAATTAATATTTTTACAAACAATAACAAATGGTTAATAAAAATAATATTTGTATACAAGGTGTTATGTTTAAGTGATCCAATTAAATTCTAAAAACTAAATTTATATAAATTGACAAGGGTTTAATGATCTTCCGTAAAAGGTAGTTCTTTGTTTACATGTTTTGTTGGTGATGGCAAGTTTTTGTTTTTTGTGAAATAACTGCGGATATTTTCCACCACTGGTTAAAACCAAAATTTAAAAAATGTTTTACTGATTGGTAAACATTGTGTCTATTATAATCAGTGATTGAAAATTTCCGCAATTATTTCTTAAATAACAATGGTAGTTAATATAATAGCCAAGTAAGATACAGATTTTACAAGGTTTTCTTTTTCTCCCTCTTTCTATTCCTGGTCTCAGTTTTGAATAGAGAAAAAATAGATCACTTTTAAGTATAACTTCAAATTATTGACGGATCTTCTTTAATTTTTGTGAAAATTAGAGAAAACTCGTTTTGGAAAATGGGTAAAGCTACAAACTTTGCAAAACCGTTTGTAGGATGAATGCGATAAGGTCTGTTCATCAGGCGGGCAAAGCCATGACCCGCTTTGACCCGTTTTGAGGATGACTCGGCAACGAAAATATTTCTGAACTTGACAGTCCAACTTGGGCTGTACGGGCAGTTCCTCCATCTTCTTAAAACTATTTATTATTTTAATTAGACGTCTTCCCCAAAATTTCAGGGATCGCGAAACCAATTAAAGTTGTCAAGTAAATATAGTTATTTACTAACTGTAAATGGTAATCCCACCCTTCTCAAAACATTATGGCTCAATGACACATTATAGTGTCTTTACAAATCACAGAAATTTTGGCACTTTGACTTTCAAATGTCAGTTGGATTGTTTTTTTAACGGTCTGTTGACCTGATTGCTATTTTACTGAATCAAATGCGTTTTCTTCAACAAAACATTTAATTGCTTTTTTAACTGCATGTACCGATACAAACCTCACAACTTTAAAAAACGCCTCATAAAAAAACGCACAGTGTATCATGGGTTGAAGCTGGACGGAAGAGGCTTTTGACATAACATCACGAAGGCTTTAAGTCATGCTCTTCCTAATAACTCTACTCCAAACATATGCTCAGCTTTACACTGTGAAAACCGCCTTATAAATTCGTCCTGACCTGTACATTGGACAGTATTAGTAAGTTAAAAATCACAAGAAAGGTTGTGCGAATAACGTGTATTAGTAGTTAGGGCGGGCGCTTGAGCCCCAACATTGGTCTTATGGAGAATAGAATAACATGGACTCTTATGGAGAATAGATTAACATGGACTCTTATGGAGAATAGAATAACATGGGTTCTTATGAGGAATGGAATTAGGGTGTAATAACTACCCTGTGTCTTTCTTTTGCTCCCCTTTGGGGTTGATTATTTATCTTTTGCATCCCTCTTGCAACCTTCTGTGTTTAATTATCTACCATTTTTGGTAATTATTTAACCCTCGCGTCCTTCTGTCTCCTTCACTTCCTTCTGTGTATCTAACTGCAGCTCCTGTTATCTCAGTGTACTGTAGCTGGCGGGTGTAACATTTTAAGTAACCCTGTTGGCTGGCATGTTAATCCGCGTTCTGCTCAAGGCTTGACACACCCACTACAATTTCGCACTACTATCGCCTCCAGGCCTGTCACCCAGACGGCGCTCACTACCTGTCCCCAGCCGCTGCCACTGCCCTGTCGCTACCTCCTGTAACAAATAAACATATTGAATCAGCCACCTCCCCACTACTTTCTATTATCTCGCTCTCTCTCTCTCTCTCTCTCTCTCTCTCTCTCTCTCTCTCTCTCTCTCTCTTTGCTCCCTTCTCCGTTGCGATCTGACGTGTCCCTGCGTTTGCTGCGCTTGGCGAAGATAACCCTACTTTTCCTAACCTCACTTTCGAGTGTTCCCACGCGGGTGTTTTGTTCGTGTTTGACTTGTCTGTGTTAAGTGCGTTTTATGACTTGCTAGTGTACAGTAACATCAGTTTATTGTTTGACTTGGCTACAGTAATGATACGTCTTACGTGCTGACTAACCTCACCTCCAGTAACCTTTGAGAGTTACCATAACCTCACTTCCTTGTGTCAAGGGTTGTATCATACTTGTGTGTGTTGACTAACAGTAATATCACTTTCTGTCCTTGTTATTTATTAAGTAACCTCACCATCTTGTTTTTCTTGGTAGTGCTGTGTTTGTATGTGCTGGCTAACATAACAGTAACCTTAGTTTCTTGTATCAAGAGTAGTGTTTTGCGTTGTATTTCATTGTTTGATTTGGTTAGAGTAGTATTTGTATATGCTGACTAACATGACCTCACTGCCAGTAAACTCAGTTTATTGTGTCAAGAGTAGTGTTGTGTTTGTATGTGCTGACAAACGTAACCCTATGCCCAGTAACCTTAAGTTTCAGAGTTAACTTAACCTTGCTTTTCCTAACCTCAATCTCACGTTATCATGCACTTGTCTTGTTCATGTCTGACTTGTCTATGTTAAGAGCGTTTTATGACTTGCTAGTGTACAGTAACATCAGTTTTGAGAGTTAATATAAACCTCACTTTCTTGTTTCAAGAGCCTTCCTTGAGAGTCTTCCTTGTTATTGGGTGATTATTAGCATTATCTAAATTGCTAAAGTAACCTATTTTTTCTAACCTCGCCCATTACACTCCAACCTTACTGTATTATATTAATTTTACGTGCATGTTGTACTTCATTTTATTTTTGTGTTGTATGCGTGTTTATTGTCTTGGCTAGAGTAATGTTGTGTTTATATTTAATTGTTTGATTTGGTAGTTTACAGTAAAGAAAGTAACATAACCTCACTTCCTCGTGGCTAAAGTAGTGTTGTGTTGACTAACATAACCTCCAGTAACCTGATTTTTGCCCTGGTTCTTTTGTACAGTAAATTCACCTCAACAACCTCACACTCTATTCTTGTTCTTTAATTTAGTTTTGGTTAGAGTAGTGTTTGATACCTTCATTAGAGTTAACTTTCGGTAACCTGTAGTTCTGGTTTGACTTTCGTAGTTTGTGTGTTAGTGTTTTTCTGACATGCGTAGTAATGCAGAGGTACTGTGCTCTTTTGTAGATCCTCTGTACCTGTTATTTTAGAGAACCTGATCGGTGACTTTAAAGTATCAGTTCCAAGTGTTACAGTTACATCATCTATATTGTTCATTTAATATCGATGAAGACTGCCACAAAGTAACAGTTCTAAAAGTAACCGTTCCAAAAAAAGTAACATGTCCAGCACCATCCATTCCCATTCCCACAGTTTTCAAGGTAACAGTTCCAAAAGTATCAGTTTCAGTAGATCAAACAGTGAAAAAGTAACAGTTCCGCTCTCTATATATATCTCTCTTACAACAAGCTCTAGTTCTTCAGTCTGATTCCAGTCGTGACGCTGATCAGACGTGTTTTGTGCTGCTCTTGCGTAAGTGTTCTCTTGCACAGATTATTATTGATTCTGCGTAATTCAGTTGTATCCGTGTGAGTTTGACTCTGGTCGGTGTGTTTGCTGTTTTAAGTGTTAACACAGTTCAGCTTGTTTTCAGTATTTAATTCTCTGTTGAATGATGGACGTTTCTAAAAAGGACCCTCAAAACCCGGTAAATTTAATTAGTAAAGATGAAACCTATGTTAGACACTTTAGGCTTTACGGGACTAACACTGTTTTCAAATTCACTAATCCTCCCAAAGGTATCTCTGAGTTTGATTGGATTCGTAAAGGTTTTAATCAAATTGTAGAGACATCCAAAGCCAATGTTGCACCCACTGATTATCTAGGGTTTAAATTACAGTCTATGAATTTAAAAAGTGCTGAACCGGGATATGTATCGTTGAGACCGGTCTCTGAAGTTAGCGGTGATGTTCTCTGGGATATTTTCGGGGGCATAATTCAATCCAATTCAGAATCAATTACCAGCAGTGACACGTTTAGAGTTGATGTTACGCGGATTAACGTCCCCGTAGGTAAAGGAAGGACAAGACCCGACTTTTACAATACCTTTGATGAAGAATCTAAAGCGAGACGGGGTATTGTAGTAATTAATAATAAAGACAATTTATGTTTGGCTAGAGCGTTGGTAGTAGGCAAAGCACTCGCAAAAAATGATCCTCAGTACAAAGCAATACGTCAGGACAAGGGGAAAAGACAAACTTTCAGAGCTAATAAGCTCATAGCAAAGGCCCGTGTAGAAATGCCGGAGGAGGGTGCCGGCATCCCTGAGCTTGAAAAATTTCAGTCCCATCTTAAAAAATACAAAATTACCGTCTACAACTACGACAGGAAAGGCCGGGACGTTTATTTTGAGGGAGGTAATGAAGACGCTAAATTAAAAATTAACCTTCTCTTTCACAACGGGCATTACAACGTTATAACTAACTTAACTGCTGCTTTCGTATGTTATTATTTCTGTGAAGCCTGTCATATTCCCTACAATAACAAGGGTGAGCATCGTTGCTCTAACAAATGCCCGTCCTGCCATACCATCTCCCCGCCCTGTAAACTAGAACACGGAGGCATTACATGTCGTTTTTGTTGTCGCTTCTTCAAAAACGAGCGGTGTTTAGTAGCCCATCAAGGGCAAGTTTGTAAAACTATAAAGTTCTGCCACGACTGTAACAAAATGATTCATCCAAAAAAACGTAAGACAACTCATGTATGCGGAGAAGTTTACTGTAAGCCCTGCGAAGCGTTCAAAGACCCCGCACATCAGTGTTTTATGAGGGTAGATAGGCAAACACCGAAAGACCGTGATTTTTTGTTTATTTTCTTTGACTTTGAAACAAGGCAGGACGAGTCGCTTCCCTCAGACCCTGATAAAAAAGTTCATAAAGTCAACTTGTGCGTTTCTCAACAGTACTGCTTTAAATGTATTAATGAGGGTGAGTGTGAAACTTGCTTGGAAAGGCAAAGGGTATTTGAAAAAGAACCGGTAAAACACTTCATGGACTATGTAATGGAAATTCGAAAAAAATTTAAAGATGTTTGTGTAATTGCCCACAACGGGCAAGGTTTTGACTTTCAATTCATACTACAGTATATTATGGAAGAAACTAAATTTACACCAAAAATAACTCCTCGGGGAACTAAAGCTATTTTGATTGAAGTAGCCAACGTAAGGTTTGTGGACTCACTTAGCTACTTTCCCATGGCCCTCGCTGCACTCCCTAAAGCTTTTGATCTGCCTCCCGAGAAAAAGAAGGGCTACTTTCCCCACCTCTTCAACACTCTAGCGAACCAAGATTATGTAGGCCCTATACCCGACAAAAAATACTACTGTCCGGAATCAATGTTTGAGAAACCTCACGAAGCTTTCGAGATATGGTACGATGAACGAGTCGCTGAAGACTACGTGTTTGATTTTAAAAAGGAAATCTTAGAGTACTGTATCTCTGACGTGGAGATTTTAGCTCAGGCATGTATTAAATTTAGAGCTTTACTTCTTCAAGAATGTAACGTAGATCCTTTCCTCGAGGCTATAACAATCGCCAGTGCATGTAACTTGGCCTTCCGCCGTAACTTCTTAAAAGAAAATACTATTGGACTAATACCAAAATCAGGGTACCGACTTGCAGACAATCAGTCAGCCGTTGCTTTACAGTGGTTAACATGGGAGGAGGAGAAACGTGGAGTAAAGATTCAACATGCGGGCCGGGGCAGAGAAGTTAAAATTAATGGAATGAAAGTAGATGGGTTTGACGGTGAGCGAATTTACGAGTTTCACGGGTGTTACTGGCACGGTTGCCCAAAATGTTATCAATACAGCAGAGAAGAACCTCTACCGGAGGATCCCTCAGACAGTTTGCATCTCCGTTACGAGAGAACCAAATCCAAAATGGCAAAATTTAACGACTATGATGTTGTGGAGATGTGGGAGTGTGAGTTTAGAGCTTTGAAGAAGGACAAAAAACTAAATCACTTGAACCAACTGTCCATTCTAAACACACTCCCACTTAATCCTAGGGATTCCTTCTTTGGAGGTAGAACGGGTAATACTAAAACGTATTGTAAATGTGAAGAGGGAGAAACGATCCAATACGTCGATGTCTGTTCCCTTTATCCGTTTGTGAATAAATATTGTAAGTATCCCGTCGGTCATCCTACTATTTATGTTGGAAATGAGTGCCGAGAGAGAGGCCTTGAAGTAGAGGGCTTGTTAAAATGCAAAATTCTACCTCCTTACAACCTGTATCATCCCGTACTCCCCGCTAAAATGAATAATAAATTGATGTTTGTTTTGTGTAGAACTTGCGGGGAGACTTTAAACCAAGGGGAATGTTTTCATGATAGTGAGGAAAAGGCAATGGTAGGAACATGGACCATGGATGAAATTAGAAAAGCTGTAGAAAAAGGCTATGTGATCTTGGACATGTATGAGTTGTGGGAGTATGAAGTCGCCACATACGAGAAAGATGGACTTTTTACCGATTTTATTAATAAATTCTTGAAAGTAAAGCAGGAAGCCTCAGGGTATCCCGCATGGTGTAAAACAGAGGAAGATAAAGACAAGTATGTTTCTGATTTCTTTGAGCGTGAGGGTATTCAAATGGAGAAAGACAAAATTGCTAAAAATGGAGGACTCAGGTCAGTAGCTAAATTAATGTTAAATTCATTCTGGGGCAAGTTTGGTCAACGAGAAAACATGACAAAAACTGCAATCGTGAGAGACTCTAAAGAATTATTCAAATCGTTAACTCAACCAGGAACAAATGTAAAGTTTGTTGAAGTAATTAACCAAGAGGTTTTATTAGTTAATTGGCAGAATGTTGATGATGCCGGTGAGGCTCTAAAAACTGTAAATGTTGTAATTGCGGCCTACACCACTGCTCATGCCAGACTTAAACTGTATGAACATCTAGATGCCCTTGGAGGACAGGTCTTGTATTATGACACGGACTCGTGTATTTATTTATACAGGGGAGGATTGTACAAGGTCTCTACGGGAGATTACCTCGGGGAAATGACGGACGAACTAGCGAGTGAGTACGGGCCCGGCTCTTATATCATAGAGTTTGTTTCTGGAGGGCCTAAAACGTACGCATACCTTGTTTGGTCAACCAAAAAGCAAAAGCTAGAATCTGTGTGTAAAATAAAAGGCCTCACCCTCAACCTAAAAACCTCCGAAACATTAAATTTTGAACAATTAAAAAAGATGGTCCTTAGTGAAACAGCTGAAATACTAGAAATTGAAGAGAGTAGAATCAGGAGAACAAAGAGACGAGAAGTCGTTACAGTAAGTGAAATTAAAAAGTTTAAAATTACAGGACCCAAGAGAAAATTTAATGATGATCACGATACCTTGCCTTTCGGCTTTAAAAAACAAAGAGTTGCTTAAAAGAGCTGTCACTCACACGGGTACTGAGTGCATATACCTCTAAAAATCAGCTCTATTACCTCATTCTGCTCTGAGACGCGGTACTGAACAGACGTGCCTGTGCTGTTACTGTTTGTCTCTCCTTTTAGAATGTCTGCTGAAAATAATACACTCCCTATTCAAGGGGTGTTTTTGAAGTTTATATCTAAAAGAAAGTTAAATGAAAATTCTAAATTTCGCATTACATGCTCAGAGTATGAGTTCTTTCTTACTGGGCCAATAGACGTATTAGAATGGCCCTTGACGTTTTCGGAGTACATAGTAGATAAAATAACGGAGAACTCCCTATCAACTGCCTACATCGGAGTATCAATAAAGCACGCTGATACTTCAGGAAATATACCATTCATGCCATTAGCAAAACTAACACCGACAGTTTTTGATGATCACTTTGAACAAATATTTTGTAACGTTGAGAAAGTATCTGGTGTTTTACGTCTTGAGGTATCACTTGTCTCAATTCCAAGTGGCTACCTTCGATAAAGGGAGTACCTTTCCCTACGGAGCAGCGTTACTCTTGTATATACCACTTGTCACTAGTACAGTTACATCATTCTGCTCCAAGTCGTGGTACTGATCAGACGTTCTTTTGCACTCCTATTGCCTGTACTATTGAGTAAATTGTGACATGGCTGCTAAATTCTATACATTCAATAACAAGCCGGTATTGGTTCTGTTTGATAGTGAAGGAAAGCCATGGTTTAAAGCTAAAGACGTAGCTACTGCTCTAAAGCATGTTAATGGCTGGAGTGCAGTTCGTAAACATGTAGATGACAGTGATAAATTAACTGTTAGTAGTTTTACTGACGCCCAAAAACAGGGCGTTGGACCGATTGAGAAAACAACGGTTTTTATAAACGAAGCCGGATTATGTTCTTTGATGTTAAGATCAAATACTCCTGAAGCAAGACTGTTGGTAAGAAGTCTGTTGCCGGAGAAGTTTTACCTTACTTACACAAATATGAAAGATGAAAGTTCACTTTAAATGTAATTTTTTCTTTAAAATCACAAGTCCCACTGTATGTATGTGTGTGTGTGAATGAAGGTCCCTGGCGCGGGTGACGAAAAGCCCCGTAAACCTGTATGAAGGTCACTGGCGTGGGTGACGAAAAGCCCCGTAAACCTGAATGTGATGAAGGGTTTAGTAGATTGAGACGCCTGGCTAACACCCAGGCTACTCCTTTGAACAACCCGGTGTGAATGAAGGACTTTGTAAATCGAGTAGTCTAGACTACTCCTTGGAACAGTCCGTACGGTGGAGACTTGTAAAAAAATAAAATAAAAATAAAAAAAATAAATACAAAAAGTAAAAAATATAAAAAGGAGGTAGCATTTTGTTATGGAGTGGCTACCACAGTGAGAGGCGATGGTTGGGGCCTCTCACCCCAGAGGTTTAGGGCTCCTGGCGATGCTCTGGGTAACCAAAAAGAACGCGCCGACGCTCCTACGGCCTAGCCTAACGGCTTACCGTGGTGTGGAAACGTGAGCGTTCAAAATTATTTCACCGGGGTTAGAAGTGGTTGGCCGGGAAATTTAAGAAGTTTTGGTCAAGTTAAATATAGTTCCTGACCAAGTACTTTCACCGGAGGCAGGAGTAAATGACCGAGAAATTTAAAACACTACGGTCAAATTAATTGTAGCCCCCGTTAAAGTAACTTCACCGGACTTGGACATAATTGACCGGGAAACTTCAAAAGACAATACGGTAAAGTTAAATGTAATCCCTGGTAAAGTATTTTTTACCGGACTCTAAAGTAAATGGCCGAGGAATTTAAGAAGTTTCGGCCATGTTAAATATAGTTCCCGACCAAGTACGTTCAGCGGACTTGGAAACTTTCGGCCGAGGAATTTAAAACACTACGGTCAAGTTAAATATAACCCCCGTTAAAGTAACTTCACCGGACTTGGACATAATTGACCGAGAAATCACATGGTGAAAGTACCTCACGGACCCCGGCAAACAGTTTAGCGGGCCTGGAATCCTTTGGCCGAGGGATTTAAGAGTTTCAGTCAATTTATGACACTGCCCTCTTAGAACACCTTCAAGCGGAATTTGAAGTATTTGACGGAGAAATTACACCGTAAAATTACAACAGACCCACCATTTTACAAAACTTGGACGCATATGACCAAGGAATTACATCGTCAAAAGTAAATGCTGCCCCGGGTTTCATGGGAATCATAAATTGCCGAGGAGAAAATACCATATAATTTACCATACTAAAGATCGTATTTCACAGTTGGTCGTCTTCTGATATGTACCCATGGTGTATAATTTATGGCCAACCCTCCGATATTGGTGTTGGTTACAATCCTTTTACTAGTAAATTCAGTAAAATGATATATTTCTTTTTTTGTTGGTGTTTCGTAACAGCGTTTTTCAGTAACTGATTTAATAAATACAACTACAGCAAAAAGACAACTCTGTATTTGTTTAACTTTACAAAATACCCTACTGTCACATGTCTTTTTTTACACATTATTTTAAATTCATAAACAGAGGACTTGGCATGTAGCTAGGTCCAACACTTAGAATCATTGTAGGACAGGTCTACCCCACTTCGGGGTAGACCTACTTCCAGTGTAATGTTATGAAAGGGAGGCGTCTCGCCTCTCTTGGGTGTCGGTATAGCTTTTCTTGTCTGCTAGTTTTTACAAGCCTCCTCTCTCCTTTCAGTTAATATTACCTTGAGATTTCTAAACAGTTCAATACATGTAAAGTTGCCCAAAGTAATCCTGCTATCATAAGTATAACATTACAAGTATTCCTTTAGTTTACATACACTACTCCATACACATCAGCTAAAACCCAGCTATTGGTCTATTTATCTAATAAACAAGGCAGATACATACCCCACTAGAACAGCTAAAAATTCAACATATTTTAACAATAATTACCTTAATTGTAATAGCTAAAACTCTGTAAATATACTCTCTGAAGGGGGGTCAGTCGACTGACCCCCCTTGATCTTCAGTACTTTCAACACCTTCACTGGTTTATATTCTTGTTAAACAGTCAGTCAAAGTATAATTTATTTTGTGTTGGTTTGTAACCAGTTTTCTTGTATGTTTAATATTTTTCAATCACAAGTATTTGACAGCAGTGATAATCCTTGGTTTAAAGCCAGGGAGATTGCTCAAATCCTGGGCTACTCTAACCGACGAAAAGCAATCCGTACCCATGTAAGAGAAAAACACCGCAAAATTTTACCGGAAGTCCAAGGGGGGCGAAACGCCCCCCTTGCACTTTCATTCCCAAACAATCTTTCTTAACCAGCCCGGTCTTTATTCGCTAATTTTAACACAGAGCTAGATTTCTTGTATGTGAGTGTTTGTATAAACTGCTCAACCATGCCAGTGGCATGATTAGCTGAGGTATTGGATGATGTAGAGAAAACAATACCGGAAGTACGGGGGAGTGAAACTCTCCCCCTAACCCATATTGAATAAACCAAGCCTTTACTCACTTAATTTTACACAACAAATAGAAGCAAACACCCTGAAAAAACTAGTACAACAGAGCTTGAGATATGGTTCTGTCCAGTTTTTGTGATGTTTCTTCTTTACAGAGTTTAAATTGTAGCGAGGGTTAACAAGTGCAAATTTCCATTACAATTGTCCCATCCGTTCTTAAGATATTGATTTTCTACCCCTTCAACTGTCTTGATACTTATCCA
This sequence comes from Allygus modestus, assembly GCA_963675035.1. Taxonomy (NCBI): domain Eukaryota; kingdom Metazoa; phylum Arthropoda; class Insecta; order Hemiptera; family Cicadellidae; genus Allygus; species Allygus modestus. The sequence goes on from OY776112.1 coordinate 318,112,623, forward strand.
CAGTACAGAGTTTAGATTTTGGTATGATGTAGAGGAGGAGGAGATGTACATACATTCCAAGTTTCATGTAAGTCGGTCCTGCCGGTCTCAATAAATTACATTTCAAAGTAGAGCTCCTGCAATTTTTTCGATGCTTACCTGCAGTACAGGGTTTAGGTTTTTAATGTAGAGGAGGTTAACAGGTACCTATATACCGAGTTTCGTAAAAATCGGCTTAGCCGTTCTTAAGATATTTAATTTTAAATTACTGCCCCTTCATTTATTTTGATACTTGCCCACAGTACAGAGTTTATGTTTTTGTAAATCGTAGCGGAGGTTAACAGAGACATACATGCCAAATTTCATTAAAATCGGCCAAGCCGTTCTTAAGATATTGATTTTTAAAATTTTCACCCTCCATCATCCCCTAAACAACCCCTTTTCCACCCTCCAACAAAATTAAAAGTTAGAGGATGTTAACAAGTACCTACATACCAAGTTTCGTAAAAATCGGCTCAGCCGTTCTCGAGATATTAAAGTTTCTAGTTTCGGCGGCCATCTTGGATCCGCCATTTTGGTTAATATTTTAGTCATGTGGGCGGATGTCCCTCGCGCGCGCCTACACTACGTAGTAGGCGGATTCTGTTATCAGAATCGCTCTAGGACTTACCGTTTTCGAGATATTAGCGATTTTAGGAATATTTTTACTAAAAAAAGAAGAATAAGAAGAAAATTCGGAGATGGAAGGGTAAGGTGGAGGAAGGAAGGTGAGAGGGAGTCAACATAACATAAGAAGAAGAAAACCAGAACACATAACAGGCAGAAGGAGGAGTGAGGGAGAGGAAGGAAGGTGAGAACAACAGAGATCACAAGTGATAACAAGTGTAGTAGGGGTGGCCCCGATATAGCAAGCCAATCAGAAGCCAGCATTTTGGTCACGTGACTTGTGACGTCATTCCAAGATGGCGGCGCCCATGTTTCCCGCCAAATTCCCTAACCTCACTTTTTTCCCGCCAAATTCTCGTTACGTCATGGACGGTTAAACTTGAAAACCAAAGAGCGTGACAAAAGAAAAGTCATGGATTTATGAATAATGGAGCCATTATGTCACGCTCATGGACAGTTAATGAAGAAAGTCATGGACATCCAAAAAGTCACAAACATTTAAAATGCAAAGGACTGCAAAAAAAAAAGATTGGCCAGCTATAATCACTGTCACCCCTACTCCACTTGTTATCACTTGTGATCTCTGTTGTTCTCACCTTCCTTCCTCTCCCTCACTCCTCCTTCTGCCTGTTATGTGTTCTGGTTTTCTTCTTCTTATGTTATGTTGACTCCCTCTCACCTTCCTTCCTCCACCTTACCCTTCCATCTCCGAATTTTCTTCTTATTCTTCTTTTTTTAGTAAAAATATTCCTAAAATCGCTAATATCTCGAAAACGGTAAGTCCTAGAGCGATTCTGATAACAGAATCCGCCTACTACGTAGTGTAGGCGCGCGCGAGGGACATCCGCCCACATGACTAAAATATTAACCAAAATGGCGGATCCAAGATGGCCGCCGAAACTAGAAACTTTAATATCTCGAGAACGGCTGAGCCGATTTTTACGAAACTTGGTATGTAGGTACTTGTTAACATCCTCTAACTTTTAATTTTGTTGGAGGGTGGAAAAGGGGTTGTTTAGGGGATGATGGAGGGTGAAAATTTTAAAAATCAATATCTTAAGAACGGCTTGGCCGATTTTAATGAAATTTGGCATGTATGTCTCTGTTAACCTCCGCTACGATTTACAAAAACATAAACTCTGTACTGTGGGCAAGTATCAAAATAAATGAAGGGGCAGTAATTTAAAATTAAATATCTTAAGAACGGCTAAGCCGATTTTTACGAAACTCGGTATATAGGTACCTGTTAACCTCCTCTACATTAAAAACCTAAACCCTGTACTGCAGGTAAGCATCGAAAAAATTGCAGGAGCTCTACTTTGAAATGTAATTTATTGAGACCGGCAGGACCGACTTACATGAAACTTGGAATGTATGTACATCTCCTCCTCCTCTACATCATACCAAAATCTAAACTCTGTACTGTGGATAAGTATCAAGACAGTTGAAGGGGTAGAAAATCAATATCTTAAGAACGGATGGGACAATTGTAATGGAAATTTGCACTTGTTAACCCTCGCTACAATTTAAACTCTGTAAAGAAGAAACATCACAAAAACTGGACAGAACCATATCTCAAGCTCTGTTGTACTAGTTTTTTCAGGGTGTTTGCTTCTATTTGTTGTGTAAAATTAAGTGAGTAAAGGCTTGGTTTATTCAATATGGGTTAGGGGGAGAGTTTCACTCCCCCGTACTTCCGGTATTGTTTTCTCTACATCATCCAATACCTCAGCTAATCATGCCACTGGCATGGTTGAGCAGTTTATACAAACACTCACATACAAGAAATCTAGCTCTGTGTTAAAATTAGCGAATAAAGACCGGGCTGGTTAAGAAAGATTGTTTGGGAATGAAAGTGCAAGGGGGGCGTTTCGCCCCCCTTGGACTTCCGGTAAAATTTTGCGGTGTTTTTCTCTTACATGGGTACGGATTGCTTTTCGTCGGTTAGAGTAGCCCAGGATTTGAGCAATCTCCCTGGCTTTAAACCAAGGATTATCACTGCTGTCAAATACTTGTGATTGAAAAATATTAAACATACAAGAAAACTGGTTACAAACCAACACAAAATAAATTATACTTTGACTGACTGTTTAACAAGAATATAAACCAGTGAAGGTGTTGAAAGTACTGAAGATCAAGGGGGGTCAGTCGACTGACCCCCCTTCAGAGAGTATATTTACAGAGTTTTAGCTATTACAATTAAGGTAATTATTGTTAAAATATGTTGAATTTTTAGCTGTTCTAGTGGGGTATGTATCTGCCTTGTTTATTAGATAAATAGACCAATAGCTGGGTTTTAGCTGATGTGTATGGAGTAGTGTATGTAAACTAAAGGAATACTTGTAATGTTATACTTATGATAGCAGGATTACTTTGGGCAACTTTACATGTATTGAACTGTTTAGAAATCTCAAGGTAATATTAACTGAAAGGAGAGAGGAGGCTTGTAAAAACTAGCAGACAAGAAAAGCTATACCGACACCCAAGAGAGGCGAGACGCCTCCCTTTCATAACATTACACTGGAAGTAGGTCTACCCCGAAGTGGGGTAGACCTGTCCTACAATGATTCTAAGTGTTGGACCTAGCTACATGCCAAGTCCTCTGTTTATGAATTTAAAATAATGTGTAAAAAAAGACATGTGACAGTAGGGTATTTTGTAAAGTTAAACAAATACAGAGTTGTCTTTTTGCTGTAGTTGTATTTATTAAATCAGTTACTGAAAAACGCTGTTACGAAACACCAACAAAAAAAGAAATATATCATTTTACTGAATTTACTAGTAAAAGGATTGTAACCAACACCAATATCGGAGGGTTGGCCATAAATTATACACCATGGGTACATATCAGAAGACGACCAACTGTGAAATACGATCTTTAGTATGGTAAATTATATGGTATTTTCTCCTCGGCAATTTATGATTCCCATGAAACCCGGGGCAGCATTTACTTTTGACGATGTAATTCCTTGGTCATATGCGTCCAAGTTTTGTAAAATGGTGGGTCTGTTGTAATTTTACGGTGTAATTTCTCCGTCAAATACTTCAAATTCCGCTTGAAGGTGTTCTAAGAGGGCAGTGTCATAAATTGACTGAAACTCTTAAATCCCTCGGCCAAAGGATTCCAGGCCCGCTAAACTGTTTGCCGGGGTCCGTGAGGTACTTTCACCATGTGATTTCTCGGTCAATTATGTCCAAGTCCGGTGAAGTTACTTTAACGGGGGTTATATTTAACTTGACCGTAGTGTTTTAAATTCCTCGGCCGAAAGTTTCCAAGTCCGCTGAACGTACTTGGTCGGGAACTATATTTAACATGGCCGAAACTTCTTAAATTCCTCGGCCATTTACTTTAGAGTCCGGTAAAAAATACTTTACCAGGGATTACATTTAACTTTACCGTATTGTCTTTTGAAGTTTCCCGGTCAATTATGTCCAAGTCCGGTGAAGTTACTTTAACGGGGGCTACAATTAATTTGACCGTAGTGTTTTAAATTTCTCGGTCATTTACTCCTGCCTCCGGTGAAAGTACTTGGTCAGGAACTATATTTAACTTGACCAAAACTTCTTAAATTTCCCGGCCAACCACTTCTAACCCCGGTGAAATAATTTTGAACGCTCACGTTTCCACACCACGGTAAGCCGTTAGGCTAGGCCGTAGGAGCGTCGGCGCGTTCTTTTTGGTTACCCAGAGCATCGCCAGGAGCCCTAAACCTCTGGGGTGAGAGGCCCCAACCATCGCCTCTCACTGTGGTAGCCACTCCATAACAAAATGCTACCTCCTTTTTATATTTTTTACTTTTTGTATTTATTTTTTTTATTTTTATTTTATTTTTTTACAAGTCTCCACCGTACGGACTGTTCCAAGGAGTAGTCTAGACTACTCGATTTACAAAGTCCTTCATTCACACCGGGTTGTTCAAAGGAGTAGCCTGGGTGTTAGCCAGGCGTCTCAATCTACTAAACCCTTCATCACATTCAGGTTTACGGGGCTTTTCGTCACCCACGCCAGTGACCTTCATACAGGTTTACGGGGCTTTTCGTCACCCGCGCCAGGGACCTTCATTCACACACACACATACATACAGTGGGACTTGTGATTTTAAAGAAAAAATTACATTTAAAGTGAACTTTCATCTTTCATATTTGTGTAAGTAAGGTAAAACTTCTCCGGCAACAGACTTCTTACCAACAGTCTTGCTTCAGGAGTATTTGATCTTAACATCAAAGAACATAATCCGGCTTCGTTTATAAAAACCGTTGTTTTCTCAATCGGTCCAACGCCCTGTTTTTGGGCGTCAGTAAAACTACTAACAGTTAATTTATCACTGTCATCTACATGTTTACGAACTGCACTCCAGCCATTAACATGCTTTAGAGCAGTAGCTACGTCTTTAGCTTTAAACCATGGCTTTCCTTCACTATCAAACAGAACCAATACCGGCTTGTTATTGAATGTATAGAATTTAGCAGCCATGTCACAATTTACTCAATAGTACAGGCAATAGGAGTGCAAAAGAACGTCTGATCAGTACCACGACTTGGAGCAGAATGATGTAACTGTACTAGTGACAAGTGGTATATACAAGAGTAACGCTGCTCCGTAGGGAAAGGTACTCCCTTTATCGAAGGTAGCCACTTGGAATTGAGACAAGTGATACCTCAAGACGTAAAACACCAGATACTTTCTCAACGTTACAAAATATTTGTTCAAAGTGATCATCAAAAACTGTCGGTGTTAGTTTTGCTAATGGCATGAATGGTATATTTCCTGAAGTATCAGCGTGCTTTATTGATACTCCGATGTAGGCAGTTGATAGGGAGTTCTCCGTTATTTTATCTACTATGTACTCCGAAAACGTCAAGGGCCATTCTAATACGTCTATTGGCCCAGTAAGAAAGAACTCATACTCTGAGCATGTAATGCGAAATTTAGAATTTTCATTTAACTTTCTTTTAGATATAAACTTCAAAAACACCCCTTGAATAGGGAGTGTATTATTTTCAGCAGACATTCTAAAAGGAGAGACAAACAGTAACAGCACAGGCACGTCTGTTCAGTACCGCGTCTCAGAGCAGAATGAGGTAATAGAGCTGATTTTTAGAGGTATATGCACTCAGTACCAGTGTGAGTGACAGCTCTTTTAAGCAACTCTTTGTTTTTTAAAGCCGAAAGGCAAGGTATCGTGATCATCATTAAATTTTCTCTTGGGTCCTGTAATTTTAAACTTTTTAATTTCACTTACTGTAACGACTTCTCGTCTCTTTGTTCTCCTGATTCTACTCTCTTCAATTTCTAGTATTTCAGCTGTTTCACTAAGGACCATCTTTTTTAATTGTTCAAAATTTAATGTTTCGGAGGTTTTTAGGTTGAGGGTGAGGCCTTTTATTTTACACACAGATTCTAGCTTTTGCTTTTTGGTTGACCAAACAAGGTATGCGTACGTTTTAGGCCCTCCAGAAACAAACTCTATGATATAAGAGCCGGGCCCGTACTCACTCGCTAGTTCGTCCGTCATTTCCCCGAGGTAATCTCCCGTAGAGACCTTGTACAATCCTCCCCTGTATAAATAAATACACGAGTCCGTGTCATAATACAAGACCTGTCCTCCAAGGGCATCTAGATGTTCATACAGTTTAAGTCTGGCATGAGCAGTGGTGTAGGCCGCAATTACAACATTTACAGTTTTTAGAGCCTCACCGGCATCATCAACATTCTGCCAATTAACTAATAAAACCTCTTGGTTAATTACTTCAACAAACTTTACATTTGTTCCTGGTTGAGTTAACGATTTGAATAATTCTTTAGAGTCTCTCACGATTGCAGTTTTTGTCATGTTTTCTCGTTGACCAAACTTGCCCCAGAATGAATTTAACATTAATTTAGCTACTGACCTGAGTCCTCCATTTTTAGCAATTTTGTCTTTCTCCATTTGAATACCCTCACGCTCAAAGAAATCAGAAACATACTTGTCTTTATCTTCCTCTGTTTTACACCATGCGGGATACCCTGAGGCTTCCTGCTTTACTTTCAAGAATTTATTAATAAAATCGGTAAAAAGTCCATCTTTCTCGTATGTGGCGACTTCATACTCCCACAACTCATACATGTCCAAGATCACATAGCCTTTTTCTACAGCTTTTCTAATTTCATCCATGGTCCATGTTCCTACCATTGCCTTTTCCTCACTATCATGAAAACATTCCCCTTGGTTTAAAGTCTCCCCGCAAGTTCTACACAAAACAAACATCAATTTATTATTCATTTTAGCGGGGAGTACGGGATGATACAGGTTGTAAGGAGGTAGAATTTTGCATTTTAACAAGCCCTCTACTTCAAGGCCTCTCTCTCGGCACTCATTTCCAACATAAATAGTAGGATGACCGACGGGATACTTACAATATTTATTCACAAACGGATAAAGGGAACAGACATCGACGTATTGGATCGTTTCTCCCTCTTCACATTTACAATACGTTTTAGTATTACCCGTTCTACCTCCAAAGAAGGAATCCCTAGGATTAAGTGGGAGTGTGTTTAGAATGGACAGTTGGTTCAAGTGATTTAGTTTTTTGTCCTTCTTCAAAGCTCTAAACTCACACTCCCACATCTCCACAACATCATAGTCGTTAAATTTTGCCATTTTGGATTTGGTTCTCTCGTAACGGAGATGCAAACTGTCTGAGGGATCCTCCGGTAGAGGTTCTTCTCTGCTGTATTGATAACATTTTGGGCAACCGTGCCAGTAACACCCGTGAAACTCGTAAATTCGCTCACCGTCAAACCCATCTACTTTCATTCCATTAATTTTAACTTCTCTGCCCCGGCCCGCATGTTGAATCTTTACTCCACATTTCTCCTCCTCCCATGTTAACCACTGTAAAGCAACGGCTGACTGATTGTCTGCAAGTCGGTACCCTGATTTTGGTATTAGTCCAATAGTATTTTCTTTTAAGAAGTTACGGCGGAAGGCCAAGTTACATGCACTGGCGATTGTTATAGCCTCGAGGAAAGGATCTACGTTACATTCTTGAAGAAGTAAAGCTCTAAATTTAATACATGCCTGAGCTAAAATCTCCACGTCAGAGATACAGTACTCTAAGATTTCCTTTTTAAAATCAAACACGTAGTCTTCAGCGACTCGTTCATCGTACCATATCTCGAAAGCTTCGTGAGGTTTCTCAAACATTGATTCCGGACAGTAGTATTTTTTGTCGGGTATAGGGCCTACATAATCTTGGTTCGCTAGAGTGTTGAAGAGGTGGGGAAAGTAGCCCTTCTTTTTCTCGGGAGGCAGATCAAAAGCTTTAGGGAGTGCAGCGAGGGCCATGGGAAAGTAGCTAAGTGAGTCCACAAACCTTACGTTGGCTACTTCAATCAAAATAGCTTTAGTTCCCCGAGGAGTTATTTTTGGTGTAAATTTAGTTTCTTCCATAATATACTGTAGTATGAATTGAAAGTCAAAACCTTGCCCGTTGTGGGCAATTACACAAACATCTTTAAATTTTTTTCGAATTTCCATTACATAGTCCATGAAGTGTTTTACCGGTTCTTTTTCAAATACCCTTTGCCTTTCCAAGCAAGTTTCACACTCACCCTCATTAATACATTTAAAGCAGTACTGTTGAGAAACGCACAAGTTGACTTTATGAACTTTTTTATCAGGGTCTGAGGGAAGCGACTCGTCCTGCCTTGTTTCAAAGTCAAAGAAAATAAACAAAAAATCACGGTCTTTCGGTGTTTGCCTATCTACCCTCATAAAACACTGATGTGCGGGGTCTTTGAACGCTTCGCAGGGCTTACAGTAAACTTCTCCGCATACATGAGTTGTCTTACGTTTTTTTGGATGAATCATTTTGTTACAGTCGTGGCAGAACTTTATAGTTTTACAAACTTGCCCTTGATGGGCTACTAAACACCGCTCGTTTTTGAAGAAGCGACAACAAAAACGACATGTAATGCCTCCGTGTTCTAGTTTACAGGGCGGGGAGATGGTATGGCAGGACGGGCATTTGTTAGAGCAACGATGCTCACCCTTGTTATTGTAGGGAATATGACAGGCTTCACAGAAATAATAACATACGAAAGCAGCAGTTAAGTTAGTTATAACGTTGTAATGCCCGTTGTGAAAGAGAAGGTTAATTTTTAATTTAGCGTCTTCATTACCTCCCTCAAAATAAACGTCCCGGCCTTTCCTGTCGTAGTTGTAGACGGTAATTTTGTATTTTTTAAGATGGGACTGAAATTTTTCAAGCTCAGGGATGCCGGCACCCTCCTCCGGCATTTCTACACGGGCCTTTGCTATGAGCTTATTAGCTCTGAAAGTTTGTCTTTTCCCCTTGTCCTGACGTATTGCTTTGTACTGAGGATCATTTTTTGCGAGTGCTTTGCCTACTACCAACGCTCTAGCCAAACATAAATTGTCTTTATTATTAATTACTACAATACCCCGTCTCGCTTTAGATTCTTCATCAAAGGTATTGTAAAAGTCGGGTCTTGTCCTTCCTTTACCTACGGGGACGTTAATCCGCGTAACATCAACTCTAAACGTGTCACTGCTGGTAATTGATTCTGAATTGGATTGAATTATGCCCCCGAAAATATCCCAGAGAACATCACCGCTAACTTCAGAGACCGGTCTCAACGATACATATCCCGGTTCAGCACTTTTTAAATTCATAGACTGTAATTTAAACCCTAGATAATCAGTGGGTGCAACATTGGCTTTGGATGTCTCTACAATTTGATTAAAACCTTTACGAATCCAATCAAACTCAGAGATACCTTTGGGAGGATTAGTGAATTTGAAAACAGTGTTAGTCCCGTAAAGCCTAAAGTGTCTAACATAGGTTTCATCTTTACTAATTAAATTTACCGGGTTTTGAGGGTCCTTTTTAGAAACGTCCATCATTCAACAGAGAATTAAATACTGAAAACAAGCTGAACTGTGTTAACACTTAAAACAGCAAACACACCGACCAGAGTCAAACTCACACGGATACAACTGAATTACGCAGAATCAATAATAATCTGTGCAAGAGAACACTTACGCAAGAGCAGCACAAAACACGTCTGATCAGCGTCACGACTGGAATCAGACTGAAGAACTAGAGCTTGTTGTAAGAGAGATATATATAGAGAGCGGAACTGTTACTTTTTCACTGTTTGATCTACTGAAACTGATACTTTTGGAACTGTTACCTTGAAAACTGTGGGAATGGGAATGGATGGTGCTGGACATGTTACTTTTTTTGGAACGGTTACTTTTAGAACTGTTACTTTGTGGCAGTCTTCATCGATATTAAATGAACAATATAGATGATGTAACTGTAACACTTGGAACTGATACTTTAAAGTCACCGATCAGGTTCTCTAAAATAACAGGTACAGAGGATCTACAAAAGAGCACAGTACCTCTGCATTACTACGCATGTCAGAAAAACACTAACACACAAACTACGAAAGTCAAACCAGAACTACAGGTTACCGAAAGTTAACTCTAATGAAGGTATCAAACACTACTCTAACCAAAACTAAATTAAAGAACAAGAATAGAGTGTGAGGTTGTTGAGGTGAATTTACTGTACAAAAGAACCAGGGCAAAAATCAGGTTACTGGAGGTTATGTTAGTCAACACAACACTACTTTAGCCACGAGGAAGTGAGGTTATGTTACTTTCTTTACTGTAAACTACCAAATCAAACAATTAAATATAAACACAACATTACTCTAGCCAAGACAATAAACACGCATACAACACAAAAATAAAATGAAGTACAACATGCACGTAAAATTAATATAATACAGTAAGGTTGGAGTGTAATGGGCGAGGTTAGAAAAAATAGGTTACTTTAGCAATTTAGATAATGCTAATAATCACCCAATAACAAGGAAGACTCTCAAGGAAGGCTCTTGAAACAAGAAAGTGAGGTTTATATTAACTCTCAAAACTGATGTTACTGTACACTAGCAAGTCATAAAACGCTCTTAACATAGACAAGTCAGACATGAACAAGACAAGTGCATGATAACGTGAGATTGAGGTTAGGAAAAGCAAGGTTAAGTTAACTCTGAAACTTAAGGTTACTGGGCATAGGGTTACGTTTGTCAGCACATACAAACACAACACTACTCTTGACACAATAAACTGAGTTTACTGGCAGTGAGGTCATGTTAGTCAGCATATACAAATACTACTCTAACCAAATCAAACAATGAAATACAACGCAAAACACTACTCTTGATACAAGAAACTAAGGTTACTGTTATGTTAGCCAGCACATACAAACACAGCACTACCAAGAAAAACAAGATGGTGAGGTTACTTAATAAATAACAAGGACAGAAAGTGATATTACTGTTAGTCAACACACACAAGTATGATACAACCCTTGACACAAGGAAGTGAGGTTATGGTAACTCTCAAAGGTTACTGGAGGTGAGGTTAGTCAGCACGTAAGACGTATCATTACTGTAGCCAAGTCAAACAATAAACTGATGTTACTGTACACTAGCAAGTCATAAAACGCACTTAACACAGACAAGTCAAACACGAACAAAACACCCGCGTGGGAACACTCGAAAGTGAGGTTAGGAAAAGTAGGGTTATCTTCGCCAAGCGCAGCAAACGCAGGGACACGTCAGATCGCAACGGAGAAGGGAGCAAAGAGAGAGAGAGAGAGAGAGAGAGAGAGAGAGAGAGAGAGAGAGAGAGAGAGCGAGATAATAGAAAGTAGTGGGGAGGTGGCTGATTCAATATGTTTATTTGTTACAGGAGGTAGCGACAGGGCAGTGGCAGCGGCTGGGGACAGGTAGTGAGCGCCGTCTGGGTGACAGGCCTGGAGGCGATAGTAGTGCGAAATTGTAGTGGGTGTGTCAAGCCTTGAGCAGAACGCGGATTAACATGCCAGCCAACAGGGTTACTTAAAATGTTACACCCGCCAGCTACAGTACACTGAGATAACAGGAGCTGCAGTTAGATACACAGAAGGAAGTGAAGGAGACAGAAGGACGCGAGGGTTAAATAATTACCAAAAATGGTAGATAATTAAACACAGAAGGTTGCAAGAGGGATGCAAAAGATAAATAATCAACCCCAAAGGGGAGCAAAAGAAAGACACAGGGTAGTTATTACACCCTAATTCCATTCCTCATAAGAACCCATGTTATTCTATTCTCCATAAGAGTCCATGTTAATCTATTCTCCATAAGAGTCCATGTTATTCTATTCTCCATAAGACCAATGTTGGGGCTCAAGCGCCCGCCCTAACTACTTGTATTGACTAAAGATACTAAAACCTAATAATATTATATTATAAACTTACCAGTTACTGGTAGAAGTACCCTATAAGTACCAAATTTCTGATTTTTGCGAGACCAGTTTCAGATGAATTTCGATTCATCTTCAGTCGTAATTGTCCTAACCTAGTACATTATACTACTGCAGCACACTTCATGGCTTCAGAAATTATAAATACGAATAATATTGTTATAAGTTAAGTTCTTGAAGAATATAATGTTCCTAACCTAGTACATCATACTACTGCAGCACACTTTATGGCGATTGTTTTTTTAACGGTCTGTTGACCTGATTGCTATTTTACTGAATCAAATGCGTTTTCTTCAACAAAACATTTAATTGCTTTTTTAACTGCATGTACCGATACAAACCTCACAACTTTAAAAAACGCCTCATAAAAAAACGCACAGTGTATCATGGGTTGAAGCTGGACGGAAGAGGCTTTTGACATAACATCACGAAGGCTTTAAGTCATGCTCTTCCTAATAACTCTACTCCAAACATATGCTCAGCTTTACACTGTGAAAACCGCCTTATAAATTCGTCCTGACCTGTACATTGGCCAGTATTAGTAAGTTAAAAATCACAAGAAAGGTTGTGCGAATAACGTGTATTGACTAAAGATACTAAAACCTAATAATATTATATTATAAACTTACCAGTTACTGGTAGAAGTACCCTATAGGTACCAAATTTCTGATTTTTGCGAGACCAGTTTCAGATGAATTTCGATTCATCTTCAGTCGTAATTGTCCTAACCTAGTACATTATACTACTGCAGCACACTTCATGGCTTCAGAAATTATAAATACGAATAATATTGTTATAAGTTAAGTTCTTGAAGAATATAATGTTCCTAACCTAGTACATCATACTACTGCAGCACACTTTATGGCTTCAGAAAATTTAAATACAAATAATATTGGTATAAGTTAAGTTCTCAAAGAATATAATCCTAAATCTACCAAAGTTTAATCAAATAAGCATTTTCAGAAGGGATTTTCCATAATTTGGATTCACTTTATGTACATGTTTATAATATTTCCTTTTAAAACCTAACCATGATGGCATTCTTCCTTTCAAAGGTATTATAAGAACATTACTAATCTGACAAAGTATTATAACCATCCGGGAGGACAGTGCGCTGTGACTCTCACAAAGCTCCTACTTCCTGATACTAACTCGATATCAAAGCTCTACAGGAGCCAACTACAAGTGCACCTCAACTACAAGTGTCCGAGTGGCTACAACGAGACTGGTTGTTCCAGGATTGCCATTAAACATTAAAACACTTTCCACTCTCCTGACAAGAAGGGAGAAAATTTGGTATTTCATGGAATCAGAACGTGTTATTTTTCTTACACGGTTTTCCTGAATTAATACTACTACTATTCTGAGTACGTCTTATAAATCGTGCATAATTTTTATTACTTTAATGTTTTGAGTTAAATTAACTAAACATAATTTGGTTCTGGCCCCATGTTTGACAGTAAAACCCAGCCATCTGTTAGTGTTATGTTTAGTATGAAGTCCCAAACAACAAGTAGGTCAAATACAAATAAATAGGTGTTTTACATTTTTATTGTAACCTTAACATACAATTATTATGTGAAATAAAGTGATGGTTTCCCTACACTTGAATACATACCCACTCAACACATTAGCTAATAACCACGATACGGCTTACTAACATGTAATACCGTCCTATAAACCTGTTGATGGAGCTATCGCAAACTTTGTTAAACAGTTTTATTTCTTTATAATTTCATAAATATATATTTATAAAAAGAATGTTGGTTTGTTTGTTTGTATAAATATTTGAAGTTTATGGACTCGGACACCGTTGGACCGTTTGCGATGAAACTTAGTGTATATATATATATATATATATATATATATATATATAAAATTTCACGGAGAAGGTTTTTAAGCCATGAATTTTGTCCTAATCAATTGGGTTCCTCCCAAGAGACCCACAAGTGTTCCCATATAAACCTTATGGAAAGATATTGTTGTTTACATAAAAGCTGAAGACATGTTTACTTGATCAGGTGATCTTGGTGATATTGGTTTTAGTTGGTAATAGTCAAAGGCATGACAACGTCTGCCGGGTAACAGCTAATAAACTATAAACATGACTTAACTAGAATTCCCATTATTCATATCTTCCAGTATATACGTCGCTGGTTAAGAACTAATAAATTTCCTATAATTTAAAAGATTCAATCTTCCAATCAATGTTTTAGAAGAATATAATAATGGGGGGCGAGTGTAAACTACACAGTTTCATACATAAGCCAGTAAGTAAGTATTTATTATCTTCAAGATAATTTCAACACACAATTATAAGTGAAACCAAGGAAACACGAACATTTTCCTTGGAAATGACTAATGTTCCACATGCATATTTATCAATGTCGCCCCACTTCATTGTTATAACTGTCAACAGGGTGACGTTATGCTCCAACACAACTTTGTTATAATGGTTTACGAGACAGTTTGTGGTTTTTATTTGATATTTCCCTGGTGTAAGCAGCACTTTATCCAACAATTATGAACCAAAGTGAAACTATATTAAATTTGTATTTCACTGAACATATGTAAATTTAAGGATGCTTATACGTTTTTAATTTTAAACAGTTTTGAAAATATGCACCTTTTACTACTGTTGCATTTATATGTGTTTCAGTGACTCACAATATATTGACAGGTGGTACTGAAAAACAAATAGTTGTATAAAGTAATAGAAATACTATCGACTAAGATTATACAAACATATATTTTTGTAGGGACACTACCGACCTTTTTACTATTCTGAACTACCTTCGGGCAGATTACAACTGTTTTTTTTTTCAGGATTAATTTCCAGTAAGGTAATTATTATCCTCATCTGAACACGTTCGGCAATTTCCTGTTACTATAGACGCATGATTTTTTATTATTATTATTAAACGCGTTTGAATAAAGCCTTGGGCCACTCTAATGTAATTTTTCGACGTACAGAGCTTTACATTTGAACGCATTAACTGTCATTAATAATAGTGATGTTATATTTTAATAGTTTTTAATGTTTAAGTAAATTGGATAAATTGCAAGAAATATACCACTAGGCTTTTCTGAGATAAAGCTCGATAAATAGTTATTACCTTTTAGTGGACAACGTGAAACAACCTAATTATTTTTACTTTTATCTATTTTAAAATCAATATAGCAAATGTATTGAACGGCTCTGTAAGAACGTAAACGACGCCGGGTGTTATGGAAGTGCAATGTGAGTATTAACAAGGAACTTGACATTGTCTTGTCTCGTGCCTGAAGCTGTTTATCGACAGTTTGTTCCGACTGTAAACGTTGGCAGGTGAATAGCTGATGTCAAGTCAAAGAATTGTATGTTTTAAAAACATTTAACAAAGCTTTCTAATATGGAATATTTGTTTTTGAAATAGTTTTTGTAATATTTTCATAAGGGTAAGTTATAGCCTATTTTAGCCCATTCAAAAATATATTTGTAACGTAATTTAAACCAGTATTTTGGTTTTAGGTTCACTGAGTGTAATATGTGTATGTAAACGCCTTTAAAAGCACATTACGTTTTTTTTTAATTCAACTACAGTGTATAATATATAGTTGACTTTCCCAAAAAGTGGCAGATAAATTACAAATTCATTTTACATCAAAAATTAAATATTCTTATTTAGTAAGAATAAATTTTAATAATATATACATAGGTTATATGAAATAGCCAAATATCATCCCATGCCAAATCCCTAATACAGTAATAATGTATTCAGTAATTTTTTTTCCCAATAAGAGTTAGTTACAACCAAATGTTGTGGTTCCACGTAATCTTTGAGTTTGTTATTTACAACGTGATCTTCTAATAGTCTAATAATAATTCTAAGTCTTCTAAGTCTAATAATAATTACTATTATTTTTAGCCTGGGCTAAACTCGCTTGTTCAGAGGTCAAACAAAATGATTTTTACTAAAACAACAACAATAAAAATAGTTAATAAAATTTAATATTGATTTAACTATAGATTTAATGAATTAATAATAAAGCCAATTAAAGCCAGTACATTTGATTGAAAATGCTATATTTGGCCAGCTCTATTATTTAAACATAATAAGAAATACCCTAATAATTTAAAATAGTAATTTAAGTAATTAATTCAATAATCAGTAAGTTGATTTTTTTATTTTGAAATTATATATTTTATAGTTAAATAAGAAACCCTACAGTAAAAATAGTACCCCGCCATAGCTCTAAAACAGTATAAAACTAGTTGTATGCCCCATACGCCTTCCCAGTCGTAAGCTGGAGCTGTTCTGCGTAGTGTTCCAAACTTGAGATCTAGGTCATTGGTCGAAAGTGCAACCGCTGATACACACGATTCAACGGTTTAACTGTTGAATGAAGATTGTCATTAACTATTTTGGACTCTGAGTGCCAACTGATTCTGCACTGGCACATTGATTGTTAAATCCAAATTCCAGGTCTCTACTTACAATTTATGAAAGATAATGTGTGTAAATCGTGACAACCATCACAGTGGCAATTATTCATTATGTTTTCTCAATGATATTGTTTTACAGGAATTCAGTAATCGCATAGACGATTATTGATCCTATGATGTGTTGTACAACCAATTCAAATGGTTAGCCAGATCAATTTCGCTTACCGTAATGTCACATCATTGCCAACTCCAGGGCATGCCGGGTGTTCTGTGGTACATCAATAAACAGCAGACAGTCATTTGTATAGCGTTTTGTGAGTTTAATTATAGTTTAGTAACACTATAGTATAAAATACAAAATACATAGTTTTTATCTTTAGTTAGAGAATTGCCCACTTAAACCCAACAAGATATTTCAATAAATGATTTTTTAAGTTTTTCTTATTTATGTACTGTATTATATACATTTGTGTAAGAATATATGATTAATTTTTGTTTCTTAATTTATGAGCTATATATGTGGGGACACAATCCCTCTTTCATCTTATGTAACCCCTTCTTTTAAACTGAATTGCATTGTTTTCCCTACTTTTTTGTTCCTTAATTACATTTATTTTATCTTATTCCTTTAAAAATCTGAATATCCATGGTCATCGGTGCTACTAGAACCACCATCATACTTGAGCGGGTTTACCTGCTCTTCTCCTAATCGGCAGCCGCATCAATAAAATCAGATATGCATTTAAAAAAGGAAAAATTATATTATCTATTAGATTCTCTGATTGGGCCTGATTACCTGTGTAACTGGTTGAAATCGATCGCCTTGTACCATCTTTTGTGTATATTTTACCGTCTTGTATGTAAGGACAGTACAAGTGTAAATATACTTTATAGTGTTGTAAGACTAATTTATTATCATATTTAAAAGGAAAAAGACAAAGGAAGCGATAAAAAGACAATAGATGAATCCAATTAATGTAAAGCTTCACAACACACTCCAGCACTTGACCTCTCTATTCCTTTTTTCGGGAATACTCATGATTTTTTTTGACATTTCTATGGAATATCAGTTAATATATCTCCTAATATTGTTCATTTAACATGTGACTAATTGGAAATAATAAACAATTGAGCCTAAAATTAGATTTTAGTTAATATTCAACGAAATATTTTTAATGGTACCGTAACGATATTGTATTATTTACTAACTCCATCACACTTTACAGCATTATTTTACTTTTCATTAGCATTCCTAAACATAAATTTATAATAATTGATTATATTTGTATTGATCTTTTAAGAACAGCTACAACAACGTTTATGTATCATCCTTGAACACTTTAATTTGTATAACTTCATTACTGTGACTTTATTATGAACTTTATTATTAGGAGGCACCTCACTAGACTAACGGTTAGCGTCTTGGACTGCGGTTCAAGGGGTTACGGGTTCAAATCCCGAGGTGCCCACTAAAATATGAGGGGTTAGGACCACTTTCCCTTAAAAGCGATTGTGTATTCATAACAAAAATTCCACTGGCGTTTCATTACAAACAAAACAGAACAAATTTGTTATTTTTTATTTGATTATATATTCTACACCGAGCAAACGAATTGGTATAAATTCAGTCGCTCAAAATAACGTATATTTCCTAGATACTAAGTTGTTATTTTAATTTATATACACGATAGAAAAAACCTGAACATCTAAAAACAATATCGGCCAAAATTAAAACTTATGAATAGCAACTACTAATATTAATCGTTTGAAACATCATTGGTAGAGCTAAAATAGGGCAACTAGTCATACATTTATAATCAGACAATCGTTAAAGTACCGAATAATACTTTTATGGTAATATAAAAAGGTTATGAAGGTTTAAAACTGTATGAACCTGTGAAATTTATCGATACGGTATCTATGATTTGGCTTGAATAGGCTATTCGTATTTAGTTATTCGTTTTGAATAATATCACCTTTTAAGTATTTTTTTATACTGTTAGCACGTGGGAACTGGCATTGAGTTTCAATACCTTGAGCCTTACACCGCTTTATCAAAGACAATATCAGCTTGATAGTGGTGAAAGACATCAGTGGATTAGTGGTGACGTCATCACCAGACTCATGAGTCACCTGTCTGCAACGTCCCATTACAGCGGCAGTTAATGACAGCAACTGTCAAAGTGGGGTCAAAGCCGGGATATTGAAGGTGGGGGGTTTACTGGTAATCAGGACAAGGACAGTTTTTTACTAGATAAACATTATAAAAGCTACTAATAAGCTGAAAGTTGTATGTAGTCCTCGAGGTAACAGTACTGATGTATATATGTGGTATAGTTTTTTCGCCATTAGACAGCTTTAATTTTGTATCCGTTGTACCCAAGATTACGGTACTCTTAATGGTCTCATCTGATGTAAAACCCAGATCCATCAAGAGCGCTAACCCTAGTATGGTGCTAATCACCGTTTTTTTACAAATAAGACTAATTAGTTGCATTATATGTGTGCCAATATTTGTTACTTTGTCAGTATCAGTAGAAAAAGATTAAACCAGCCCCATACTCAGCTCACACCTTAATATTGTCTTCATACTCATGCACGAATATACAAGTTATACTCATGTTTTATTATCTATCACTTTGTTATCTAATTTTTCTAAATTTTGTCTTAGAACATTTATATGTAGATTCAAAATATTATCATTTTATTTGTCATGTATTATATTTCAATGTAAGGTTTATGTATTTTAACATTTTCCAAGCCTCGAGCTCTTTGGAACATACAGTATGAATGTTTACTTGTATGTATTTGCGTATCCTTATTGATTGCTAAGAGTACAGTTCAATAGTAAAATAAGAGTGAAGCAAGTTTTAATCTGCAAAATAATCTTCGTATTACATAGGTTACTCACTACCTAACAGTTACTAATACACTAATAAGTAAAACGCAAAGGTCATCCTGCAACTTCTTGAAATGATAGAGAGGATAAATTCGGTACACTGATTCTTCATGTTTAAAATTTGTAAAAGTGTCTTGATCACAATTTTATCCTAAGGTTAACAACAGATTATATCACACTCAACTCTGTTACTCCTTGGCTGAAGCTGGTTATTGTATTACTTGTTAGTTTTAGGTAACGGGTATATCAAAAGTAATTATAATAAAACTGATTACATTTTATAAAACTGTTGTACTTCAACAGTAACACCTGATACATAGAGTTCCTAGAAAACCGTATGTCTAATCCTGTTATAGTTAAACAAGCATTTCATTTAATCTTCTTTTGTTTTACAATGTTTCACCAGAAAATACGATAAACAATATTTATTACCCAGCAAACGTTTGACCTTTATTAAGTTCATCTTACGTATTTATTGCGTCCCAATAAACTGTACTCTTGCAAAGACTGAGGCATTTTTAATTTTTTTCGTAAATAAATTAAAGTATTTAGTAATTGAAGTATCTCACTATTTCTGTATAATTGATTTTAATACATTTAGAATGTTTAAGCATATATTTTCCCTCCATTTCTATAAGTAGACAATGTTTTATAAATGAAACCCTGGCATTGATTATCTAGTGGTTTTAATTGAGAAAAAGTTTCTCCCTGATTACCAGTCGACCCATTGATTAAAATGAATTAACACTTTCTGTAGGCCTAAGTCACTGAATCTTTCCTTACTAAGCCTTCTTACTACCTTACACATTTAAACTATAATCTTACAGATTTGAGTAACATTTTTATGACATACTATGGTTCCCTTGTGTTTTTAAAGTAAGATATATTTTAAGGGACTATTAAATTCGTAGCTATTCAGACCCCAACCTTCTTTAAAAATAAGATTCTTAATGAATGTTACCATATGATCACGGTATAAGCAATGATCAGTAGTGAACATATATCTCTCATTAAGCTTTTAGTTCGTTGATTTGATGTGGCGTAAATGTAAAAAACTATTGGAAAACATGGTGAGAAACATTATCTCATTTAAGGCTTCAGACTAAACTTTTGAAAATGTATTTCAGTTAATAAAACGTCTGAGTATATCTTAAATATCTAAGAGGCATATTATAATACTAAATAAGTTAAACGAAATTAAAATGTATATCTACAAATAATTCAGAATAGCTCCTGACTCGTGCAGTTGTCATGAAGACTATTATATTTTTGATTAAATTAAACGTGACTTTATTGACTAACTTTACTATCAAAGTATATTTAACTAGGATGAATATAATTATGAGGCAGGTTTATAACTGGCAATAGTAAACACTTTGATTAATTTGTGATTTTCAAAAACATACAAGTTTTTTCAGTATTTCGTTAATTGCCAAATTCGTATGTACTTATTTGAAACACTTGTGTCCTTATTATCCATAAAACTGCCTCCATTCAAGATCCAAACATCGGTTTAGACATATATTTGATCAAGTTGTATTTATATTGTAACGTTCCATTTGTAAATGACAGTTTTTTTTTATAGAGTTTTTATATTTTCATGTCGTATAAGTAAGGGAAAACGGGAAACTTTCAGGCGTCAGTTACTAAACGTTTAAAAAGATTGATCTTCGATTCTCTCCGGCCAAACTTCTCCAATAACTCTTAGAAATTGAAAAGTAATTAAATATGTAAAAGATGTTCTTCTTTTTCGGCCTGATTTTTTAATAAAATGATATTGAAAGTAATATTACATTGTTCAGTTTAGCTCTTAGAAAGCAACAAGCCGAAATTATACAGATACAGTTTGCCTTAGCTTTCAAAATTAATTTATTTTGATTGTGTCACTTTAAGTTTAAACTTATTCAGATTAAGGTTTAATACAAAATTGTATAACCATAAAACCCCCATTAATACTTTTACTATATAAGGTTTTTATATATGTTTTTCATATACTAATTATGATTAATTGTTTTAATAGTTAAAAATTGTATGGAGAATGAGATAGTAAGAACATTTTTTTAACTCAGATAAAGTGTCAAAGTTTAACTCCTTCATTGGATGAAATAATTATCGTATTTAACGTGTATAGTGAAAACGAATTCAATCCGTTCAACTTTTTTGACTTATGAAAAAACAGACTATGACTAATCATATATAAAGAAACCCCTTTAATTACCATTCTTTGTTGTGTATACACTTTCAGTATAATACAATTTAAATACTATTGAACCTTACAATGTTATTATTAATTTCAATTAAATAAAGCTTTAAAAGTTAAAAAAAAACTATTAAATTATAAACAATTTTCAAAACTAATTTCCTTAGTACAGAAATAAAATCAATTTATATTGAAATTAGTTCGTATGTTATGTTAGTTTGTAATTAGTTAGTAGTAGTAGTAGTGAGTAGTTAGTAGGAAGTAGTAAAGTAGTATAGATAAGCATCTATGGTAGTATGTATTCGCTGTGAACTTAGGCATATTTTAATAACGCAAAAGTAGAACCTTTAAGTCTTGCTATATACAGCAACAATTCTAATTCAGCCTTTGACAGCTTAGTCGAACTGTACTGGCTCACAGGTCAGACGTAGCCACACACAAGTAACTGAAGACACTGTTACCATAAGGTGTGACCATGTGATCAATGGGATTGTAGAAACTTACTGCTTTACAGTCACCGCTCTAGCTGAGTGTCCTATGGTGGCTGGCATCTAAGGTTAACATTTGTTTTGTTATTGGAGTTGAATATTCTTAAATTGTTTAAGCAGGAGAAAATAAGAACATCTCCTCATACTCAAAGCATCTGTTTTCAAGATAGCTACGGAACACGCTAGTTCCCCTAGGACCGGTGCAAGAACCAAGGATATTGTGTTTCCATATAATACTCCGCGTCTAGTATAAGATATACGTTATATTTACAGCGATATTACTGCCAGCACGGACACAGCAGTTTTCAGGTGATATTATCTTTTAAACGGTTTCTTTATTAATACGAGTGTAAATGAGAATTTAGATCAAGCTCAGCTGCAATTACGATAGTTGTTAGTCTGTTAAACTAGATCATGGAATAACTTTATTCTATTTTAGATCACTTTCACAAGAGTGAATGTGAAAATAAAACAGCAAAATACCATATATTTTTAATTTTAATATGTACTTCCACACAGTCTCTTGATCAAGATTGAAGATATTATGTTGGCCAATTGACTGTACGTTTGAGTAGAATGTATGCTTGGTAAAATTAATAGAACACTTTCCCCCCAAAACCAACACTTTACTTTATTTGTATTTTATACTAAACCTTTTATAAGGGCTGATAAAAACCATGTGTTATATGTTACCTGTAGTCGTTCGTATATTATACTACGCCAAATAACAAAATGAACTGAGCTAAAATTGTCTAAAATGTCAACCATATATTTAACAATCTCCAAAACGATATTATACAGCCTAAGAGCTCAGACAGACACCAAAATAACAAATAAATATTACAGTTGAACTAAGACAAAAGTGATTTTTAGCTGTTTATATTATCCTCTGAGTATTGATGTGTTTTTATAAAGTACCTAAATTCCTTGTCTCCCTTTTTGCTCGAGCATGCTATCTCTGGTCGTAATAAACTATCATCATCTATAACTTAAGCGCCTGAGAGCTCGTGAATGTAAAGTATACTCCCTAGAGCAGCACTGGTTATCTTTTTGATACATAGTGTTACAAAATATACACACCCTTTAACGTTAAACTTCTAAGATAGGATTAACTTATTGATAATTATGATATCGCTCAAATAGATAAGAAGAGGATAATTGATCCAATAACTAGGAAGTGTTTATTTTTATCATTCCATAGATTATAAAACTTTATAAACGTTGATAAACGAGTATTGTAACTTTTTTATTTTTTAAGCAGTTAAATTTAATCTTAACATCTTGGAAATCATTTATTCATATACTACTCGCTTATGGTATTATCAATAATGCACATACCAACTGGTTCGAGTTCAGAGTTTAATCAATTCATGGCTTAAGGCTAAGAATTGAATACACTCTGAACTATATTACATTCTGAAACATATTTTGCAATATATTTAGTTTCCCGTATTGTATGACCATCAAATAAAAGTGGTTGTGAGGTAAAACCCTAATAAGTAAGCAGTTCATTACGATTGGTGAAATCCTAAGCCACAATGGAGTGGTGCAATTGTAAGCACGGAACGTTATTGGAGTAGCTTTGGTGCAATTCTGTGACAGATACAACATTTTTGTTTGAATTGTATTAATCAATCATAAAATGATACAATTGGAATTTTAGTTACGCCTATACTTGTTTAGCTATTTACTGTTTTTAAAATATCTTTTTATAAAAGCATTTACCAGGATTCGTCCTTTATTTTTTTACTACTAAGCGTAAAGTAACTAAATTTGACTTGAACTAAGTAATAACGATTTAAAACATGTTTGTGAGTAATTGATTGGCAAAACAGCGACTAGTTTAAACTAAGATTTAAAACATATTTACTCGTGCATAATATTCACGAATATTTAGTACCAGTTAAGCAATATTTGCAGATTTGTTTGCAACAAGTGCATTCGTTACATACATATCGTATTATTCATAACAAATCCTAACTTAACTTGTACAAGCAGAAAGTAGGCTGGCAGTAACGACATTTTTTGCAATCACATAATAAAAGATGCCCTCGCAGTTTCCAGCCGATAAATTCAATAGAATAGCCTCACAATGTTGGAGGTAAAGGACAGACCTCCCAAATTTTCCACAAGATTGGTTGTAAGTTATTTTTTATTTTGAAATTCCCTATAACTCAAGCAAACCCCAATATAGCGTAAACATCAGTAAGAAAGGTCTTAGGATGAAAATAAAACTGGATTATTTATTATAAACCAAAATAACATTTTATTCATGAGATTTTACTATTTATAAACAGTACGTAGCCCATAACCGTAAGATACAGCTTTCTTGTTTATTATATTTGACTATCAAGAGGAAGAACACCAAAAATAACCAAATTTTGGTTTAAAGAGGGTAACAAATTCAACAACGAGGAAAACAATTTAGTTCTTTTTACTCTTGATTTAATAATGTGGTGGATGAAAATGTACAATATTACTATGTGCATGATTCCCAATTAAAATAAAAGTTTGTTTTGTGTAAAACCTAAAATGTTAACACCTTTACTGAACAACAAAGTTGTTGCTAATTAACTACTAGAATAACAAAGCCTTCTAGTTTACCTGTTCACGTAATAATTTTTAAGGGGTGTTATATAAAACATCCTACAACACTTACATTGTACTCACTTAGAAGGCGGTAAATGTGCATCTAAGATGGAACAGGCTAATATGTGGTACAAGACTTATTGTCCTGTGTATGAGAACTGTTGAAGTGTAAGCCGTTTAAAAGTATTTTATATTTAAATTATTTTCTTTTATGATTACTTTCCCTTTAAAAAACGATAAAAGCACACAAATGTTATACATTAACTAACAAGGGGAGTCAACAAAATTGTATGCATTTTTATTAATGTTTTTCAACAGAAAAGGTTTTAAGATTATCAAATTGATTAGAGTCGTTTTAGTAACTTTATTATGTAAACCTATAAAACCAAGATATTCGATTTAAATCATAATTTCCTCATAATACTTTGAATCGAACTTTAACAATTACATTTCGTTAGCGTGCCTTTTAAATTTAATTATGATTGAAGGCCTCTGCTTTTATTAGTTTTCAACAAGAAATTAACACTTTTAAAGTTATTTAAAGTACAAGTTACTGCTTTAAACATTATAAGTTCCCGTATATAATATTTATTAAGAGTTATAATTATAATTTTTAGTTATTGTTTTAATGTTTATAAAATACTAATTAAGTACAATTGCATTAAATGTGGATGGAAATTAAAGAATTAATAATAATAATACAACCGAATGAAGTACTAAAGTAACTTCTTGTTATCCTATCTAACAGTTTATGTTTAATGTAACTTCAACCGTTACATAGACATTATATGTAAGTGTTTTCCTCCTACAACTTTGCAGAGCTGAATGCATTTGTGACTGGTCTATAAGGGAACAGCATTGAAACGTATTGTAATAATACTCATCCCTTCAGTTATCACAATTCTTCAAATTGTTGGTAACCAAAATACATCTCACCATTTAATGGTGCAAATGTTTAACACTGAAGTAGTTATTACTTAACTGTTGCAATATTGTTGAATTTGTAACATTCAATTGCAATTCCATTTGTAATTAAAACGTGTTGCAAGTCGATGACCAATAGTAATCTTAAAAGGTTAGGAACGATTGATGCTGTTTAAAGCTGTGTTTTGTATCACCAGCAGTGATTTATATATTCTGAAAGTTGTTCTCGAATTGTTTATTTATATTTGTAGAAGGATAAGGTTTCTATTTCGTCCGTTTGTTTATTTTTATCCTCGCAACTAGCGTCTCACAAGCTTTTTTCATGATTTCCTCAAAAGATTTATAATTGTGTTTTCAACCATCAAATTCGATAAAATGCCCATCAATCGGGAGATGTATTTTACGAAAGCCCAATAATATCTCGGAGACTGATGGTTGCTAGAAGGCCGCTAGTACATAAGATCTAGTTATAAATAAATGTTAAGCTAGTTTACATAATTAAAATGAATGATATAAATATTGAAACCGTTAATTATATGCTACTAAGGTTTCTTTATTTGGAACATACGTTAGTGTAACAGAACAATAATTGGGAGGTACACAGTAATTATATTTGCATACATTAAACTCACTTTTTTTTAATAAGTGTACCTAAATTGATACAAATTTAAATTAAACTTGCTTTTATTTACTAATTTCCAATTTTCATAACGAATATAGACATATTTTAGGTGTATTACAGATGCATGACACTGTATTAATGTGATGTTGGGTATGTGTTTGATTATATTTCAGATTGGGGCAGGATCAGTGTACGGAAAATCTGATTATGGCTTTATTAGTATCTACGTTGTAATCAGATTTGAATATTTTATATTGAGTAGGTATTAGGACTAGTTACACGTATGTAAAGTTCGCCACAGGTGTTGCCAGTGGTGTTGTAATGGTATTTGTTGGTGAAGTAACTGTGGTAGCATTCATTTACATAATATATATCTAAGTAGGTCTGATGATGTACAGTAACTATACAATACATAAGTAGATCTATGATAACTTTATAGTGACTAAAGTTCTATCCTGCTTATACTTTAGAAGAACGGGTGGGATGGGTGTAAACGTTACAGTTAAGGACTAGTCAATGTGAGACCCATGTCAAAGAAATACATAAACTTCTTTGTCAACGTATAAAGTTGTGGTAGCTAAATTTAACCCAGAAAAGGCAATTATAAGCAGGATTTAAAAAATAATACTAGACAAAACAATAAACTGAAAATTTGTGTTTTATTTAAAAATTTATATTATATATGTGGTTTTAATATATGTGTCCGTTAGTATTCTACTGCATTCAAATGAATGCGTGGAAAGAAGTTAAAATTATGTTCACCATGAGATTCATCAACTATAAAAGATTAGTTTCTGAAATATTGTACAGCATCAACTAAGGCCTCCATTCTGTTACTAGTTTAATACGTACAATAGTTAGGGTACTTGTATAAATCTAACATAGCTACATAACCGATAATAACTGTATAGAATACCAATAAACGTTTTGAAATGTTACCTAGTCTAACTTGCGACATGGCTTTCATTAAGATGGCATATTTATGGTTTTCAATATCTTAACTACAAATATAGCTAGCCGTTATTTTTCAAGATATATAGGCAATTATCTTATTTAGTTTCTTTATGTGCAAACTTTAGTATTTTATGGCAAACATTGAGTATTAAAACAAAAGTATAGTATAAACTGTGGGAAAGGTTTAGTTTAAATAACTTTACATAGCTGATAATTATATTTTATATTTTAGGCATTTGTACTGATTGATCCCACATAACGGTCGGCACGGATTTTATATCTTTCTAAAATTTACTTGAAACCTATTTAAATTACTTTAAAATATATGCCCACGAAAGCCAACTGAAATCCACTTGTACCTTTTTAATTCAGATATTCGATTTGCCGAATGTTTAATTACCTTAAGTTTAATTCATTTGAACATCTAATAGAACATGTAATAAATCAAAGACAACTTGATATTGCAAATTAAAGTTTCAGACTTGATTTAACTACGTCAAGCCTAATTAGCACGACCGAACTAGAGCAAGTCTGAGATTTGATCTGCAAGTATGAAGTTACCTAGAATCTTAATTACTTTTGACACAAACCAACACACCTTCATTGGTGTGATTAGTGATGTAAGCAGACCTCCTTTGCACTAACACAACTAATATAAAATAAATACTTTTTGTTCGCATTTAAAAAAAATAAAATAAATACTAATACACATTACAACAATATATTAGTGTAGGCGATGACCATTTGTTGTTCAGATTATTTCAAGGTTACTGTATACAACAGTTAGTTTGATATTATTTATCAGTATAATTTTAATGAATTTATAGCCAGTAAATGCATATATTTCTGTATTAGCTTCCCTACAGGCCGCGCCTTGGAGGATAAACCTGTATTTTTCAAAATTTGTTTCTTCTTATTGACATTTTGGCATATAAACTGTTTGAATTTTTTGTAAATAATCGGACTTGTGCATACGCTTTTATCTTTTTACTTTACTGTTGCCATAGCCTCTTTTAACTTTACTTACCATACATTGGATATCAAACACTTGCTGTAGAATATTCCAAATATAACACCAATTAATCTCGAACTATTTGTGAATATCGTTTGAGTCTGCATTATTTCATAAAGACAGTTCTACATTGCAAACAAATACTGGTAAGATTAAAACTATGAACCACCAATATTCCACTTTGAACACATTTACTGTAATCATAATGAGTTAAACAAATCGAAAGTAAACCAAAATTAAAATAAAATACAAGTTGGGCACCCCGTTATTTGCTGGTGATCGAGGTAATTTCAAACCCATTGATTGGTTCTCTATCAAGCTAAATGGTTATTTTTCCCTTAAAGATATTAAATTTTTAAATTCATATTAGTAACTCAATAATGCTTTTAATAATGTTTAACATATTTACATAAAATAACATTTTAATTATTTTAGACACGACAGAAACTAATAAGGTGTTAATATTATGATCAGCAGTAGCCCAAAATAATTATCTACATAAAACACACATATTTTTCCGAAAACTAATGTAAAATCACGTGAAACCCCGTCATTGCGAAACTCTCGTCTGGGATATGAAGCGAACAAGAGCTTCGAATCATCCTCGGCGGGGTATTTCAGTGAGAAATCGACTCTCTCTGTGATTGGAGCTGGCAGAGAAGCACTTTCTATAAAGATTAACTCCGTTACACAAAAACTACACCTAAATAAAACGTTCTACTTCTAATTGAACTACGAAAATTAGCTATTTGATCAAATGTTTTATTTAAAACAATTTATTAAAACGAGATCATTTATTAGGGAGTTTATACAAAAATAATGTATGATATTTACTCTCAACATAACAGCTAACTGTGTCGTAACTATTAGTATTTAAGTCGCGTTTCATTTGCTAATCAAAAGGTTTAGGAGACAGTAAAAGAAATCAGTAAAGGTGTACAGTATCTCATAACAATAAAGTGCCCAAAATGTTATAGTCAATGGTAATATCTATGGTGTGTTAAACCTCACGATTCCCATTTTTTAACTAAGCCTGCTAGTTAACACCGCTGATTCTTTCTTTCCCTCAATCATATAAGTATTTAGTATACAATTTGTTGTATCTCAACGGAATACACTTTTTTAAATTTTGAATGCTACAGAACAATCCTTTGATACTTAACTAAATTGCAGATAGTTTTTAATAGCTAAAGTTACGTTTAGGCCTAATTACGTTTAGGTCTAATTAATTTAGCTAATTACGTTAGGGCTAAATCGATTTATCACGTTTCTTAACCAAAGATTTGAAGGTAATAAACTTTTTTTAAACTTGATTTAAAGTTGCTAGTGATAAAATTTAAAAAGGGAACTTTCCACCTACTAATTTACTGGTTGCACCGTCACCGTCATGTTCAGTAAACTAGCTACGTGCCACTCACTGCCAAGAGCAGAACAATAGAGATGAACATTTAAGTCTCTTACAAATATTTAAAAGCTAAAAAATTCATCACCTTCACAAGGAGACAACATTTCATCACACTCCAAACCATTCGCTTCCTCTGGCTAGGACAGTGGAAGTAACAATGTATCCTAAACTTGTACCTCTAGCTGCGAATATTAACGTTGGGTATAAAACGTATCCTTAAGCGTAGAAGAACTGCATATCGCACAAACAAATGTTAAAAAGGAATCTTGATATTTTAAAAGGAATTTAAGATTCTTAAACCCACTTCATTAATTATGTTTGTTGTACAACCCGTTATGAAATCACTAAAACAAAATTATTTATTGAGAACTATTGAAAAGTTGAGGAATTTAGGGGATTATATCGCATTGATCGTCTTAAGAAAATTCATATATATTTATTATTTTACATAATTATATATTTCACATTTTAATATACAGGGTGAATCTCGTAAGTTGTCCAGTATTGATTTCAGACAAACCGTTGGTCCTACGATGATGAAATAAAATTATTTCCCACTAAACCAACCCCAAGGAATAACGTAAAAATATTTTTAACGATTTTTAAATACAGGGTGTACCAGAAACTGAGGGTCACTAGTCCGAATCTACGAAATATCAAATACAAACGTATATCATGATATACATCAAATTAAAGCTCTTTTCAATCCAAACCATTTGGCGGAATCGGATTTTGATTATTATTGATTCATTTCAAAATGGCGGCTGTTTTTGTGAAAAAATTAGTATTTTTTTGAATACCCTGTATTTTTCTTAAAAATGCAGATATCTTGATTCTGATTCAAATATCGCATTCCTTATGAGCTAAGCTTTATTTTGATATGCAACACTTCAAAAACAAAAAGTTTCAAAAATATCAGTTTTTGAAAATATGTACATAGCCAAAACTCAAAAATTTCAAATAGCACCATATGTCAAATAGCATATCATTTTAAAGGTATTGCAATTCTAAGAAACTTTCAAATTTAAACCTTATGCGTATCTATTTTGGTTTTCGAGTTATCAACAAAAAACATGTTTTCCCACATTAAAACACATGTTATTTGTTAAACATGGTGGTAAAGGCTGGACCATAGTTCTAGGCGTCTGGCTGACGCATGCGCATTAATTTGCTGTGTTAATTCCCCATCTGTCAAAACTTGGGCTAACATATGATTAAATGCAAATCCGTTATTACGCATGCGTCAGCCAGACACCTAGAACTAAGGTCCGGCCTTTAATAGTCCCATGCATAGAGTAAATCTTATTTTATAAAAACTACAATAATAAAGAACTTGTCTTAAAAAAATATTCTTTATGTTACATTTGTTACAAAACCACTATAAACAAACTTTTTGTGTATAAAATATTTCAAAAGTTACCATTATTTTTAGGTGCTACTGGATAAACTATTTACAGATGTTCAAAATACCTTCCCCCTACTTCTAAAACCATTTCAAGTCTTTTAGGAAGGTTGTTTACAGCACGACGTACTTCTTCTTCATTTATTTACCTACACGCCAAGCGTATCGTTTCTTTCATCTCATCTCGAGTGGTAGGAGCTGTTCCATACACCATGTCTTTCAGTCTCCCCCAGAGGTAAAAGTCCATGACCGTTAAATCAGGGGACCTAGCCGGCCAATGGATGGGACCTCCTCTCGCAATCCAATTATCACCAAACATCGCTGTTAGAGTTTGACGAACGTCAATAGCGTAATGCGCTGGACAACCGTCTTGCATGAACCACATTTCTCTTTGTACGTTGATGGGAATGGGCCTTAACAGCTCGAGAAATTCTTCATTTAAGAATGCATTGTACATTACACCATTTAGATTCGTTTCGAAGAAATGAGGACCAATTATTTGCCCATTAAACACCGCACACCACACATTGAGGGTCCACTGTCTTTGATTGTTCACTTCCCGTAGCCAATGTGGATTCTCCCTGCTCCAATACCGCATATTGTGTCTATTAACGTCACCGTTGTTTTTGAAGGTCGCTTCATCGCTCCACATGACGTTGTAAGCAAAGTTAGGATCATTAGAAATTTCATTTTGAGCCCAAATAGCAAAATTAATGCGGTGTAGATAATCATCTGCTTCCAATTCTTGATGCAGCGAAATGTGGTATGGATGGAAATCATTAGCCTTAAGGATCCTACAGACTGACATCTGGCTAATACCGGATTCCCTAGAGAGAACTCTGGTAGACACATGAGGAGTAAGTTCTACTGCAGCTAAAATATCCGGTGCTCTTGTCTGTCTTACTGGCATAGCTTTTAGTCTTTTTTTGGATGGCTGAACTTTTCCAGTCGTTCTTACTCGTTGAGCTAAACGTACAAAATCTTTACGGCACTGGCGTTGCAAATCAGGAAACCGCTCTGCATACAGTCTTTCGGCAGCACTAAATTTCTGGAAACACTCACCTAAAACCATTAACATTTTAAAAGCTTCTTCGTTACTGTATACCATAATTAACAACCAACTAGTTAACACAATAAGAAAAACTAATTACTGTTTGAAATAAAATAAAACTAATAACCGCTCAGACATGCATTGTGTTAACTTAAGATGGAAACATCTAATAAATGTAAACAACTCAACAATACTAAATAACAGCTGATAAATAACAGCTGACTATTACCACCATGTTTAACAAATAACATGCGTTTTAATGTGGAAAAACATGTTTTTTGTTGATAACTCGAAAACCAAAATAGATACGCATAAGGTTTAAATTTGAAAGTTTCTTAGAATTGCAATACCTTTAAAATGATATGCTATTTGACATATAGTGCTATTTGAAATTTTTGAGTTTTGGCTATGTACATATTTTCAAAAACTGATATTTTTGAAACTTTTTGTTTTTGAGATAATATTGAAGTGTTGCATATCAAAATAAAGCTTAGCTCATAAGGAATGCGATATTTGAATCAGAATCAAGATATCTGCATTTTTAAGAAAAATACAGGGTATTCAAAAAAATACTAATTTTTTCACAAAAACAGCCGCCATTTTGAAATGAATCAATAATAATCAAAATCCGATTCCGCCAAATGGTTTGGATTGAAAAGAGCTTTAATTTGATGTATATCATGATATACGTTTGTATTTGATATTTCGTAGATTCGGACTAGTGACCCTCAGTTTCTGGTACACCCTGTATTTAAAAATCGTTAAAAATATTTTTACGTTATTCCTTGGGGTTGGTTTAGTGGGAAATAATTTTATTTCATCATCGTAGGACCAACGGTTTGTCTGAAATCAATACTGGACAACTTACGAGATTCACCCTGTATATTATTACGATACACTGTATATAAAAATTGCCTTGTATTCCAATAAACTGCTTATATTATAGCACAACTGGACACAACTGGTATCAAAGAGAACTGGTTGGCATATGCGTTTGTACTAGAGCGGATCGTAAGGCAAACAAGGCCGCTAGTATCTAAACAAGACTGTGTATCTCTTGTATTCCAATAAACCGTTTATATTATAGCACAACTGGACAAGACTGGTATTAAAGAGAACTGGTTAGCATATGCGTTTGTCCTAGAGCGGATCGTAAGGCAAACAAGGCCGATAGTATCTAAACAAGACTGTGTATCTCTTGTATTCCAATAAACCGTTTATATTATAACACAACTGGACACAACTGGTATCAAAGAGAACTGGTTGGCATATGCGTTTGTACTAGAGCGGATCGTAAGGCAAACAAGGCCGCTAGTATCTAAACAAGACTGTGTATCTCTTGTATTCCAATAAACCGTTTATATTATAGCACAACTGGACACAACTGGTATCAAAGAGAACTGTTTAGCATATGGGTTTGTACTAGAGCGGATCGTAAGGCAAACAAGGCCGCTAGTATCTAAACAAGACTGTGTATCCCTTGTATTCCAATAAACCGTTTATATTATAGCACAACTGGACACAACTGGTATCAAAGAGAACTAGTTAGCATATGCGTTCGTACTAGAGCGGATCGTAAGGCAAACAAGGCCGATAGTATCTAAACAAGACTGTGTATCTCTTGTATTCCAATAAACCGTTTATATTATAGCACAACTGGACACAACTGGTATCAAAGAGAACTGGTTGGCATATGCGTTTGTACTAGAGCGGATCGTAAGGCAAACAAGGCCGCTAGTATCTAAACAAGACTGTGTATCTCTTGTATTCCAATAAACCATTTATATTATAGCACAAGTGGACACAACTGGTATCAAAGAGAACTGGTTAGCATATGCGTTTGTCCTAGAGCGGATCGTAAGGCAAACAAGGCCGATAGTATCTAAACAAGACTGTGTATCTCTTGTATTCCAATAAACCGTTTATATTATAGCACAACTGGACACAACTGGTATCAAAGAGAACTGGTTGGCATATGCGTTTGTACTAGAGCGGATCGTAAGGCAAAGAAGGCCGCTAGTATCTAAACAAGACTGTGTATCTCTTGTATTCCAATAAACCGTTTATATTATAGCACAACTGGACAAGACTGGTATCAAAGAGAACTGGTTAGCATATGCGTTTGTCCTAGTGCGGATCGTAAGGCAAACAAGGCCGATAGTATCTAAACAAGACTGTGTATCTCTTGTATTCCAATAAACCGTTTATATTATAGCACAACTGGACACAACTGGTATCAAAGAGAACTGGTTGGCATATGCGTTTGTACTAGAGCGGATCGTAAGGCAAACAAGGCCGCTAGTATCTAAACAAGACTGTGTATCTCTTGTATTCCAATAACCCGTTTATATTATAGCACAACTGGACACAACTGGAGTAGTGGTGAATTACCGGGGAGGGGCCGTATTCGGCGCTTTTTTCCCATGTTATTCTTATGGGGAGCCGTTTTTGCGCCGACACCAGCTCCCCCCTTACACAAGTTTCCTTGTTAGCCTGTACTAATGTCCAACCCTTGCCTATATTAAATATATTTTCCCAATCCCCATCCCTCCTCTATATTTTTTAAAATTAATTTTCAAATTCAGGCTAAAAAACTATCTTTAGTGTTTATGGTCCGATTTGTCTGCAATTTGGATATGTTATTGTCCTAGGCAAGTGTTTTAATAAATTCCACTTACATTTCCCAAATTCACTATAACGGTCAAATTAAATAATATTTTTTGAAAAATACTATAGTGCCAATTGCCACCTTCTTTATTAACTGTCTGATTTGTCTTCGATTTGGATATGTTATTGTCCTAGGCAAGTGGTTTAATAAATTCCACTTACATATCCCAAATTCACTATTACGGTCAAATTAAAAAATAGTTTTGAAAAATACTGCCAATTGCCAACTTCTTTATTTACTGTCCGATTTATTTAAAATTTGGATATGCTATTGACCTAGGCAAGTGTTTTAATAAATTCCACTTACATATCCCAAATTCACTATTACGGTCAAATTAAAAAATATTTTTGAAAAATACTGCCAATTGCCAACTTCTTTATTTACTGTCCGATTTGTTTAAAATTTAGATATGTTATTGTCCTAGGCAAGTGTTTTAATAAATTCCACTTACATTTCCCAAATTCACTATTACGGTCAAATTAAAAAATATTTTTGAAAAATACTGCCAATTGCCAACTTCTTTATTTACTGTCCGATTTGTTTAAAATTTAGATATGTTATTGTTATAGGCAAGTGTTTTAATAAATTAGCCTTACATTTCCCAAATTCACTATTACAGTCAAATTAAAAAATATTTTTGAAAAATACTGCCAATTGCCAACTTCTTTATTTACTGTCCGATTTGTTTAAAATTTGGATATGTTATTGTTGTAGGCTAGTGTATATGCACCATCCACATTTTACAAATATTGCGGTTAAATTTTAAAAAATTTGGAAAAATACTGCCAATTGGCAACTTCTTTATTTATGGTCTGATTTGTTTAAAATTTATATATGTCATTATTCTAGGCTAGTGTATATGTACCATCCACATTTGACAAATTAACTATAATGGTCAAATTTAAAAAATATTTTGAAAAATATACTAACAATTTCAAACTTCTTTATTTACTGTCTGATTTATTTTCGGATATGTTATAGCTCTTATATAGGTAACAAGACCACACTACCACACGTTCCACTACCCCCTATAATACAGTATTTTGTCTTTTTTGTTTGTTTATTTTGCTGTAATCCCAAAACTGACTTTGCTGTTTATTGTCCGATTTGCCTACACTTTGGATATTGTCCTAAGCATTTATTGTCTGATTTATTTTTGGATATGTTATAGCCCCCAACTATTATATCTAAAATTACAATATTATTTCCACCTATAATACAGTTGATGTGTTGTTTGTTTTGCCGCAACCTAAAAACTAACATTGGTATTTGTGTTTTTACAAAACTATATTTTGCGGTTGGATTAAAAAAAAATAAATGCAAGCTTATTATATTTGCCACAAGCTTATTATATACATCCAGCTGTTATATTTGCCACATTTCCAATATTGTTGTGACCCTCTCAACTACCTCTCATTGTAATATAATAAGTAATCCACAAAATATTTATGGTCAGAACTGCCTAAATTTTGGATATGTTTTAAGCCAATGCGATAACAAAAAATAAATTTTTAAAACCCAAAACAACTAAACACAAAACACTAATCTTTCTTTGTGCTTGTTTGGAGTAGTCTTTATTTTATCCAACTTAATTTTAATTTTGCAGTTAAAATCAAACTTCCCACACTCTAGCTCCCTTTCCAGCCAGTGGTCGGAGACATTAAGGTTACGAATATTTTCAAACTGTACAATATATCTTTTTCTACCCCTATGTTGGACTTGTTTAATAGCGCTTATTAATAATTCCGCACCATATTCCAAATCCTCCAGTCTACTACATTCTTTAAATTTAACATTGCCTTTAATATCTTGCATCTCTATGTCTTCTTGTCCAACATCATCCCACTCATTGTTACGGAAACTTAGGTTTTCTATTTTTGGAAAGGAATTGCCATAAAATGTTGTGGTTCCGTTAGTGTTAAAGCTTGCAAGTGGCTCGTTGGTAGGTAGATAAATAATGTCCAAATCACCACTGCATGGCAACACGCTATAACCTTGCCTATTCTTATTTATCTCTATAAATACAGTTTTATAGACACCTTTAACATAGCATACACCCCTCCGTCCATCCTTTTCTGCCAACACTCCCACAAACTTGTTGTTTACTACAAACGCATACACTATATAATGTCCATAATGCTCTAGATCCTCCCAACGTCGCAGGAAGTAATCTTTTAATTTATCCTCTCTTTCCCTTCTTTCTTGTTCTTTAGCCAACTGTGCTTTGTATTCCTCTGCAACAGTATTTTCCACATATTCCAATTTACGCTTATTACTGTCAATGTCTTCTAATTCCAATTTCCTCTTTTTGGAACAACTCTCTAAGAAAGGCTTGGAAAGTGGCTCTATTTCTTTAATAGTGTATGGGTACAGTTTATTGGTCCGGCTTCTTAAAACGTAGGGAGTAAGGTTAGGACTTTCCACTAAGCCTAATTCTTCTAAATTGATGTGTTTAGGTATAGTGGAGAAAGGTGTATTTGATTTTGTAAAACATGTGCCCCCAGATTTGATGTAACACTTATGCTTTACACTTATGGCATCAGGAAACTCCTCTATTACCTCTACATAGTTAGTTGATAAACAGTTAAAGCTAAATGCGGATAGAGCATACTTTATTAACTTTTCCCTTTGTGTACTATCTTTTGGCAGTTTTAGTTGTACTCCAGTTATCTTCTTCGTATTACTATTACCCCAATATGCGTATTGTAATAAATCGTTAAACACTAAACAACAACTGTTTTGTAATTGATTGGCAACTTTCACCCACATCTTATGCAGAGGTACAGCATAGAATGGAGCATTTTGAAAGTACCGTTTGTTGTCTTCTATTAGACTTAAACAATCTCTTAAAGGTTCAAACCCTTTACCAAAACCTCTACAATAGTTATAGATTGTTGCCTCTAACCTTGTTATTCCATTCTCTCTAGCTAGTTTAGACGAGAACGTTTCTTTTAGTCTCGCATCTGGACAGTTTACAAAGTTTATTATATGGTTTCCTATACTTTTAATTACTCCAGGGCTTGTAATCTGGCATATAAATTTATTATATATTTTTACCCTGCTATTTACATTAAACCATGTTAAACAGTCTTTACTAACATTATCTACAATAACATTATATCCATTCTTGTACGCCCCTTGGTAGCAAAAGTTAAAGTTTTCTATAAGATATTGGCACATTTCCTCTTTATTAAATATTCCAGCCAAATCTAGTGTTATATCGAAATCCATAAGATAGTACATTTCTTTTTCCAGATCTTGCAGTATCTTTGGAAGATCTTCCAACAAATCCTTAATTTTAACATTTGCAAGCTCTATTTTATAGGGAATTGCTATAGGATCATCATACTTTTGTTTAATTTGGTCAATATCTTTCTTTATTATTTGTAACACACCCTCGCTTTGGACCCCAGAGGACCTCTCCAAGGAGAATGGTAGTTTGGCCACAACACCATGTCGAGCTAAAGAGAACTTTTTAAATATTCCTCGTAAGTAGCTATTAAACGAGCCACATATTTCCTTCTTAACTTTAAATTTATTCCGAACGTCCCCATCACAATCCGTAACATTGGTTATCTTAACTAACATTATGTTATCACAAAACGCATCCGTTATAGATGTTAAGTTATTTAATTTTGGTTCGCCCTCGCAATAGTTTATATTACCTATGTCTGTAAGAAGGTTATTATTACGTAGATTTTCTAATAAAAACCATATACCGAATCTTTCGTTAGTAGGTTTAATACAATTTCCCAATAAATGGCTAACAGAGTACATTTCTTTTATACAAAAAAGTAGCGGAAACATGTAAACAGGACAGATTACACTATAGGTATATATGTGTTGTAAATATATGGATATTGTATATAAACATAGGCGAGCGGTAAGTGTAACATGTAAGTGGACACCCATATGCAAATATGGAATACCCACTATTAATATAATTCCAAATTCGACTAAATAAGTTTATAGTCTCAATATAATTAACATATTAACTAACGGTGCCATCCCGCATTAGTACCCAAATTGTCGAAATTCTATAATTCTATTCTTGGTCCTTGTATTAGGTTTTGTACTATTAAACCCTACATTCTTATCCTGTGCAGTAGAGTAATATATGTATTTAATACAGATACGCACATTCTACAAGACCTGTACATCTGTTGTTTAAGCAGCAGAATAGACGTCTCACCCATTGTGTTGTTGTAAAGTAAAACATAAATGTAAATTGTGCTGGATACAACCGGCCAGATATTAGACAGGAAATGTGTTGGAAGTGTATTGCAAAATAGTAAGACAAATCACATAGTGCAGCACGTAATCAATCCATTACTATTTAGACAAATGTATAAGGTCAGTATTGGTACAACATCTGATATATTGGCCAAACCCACAATCAAACTTGGAAAACAAACAGTAAAAAATTAATATTATAGTAACAGAAATAGTAAGAGTATAAGGACATAGTAATATTTAAAGTTTATAAAACAACACAAATGCAGAGACACAATAACACACTCCAACACATTACGACACACGCACAGAAACTGGTTTACAGCCATTTTACACAACTTTACAGGTTCTGTCAACTGACACAAAAAATAGTTTGTAAATTGTGTAAGAAATATATGTAATATAAACAAATTTAACACAATCATAACATTTTGAGGACACAATGTTTGGGCTGGGTTTGGCTAATATATCAGATGTTGTACCAATACTGACCTTATACATTTGTCTAAATAGTAATGGATTGATTACATGCTGCACTATGTGATTTGTCTTACTATTTGGCAATACACTTCCAACACATTTCCTGTCTAATATCTGGCCGGTTGTATCCAGCACAATTTACATTTATGTTTTACTTTACAACAACACAATGGGTGAGACGTCTATTCTGCTGCTTATACAACAGATGTACAGGTCTTGTAGAATGTGCGTATCTGTATTAAATACATATATTACTCTACTGCACAGGATAAGAATGTAGGGTTTAATAGTACAAAACCTAATACAAGGACTAAGAATAGAATTATAGAATTTCGACAATTTGGGTACTAATGCGGGATGGCACCGTTAGTTAATATGTTAATTATATTGAGACTATAAACTTATTTAGTCGAATTTGGAATTATATTAATAGTGGGTATTCCATATTTGCATATGGGTGTCCACTTACATGTTACACTTACCGCTCGCCTATGTTTATATACAATATCCATATATTTACAACACATATATACCTATAGTGTAATCTGTC
Organism: Allygus modestus; assembly: GCA_963675035.1. Classification (NCBI taxonomy): domain Eukaryota; kingdom Metazoa; phylum Arthropoda; class Insecta; order Hemiptera; family Cicadellidae; genus Allygus; species Allygus modestus. Next base: position 318,152,498 of record OY776112.1, read on the forward strand.
CTGTTTACATGTTTCCGCTACTTTTTTGTATAAAAGAAATGTACTCTGTTAGCCATTTATTGGGAAATTGTATTAAACCTACTAACGAAAGATTCGGTATATGGTTTTTATTAGAAAATCTACGTAATAATAACCTTCTTACAGACATAGGTAATATAAACTATTGCGAGGGCGAACCAAAATTAAATAACTTAACATCTATAACGGATGCGTTTTGTGATAACATAATGTTAGTTAAGATAACCAATGTTACGGATTGTGATGGGGACGTTCGGAATAAATTTAAAGTTAAGAAGGAAATATGTGGCTCGTTTAATAGCTACTTACGAGGAATATTTAAAAAGTTCTCTTTAGCTCGACATGGTGTTGTGGCCAAACTACCATTCTCCTTGGAGAGGTCCTCTGGGGTCCAAAGCGAGGGTGTGTTACAAATAATAAAGAAAGATATTGACCAAATTAAACAAAAGTATGATGATCCTATAGCAATTCCCTATAAAATAGAGCTTGCAAATGTTAAAATTAAGGATTTGTTGGAAGATCTTCCAAAGATACTGCAAGATCTGGAAAAAGAAATGTACTATCTTATGGATTTCGATATAACACTAGATTTGGCTGGAATATTTAATAAAGAGGAAATGTGCCAATATCTTATAGAAAACTTTAACTTTTGCTACCAAGGGGCGTACAAGAATGGATATAATGTTATTGTAGATAATGTTAGTAAAGACTGTTTAACATGGTTTAATGTAAATAGCAGGGTAAAAATATATAATAAATTTATATGCCAGATTACAAGCCCTGGAGTAATTAAAAGTATAGGAAACCATATAATAAACTTTGTAAACTGTCCAGATGCGAGACTAAAAGAAACGTTCTCGTCTAAACTAGCTAGAGAGAATGGAATAACAAGGTTAGAGGCAACAATCTATAACTATTGTAGAGGTTTTGGTAAAGGGTTTGAACCTTTAAGAGATTGTTTAAGTCTAATAGAAGACAACAAACGGTACTTTCAAAATGCTCCATTCTATGCTGTACCTCTGCATAAGATGTGGGTGAAAGTTGCCAATCAATTACAAAACAGTTGTTGTTTAGTGTTTAACGATTTATTACAATACGCATATTGGGGTAATAGTAATACGAAGAAGATAACTGGAGTACAACTAAAACTGCCAAAAGATAGTACACAAAGGGAAAAGTTAATAAAGTATGCTCTATCCGCATTTAGCTTTAACTGTTTACCAACTAACTATGTAGAGGTAATAGAGGAGTTTCCTGATGCCATAAGTGTAAAGCATAAGTGTTACATCAAATCTGGGGGCACATGTTTTACAAAATCAAATACACCTTTCTCCACTATACCTAAACACATCAATTTAGAAGAATTAGGCAGTAGGGTATATTGGACATTCCTGGGGCAGGAGGGACAGGAGGGCCACCCCCCCCCCGAACCCCCCCCCCCCTCGCGAATTTTTTTTTTGCGAATTTTTTTTTTGCGAATTTTTTTTGCGAATTTTTTTTGCAAATTTTTTTTTGCGAATTTTTTTTTTTGCGAATATTAACCTAACCTAACCTAACCTAACCTAACCTAACCTAACCTAACCTAACCTAACCTAACCTAACCTAACCTAACCTAACCTAACCTAACCTAACCTAACCTAACCTAACCCATCCTAACCTAACCTAACCTCGGATCAGATTTCTGATTGCAGATTCTTGTTCGTCTAGTCGAGCCGAGAAATTTGAGTACCCACAACGTACATTTGGACGATGTAGGGGGGGGGCTATCTCGGTTACCATAAGTCGGATTTGAATTCTGATTGCAGATTCTTGTTCGTCTAGTCGAGCCGAGAAATTTGCATACCCACAAAGTACATTTGGACGATGTAGGGGGGGGGCTATCTCGGTTACCATAAGTCGGATTTGAATTCTGATTACAGATTCTTGTTCGTCTAGTCGAGCCGAGTCATTTGAGTACCCACATCGTACACTTTGGATGATGTTTACAAAAAGGGGGCCCGCACCACACTTTTGACCTTTTTTTTTGCATTTTTGGAATCTCCTCGTCAAGCCGAGTATTCTCAGTACCCACATGACAAACTTTGGATAATTAATACAAGAGTTGAACAGGGTAACGCTACAACCAACAGAGCTAGCCCAGCTAGCGTGTCTGCGGACTTTGGTGGTTAGATCGTCGGCAGCGGCGTCATCGTCCTCCTCCTCAGTCAACAACCAACACTCGCACAAGATGGATCGTTTATGCAGAGTACCGCGTAAAAATTCCGCATCTCCAATTATTGTAGATTTTCAATGTTTCAAGGACAACGCAAATGACTACATTCTGAAGGAAGTGTGCGTCTTGGAATTGGTCAGTGGAACACTGCTAATGCATCATATCGCCAAATCACCATTCAGTCGAGATTTCCTATCACAAGAGAAACTGCGTGAAAGCTATTGGCTCACAAAACACTGTCACGGATTGGAATGGGACCAAGGTGATATCTGGTATCATGTGCTAGAGGAAAAGTTACGTGCATGTATCGCCAAACGACCGATTGTCTACGTCAAAGGTGCTGAGAAAAAAGAGTTTGTACGATACAATTTCATCACGGATCACTGTACTACTAATGTCATGGATATCAACGATATTGGCTGCGGATCACTGTCGTCAATCAACAGTCTACTATCAACAAACGCAGTGCGATGTCGCCACCACAGAACAGCTCACACACGTTGCGCTCTAGCCAATTGCATCACATTACGCAGTTGGTTACATCTAAGTACAAATATCGCTGACGCTGATGATTACGCTGACGATGGTGAGAGTGATACCAGTTCCTGCTTTTGTTTTGCTACTAGCACTACTACTCCTACTACTGACTGTGGCGTCGACACAGTAGAATGAATACCTTAGAGATACAAAAGTGTATGGCTAAACTGCCCGTACAGAATGTTGGTGTCTACGCTGCGGATCAATTGCCCCATTATATTTCACCATCTACTGCTATGATTGTGAACACTGATCCACACAATGAAGACGGCACTCACTGGGTCGCTTTCTACCTTAACAAAGGAGGAGGAATAATTGAATTCTTTGACAGCTACGGTCAACCGCCACATCTTCAATTCTACCAAGGATTCCTGAGACGCAACGCTCGTCGCTACCTGTACAACGAACATCGCCTTCAAAGTGACAACACTCTGGTCTGCGGTCAATACTGCCTTGTATTCCTGTACTGCCGCACCCACTACGGCATGAAGATGAAGGAATTTGTGCAGCTCTTTGAACACTCTTCTGTCGGCTACAACGACACACTGATCAGAAGACTCTCTGCACAAATGTATACCAATTGAGTTTTGAAATTTTGCATTTTTATCAATAAACTAGTTGTGTACTCAGAATAAAAAAAGAAACATTCTTATTATTTCCCATCCTCGCCTCCTTTAGTAATTACTTTTAGCAATTAGTCAGACAGACACATATTGAACGAGCAAAACAGATATTGAATGCAAATTTTGAGGTAAAAGATGAATGTAATGCTTTGAACACATACTGCAAAGGGGGGTGAAAGGGGGGTGTATCGATACACCCCCCTTTCACCCCCCTTGCGTGTTGGTGAAAACACTAGGTCTGACCCAATGTTGGACATACCTATCATACAATGATTCTAAAGTAACATTCATATCCTCACCTCCTTTAGCAATTACACTTTTAGCAAGTAGTCAGATATTTGAATTGGTAGTTTACTTTTGAATCTTAAGACTATGTGAGGGGAGAATTTTTTTTGCAAATTTTTTTTTGCGAATTTTTTTTTTTGCGAATATTAACCTAACCTAACCTAACCTAACCTAACCTAACCTAACCTAACCTAACCTAACCTAACCTAACCTAACCTAACCTAACCTAACCTAACCTAACCCATCCTAACCTAACCTAACCTCGGATCAGATTTCTGATTGCAGATTCTTGTTCGTCTAGTCGAGCCGAGAAATTTGAGTACCCACAACGTACATTTGGACGATGTAGGGGGGGGGGGCTATCTCGGTTACCATAAGTCGGATTTGAATTCTGATTGCAGATTCTTGTTCGTCTAGTCGAGCCGAGAAATTTGCATACCCACAAAGTACATTTGGACGATGTAGGGGGGGGGCTATCTCGGTTACCATAAGTCGGATTTGAATTCTGATTACAGATTCTTGTTCGTCTAGTCGAGCCGAGTCATTTGAGTACCCACATCGTACACTTTGGATGATGTTTACAAAAAGGGGGCCCGCACCACACTTTTGACCTTTTTTTTGCATTTTTGGAATCTCCTCGTCAAGCCGAGTATTCTCAGTACCCACATGACAAACTTTGGATAATTAATACAAGAGTTGAACAGGGTAACGCTACAACCAACAGAGCTAGCCCATCAGCGCTTGCGGTCAATTGAACTAACAGTGAATGCAAATTTTAAGGAGAATATAATTGCAATGCTTTGAACATATACTGCAAAGGGGGGTGTATCGATACACCCCCCTTCAAGTACTCTGCACCGAGGCAGCTGTTCGCACAACCGACTGACGCGTCCAGTCTACTGTCTGGGAATGCGGATGTTGTAATTTGATACCTCGACTGGAAGACGGCTGACCCTTCTAGGAACCCATAATTATAGACCACCCGCGTCGAATTCCATTAGAGCAGGGTGGTCTTTACCCCAGACAGCGGTTGAGAGTTTTTGCCCCGACCTTCTCCGAAATCCATTAGTGGGGATAGTCACCCCACATCACCAGCCCTCCTTCAGTTCAGTTCGAGAGTTCAGTGCGTGAAGACGTGTTAGTCCGATCCTGTTCCGTTCTACGCGATTTGTGTTAGTTGCTGATTATCATCATTTGCGATTTGCGATTTGCGTAAAGCACCTTTGAACTATTTAAAACGTTCGTGTTGTGCTGTATTGTTTGTGATTATTAAAACTTATAATCCATATTAAAGATGAACGCCACACACGTTTGTAACATTTGTGGTTGTATTTATGTGCGTAGAAACAATTTGGTGCAACACCACATCAGATTCCACGGCTTGAGACCACAACTACCACCACCAACACCAACGCAGCAAGGTACGTTTTTTGCGTTGCATTATTGTTTTAATCAGACCTAAATGTTAGTAATATAGGAATACGTTATGCAATATAACCGGAGAGTGATAAAATAATTTTTATTTAACAGCTTTAACTATTTAGCGCGAATAGAGAACTCTGTTTTTTAAATTTAAAATTACATGACTATATCAATATAATTTAATTTTAATAACTTATGTTATTGCTCGCCCCATCAAGTCAAGTCATCAGAGTACTACATTACATACATAAACAAAATTTTAACCCCCCCCCGACCATTTTGTGTGTGTGTGTGGGGGGGGGCACTGAGAATTTGAAAGTACTCTAAACAAAGGTAGGTGTTAAACATACTTCACAATCTAATCGTTTTGTGCGTTTGCAGATGGAGAAGCTGCATGTCGAGCCACATTCGTAGACCGGGGAGCTTTAGAGCGTCACATGGAAGCGAACCACCGAGTCATTCCACCCCGGGAGGTGATTGATGCTCCGCAGACGACTGCCGAGGTCAATCAACACTCCGCTGAAGGTGAGAATCCACATTAAAATAACTTTTTACCCTTGAAACTAATTACCTTTTTTATAATTATTTAACTAGGTACATGAAGAAGAATGAGACCGTGACAACTGGTGTACTATTGATTTAATTGCTAGGGGGGAGATTTTCGCTCCCCCTAAAACATAATGCTTCTTTAGGGTTGGCGCAGCTCAATATTGCAGCTACATCCTTAGCTTTGAACCCAGGTTCATCAATGTAGACAAACAGTACAGAAGATTACATTCCCTGTTTCAAAATTGATATTTTTAATTAACAATTACATTTTGAAATGTGATTCTCGAGAGAAGGGAATTTGTATCTTTAGTTATCCTAATCTGTTTTTTATTTTTATTTTCAGATGAAGGACCGGGTCCTGGCCACCACACCTGCCATGAATGCGGTCGCCGTTTCCGTCGTGAAATACACCTGCGTCGACATGTGGATTCGGTACACGGCAGAGTCCGCAGGTTCAAATGCGGCACATGCGGCGTCGAATTCAAGAGGGAAGACAACCTGCGTCGACACACCATGCAATTTCACGGTGATGGTCAAGAACGGAGATTCCCTTGCGCATACTGCGGTCAGGAGTTCAACCAGCTGTTCAACAAGGACCATCATGAGCGGTTCTCTTGCCCGATCATGAAGGACCTGATCCTGAACCGAGTGGCTATGATACAGGATGAACCCCAGCCAGGACCCAGCACGGAGCCACAACCTGGAACGAGCACACACCCGCAACCCGATGATGTTGAGATGACTGGAGCAGGACAGTCAAGCCCCGTATTCTCACTCATTCAACGGGGTTTTCGCAACCGCCTCTTAACCTACCGTCTGCAGCGACCGATGGAGAATCTCGTCACAATCGGAGAAGTGATGGCGTTGTTGATTGTGAGCCTTACGGAGTTGCTTGAGATCACCTTGGCGAAACACCGCAGCATAAAGGTCAACTTGAAGCTGGAGTGTGAGTTCAAAAATGTGCACAACAACACCTGCCTGCGCAACTTCAAGACGAAGATGACTCCGCTGACGGTGACCTCGGACCTGAACCAGTACATCACAACAGCTTTTGCGAAGCTTATCAGAGAGAAGGCTGAGTGCGATCATATCGGCTCCGGGTGGACATACCTTCGCGTTCGTGATTTGGAGGTCGGTATTAACGAGTACACTCCTCTAGGTGAAGATGGTCGAGCTTGGCTCCCACTGCCTACGTCTCTGGAGAACACCAAAGCAGTCGTCAACGTATCGAACGCCGATGAGCGGTGTTTTATGTATGCAGTCCTGGGAAAGTTTGTACAAGAGAATCCTAAAAGACCGGCATCGTACACCGACGACATCATCGCCCGATACGATTGGACCGGCCTTCAATTCCCCGTTGCTCTGAAGAGTATCAAGGCGTTTGAGCGGACAAACAACATCAGCTTCAACGTCTATGGTATTGATCGCACGTGCGTGGGTCAGAAACCTAACGGACGACCAAAGTACCAGGACACCGTCTTCCCCTTGAAGATTTGTAGGCAGGAGCGCGAAGACCATTGCGACATTTTGTACGTGACAACGGACGGTGATAGTCACTACGCCTACATCAAAGACCTTGGCCGACTGATCCGTCCCCAGCTTACAGCACATATGGGCAGGATATTCATCTGTAAGCGGTGCTTCGCGCACTTTGATAACCGTCCGAACAAGCTTGGTCTGCCGGGTGCACAGCGTCTGGAGGAGCACAGGCGATACTGCTCCGCTTCAGCCCCTATTCGCATGGATACGCCGAAGAAGACTGAAATCAAATTCAGCCATCCAGAGTTCACCCGACGCGAGCGTTTCACCATCTACGCGGACTTTGAGTGTGCTCTACTGCCGACCGCGGAGATGGATGAACAAGTCGACGAACCGCACGGAGGAGTAGCCACCCACATCCACATCCCATACGCCTTTGCGTACCAGATCATCGACTCGTACGGACTTGAGGAGTTTGAGCCTCGAGTCTACTTCGGGGATGATGCGTCAAAGACATTTATGGAGATGTTGAAAACTGATGTTGAGCGATTGTGGAACTTCCTGTACGAAGCAAGAAATCTGCGCCCTGTCCTGACCCCAGCCGAAACGATGCAGTACAACTCGACAGCGAATTGCTACCTCTGCGGATCGGCATTTTCAAGCGAAGACCCAAAGGTTCGTGATCACAACCACGCGCCGCCCTACGAGTTCCGTGGCGCTGCGCACAGATCATGTAACCTACGCTACAGGGAGCAGCGAGTAGTCAACTGCTACTTCCACAATCTCTCCAACTACGACGCTCACTTCATAGTGCGGGAGTTGGCGGTCGACCCTGGTGATGTTGAGGTGTTGGCTCACACGGAAGAGCGGTACATCGCTTTCACGAAGCGGTTCCTGTTCGACCGAGCAGCGGCACCGGTTGGGATGCAAGGGCGTGGAAAAAGACAGCCAGGATTCAGAGTCAGGTTCCTCGACACCTACAGGTTCCTGGCTTTGAGCCTCGCCAGCCTCGCCGCCGCACTTCCACCAGCTCAACTCTTGGAGACGAGGAAGAGATTCCCCGAAGACCACCTCTTCGATCTAGTCCGTAGGAAAGGCGTGTTCCCGTACAACTTTGTAACGTCGAACGCCGTGTTGGAAAATACTACGGAACTGCCTCTGCAGCGAGATTTTCACAACGACCTGACCCTGGAGGACATCACGGATGCAGACTACGAGCATGCTCGCAACGTGTGGGAAACCTTCGGTTGTAGGAACCTCAAGGACTACGCCGAGAAGTACCTGCGCTGTGACATTGCGCTGTTGACTGACGTCTTTGAACGCTTCAGGGACACGTCGATGGCTGAATACGAACTAGACCCTGCGCACTACTACACCCTACCGTCATACGCCTGGGATGTTATGTTAAGGACCTGTCGAGTGGAGCTTGATACGATACAGGACTTTGATATGTACCTCTTCTTCGAGCAAGGAATCAGAGGAGGTATTTCCCAGGCGATCACCAGACACGCCAAGGCCAACCATGATGGATGTCGCCCTGAAGATCGACGACCTGAAGAGCCAACGAATCACCTGCTATACTTGGACGCCAACAACCTTTACGGTTGGGCCATGTCCCAGTGTCTTCCACAGGGAGACTTCCAATGGCTCAGCCGCGAGGAGATCGCGTCCCTGGATATTGCAGCGTTGGACCCCGAAGGACCCACCGGCTATGTCTTGGAAGTTGACCTTCGCTACCCCGCCCACCTGCACGACCTTCACAAGGATCTCCCCTACTGCTGCGAGACCAAACGTCCGCCAGGAGGGAAATTCAAGAAGCTCGTTACGACTCTGGATGATAAGAAGAACTACATCTGTCATTACAGAATCTTGCAACAGGCGCTGGAAAACGGACTGGAGCTTGCGAACGTGCATCGCGTCATCTCGTTCCGTCAGTCTCGGTGGTTAGAGAGCTACATCCTAATGAACACCGAACTGAGGAAGAAGGCCAAGACCAAGTTTGAGCAAGACTTTTTCAAGCTTATGAACAATGCGGTCTTTGGCAAGACGATCGAGAATGTTCGCAAGCGAATGAACTCTAAGCTGGTGTGTACGCCGGAGATGTTCAGGAAGTACGTAGCCAAGTCAAACTTCCTGGACCGAACCTACTTCAACGATGACGTCGCCATTGTACACATGTCGAAAGTCAATATCGTCCTGGACAAACCGCTCTACGTCGGAATGTGTGTCCTCGATCTGAGCAAGTGGCTCATGTACGACTTCCTTCGAAAGATGAAGAACCGCTACGGTGATCAACTGAAGGTTGACTACATGGACACTGACAGTTTCGTGTTCGACGTCCAGACTGAAGATGTTTATAAGGCCATGTTGGAGCATCTGGATGATTTTGACACCAGTGCGTACCCCCGAAACCATCCCTGCTACAGCCCCGTCAACGCAAAAGTCATCGGAAAGTTTAAGGATGAAGCGAACGGTCTTCCGCTGCTCGAGTACCTCGGTCTTCGCTCGAAACTATACTTCATGGATATAGTCGAGTTCGAGGAGAGGACCGAAGATGACGAGTTGCAGGTCATGACAGTGAAGCGCGCCAAGGGAGTCGCTAGAGGTGTTGTAAAACACAATCTAACCTCTGACGACTATCGGGAATGCCTCTTCAATGGCGTGTTGAAGAGAACCATCAACACCAGGTTCCAGTCCCGAAACCACCGCGTCTTCACAGTCCAAGTCGACAAGCTATCCTTGAGCTGTAACGATGACAAACGCTACATCCTTCCGGACGGTGTAAACACACTGCCTTGGGGACATGTTGACGTGCCACCTCAGCCCGAAGACATCCCTCAAGACGATGAAGAGGCGGAGGATGAGGAGCGTTGAGTGGTTGTGTCATATTACCAAAGACCCTGACTTGACTTGTAAATTATTTTGAAAAATCTAGTCATTAGTTTGTATCGAGTCTCGTAAAACTTAGAAATGTGCTCCTTTGTTCTTTTTGTTCTAGTCGTTAGTTTGTGTCGAGTCTCGTTTTGCTAGCCAAACACAAATGTTCAGGAGCACATACTCGATGTAAAATATATATAAGGTGTGTAAATAAATAGCCAAATTGTTCGTATATACATTTGTCTTTTTTTTCCTCCCCTCACATAGTCTTAAGATTCAAAAGTAAACTACCAATTCAAATGTCTGACTACTTGCTAAAAGTGTAATTGCTAAAGGAGGCGAGGATATGAATGTTACTTTAGAATCATTGTATGATAGGTATGTCCAAAATTGGGTCAGACCTAGTGTTTTCACCAACACGCAAGGGGGGTGAAAGGGGGGTGTATCGATACACCCCCCTTTGCAGTATGTGTTCAAAGCATTACATTCATCTTTTACGTCAAAATTTGCATCCAATATCTGTTTTGCTCGTTCAATATGTGTCTGTCTGACTAATTGCTAAAAGTAAATACTAAAGGAGGCGAGGATGGGAAATAATAAGAATGTTTCTTTTTTTATTCTGAGTACACAACTAGTTTATTGAGAAAAATGCAAAATTTCAAAACTCAATTGGTATACATTTGTGCAAAGAGTCTTCTGATCAGTGCATCGTTGTGGCCGACAGAAGAGTGTTCAAAGAGCTGCACAAAGTCCTTCATCTTCATGCCGTAGTGGGTGCGGCAGTACAGGAATACAAGGCAGTATTGACCGCAGACCAGAGTGTTGTCACTTTGAAGGCGATGTTCGTTGTACAGGTAGCGACGAGCGTTGCGTCTCAGGATTCCTTGGTAGAATTGAAGATGTGGCGGTTGACCGTAGCTGTCAAAGAATTCAATTATTCCTCCCCCTTTGTTAAGGTAGAAAGCGACCCAGTGAGTGCCGTCTTCATTGTGTGGATCAGTGTTCACAATCATAGCAGTAGATGGTGAAATATAATGGGGCAATTGATCCGCAGTGTAGACACCAACATTCTGTACGGGCAGTTTAGCCATACACTTTTGTATCTCTAAGGTATTCATTCTACTGTGTCGACGCCACAGTCAGTAGTAGGAGTAGTAGTGCTAGTAGCAAAACAAAAGCAGGAACTGGCATCACTCTCACCATCGTCAGCGTAATCATCAGCGTCAGCGATATTTGTACTTAGATGTAACCAACTGCGTAATGTGATGCAATTGGCTAGAGCGCATCGTGTGTGAGCTGTTCTGTGGTGGCGACATCGCACTGCGTTTGTTGATAGTAGACTGTTGATTGACGATAGTGATCCGCAGCCAATATCGTTGATATCCATGACATTAGTAGTACAGTGATCCGTGATGAAATTGTATCGTACAAACTCTTTTTTCTCAGCACCTTTGACGTAGACAATCGGTCGTTTGGCGATACATGCACGTAACTTTTCCTCTAGCACATGATACCAGATATCACCTTGGTCCCATTCCAATCCGTGACAGTGTTTTGTGAGCCAATAGCTTTCACGCAGTTTCTCTTGTGATAGGAAATCTCGACTGAATGGTGATTTGGCGATATGATGCATTAGCAGTGTTCCACTGACCAATTCCAAGACGCACACTTCCTTCAGAATGTAGTCATTTGCGTTGTCCTTGAAACATTGAAAATCTACAATAATTGGAGATGCGGAATTTTTACGCGGTACTCTGCATAAACGATCCATCTTGTGCGAGTGTTGGTTGTAGACTGAGGAGGAGGAGGACGATGACGCCGCTGCCGACGATCTAACCACCAAAGTCCACAGACACGTTGCGATGACGATCGATTTCGATGACGTTGTCAAACTCTGCGTATACCAGACAGTTGACAGTCTCTGTGAGCCCCGTGTCGAAAGCAATCTCCATACGCACACTGCCGTTGCGCACTAGGTTCCAATGAGTCGTGTCGCTTGCTGACATATCAGGTGTTAGATCGAATGCCATCAGACAGTATCCATCGTCGTAATCGTCTCTATTTATGAGATTACCAGCATCGCTAAAGTGTATGCCGGAGCCTGAAAACAGACTGTGATACGCCATCACGTATTTTCCCTTGCCGGTTTCGTAGTGTGGTTGTAGCGGTTTGGACGGCACTTGTTCACCGTCCACGTACAGCGAGAAGTAGTTGGTTTTGAAATTTTGAAAGTTAAATGGATTCTTTTTTAAATCGCCATTATAAGCGGCGTTGGTGACCAGTCCGACAATGATTCGTTTCGGCACTTGACCTAGAAACACATTGTCCAAAGTTTTGCTCCTCACTCCAAACGGTAGTGTGAATGTTTTCAATTCCACTCTGGTGATTGGGTATTTAGCTGTGCCGGTCTGAAGCGTCTTGCTGTGCGCCAACAGTACAGTGGAGCTAACTTTACACCTTCGTATCCAGAGATTCGCATCAACAATGTGCACCTTGTAGTCACCATCATCCGCCATAATGGAGAAGGAATCTTTTGATCGGATCAGTTTAAAACGCAGTTCCACACCGTTCAACAGGAACTTGTTCTGATTACACATGTCCACATGTAGGCGACCTAGCATATCGATTTCACGACTTTTATTTGTCATTTTTCGTCTCGCCTTTAGTCCGTCGTTATCATCCAGAGTATTGTCCATATAGCCGGCGTCATCCGCGTTCCACAGTCCACATGTTAAATGTGATTTCCTAGCATCATAGCCGTAATTCATCAACGTTTCGATATACGCTCGATATGCATAAGTGTTGTTTTGTGGTGTGACGAGTTTCTGATTCATACTCATATCGACTTGACTGAATAACGTGTGCAGACAATTGTTGACTGGGCCAATTTTGTTCGATTCATCGGCATCTGCGATTGCCGCTCCTGTCGACTTGACAATAGACGCTGTAACTTCCAACATTGTTTGCGAAAGATCGGTGTATTCTTCGCCGTTGCCGGGCACAACAAACTCGATTGGCGAATCATCAGTCAGTGTGGAGATTGGTTTGTACTGAATCCATTTGCCGCTCTCGATACTGGTCTGCGTCGGCGGTAGGGAGAATAAGTCCAATTCCGTCTTGACGCATTCACACGACTTTTGATGTAGAAACGACATTGCTAGCGTGTGTGTTAATTGAATATATCGCGTACAGACGTTCTCCTCACTGCTTTCCTCGTCTTCCTCGTCTTCCTTCTAACTGTCCTCCTCTTCTTGCCCTTCTTGGATGACGACGACCTTCCTCGAAGGAGTTTCGTCAAAGACTGCGGTGTGACACGACGGCCGCCGAACATGGCGCGCTTCGCGTTCCTCTTACGCGAGAGTCTCGCGTTAGTCTTTCGCGCAGGAGTAGCGCGTCGGTGTTTCGCGGTATTCTTTTGCGTTACGCGACGGTGTTTCGCGCGAGAGCCGCCGCCGCCACTTAGCACACGTTGAAGTTTGCCGTCTGCCCTGCGTTTTAGCGAGTCTGTAAACTGGCTGAAATGATCTCTAGCGGCTTCTTTGGGATCCCGCTGGTGCATGGCCATGTCGCCCAAGAATCCAACACCGGATTTCAACGCCTCTTTGGCCACAGCAGAGGCTCCCGACTTGAGCAGCGGTGTGATGGTGCGGAACATACCGCCTAGGAAACTGCCAATTCCATGTCCGCGCTGGTAGGGTGCACCGCGAAATACCCTATCGATACTGCCGCCGGTCTGCTGCAATTGTTGGCGACGGTAGTAAGCCAAGTAGGGATCGTTTGTATTCATAATTGCTGAGCTACTCTTTTTCTGTTCCTTTCATAACTGGCGCATAATGAGGACTGATGAAATGCACAGTCTTATGCGCGCCGTGTGTGTAGTTATCTCTGTCAATGTTGATAATCTTCAAAAGCGGCGCTGTAGTGTCGCCAATCAGCTGCGGTTCAATCAGATCACAATACACGTACAAGTGTGTCGGCAGTCCCATAGTCAGATTTGGTGGCCATATCACTGTGAGGTCATTTGTCAAAACGTTCTCGTACGGATCGAAACCCAACTGGAGAGACAGCGCTTCGGTGAAATGCACTTTGCTTATACCGTCCACCATTGTCGTGATCTTGACTCTGTCCTGCTCTTTGTCATACTCAAAGTACAAGTACTGGGTTACATCCTTCGCTTTATTGATCATTTTCAATAAATCGGTTATGTTCTTGTAATAACCGGGTTTCATCTTTAGCATAATGTGCTCGACGCTGAGTGTGACGGGTATACTCGGCAGAACGAGTTTATAGTCGAGCCAAATACACGATTCATCGTCCACAGTCATAAAGGAGCATGGATAATGCGCTTCGACCAAAGCCATCTCCCACTCGCCATCGCCTTCTAATCTAATTTGTCTCGGCAGATGTGTAGTGTACTTGGACACTGTGTTTTTTGGAAAATAATCCTTTGAGCTGTTGCTGGGCAATGTCAAATAGAACTGGTTGCTATTAGGCATTTTGCAAATCTTGCGCTCATACCCAAGAATTGAACTCGTCTCCGTAACCTGCCCACTTGACGAAATAACGCTTACTGCGACCACGACCCTTAGCGTCTAGTATTTCAGCAATCTTGAACAGATGGTCGTTGTATATTGTCACTTTTTGTAATTCGTATTCGTAAAACTGACCAGTCACTTGTTCACCGTTGAGATCCGCCAAAGTGTACATTGGCAGAGGCATCAATGTGTTTACACGACGCACCACAAACACTTCTTTACTCCAATTAGTCTCGTAACCTTTTGCGAATGTGCCCTTCTCCTTAGATATGCGCACTGTGGTGCCAACTGTCAGTTTTGCCTTAACACGACGCGGTATCTTACCGAACATGCGACGCCATACCTGATGCAATATTCGCTTATTGTCGACAGTCACATCGACTGGCCGTATTCTGTTGCCTAGACTCTTGTGAGCGCTGTTGTTGTATGCGCTAACCAGTTTGTCCAACACATCTACGTAACGATATGTGTTTTTGTAAGTCAAATATCGCCACATGCGAGTTTTCAAAGTGCGATTCACGCGTTCCACTACGGCCGCTTTAACATCTGGGTTTTGTGTAGTGACATAGATGATTCCGTATTGTTTGAATAACCTTTTCGTCTTGGCACCGGTGAATTCAGTACCTTTGTCGGTTTGTAAACAGCGAGGTGTGTCGGTCGCTTCAGCAAATATCTCCTCGAAAGCGTTGGCCACTTCAGCTCCTTCTTTCCGCCTCAACGTCCGCACATACAGGTGTTTGCTAAACACGTCTATTACAGTCAGTAGGTAGTTGACGCCGTCGTTGTGTTTACTAAGACCACGCATATCGTTCAAGTCCGCTTGCCACAATTCAAATGGACCATACACTATGTAAGGATTGCGCGGGAAACGCTTGCGTGCCGGTTTGTGCAATGTGTAAGTGTCCTGTGTTTGTAACCATTCAATCACTTTGCGTTTTGAAACTGGTTTTGCAGCTCGCGCTAAAGGAGCTACACCGCCATACGACGAAGGTTCGATGGGATTGTAATACAAACGCTCCATAATGAAAACCTATCCTGTGTACGGTTCCCAATTGTCCAAATTTGACGACGGCTTGTTTCTATTTGAAAAATCAAACTGCTCTGCCGCTCGCACCGGTGTAGATGTTACACGTTTTCCTCTATACGATCGAAGCCGATTTACTAGCGGTGTTCTCAGTATTGATTCAGTTGATGTGTCTTCCACGTCATCGTCTGATCCTTCTCCTCCTGTGAATGATGATCGATATTCGGCATTTATTTCCTTTAGTGCTCTTAGATTATTCATATAGTCCTTTGGCACGTTCATCGCTTTCAATGCGTTGAGCACTTCCCGCCATCCTGGCGGTATGTAATCACGCATACGCACCTTTACTATGCAATTTAAGATATCCACTAGATTTGAGTCTGGGATTTTTACACCGTTGATGTACACTGAATAGCCACTGTCCCAACTGATTAAGCTGCCGTCACGTTTCATGAAACGTAAAAGATTGCGGGCATCAGATCTGTAAGTTTTGGAAAACGTTTCCACAATCTCTTCCACTGGTCCACCTTCCGCAGCGGGGTGCGCTCGTCGACTATGTTCAATCCCACCCGTCTCCACGATTGGTATGCTAATCGGTTGGCGTCTATTCTCTGCAATATGCAAGAAGCGATGTAACGCCTGTTTGTACAATTTCCACTTTTCACTATCGTCCATACGCTTGTTATTCAATATTTGTTGCATCTCCGCGTCGAGGCTGTTTTCACTGGATAGATTAGTCGGTCTGTTATCCGTAGCATTTGATTGCAGTCGATCAATCAACTCTTGCGGCACAACTACCATCTTCTTTGCATGTTCCATATTTGCACTAATGACTAGCTACTTTTCTAAAGTGTAACTTCACGCACGACGTTCCAAAGTGGAATGGCAAATGATTACCAATGTTATCTCTTAAGTCAATTTCCACACTGTCAAAAGATCTATTCATAACAGGCACATAGTGCGGATCGATGAATGATGTTGATTTATGCAATCCGTATACATAAGTAGACGTGGATATATTGACAATTTTCAATAACGGTGCGACTGTATCGCCGACCATCTGCGGCTCGACTAAATCACAATACACGTACATGTGTGACGGTAAGCCAAGACGAATGTTGGGCGAACGGATGCTTTTGTTAACTGCATCACCTTCCAGCGTCAATTCATTCGGATCGAACCCCAATTGAAGCGCTAACGTCGGACTTAATGTAATTTTTCCAACATCAGTTCCCATCGATACTTCAATGAATTTGTTGTATGAGTTTTCAACGGTGAACTTTACACCAAAAGTAATCGCTAGTTCTTGTGAATTGATATGATCACACAATTCTTGAATATTTGCGTAATCACCAGTCTTCAATTTAATTCTGTGGTTTTGTTTTGGAGTAGCAGACACTACCGGTGTTACATCGGCAGTGCTGTCCATAACCCGCGCCAACGCTTCTATGTTCACTTTTGCTTCCTCTTGCGGTTGTATGCAAATGTCAATTGTTTCGTCATTACCGACAGATAGAAATGTCATTGGATAGTGCGCTTCCACAAGTGCAATTTCCCAGTCGCCAGCGTCCAGTTGAATAGCTCTCGGCAAATGTGTTATATAATTTGCAACTGTATTTTTCGGATAATACTGCATCGAACTGTTGCTGGGCAGTGTCAAATAGAACTGATTGTTGATACCAGCCATTTTTATCTACTCAGTGCTGCTTGTAGTACTGCGCCCAAAAGTAATGGTATAAAGATTCCACCGCCTTTTTGTATGAGATACTTTCGTTTCTTAGACCAGCCTTCGCCGCGTTTCACCAATCGACGTAGCGTCGCCTTGTGTTTGCTTAACTGACTTTTACTCTTCTTCGCCAGAGGAACGTTACCTCGCAACACGTTGTATGCGCACTCACACACTGAGCGAATGCGGCTCTTGTCACACACCTTTAACAGTGCCTTCCGCTCCTTGGGTGTTGCGTGTATGAAAGCCGTAAGCAGAGCTGCGTCCTTCCGCAAGCACGACATGATTACTACTGATGGCGAAATTACCTTTTCTTTGGCAAGTACACATAGTTGGTAGAATCGTCTGGAAATATGCAACTTCGTATTCGCATATTCTCGTCTGTTGATTGTTTCAAGTCTATCAGTAGGTAGCCGTGTGGATTCCTCGTAGCGTCAGCGTACGCCTCCTCGATGAATTTCGGGCTGTCTGGATATATTTGTCTGGCCAAGTACCTAATCTGAACTCTATCTCTAGGATTCTTAAAACACACAATGTAATGCGCATTCAGTGAGATGTCCCTCTGCCCGCGTCCTTGATGGAACAAATTTTGTGTAATGAAAAACACACTAATGTTGCGATGATGGCAACCTTTTGTGAAAAGATCCACCACACGGTTGTCGGCCTCACGCATCATATCGTCTATAATCACAAGTATTGGCTCGTTACCAGAAAAATCCTCCAAGTTTGGTAGACCTTCTATGTGGTTAATGGTAACATTTTTCGGGTCACCACCACCATCACCACCACCACTACCATAATGCCAGTTTATACTGGTAAATGGCGTGTCACACATTTCTGTAATGTGTTTTATAAACTTTGACACAAACTGAGACTTGCCACAACCCGAAGGTCCCGCCACAATGGCTGAGAAAGGATGTTTCCACATCAAGCCCATGATTACTACTGAGCTACTAAACACCTCACAGTTACCATACTCACACTCTTAAACTTACTACCAAAGGACATTTTTGGGGTTAAGTGAAATAAATAACACAGTGGTTATGTTCTGAACGTGACTATAAGTATTGACTACGAAAACTAATTTACAAAGGTATTAACATAATCTTCAAGTCTTGCTTTACATAAACTCCAAAGGTGTGAATCTGCTATTGGAACCCCTCGGGCTGCGCTTCACCAAGCGAAGGCGTTCTCCAAACCCGCTGTTGTAGCGCTCGATGTCGGTGTTGCTCAGGACCTCGTTGAAGCGCCTAGGCAGGTAGACTCGCAGAAAGAAGTCGTCCCCGACCTGCCCCTCCAGGATCACGATGATTGTCTCGCCAAAGGGTGTGGTGGCTCGATCCATCGCAGTGATGAGATAGCCGCATTCCTCTCGGAGATCGGCTATCCTGGTGTAGAGCGGAGAGTCAGACTTGCAGTTGTTGAGGGTAGCTCTCAGGTCCGCGGTTGTTGCAGTGCCGTTCACGCCCGGAAACTCTAGCTTGAAAGTGCTGCTGCTGTTTGACATCTCTAGCAGTAGTTGGAGTAGGTCTATGTGAGGTGGTGGTCTGGTGGCGAATGATGCTCAATCGGGCGGGGCTCCGCCTTATAAACCCTCGCCACCATTTTCTTCTACGTGGGTGGTCCGAAGGGTCGGGCGCAGGTGTTCACACAAAAAACCGACGCGTCGAGACCTGTCTGGGAATGCGGATGCTCTAGTTGAATGCCGACTCCACTCGTTGTTTCTTCCTCACAGCTCGCTTCTTCGGCGTTGGCTGCAAAACTGCACTGCGTTGTGTAACAGTTTGAGTTAAGCCTGTAATTTTCGGTACTCCTGTTGATTTATAGATCCACATGTTTTCCACTTTATCAACTACTTGTTTAACACTTTGGTGCATTTCACCATCTTTGTCCAAAAATAAACCACACATGAACACCATATCTGTACCATCGTACATTCCCATTTTCAATAAAATTTGTCCTTTGTTTCCTGGGTTTTGAACTGCGAAAGTATTCCCATCGTCCATCCATGACACTATGGGAGAATCATCTGTTGGTTTTGGCACCCATCCTGGTTTCTTGGTTTCCACTTCGATGGGAGTTGGCCTCCTTCGTCTCTTGCAGGCAGTGGTCGGTTTTACAAATGACGACTGAGGTGATGCCAACGTCTGATCACTAGCATTATTGTTCATAACCTCAATCTCCTGAATAAACGATTTGATATAGTCGTCCGCAGAAGCGTAAGCGTCCATGTTCACGTCCTTACCGTGTGACTTCAACCGTACTACTGACTGGTGGTGCGTCTGCTCACCCTTGAAGTAAACTGTACGCACTCGCTGTGACACATCTTGTTGCAATAGGTTAGATGTTTGATTTTTTCACCCAACATCAGTTCCATCGGTCTGCGGAATCTAATTTCATCTATTGCGATTTGAGTCCACGTTAATTGTTGTACATCCTCGCACGGCTCGTAAGTGTACTGTGTATTTAGCTCCTCGTTAAATTTAACAGTCTGTTTTCTTTTCTTCATAGTTATATTCTTTCACATGATATTCAATATTTTTGTTTTCTTCAAAAGTATGCTGTTTCATATGATATTTTCTCTCAAACACATCTCTCGCTCTATCCAACACTAACTTGATTGCGAGTATTTCTCGGATGTTGTTACGTTAGGTGAGTAATGATTGTACTTTTTTCAATCAAGTCTCATTCGCTTAAAATCATTGGTAAGTTTTTCAATTGCTATTTTCAAACTAAAATTTAATTCGAGATTTTCTTTTTGATATTTTATTTAAATTATGATTTTGTTACTAGGGGTGTCGGTGTGGAATTTTCGGGTTAAATTTAGCTTATATATAAATAGCTTAGTGCGCTTTAAATATGAATTCAAATACAATGTTAAATTTAAATCACCAATAGTTTTTATTGTAGTTACATTTTTACGATAATTGGATCATTCAAAATCCTATTACATAGCACATTATGTCATAGTTGTGCCTGAAGAAATTATTATCACTTTTAGAAGTTATTTATCAAGGAAAGTATATTGGCAACACAAACTAGGTCCGGATAATACTGGGGAGTTTTAGTATCATGTGGTGTCTCAATTGAAAGCAATATGATTAACTATCACTTGCTGATAAGAACCAACCATGTTGACGGCCTTTAAAAGTAGACCATAGCCAAATTTATTAAATTAATTTGTAGCCTAAGTTGGTTTAGTTATTATTGTTTAATGTATTAAGTCCACGTATTATGACATTTCATATATTTACTAAAGCAAAACCCAATATTTTAACACATGTAAAAAGATATCTTTGATAAAATAGCCTTTATATATGTTAATAAATCTTGTATTAACGATACCAAATATTATAACATATTATTTTATTCCGAATAAAACCTTCTACGAAAATGTCCCTAAACAAAAAAAATAATAAACCGGTCGCGGTAGCTCAGAGGTAAAGTACATGACTAGCAACACAGACGACGCCGGTACGGTCCCAGTCCAGGCCGACTCCTGTAAGATCATGAGTGGTCACCTCTGGCTTGCCCATGTGACTAATGCTGTTACGGTACCTCCTTGTCTTTATTTCACCAGACATTTCAATAGCCTATGGTGACGGGCAGTTGAGATTTTAAAATAAATATATATATGGAAATATCAATTTTTATAGTAAAAAGCCTTTTTCACGAATTACTAAACATATTTCCATTTTCTTTTCCAATAAAGTTTAGAGACTGACAACATTGCACTATAAGTAGAAAACCTGTACTAAGTTTTGAAGAGGGCATTTTATTTTTATTTTTGTATTTTTAGAAGCAAACTATTTTTAAAATTTTAACTTGAATTTGGTTTTAAAGTTTAGTTCGAAGTAAACTATTATATATAATCTTGTACTGGTATATTATGTCAGCCTATTTTATCACATTAATTTGCAGTTAAGTGGCAGTTAAGCTAGCTACTTAAGGGTTAAGATCACTAGTGCTTAAAATGTTATGTTGCTGCTCTGATAAGGGGATAATAGCTTTTATATTACCAATTAACTACTTGTAAGTACTTTGTTCATTTAATTTTTTAATTTTAATATTTATCTAAAACGACCTGACGGTAGATATTAGCAAAGAGCGTAATTGATTTTTTTATTTTGCTACAAACGGCATTTATATCTACAATTCACATTCAGAAGAACATCAAGGATACGGTTCTACTCTCAACAAAGCCTGCGAGATATTACCCCGGCTGGTGATAAACATTGTTCATCTCCGTTACAACTGAAAACTCTTGATGTAAAGTACCATTCCATGTATGGAGAACCATTTTCCCAATGTATTTTCCTATAATACGGTACCGAATAGTCTACACAACCTAATAAAGGTTAACTTGAGAAACGATTCGCCAAAAAATAAATTACATATTTTTCAAATGCCTTGGACTCAATGTTGCCTCGAAATTACCTTTTTAGGGAATCACGGGGATTTAATATACCTAATTTGAATATAAATTTATGCTTTGTTTTTAGAAAAGTCAGTATAAAACACACGCCTTTGTGAAATTAATTAACTTTTCTTGTAAAAAAAGGCCAATGTGATCCTGATTAAAAATAAGTCAAGCCCAAGTGTGACATTGTCACCGAGCCACCTTATTGCACCCTGAGGCTTAACTGCGGCAAATCAGCTGAACAAAGCTTACAGTGAGGACCAATATAGCAAGTTTACTAAGCTCAATAACCTGTACTGCTCTACATCAAAAGACCATGGGAATTTTTCACATTTTTTTATAAATGAATTTCACACCACATTGAAATATTACCTTAGAATACCGTAATGTAGACTTATAATTGTTATTTAAGGAATTTTTGCGGACACTATCCATCACTGTATAGCGAAAACCACGTTTTGTTCACTCATCCAACGATTTATAGAGTAAAGAATCTGAGAAATATTTATAGATCAGCTCCATCGCCACTGATGAAATGCCAGATGATGTCTGCACTGTTTGAGAACTGGTTTCAGATATTCCATTATTTCCAACGGTGCCGAGCTGCTCCGTTATTTTTCACACAATCTTCTTAAATCAGACATAGCTGATTACTTAACAAAACCAAAACAACCAATTATTCTTTACATTTGTTTAATTTTAATTTTAAGGTTTTAACTTTATACATTATTGTTTACTATATAAGGTACCAACTAAATTGTCAACTTAAATAGCGTAATCAAATTTACATCTTATGTATTCTCAGTGGTTGTTGAGTAATACAAATATAAAGAGATATAACAGAAAACTAAAAACTTCTAGAAATGGTATCTTTTTCTTAATTTTGCATTAATAATCTTTTACTAAATTATTGTAAAGGTTTTTCCGGAACCCGTCGTATAGTTTTATTTTGGAAACTTTCGCCCTAATTAAGAAGTGTTAAAAATGACAGTTATAACCATGTACAAGTTAATACTATTACAATACCCCTTTATTAACACAAACATGTTTTAGGGTTTTTTAATAATTTTGTAATGTATTAAACTTTTTCCGGACTAAGCAATTTTATAAAATGCACTTACGATGTTTTTAATCCCCAAACTAAACTTAAACCCCATTAAACCCCATATCTTGGTAGCAACTCTGCCTTTCTAGCTCATAATGATTCCAAAATTGTTCACATAAATAGTTAAATTGTCCTTAATTAGCTTAAGAAACCAAACTTATCACAGGATAATGTTTGTAATGCGTATCTGGTTTAGTTATTTATAATATATATACGTATATATATATATAGTTATATACATATATATATATATATAAGATGTCGCCGGTAGTAACAAAAATAATTTAATTTAAAATTTAGAGTAAAAAGTAATACTTTGCAAGATCATGAATATTAATTTAACTTGTAGATTACAATAAGTTTATTTCTTTTACTAAAATGATGTTCTAAATAGGATTCAAAGTGTACCGAAAAGAATTTGATTTTTCATAGAAAATTATTGCAAATCGTAAAAATACGAGTTGTACTGTCATAGTCACTAGTGATAGAAAGATTGAGAGATAAAACCTCTTATAAGAGAATGTAGTGAACTCTTTTAAATCCGATCGTTATAAGTTGAACAGGTGAGTGGGATAAGTTTCATGAAGGCTCAGCGTTGGACCGTAAATCAGAGTGAAAATCGTGAATCAACCATTTAGATCTACGAATAATTATATGTTTTGTTAAGTGTGGTTGTTATTAATGTAGCATGCTAATCATTAGTAAGAAATACATAAACGAGTTTGTCGTTTACATTTTTCATACATAACTATGGCTATTTTAATTACAACATTGTCTTATATTTTTTTATCTATAAAATAAAGTCTAGGTAGATCAAATGTTTCAGCAATTTTAAATTAAATGTTACTTTAATCAGGCAAAACGTAATTTATAAACCTTCTAAAAGAATTACTTACCTTTACGGACAGTTAAAATTAACTAACTTCTTCCGCTTTCACCGTTGTTAATTTTTACTAATTTCGTTATTCGTTTTTCACCAGGTCTTTAGAAATCTTTGCGTTGATTTATTACGTAACATAGATTAATAAACAAAACAAATCACTACCTATGTAATCACACATAGCTTTCGGAGACCTGAGTCAGAATTGAGTTGGGTCATTAGCGGAATTTCATCCGACCGTGAGACTCCAGGGCGGCTGACAAATCTCATTACACGTCTCCTGACACTTCCGCAGTTCCAGGCCTTGTAGATCGAACTATTATTTTTACATAATACAAAAAATTATATACTATATAAAATAAGGAATTAAATTAATCTTCGATAGTAATTTTGAACTATTAGCAGAGATCCTAACTGCCCCTCTTTTTGGCCCTCGATGGCTCTCTGACTGGTTTATACTAGTACAGAGGTACATTGGGTACATCAAAATGAAGCTGTCATAGTATTGGTAGTTTTGGCTATTCAGTGTGACCATCTTCCTTCCTTGGTTCCTCCTTGTATATTCTCGGAACTAGTTGAGCCTGGATACCCAGTCTAGTCCAAGTCCTTGGAGGGAGTAGTGGATATTCCTGGGATCGGGTGCCTGGGAGGAAGGGCCCTTACCCGATGGTATCCGGTCTGCCGGGCTGGGGGACGAACCGTCCTGGGCCACCCGACCCCTGAGAGGTTGGAGGCTCTGTGCGATGGCGGTTCCTGTCTGCTGGACTTAGGGGGACGTCGGGTTAGAGGGCGAATCTTCCTGGGGTTCTGTAACAAACAGAGCCCGGGAGCTAGGTAAGGTTCTCTCTTGCTTTCTGGAGTGATGCAGACTGACCCCGTACTATCAACTTTCCTGTCCCTCTTTTCTCTCTTTCCAGTGGCTGCATAATATCCCAAAGGGAGACATTCTATGCCGGGGCCTCTTAACCCCCAAAAACAAAAAAAAACTGTCCTTTTTAAGGATATATCTATGGGACAGTATCAAACAGTGAGATTGCACATTGGCATATTTATTTAGGCCTTGCCAGTTGGAATCACTGACAGTAGCCATGATTAACCTAAGTTGGCAGCCAGGAGCATGTAAGTCCTGCTAGCTATGCCCCTTTCACTAAGCCATCGGGTAAAAAAAAAACCTTGAGCAAATAAATTTACATAAAAAGTGACGAGAGTAAATTACTCCAAGATAACGGGTTTAACTTTACCGGGCTTCAGGTGCCCACCTTTGTTGCCAGAGGACCTCCTCTGTAGCATGTGCGTCTGACTTTCAGCTATCACCACCTTCGTATTGTCCCAAGACCCACACATCTCGCTAGAAAGTATTTATCTCTTGGGCAGTGTGTGTTTTGAATTAGCTATAATTGACTCTCTAGACCGTCTTTGTAATGTTTCTAGTTTCTTTTTTCTTTGTTTGCCTTGTTGGAGGACAATACCATACGAAAACAACCAAATCTGCTTTAATCAGTGATTACATGGTTGATAATCACCATGGTTCATTTTTCTTTCAATCTTTGAAGGCGTCTGAGGCGGAGCCTTGAGAAAGGATGTAATAAAAGGGTTTCTGCCTCCATCTCTCTGCAACTATACTGTTCTTTAAAATGGGATAATTTAAAATATCTATTAATAATAAAATTCCTAAAAATATGATTTTAGCGAATTTCCCCTATAGGGAAGAAGCTATTACCGTAGTCGGCATGGTAAGACCTAGGCCCGGGACCATGATAACTTTTCGTTTTGAGGTCCCCAGACCCCAAAAACACCATTCGTTCGAAACTGTATATATATATATATATATATATATATATATATATATATATATATATATGTGTGTCCGTGAGCACGATAACTCTCGTAAAAATTATCCGATTTTGATGAAATTTGGTATAAACGTGTAAAGCAACGTTTATGACTTTAAGTTCGAGAACCAGCCCGATCGGCCTATCCGAAGGGGTATTTTGGGGGGGGTTTGTACCCCAAAAATGGGTTTTTTGAATTTTTTACATGTAATTTTGGAAATAGTCCAATTTTGTTTTTTTCCATTGGATTCAGCTTAAAAAAACACACAATTTGGTATTTTGATCATTTCTCTACGTCAATTGGTTACCGAGATATTGAAAGTGCTAAACACAGTACGTTGTCTAATGTTATTCTTATGGAGGAAAATAAAAATTTTATATCTCGCTTATTTATGAACGTATACTGACGAAACTTGGTATTCGGCTTCATCTGGTTGTGGACCATTGATATTGGCTCAAAAAAACAAATTTTTACCAAAGACTCCCGTAGCAGCAAACCTGCGTACTCAGCGCCATGTTATTCTTATGGAGAATAAGTAACGTGTTATCTCCCTTCATTATGAAAATAAATTAATGAAATTTGGTATGTGGCTTTACCTTCATGAGTTATATTGATATTTGTATAAAACTCCCATTTTTTGTGTTCCTTGCTTCAGCAAACCTGCATACTCAGCCGCCATGTTATTCTTATGGAGAATAATTAAAATGTCATAAATCGTTTATTTATGAATATATATTGATGAAACTTGGTATGTGGCTTTATGTGGTATTAAGATACATATATATGCATTGGAAATTCGCTGAGTACGCAGGTTTGCTGCTACGGGGGTATTTTACATTATTTTGTAACGTTATGTGTTACGACTGTTGACATATTCCTTGCGTTTTTAGCGTCTTGGTAATTAAATAAGACAGTTTATATTCATAAATAAGCGAGATATAATTTGTTTTTTCTCCATAAGAATGGCATTAGACAACGTGTGTTTAGCACTTGCAATATCTCAGTAACCAATTGACGTATAGCAATGATCAATATACCCATCTGTTTTTTAAGCTGAATTCAATGGTATGAATTAAAATTGATTTAAATAAAAATCACATTTTAAAACCTCAAAAAGCCCATATTCGAGGTACAAACCCCCCCCCCCCAAACCACACTGTGGATGGTGCGATTCATCTGGTTTTCGAACGCGTTTAAATAAAGGTAGTATAAACATTTATACCAAATTTTATTAAGATCGGACCTTTTTTACGAGAGTTATCGTGCTTACGGACACATACATATATACAAATTTGAACGAATGGTGTTTTTGGCATTTGGGGACCAAAAAAAGTCATCATAGTCTCGGGCTTAAGTCTAACCATGAGACCTACGGTAATAATAGCTTCTTCCCTATTATAGGAGAAATTCGCTAAATATTTTTTTATAAAATACGATTATTTTTCCACCAATTAAAGCTTACAAATACAACACATTAAACATATATATTTGAATTATTTTATTGAATATTAAAAATAGGTATTAATATAGTGTATTATTACAGTCTCTACAGGTATTAGCCATCAAGTATGTGCTTGTGCTTTTATGTTTGACACAATATTCGTATTACTGCAGTCAAGTTCAAGCCTCCGAGATATAATTATGGCTTGTTATTACTTGGTATCCCTAAGGCTTTGTTTGAAAGTAGTCCGAGTCAATAACTGCTCAACAAAGACGCAGGGGCTGGCCGGCCACAGCTTGTTGATCATCATGTTACAACATATTAATAATTCTATTTAAGAAGTTCATATGAGTATTTATGGTGTTTTATGTGTCTTTACAGTATTTGACTACCATTTTTTTAACGCACGGTTTAATGTTCGTTAAACAATCCACCCAAAGACCAATTTACTTTTGGCTGACGTGTTTAATCATGTAGGGGAGACTGTTGTACCTTGGATCAAAATTCTTACATCATTATTTTTAATTTATTTTAAACCCATTAATATAATAGAGCATATACATTCAGTAGACCTACATATACTACACAAAATACAAATAAGAAATAGTTTAAATATTTATAACAATGACATAAAATAAGTTTTTAAAACTTTCATGTTTTGTGATTACTGGTACAGGACCCTCTTGTATCTTTGATCACTACCTCGTGCACCTTGGATCGTAAGTTTTGTTTACCTGGAGATTATAGAAAGGAAATGAAAATTAATCATTAATCAATATTTGAACTATACATAATAACTACAAATACAAACAACATATAGCAGCTGTTAACAAAGGCCTACATTTAATTATTACAATATAACATGTTTAAAAAGGTTAGATGTTGTTTTTCACTTGACATTGTAACTCAAGAAGTCCACCTGAAACCTGAATTGTCCTACAGTTATTGCTGAACCTTGTAACTCAATGGGTTATTTTTATTTTTGTATGTTTTTTTTACCCAGGAATCATTGATCCATGGTACATGATGTGGAAGCAATTCAAGGTACAAAAGGGTCCAAATTTGTAAATAACATAACCTGTAAGTTTTAGCTTAGGATTTAGAAAGATATTTAACATATATTACTCACCAATAGTCACTAGTCAATGTAGATTTGGTTCCAAAACTTGATTTCAAGTCATTCACAGTTTAAAAATCTTGGATCAAAGTATACGTTTTTTACTTTTTGCACTTGAAAATTGAATTATTAAAAAAACATTCAGACCAACAGCACATTTCCAGCTCACTAGCGCTGCTCTGTAATGGAGAAACTATGAACTACTGCCCCAGTTGTTCTGTGGATGGCAGCAGGTTACCGGAAAGTACAGACTGATCAAGGTAACACTATTTACACTGTGATCAAGGTACACTGTGATCAAGGTAAAACGATCTCCCCTACACTTCATTTGATGATGTTTAACGTCGACCCGAAACTAAGTATTTAAAAGATAAAACCTAATGTGCCATCTGGATGTACTTAAACTAGTGTTAATACCTAATACAAAGATATTTAAAAAAATATGTAACCACGGTTACGTAAGTATATTATTGATGTATTTTTACAAAAACATAATTTTTTAGGCCTAATGCTAATTTGTAGGAGACTTAAAAAGTGTATTGATTATAATATTTTTATCAAATAACTTCTTGAGTAGCATTTTTGTAATTTTCTATTTTTATCCTAATCGTATATTGAGATTTTATTAAAAATATTAAAATAAAAACGTCAAATAACAATAGTCTAGAAATTGTAGAAGGCAACGCATGTAAATGGGACTAACCAGACCAAAGTCACCAGACACACGTCTCACTCTTGGGTTTAGTGTAAACATAAACTGAATTATTAAGTTGGGAAAGTGCAGTGTCAGTGGCAACAAGAATTATATTAAATTGTTATATTTATAAAAAAAACGCCACGAACAACAATACACGAATATGCATGTTATTCACATATTATTCACATAAGCAGACCCTAATTGACACAGATCCGGTGTACACATCGATTTTACTATAAGGTACGGCAACATGCTTTTAAATTATGGTTCAGTTTCAATATTTATTCAGATTTACTTAAAAATAATAACAAATCTTAAACCTTACAGGCTTAAAGATTTAAGATTGAACTGGCCACAGTCCAAATAAACCAAATATAATATCCTCTCTGAGAATGGATCACGTTCATGATGGAAATTTCGCAACAAAATAAATCAAACCATATTGATTTAGATTGATGGATTTGAGGATAGCTTTTTCCGAAAAATATCCAGTTACCCAAGAATAATCGGTCATGTGTCAACAGTCGCGTCAATACGAGCTTCACAAATAGCATCGAATCGCAAGCCCCTAGCACTCGACTGCTTTGGAACCTTATTGGGAAAAAGCCATTCAATTCCTCAGTAATAAATAAAGGAAAAAGCAATAGCTTATTACAAATAAACAAATAAATAGTAACTTGATTATTGATTTAACAGAATGTAACTTTATAGCTGGAATCTACCTTTTATTCACAAATATAATTCAAATATTGCCTTTTCCATCTTGATTAAAGAATCTTTGCGTATTATTAAGTATGTTTATTAATTCGTTATAAATTCAAATGTGACTTATTATTTTTAAGGTCAAAGTATATTAGCCGAGATAGTATATTAGTTTAACATTGGAGTAAAATAGACTCCGATACTGAGATAAGTTGCCTTTTATGTACTTTATGTACTCAAGTGAGATTCTGGCTACTCGAAAGACGTGTAAACCTACACCAATCAACTACTTCAGTGTTTCAAAAGCGGTTTGTCGGAAATATGTGTTTATTAAGATTTGGAATGTTAAGTTTTGTTTAAATTTAGGTTCAGATTTGAAAGCTGAAGGGGTGACATAAGTTATAATTAATCCAAATAAAAATTATTGCCAATGTTAAGACGAATCCTATTGATGGTTTTCATTTTACAGTAATGCTTAATCTGTGCTCTCTCTGCCACACAACGTCATTGTGGATTGATTCTATATCTAGCTTGTACTTCATGTACTTCATGTAAAATATGGATAAGGCTTTTGGGCAAAATTAATAATTTTTTGAACTAAACTGTATTATTTTATATATTTTATTTTTTTTGAATTTAAATATTTCTATGAGAGAAATAAAGAACAGCTGTTAGTTACAATGAACAAAGAAAATCAATTTACTCACTTATGAAAAACTATACATCAGTTACAAAACATATAAAATAGTATTCACAATAAAAAATGTTCAGAATGTCTCTATAACTCGGGGTAATTTATATTCATGGGTTCAAATGCTTCTGGCTTGTTAACAAAAGTTATCATAAATGATTAAATTAAAATATTCAATGCAAAATATTATGTAGAGATACTAAATTTTGAAAAAGAACAATGTTCAAAAGCTTTTCGAAAATTGCTGAGATTGTATTACACTTTTCCTTTCTTGAATTAAAATAGTTAATAAAATAATTAATTAGTAGTTTAGATGAGTCCAAAAGTTCCTATTAAAAACAATAAAGTTCTTCTAAATGGAGCTGAAAAGGTTAGTTCTGAAAAAATGGAGTGATCTCACCCAAAGTCCTGTTGATTGCCTAGGAAAAACGATAAAAAGATAAAAAAAGATTCAGGTGGGCTAATACAGCTGGGGGAAACTTTTATTACATTTGTTAAACCGCACTAAATAAATAAAACTGGACAAATTCTCTTCTTCTAATTTCTGGGTTAGAGCGACATGCTCCTTGCCCTAAGACTTTCCAAAGGCAACTCCCTTCACTTCTTGGTTCAAATTGTAGAAGAAGGCCAATTATCCAATAGCATCGCTTGCCAATAATCCAGGATCTGTCTAATTTTTTTATTGGCTATCAGCTGAAAACTACACTTTTAATTGGTTGTACACTTCACTGAATTTATAAAATCATTCTCTACATAATTGAATTTGGAAAAACAGGAATTTAGGTCTTCAAAACTAGAAAATATGATTAAGAATCGAAATAGTTACTAAAATATATTAAATTCAACTTAAAATACTCATAATTGCATTTCTACAATGACCATGTCAAAAAACAGCTGTTTAGGGAAATCACACAAGTTTCACAATATTTACAATATTTGGTTAAACACTTAATTTCTTCACATATTTAGGTTATTTCTCCTATACCATAAGTTTACAATTAATTTTAGTTCAATTGTTAAAATATTTACTTTTCATTATAATGTACACTTGAATTTAAAAATGTAAAATAATATCTTAAAAATAGCGGTAGGATACAATGTGCTGTGTGGAAATTTATACGGTAGTAGTTCAGAGTTTATCCACTAGGTGTCGGCACTAAATGGACCGGCTGTGTGGTAAGTGACGGACGACATTCGTTCAACAAGATGGCTTCCGTGGATCAAGAGAATGGTGTTGTATGTTTACCTATTTACATTTATTTCGTTTTCAATTACATTTGTGTGTAAATCTTATAGTTAAAATGGATAGGAGAAGTGTCCTACTTACTCTTAAATTCCAATCATTATGGTTATATAGTTCGAAATAGTGCTAATCTTCTCAGAAAGGTGCAGTGTTAGAAAGGTTATTTCCGTTGTGAAAAATAGTCGTACATAATGAATTTAAATCTTTCTACGATATTATTTACAAATGACATGGGTTACTTATATCCTATTACAAAATTCTTTTGTTCTGGTATAAAAATAAATAAACGTACCGGAACCAATTTGTAACATTTAACCTTGTCGTGGTTATTAAATTTTGTATCCTGAGATAGGCCAATGGATGATTTGGATTAACATAATTCTGTGAGTACATTGATTAATATAATGCTTATTATCTAAAGGTTATTACTTCTTTGTAAAATATACTTGTTGGGAATTATCCTTAATATCTAAAAAATTGATTACCTAATACTAAAACAGGATTTACAAAATTGACTTGTAGGCTATGATTATACTTGTCTAGGTATTCTGTGAACTAGGCACTGTCTATAGGATTTCTTTATGGGAAAAAGTCTCTATATACAGCTGATTATTGTTATCAATAGAAAATACTGTAATAAAGCCCCTTTTTGTTTGGCGAATGGTTCAGTTCAAAATGAGTCCAAACAAAAATTACAGTTAACATTTCAATACATATACTGTACATGACTTACCTAACATTAAACACAATGGTAACAAGACATTGAAATGAAATACATGAGAATAAGGGATGAACATTTAAAACGTAACCTAACTAAATTGTTTAACTAAATATAACATGAAATTAATAAAAGATCAGTTCGCTTATCTAATATTTACAGGGTCATTATATTTGCTTAGCAGTTGGGTGTGGAAGGGTCCTATGATGCTATGATCGGCTATTTTCTTAAGGTTAAACACATCGTCCTAGCTTCTCGTGGATGATGTATGGTCCTTTAAACGGTTTATCTTCTTTTACTTTAATTTCATACTCATATTTGTTGCATAATCCTGGCTTATCAGAAAAGATTTGGGTATATTTGTTAAGTAAATGTTTTAATTGCCCCTTTTGTGTATTATCTAATGAGTCTAATTGGTTTACAATGTCATTTATTTTTGAAAATACTTCCTTGGATGTTTTTTTTATTATTTCACTTGAATGTGGTTGGTCAGTGGTGTAATTTAAATGTTCAATTATTAGGTTACAGTTATCTTCTGTTACTATAGTAGTTTTATACGTTATTACTTCAAAATGCTTGACATTACATTGGCATGATAGCCTATCATTATTTGTATTGATATTATCATTGTGGCTGAACATAAAGGTATCCTGCACAACATTGACGAAGTCATCACACAAGGATATAGTTTTATCATTGAAAATAATAATTCTTTCATTATTGAAATCCATCCAAGTCTTTGCTTGTTTTAAAATGTCCACACCTATAATTACATTGCGTATGAGATTCGGAACTAATACAAATTGTACGGAATACTTCATTTCGTTTGTATTGATTTCAGTAAATATTATTTTCTTTAGTTGTTTACTTCTTTGACCTGTAGCAGTTGTGATGTTTATGTTACTTAAGGGGAATATTTCTAAGTTATGGAAATGTTTACTATTTTGGATGAAAAACTGTTCTGACATACAACTGATGGATGCTCCGGAATCCAATAATACATTGGTCTCAACTTGGCCTAATTTTATTTTTATTTCAGGGCATGATATTTTATTACCATTTGTTTTAGTTTGCTCTTCTTCTAATAAAAAGTCTCTATCACAGTACGTAGTACCTATTAAATTGTTTGTTAAGGTTAGATTATGGTTATTTATTTTATTATCTCGGACCTTATTCATTCCGATTTTATTAGATGTAAGCGTTGATAAAATGTTATCTGTATCAAATGTATGGAAGTGTGATACGTGGTTAGTAAAGCATATAGGTCCCTCCTCTGCACTCATAATATCAACGCGTTTTAGTTTTCCGACGGCTGTTGGCGACCGTGGGAACTGACAGATTGTGTTTCGGCTGGCTCCGGGTGATTTCGATTGTACTCGGGCACATTCGGATATTGTCGTGTTTGTTTCTTGCTGGCGGGCGACAGCTGTTGTGTCCACTGCCGTTGATCAGTGGTGGGATAGCGATTGGGATTATTGTTTCGGTTATGTTGGTCGACCTGAATGTGTTGCAGCTGGTGGCGCGGTTCGTTGTAATTTCGTCTGTTATTGTAGTGGTATTCCTGTCCTCTCTGACCATATGGTGTGTTCGGTCGGTTGTGTTGTGGTGAATTATTATGGTAATTGTTTTGAGGTTTGTAAGTGAGATTGTGGTTTTGTTTGGGCTGATTTGAGTGGTAATTTTGTTGATATGGGTGGTGTCTTGAGGGAACAAATTTATCATATCGATCATAGTGATTATCCTGCCGATTAGGTCTGTTTGTGTGAGGATTTTGGTAGTTGTTGTGTGACTGGTTTAAGTTAGGCCTATACTCGTTTGAATTTTTTCTGACCCGTTCCGTTTTATTGTGCATGTCTTCACGATTTAGCAGTTCTATGAATCTTTCAAAGGTTTGTATATTTTGTACGGCTACTGAAGCTCGGATCTGTTCGTTAAAATTATTCGCTAGGGTTTCGATTATCTCGGCATCTTCCATAGGAGGTATCATAGATTTGAGGGTTATGGTTCTATCAATAAAATACTCGGTCATAGTCATCTTTCCGTCCGGTCGATAATGTTCCATCTCGACACGTTTCCTTATGGATCTTTGAACATCAGAACTCCAGTACTGTTTGAGGAATTTGGTTTTGAAATCATCTGCGTTTTTAAGATCGGATTTGATTATCTGAAACCACATTGCGGATGTGCCTTCGAAACATTGCTCGATTACTTCCAGATAACTGAGACAATCTCGGGAATTTCGTTTAGTGTAGCCTTCATAGTATTTCGCAAACTGCTCTATGAACTCGGGTGGATTTTTAGTTTTTGTATGAAAGTGAGGTATTTTAGTGGTTAGGTTATTTGTATATTCACCAACGTAATTTACGATTATTTCAGGCAGTTGGGATAAGTTTATGTTTTGAGGTGAGGATTGTGGTGTTTCTTTAATCTGGGTTATTTCACGCTCAATTTGACTCAAAGTAGCGTTCTGTTTGGATAGGACTACTGTATGTTCATTAATTATTTCATTGTAAGTTTCTTGTTGCTTGATGTGGGTATTTAATTGATGGTTGACCGTGTGTATTTGGTCATCTATATATTCTTCTAATTTTTCACTAGTTTTTAGTAGGAGCTGTTCGGTTTGTTTTTGAATTTGATTAGGTAGCTGATCTTCAAGTGCTTGAATGCGAGTTTCCTGTTTGATGTTTTGATCTTCAAAATTAATATTAACTTGTTTTAAGATTTCGTTTTTCATTTGTAGGTTTTGTGTGTGAGTTTTAAGTTCCAATTTAGAGATTTTATCATTCATCCTATCTTCAAGCATGTTTAGATTTTCAGTCATTTTTTGAGTTAGGCTACTTTCTAGGTTTATATTTTGTTGAGTTAGGTCTGTTTGTAATGTCTCTACTTTAGAATGGACAGAGTTGATTTGGGATTTCAACTCGGTATTGAAATTTTCGATCTTAGAATTGACCGTACCAATTTGAGTTTCGATTTTAGAATTGACTGTACCAATTTGAGTTTCGATTTTAGAATTGACTGTACCAATTTGAGTGTTTACTAGGTTTGTCAGTTTGGTAGTAATTTGTAAGATTAAGTGCTTGAGCTCTGTTTGTTCGGTTTCTATAGGGTTTATGTTGGAAGGGTCTAGATGTTCTGTGGTTTTGTATTTGTCTAGGCTAGGTATTAATGGTTCTCCTCCTACAGCTATGTCGTGCCTATTCTCTTCTGTTTGAGTGTTTGTGGTGTCTATAGTGTTTGTGTTCATGTTGGGAGTTGTGTAGTCTTCTAATAACTGTAAGTGTTGCAGTTCTTCTATGGGATATGTAAGGTCTTCGTCTTCGCCGCCTTCCACTAACTTGGCACTTTTACGGGGATTTTTTCTAAGGTTATAAGGAGATGTCATTGTTCTTGGGGAATACACAAAAAATAGGGATAGGTCCTACATAAATAATGGGGATACAAAAAAAATGGGGGGAATTTCCTACCGGGGTTTCCTACTGGGTTCCTACTGGGTTTCCTACTGAGTTTCCTACTGGGGATATTCTTATCTTAGGTACAAGTAATCTAAGATTCTTATTCTAATTAAATATCTTAACTAAGATGCAATTATGAGTTTTGAGTTTGTTTTTTTTTTGTTGATAACTTTTGTTTCATAAAGCCACCACGTTGTTGCGCCATTTATTATTTTATATATTTTATTTTTTTTGAATTTTAATATTTCTATGAGAGAAATAAAGAACAGCTGTTAGTTACAATGAACAAAGAAAATCAATTTACTCACTTATGAAAAACTATACATCAGTTACAAAACATATAAAATAGTATTCACAATAAAAAATGTTCAGAATGTCTCTATAACTCGGGGTAATTTATATTCATGGGTTCAAATTAATGCTTCTGGCTTGTTAACAAAAGTTATCATAAATGATTAAATTAAAATATTCAATGCAAAATATTATGTAGAGATACTAAATTTTGAAAAAGAACAATGTTCAAAAGCTTTTCGAAAATTGCTGAGATTGTATTACACTTTTCCTTTCTTGAATTAAAATAGTTAATAAAATAATTAATTAGTAGTTTAGATGAGTCCAAAAGTTCCTATTAAAAACAATAAAGTTCTTCTAAATGGAGCTGAAAAGGTTAGTTCTGAAAAAATGGAGTGATCTCACCCAAAGTCCTGTTGATTGCCTAGGAAAAACGATAAAAAGATAAAAAAAGATTCAGGTGGGCTAATACAGCTGGGGGAAACTTTTATTACATTTGTTAAACCGCACTAAATAAATAAAACTGGACAAATTCTCTTCTTCTAATTTCTGGGTTAGAGCGACATGCTCCTTGCCCTAAGACTTTCCAAAGGCAACTCCCTTCACTTCTTGGTTAAAATTGTAGAAGAAGGCCAATTATCCAATAGCATCGCTTGCCAATAATCC
The DNA here is from genome assembly GCA_963675035.1 of Allygus modestus. Classification (NCBI taxonomy): domain Eukaryota; kingdom Metazoa; phylum Arthropoda; class Insecta; order Hemiptera; family Cicadellidae; genus Allygus; species Allygus modestus. The sequence goes on from OY776112.1 coordinate 318,189,044, forward strand.
AGGATCTGTCTAATTTTTTTATTGGCTATCAGCTGAAAACTACACTTTTAATTGGTTGTACACTTCACTGAATTTATAAAATCATTCTCTACATAATTGAATTTGGAAAAACAGGAATTTAGGTCTTCAAAACTAGAAAATATGATTAAGAATCGAAATAGTTACTAAAATATATTAAATTCAACTTAAAATACTCATAATTGCATTTCTACAATGACCATGTCAAAAAACAGCTGTTTAGGGAAATCACACAAGTTTCACAATATTTACAATATTTGGTTAAACACTTAATTTCTTCACATATTTAGGTTATTTCTCCTATACCATAAGTTTACAATTAATTTTAGTTCAATTGTTAAAATATTTACTTTTCATTATAATGTACACTTGAATTTAAAAATGTAAAATAATATCTTAAAAATAGCGGTAGGATACAATGTGCTGTGTGGAAATTTATACGGTAGTAGTTCAGAGTTTATCCACTAGGTGTCGGCACTAAATGGACCGGCTGTGTGGTAAGTGACGGACGACATTCGTTCAACAAGATGGCTTCCGTGGATCAAGAGAATGGTGTTGTATGTTTACCTATTTACATTTATTTCGTTTTCAATTACATTTGTGTGTAAATCTTATAGTTAAAATGGATAGGAGAAGTGTCCTACTTACTCTTAAATTCCAATCATTATGGTTATATAGTTCGAAATAGTGCTAATCTTCTCAGAAAGGTGCAGTGTTAGAAAGGTTATTTCCGTTGTGAAAAATAGTCGTACATAATGAATTTAAATCTTTCTACGATATTATTTACAAATGACATGGGTTACTTATATCCTATTACAAAATTCTTTTGTTCTGGTATAAAAATAAATAAACGTACTGGAACCAATTTGTAACATTTAACCTTGTCGTGGTTATTAAATTTTGTATCCTGAGATAGGCCAATGGATGATTTGGATTAACATAATTCTGTGAGTACATCGATTAATATAATGCTTATTATCTAAAGGTTATTACTTCTTTGTAAAATATACTTGTTGGGAATTATCCTTAATATCTAAAAAATTGATTACCTAATACTAAAACAGGATTTACAAAATTGACTTGTAGGCTATGATTATACTTGTCTAGGTATTCTGTGAACTAGGCACTGTCTATAGGATTTCTTTATGGGAAAAAGTCTCTATATACAGCTGATTATTGTTATCAATAGAAAATACTGTAATAACTGATTTCTTTGTCTACATCTGAAGTATAAGTCAGAGTGGAACAAGGGTAAATGCTATTTGTACGTACTGTAAAACAAGATACATAATAATGCAATAAAGTATAAACATATGATAAGATTATAGATAACAGTGTTTAAAAGTAGGAACGTTGTATTAACAATTATTAAGTGACTGACCAATGCAAATTAGTTCATGTTCTTGATTTACTTTTGAATTTACTCTGGTTATGTATTAATGGTGAATACGTTAGGGGGCTTTTATTTAAGTTATTCTTTTATGAATATAAATTATCCGTAAATATTGTGTAATATTTAATTATTTATATTACTATGCACTCAAGGTATTATATTGAAGATTTTAATATTTTCTTTATTATATATTTACGTAATAGTTATTTTATTATTGAAACAGATAGGTATTGTCGTAATTGTTTGTTTTCATTGCAAGATTTTCGTTGTTTGTGTCAAAATGGGAAATGTTTCTCCATCATCTGCGAGTGACAATCATAAACCTCTGACACCAACAATAATTCCTTACAATAGGTCTTTGTCTTGATTTTGATTAATCCTTTGTTCTGTGATTTGTTGAAATTCCAGTCGTTTCATTTGCTTTAGACATATATTGTGGTACAAATCATCATAGTTATTTTTGATAATGTATTTTAGTGATATTTTATTAATCATGAAATTAAATAAAATAATTATTGTTATAAATTTATTTTTATTATTACACATTCATTATTTATAAAAATATAGCTACATTCATTAATGAATATATAGATTTGTAATAATTAAAATTGTTTTCAAAGAGTTAGATAAATTATACAAGTATATTGTAGCAAAAATGATGTTTAAAAAATGTATACTAAACGTTACATTTAACTATTTAATTTAAACAGGACACAATAAATTACGTCTAGTAGTCACTACAAGGTATATTACACATTTACTGTATTTCCATACAATAAACTAAATATTCACTGAATATAGTACAATGCAACTGAATTCAACCATTCACATCGATCATCATCGGGCTCAATAAGAGAAAAGTCCTGAAACAATATCTTCGATGTAATTGTCAATGCAACCCTAAATAGCTTTAGTTGAGAATAAAATATTTAAGCATAATTTGTCAATTAAACTAATATAGCTTTGAGTGAATACTGTAAATGCTAATCAAATGAAAGTGATTCTTTCGGCTGCTACCCAGAGGCTTAGCTGAATGAGGTAGTAAAACCAGATATATTTCCTTTAGGCAACCTAAAAAAACCTTCTCGGGTTGAATAAATAGTCCAGATTGACGGTTTTAGTGGAAAGATAGTCAGTAAATCGTAGAGGCTGCACAAGCTGTAATCCCGCATTGCAGTCTGTAAGTATTGAGGAAGAGTGTAAGAAATACAACCAATGTAATCGCAATGTAATGTTGTGAGTGAACTGTAATCGATGAGAACTGTTTTATAAATTGGTTTATATTTAGATAACAAATTTGATGTCTTTATCTGTTTTATGTCATTAATAATAAATTCTATATAGTACATCTGCACTTTACAATGGGGACTACAGTAGTTTAGAGTTGAATTTTTGCGTAGCATATATCATTTCAACCCTATTTGTGAGAGTAGCGTATAGATACATAATGTTTGTTTAATATAAAATAAATATTTTAAATATTAGTTCATCCACTTTCAACACAATACTATCACACACACTTAAAAAGTGTTATTGGAACATATAGGATAAATAAAAGATTGTTTTAGAGATTACTTATGGAAATTGCATAAGGATAACTTGTCATACTTTAAAAGTCACTGCCCAGGAAAATAAGGGTATATTTTGTCATATTTAACAATTTAGTAATACCTAAATTAAGGCGAGTTCTTAAATCTTACCAGTAATCACAACTGCTGTGTTGAATGTAATGTAAACAACAAGCTGTGCAAGTCACGACACTTGGAACAGTGGTCCAGTGTGATACAACTTGAATTGTAGAACTAGACTCTGTTTCCTGCCCGTTCATCTCCTATTTAGAGCAAAATAAACACGAAAAACTGGTAAAATTAGTTACTTGATTTCTTCTCCCGGTTGTGTTGCCGTCTTTTAATTACCATGACTCTTTAGTAGATTAAGTTTAAGTAATATGGTTTAATTTAGTATTCAATATGTGATTAGCATTTTGGATTACGATAATTAAACTAAAGTAATAGGCCTACAAATTATAACACAAAAATTAAATTAGTAATTTAATAAAATACAAAATTGTGATAAGCAAACTAATAATAATCAATGAAACCTTTTATTTTTCGGTTAGTGTGTAATGAAAAAGATCGCAAATCTTTAATTAACATTATATAATACATTTTTTAAAGCCATTTATATGTGTAGGTGGAATTTATTAAAAATTCAAATTATGCTTGAGATTATTTTAAATTTTTTTATGAATTATATCTATAGTTATTGACGGAATATACTTACTGGGCAGAATATTCCTACCTGAAGCAATTTACCTAGTCAATATTTGCAACTAAAATAATCACATGAGCTCAAACTTATATGACTCAACAATGTTGATTGTACCTTAAGTACTGCGAAAAACTTTAGTTCTGCATAATAACTAAAATTACTAAACAACTTCCTATTTATATGGTTTAGTAATAAAACGTTTCAAATTTAAAAATATCCCCTTTATTCCATACACAGTTAATTGTTTACAATGCTATGACTATTGATCTATTTTTAAGAGTATTTTGTTAGCCTTAACCAAAAATATATACACATCAAATATTTACCTTAAGACCTTTCAAACACTTAACGCAACACTCAGCTTGTTATTTTGCTTGTGCGGAAACTTATAACTCCAATTTTAAGTTCAATTACTAAACTTTGTAAAACTTTGTTCTCGAAACAAACACACACATACACGGACGAAATACACATACACTACTCAGTCTCTGTTACAGGCGTATGTGTATTTCGTCCGTGTATGTGTGTGTTTGATTCGAGAAAAAGGACTGTTGATGAAGTGGAAATTTAACTGAAAATTGGACTAATGCAGTCCCGTACAAGTATAATAACAAGGTGAGTGTTGCCCAAAAGTAGGACCAGGGTAGTGTTACCTCGCCTAAAGGAAATATGTCATTCAAAATTACAAAATTCTTAAATCAATAAATATACAGTTTCACAAAATCATACAGGGACAACTTTAAAATTGTATCATTACTCCTCAACCGTGTTTCTTATCCCCTTTGTTGGACATTTTTTCTATCAAAGGTGTTAACCAAATAGATCAACAACAACAAAATATAATATAAATGTTTGCCTACATATTAGTGCTAATAGTTTGATTTTTCGTTATTATACGTCGTTAAAATACTGATGAAATGCTTTCTTTAATTAGACTGAATGTTTTAAGAGTTCAATTTTGTCAAAATGCGACTATCTCAGTCCTAAGATATGTTGAAAAACTATTAAATATGTAACAGAAAGTTATCAAACTGTATCACCCTTAGCCTGCTTATTGGAGAGGAAGCTCTAACTTCCACAGCGTATTATGGCAAGAAGCTCCAAGAACGAAATAAGGTTCACGAGTAATACAAGAGATGTGCGTCAGGATCTATGCGTCTGCTACGTTGTAGATTGGCTGCGGTACGATATAGCGGTGAATTGTGGAAAGCCGATCATTGTTTCAGCAAAGTTATATTGATCAATTTCGATTGTAATATTGGATATTGGGTATTATGAATGATTGATTTGTATCAAATAATATTTAAAAATAACACGTTTTCTTTTAATTCTTCTTTTAACAGAAAAGGTGGTTTTATTTGTATTAGTGATGTTGAATTGTAGCACTAATTTATTGAATATCATTTATTGGCCTGTTGTAACTTTGATAATTATAAAATGAACACAAACGTAACTGTGTTTAGTTTATGGTTTGGATTGCTCTTTATCCATGCGCTTGGTAAAGAGGTGCTTTAAAAATGGAACTTATTGAATGAATAGGCTTTATAGTGATGTGCGATGTTGAGTTTAACAATATGTTTTATATCACGGGTAAATTTGGAATAACCAATTTGGTGTATTTAAGACTAACCTATAAGACAAACTTTGTTAATTCGATTTAATTTGTGTCTTACCATATTGGGGACTTTCGTAACGTACATTAAATTAAACACACCTTCACCACCCTTACATCATTAACTTATTTATTTTTTAAATATTTAAATTAAAATAACTATATTCGTAAAACCTTTTCCCATTTAAAACTAATAGTAAACTAATAAAAATAACATATTAAACATCATACATGATAGTTCAAAAAAATTAATGTAACTAATATTTTATCTTTGCCCATTTCGCTTTAAAATGGCAAACATTTGTTCTAAGCTTTTGAGTTTATGATATATCTAGGTATCTCTTTTAAATTATTAACAAGAGATACCTACTTATTCTCTCCTTCTCATAGTCAAGTCTTCGGTCAACCTTACGAACAAAATCTGCCTCGCCAAGTGAAAATACTTTTTTAAGACAGAGAAATGGACCTTTATAGTTATAGTTCATGGATACGATAATGACGTTATTTAATAAATTATCAGTTTTAGATATTTTTGATTTTTTCCAGCTTCGCTTGGGTCGCACTAATACTTTTGAATTATTTTCTATGTCTTCATCTCATCTCGGATTCCAGATCCCGAAATAACGTGAAACTTGTTTTGATCTAATCAATGATCAAAAATGGTCCGCAATAATTTCTTGGTATCTGAACGTCACCAATTGAGTTTTAAATCTTGAACATTAATAATGTTATTTACATACTCTGAAAACATTTAAAAAAGGAAATTCAACTCTATTCCTGCCTTTTTAGACTTTCAAAATAGTCTGTCTGTTTTAAGTTATGTTTGAAAACCTCTTTTTCCATACATTCAAAAAGGCTTTTGAAAAAAACAAATTTGAAAAGTCAATAATGGCAAAATTAAATACTTCCCTCTTCTTCAGTTTAATACTTTTACCGTTTTTGTGGCCGCTGTAAAGCTATATTGCGCAATCAGCTTCTCCTTGCGCTGCGCCGCGCTCCTCGGGAACTGGAGCCTGAGTTAGCGATCAGTGAGTAATGCAGAAACAATACAATCAGGCCAGTTTACACATGAACGTTAAAGCCCACAAATCCTACCTTTATACTCTCTGAGCTGACCAACCGTGTAAATATTAACGCGTCCATCAAAGCAGCCCTGTTAATCCCATTGTGTCTGTTTACGGTTGTAAATAGTGCTGTCACTCTAATGGCCGTTAGGCCTATTGGAAAGCCAAGTCTAATATGTTAAGTTTTTGTATCTTTATTTTTATTTCTTACTGGCCATATCATAGATATTCTAATTTAAATATAAAAAATGTACTCAGTTCTATTATGATAGTTACAATGTTTGAGATTTCCTGTTTATTGGTTTCTTTAGTTGGTATTTCAATTCAGTGAATATTTTGTGGTATTTTTATCCGACAGTTTTTATTAGTTGCCTGCCTTTTTTATTATTTTAAATCTGAGAGTAGAATGTTTCCATGTTTTGTTTCTATTGGTATGTAAATTAAACCTCATACAAAAGCTACCGAATTGTTTAAGATCGTTTTGTTACAAATTAAACTTGTTATGTTGGTAAACTCTTTACTATTGTAAGTTACCAATACGGTAATACTTCTATTTATTCAAAAAATATTAAATCCGTAGGACAATAAATATATGAAAATGCCACTAATTAATAACCACCACAGCCCAATCTACGCGGCTGCCCACACTCCCTGCTGTATCACGTTACACAAAGGATGTGCCGGACATCACAGCTGTGACGTGTGCAGGATCAGGTGGGATTGGAGTTTTGCATGGTTATAAGGTCAAACAACTTTATCAGTTAAACTTGTTATGGTTATCAGTCATCAAACTTTTTCAAAACAGAGAAATTCCTGATAACAAACATAATAAGTGGATATGCCCTTATGTGTATTGTATTATACTCCAACTTTTAATAAACACAACTAAACAAATACAAAATGGCTTCAAATGAATTTTCTTTTACGACCTATTACTACAATTAAGGAAAGTTAGAAACCGTCATTTTTTAATGGTTGAGAATTATTTGTTAGCATGATTTTAAAATGAGTGGGAAAGAATACTCGAACAAACAAAAAATCAAGTCATAAACAAAATAAATGTAGGTTGAGAGAGATGTTAGGGTAAATAACTTATTTAATGTTGAATATAAAGCAAAGCCAACATAAAGAGATGAAGTGTTTGCGATCCATCTCGGGTTTATTGCCTCGTTTGAGGTTCGCCTCTAACTAGTGTTGTAACATCAAATTCCCTAATCTCACTGTTACAGGCTTTAATTTTACTTTATTTACTTGGTTTATCTTTTTTTACCTTACATATTTTTTACACAACAAAAATAATTGTACACGTACATTGCGTGTCAATAAAAAAACAACAACTTTAGGATTAAGTGTAATTACTTATTTTTATATGAATTATTAAATTTTCTTACAAATTTTAATGACGAGTTTGACTTTATAGGTTGTGATTGCCTAATAACATAATGCTATTGGTGTAATTTAAACTTGGTATTATTAATTTGGTTACCTAGTAACGCATTTCCTTCTAAAATATAAAAATACCCCGTCGCAGCAAACCTGCATACTCAGCGAATTTCCAATGAATATATAACATAATACATTATAACACTTAACAGGATTCATAAGAAATGTATTCACAAACAAGCAATATTTAAAATATTAATTATTCCCCATAAGAATAACATTGGGGATGAGTACGCAGGTTTGCTGCAACAAGGCACACAAAATAATGGGTTTTTATGAAAACGGACACATATATATATGTAAATATATATATATATATATACATATATAAAAATTTGAATGAATGGTGTTTTCGGCATCTGGGGACCTCAAAATGAAAAGTTATCATGGTCTCGGGCTTAAGTCTTACCATGAGACCTACGGTAATAGCTTCTTCCCTATATGGGAAATTCGCTAAAAATCATTTCGCTTCAGATCCAATTTTATGAAAATTTATTATGAAACAGGTATTGTGAGTAATGAAATAGATTACATTTTATAGTAACATATAACTCAAATCTTTATTTCATAATAGTTAATACGCAAACACTGATGCACATCTTAAGGTAACATAACATGTTGTCTTGGTTTTAGAGTAAGAGGATAATACACCCGTCGCAGCAAACCTGCATACTCAGTGAATTTCCAATGAATTATAACATAACACATTAAGCCACTTGACAAGATTCATAAGAAATATATTCACAAACAAGCGATATTTAAAATATGAATTATTCTCCATAAGAATAACATTGGGGATGAGTACGCAGGTTTGCTGCAAGAAGGAACACAAAATAATGGGTTTTTATGCAAATATAAATAGAACTCAGCTAAGTGAAGTCACATACCAAGTTTCATCTATATACATTAATAAATAAGCGATATATAACATTTGAATTATTTTCCATAAGAATAACATGGGGACCGAGTACCTAGGTTTGCTGCTATGGGAACTATAGGCGAAAAATTGTTTTTTTGTGGAAACAACAATAAACCACAACCAGATGAAGCGATATACCAAGTTTTGTCAGTTTATGTTCATAAATAACCAAGATATAACATTTTTATTTCTCTCCATAAGAATAACATTAGACAACGTACTGTGTTTAGCACTTTCAATATCTCAGTAACCAATTGACGTAGAACAATGATCAAGATACCAAATTGTTTGTTTTTTATGCTGAATTCAATGGTCAAAATTAAAATTTGATTTAAATAAAAATTACATGTGGAAACCCCAAAAAACCCATTTTTGGGGTACAAAACCCCCCAAAAACCCCTCTTTGGATGGTGCGATTCGTCTGGTTTTCGAACTCTTTCAAATAAATGGTACTTTACACGTTTTTACCAAATTTCATTAAGATCGGACCTTTTTTACGAGTGTTATCGTGCTTACGGACACATATATATATATATATATATATATATATATATATATATATATATATATATATATATATATATATAATAAATATATATATATATACATATATAAAAATTTGAACGAATGGTGTTTTTGGCATCTGGGGACCTCAAAATGAAAAGTTATCATGGTCTCGGGCTTAAGTCTTACCATGAGACCTACGGTAATAGCTTCTTCCCTATAGGGGAAATTCGCTAAAAACAGTACGGTTCTAGTTTCCGGCACTAAATGTATGCTTAAGATAAAAGAATCGGAATTCTCTAAAAATAGCATCTCTAATTATATATTTAAAAAAACTAAACCTTTTCTTTTCCGAATGTAATGTAATTATTGGTTGATTTTTAAATTCATTTTTCTTACTTTTAGCGAATTTCCCCTATAGGGAAGAAGCTATTACCGTAGGTCTCCTGGTGAGACTTAAGCCCGAGACCATGATAACTTTTCATTTTGATGTCCCCAGATGCCAAAAACACCATTCGTTCAAATTTGTATATATGTATATATATATATATATATATATATATATATATATATATATGTGTGTGTGTGTGTCCGTAAGCACGATAACTCTCGTAAAAAAGGTCCGATCTTAATGAAATTTGGTACAAATGTGTAAGTACCATTTATTTGAACGAGTTCGAAAACCAGATGAATCGCACCTTCCGAAGGGGGGTTTTCGGGGGGTTTTGTACCCCAAAAATGGGTTTTTTGGGGTTTTCACATTTAAATATAATTTAAATAAAATTTTAATTTATACCATTGTATTCAGCTTAAAAAACAAACAATTTGGTATTTTGATCATTGCTCTACGTCAATTGGTTACCGAGATATTGAAAGTGCTAAACACAGTACGTTGTCTAATGTTATTCTTATGGAGAAAAATTGTATATCTCGCTTATTTATGAACATAAACTGGCGAAATTTGATATATGGCTTGATCTGGTTATGGTTTATTGTTGTTTGCACAAAAAAGTGTTTCGCCTATGGCTCCTGTAGCAGCAAACCTAGGTACTTGGTCCCCATGTTATTCTTATGGAAAATACTTAAAATGTTATATATCGCTTATTTATCAATGTATATGGATGAAACTTGGTATGTGACTTCACTAAGATGAGTTCTATTGATATTTGCATAAAAACCCATTATTTTGTGTTCCTTGTTGCAGCAAACCTGCGTACTCATCCCCAATTATATTATTATGGAGAATAATTAATATTTTAAATATTGCTTGTTTGTGAATACATTTCTTATAAATCCTGTTAAGTGTTATAATGTGTTATGTTATATATTCATTGGAAATTCGCTGAGTATGCAGGTTTGCTGCGACGGGGGTATTATAATTTAACATTTGTTAATAGTTTATTTTTTTTATATACGTATAGAAACTTGCTTTTTAACGTATGTTTTACAGTCATAGATATAAGGATTTATTGTAACAAAATTTAACTAACCAGTCTTAGGAATTCGTCGATAACTGGCATGGGTGTTTATGAGCAATAGAAACAATCGTTGACTGGCTTAGGAGTATATATCATCACTGAGCCACAAATAATTGTTGATTGGCATGGGTGTCAACTATTGCTGGACAGAATCATTTGCTGAAATTGGTGTCAGCAAGCATAAGAAATCTTTAATTTTAAACTGGTATATGTGTCACTTTTTGTCTAAATCACTTTGTTTTCCACGTGATTTTTTATAAATACCTCAATTTTTTAGGTACTGACCCAAAACTTAGTATTAGTCCAGGCAAAAAAGTACAAATAGCCGAATAAAATCATGTAGTTGCAATTTGTCGCTGGATGTGTAGGGGTGGGTGCCCTGAACAACGTATCATAAAGTCCCGTCAATTGCAACCACGGGAGGTGAAAGGGGTGTTTCCTCCCCCTAAAGAGCTACTGTTTTCAGTTTTTTTATCACAACTTTAACACGGTAAGTCGCATATAACTTTTAAATGACGGAAAAATTAAAGAAAAGAAAATGTATGAAAACCCCTATAACTGTGATCCTATCTTTAATATTTTTTGAGATATATGCTACGAAAAAGGGTCAAATTTAAACAAATTTGTTGAACATCACGTTTTTGTTGTCAAACTCGCTCTTATAGCTTCTCACCCATACGATTTACAGAAAGTTTTTTAGTTACAAATTTGAAGAGTAATAGATATTCTTAAAAAAAAACATATGTTATTTCTGCGTTATCTTTAAGTGGTCGAAAGTGAGATAAATTTAAATATATAAGGCAAATATCGAGATTGTGCTAAAAACTGCTCATTTCAATTATCATTCTTAATGGCTACTAACAATGGCTATAAAATAGTCAACGCCACTTCGTTTCATATCACCGTATATAACGTATTTTTCTCTCTGTAACCATGGAAACATTAAACATTTCTTAAACGGAAAATTGTTTAAATAAAATAAAGTTCCTTCGAATCAGGATAAAAAATATTTAAAAAAATAAAGGTAAAGTAAAAGTAAAGTTCTTGTTTATGGTCAAGAGGTCACACTAGTGCCTCTGACATAACCTGAAGACTACTTATGTAGCCGGGACCAACAGCTTAACGTGACTTCCGAAGCACAAAGGTAAAAAGTATGTATGCAGTCTCCTCGGAATATATTATATATATATATATATATATATCATAGTTTTATTTAAAAAAATTACAACATGGTAAGTTACTAAATCATTATAAAAATAATTTAAAAGTAGAATCTTGTCTTAAAAGTTCATGACATTTTCATCCCCTTCCAAGTCTTCTTCTGTTTTTGGTGAAGTGTTTATGCAGGCTTCGTAGCATCCACAGATTGATGGGGTTCAGGACTCCACTGTAGTCTCGTTCGCAACCCTATTCTGGATTGAGAGAGGTGTTTCCAAGCATTTTTTCATTTGGAAGTATATTTTAAAAGAGTGTAGCTTGACCTCACTTTTGGTCGGTTGTATTAAATCCAGATTAGTTTTTGCCTTGATGGAGGATTTTACGAACAATTTATATCGGTGGTTGTAAAAATTACGATTACTCGGGGGAGGAGGAGGGGGGTACATGGCGAGGAACATCCCCTCACCAGCTTAGGCTATTACTTCAGGTGCTGAAGTTTGGTCGTAGAAAATATCATGAATTTACTTTCCTTTGGCTTTCCTTGGAAACACTTCAAAATGGAAGATTTACTTTTGTTAAATGTGGGACATGTTGTGTCTCATCCTTTTGAAACTGTAGATGAACAAGATAGACTGACTAATGGGTAGCTCCTTTAATTATTTGGTAGAGAATACCTTGTCATCAACGATTGAATTGTTAGACAAGACATCGACAAGAAGAGGTATATATGTCAGTACTGCCACGGAGATGCCGATAGTATTATTGGAAGATGTGCGAGTAGTGGTGAATTAGGGGGGAGGCATCACTTCCGGCGCTTTTTCCCCATGTTATTCTTATGGGGAGCCGTTTTTGCACCGACGCCAGCTCCCGCCTATAGAGCTCCCGCGCCTTAGCCTATACTATTGTCCAACCCTTGCCTATATTAAATATATTGTCCCCATCCCCATCCCTCCTCTATATTTTTAAAAATTAATTTTCAAATTCTAAAAAACTATCTTTGGTGTTTACTGTCCGATTTGTCTGCAATTTGGATATGTTATTGTCCTAGGCAAGTGTTTTAATAAATTCCACTTACATTTCCCAAATTCACTATAACGGTCAAAAAATATTTTTGAAAAATACTGCCAATTGCCACCTTCTTTATTAACTGTCCGATTTGTCTTCAATTTGGATATGTTATTGTCCTAGGCAAGTGGTTTAATAAATTCCACTTACATATCCCAAATTCACCATCACGGTCAAATTAAAAATTATTTTTGAAAAATACTGCCAACTGCCAACTTCTTTATTAAATGTCCGATTTGTCTGCAATTTGGATATGTTATTGTCCTAGGCAAGTGTTTTAATAAATTTCACTTACATATCCCAAATTCACCATCACGGTCAAATTAAAAAATATTTTTGAAAAATACTGCCAATTGCCGCCTTCTTTATTAACTGTCCGATTTGTTTAAAACTTGGATATGTTATTGTCGTAGGCAAGTGTTTTAATAAATTACACTTACATATCCCAAATTCACTATTACGGTCAAATTAAAAAATATTTTTGAAAAATACAGCCAATTGCCAACTTCTTTATTTACTGTCCGATTTGTCTGCAATTTGGATATGTTATTGTCGTAGGCTAGTGTATATGCACCATCCACATTTTACAAATATTACGGTCAAATTAAATAATATTTTTGAAAAATACTGCCAATTGCCACCTTCTTTATTAAATGTCTGATTTGTCTTCAATTTGGATATGTTATTGTCCTAGGCAACTGGTTTAATAAATTCCACCTACATATCCCAAATTCACTATTACAGTCAAATTAAAAATTATTTTTGAAAAATACTGCCAATTGCCAACTTCTTTATTAAATGTCCGATTTGTTTAAAACTTGGATATGTTATTGTCCTAGGCAAGTGTTTTAATAAATTTCACTTACATATCCCAAATTCACCATCACGGTCAAATTAAAAAATATTTTTTGAAAAATACTGCCAATTGCCAACTTCTTTATTTACTGTCCGATTTATTTAAAATTTGGATATGTTATTGTTGTAGGCTAGTGTATATGCACCATCCACATTTTACAAATATTACAGTCAAATTAAAAATTATTTTTGAAAAATACTGCCAATTGCCAACTTCTTTATTAAATGTCCGATTTGTTTAAAATTTAGATATGTTATTGTTGTAGGCTAGTGTATATGCACCATCCACATTTCCCAAATTCACTATTACAGTCAAATTAAAAAATATTTTTGAAAAATACCGCCAATTGCCAACTTCTTTATTTACTGTCCGATTTGTTTAAAATTTGGATATGTTGTTGTTGTGGGCTAATGTATATGCACCATCCACATTTTACAAATATTGCGGTTAAATTTTTAAAAATTTGGAAAAATACTGCCAATTGGCAACTTCTTTATTTATGGTCTGATTTGTTTAAAATTTATGTCATTATTCTAGGCTAGTGTATATGTACCATCCACATTTGACAAATTAACTATAATGGTCAAATTTAAAAAATATTTTGAAAAATATACAATTTCAAACTTCTTTATTTTCGGATATGTTATAGCTCTTATATAGGTAACAAGACCACACTACCACACGTTCCATTACCCCCCACAATACAGTATTTTGTCTGTTTGTTTATTTTGCTGTAATCCCAAAACTGACTGTTTATTGTCACTTTGGATATTGTCCTAAGCATTTATTGTCTGATTTATTTTTGGATATGTTATAGCCCCCAACTATATCTAAAATTACAATATTATTTCCACCTATAATACAGTTGTTTGTTTTGCCACAACCTAAAAACTAACATTGGTATTTGTGTTTTTACAAAACTATATTTTGTAAATTACTACCAATAACTCCTTTATTTACTTTTCGACTTGTTATATCCCCTTATATCTAAATTTACCGTATATTTTTCCCCTTTAGTGCTGTTTTGTCGTAACCAAACTTTGGACATGACTGCAATATATTACTGGCCATTGCTTAAGTGCATTTCCAAATTCACTATTACGGTTGGATTTTAAAAAATAAATACAAGCTTATTATATACATCCAGCTGATAAGTAATATATATCCACAATTATGGTCAGAACAAATTTTGGATATGTTTTAAGCCAATGCCAAAAATAAATTTTTAAACCCCAAAACAACTAAACACAAAACACTAATCTTTCTTTGTGCTTGTTTGGAGTAGTCTTTATTTTATCCAACTTAATTTTGCAGTTAAAATCAAACTTCCCACATTCTAGCTCCCTTTCCAGCGGTTGGAGACATAAAGGTTACGAATATTTTCAAACTGTACAATATATCTTTTTCTATGTTGGACTTGTTTAATAGCGCACCATATTCCAAATCCTCCAGTCTACTACATTCTTTAAATTTAACATTGCCTTTAATATCTTGCATCTCTATGTCTTCTTGTCCATTGTTACGGAAACTTTCTATTTTTGGAATTGCCATAAAATGTTGCGGTTCCGTTAAAGCTTGCAAGTGGCTGGTAGGTAGGTAAATAATGTCCAAATCACCACCGTATGGCAACACGCCTTGCCTATTCTTATTTATCTCTATAAATACAGTTTTACAGACACCCTTAACATTGTATACACCCCTCCATCCTTTTCTGCCAACACCCCCACAAACTTGTTTACTACAAACGCACACACTATATAATGTCCATAACGCTCGTAGGAAGTAATCTTTTAATTTATCCTCTCTTTCCCTTCTTTCTTTAGCCAACTGTGCTTCCTCTGCAACAGTATTTTCCACATATTCCAATGTCTTCTAATTCCAGTTTCCTCTCTAAGAAAGGCTTGGAAAGTGGCTCTATTTCTTTAATAGTGTATGGGTACAGTTTATTGGTCCGGCTTCTTAAAACGTAGGGAGTAAGGTTAGGACTTTCCAAATTGATGTGTTTAGGTATAGTGGAGAAAGGTGTATTTGATGTGCCCCCAGATTTGATGTAACACATATGCTTTACACTTATGGCATCCTCCTCTATTACCTCTACATAGTTGGTAAACAGTTAAAGCTAAATGCAGATAGAGCATACTTTATTAACTTTTCCCTTTGTGTACTATCTTTTGGCAGTTTTAGTTGTACTCCAGTTATCTTCCCCCAATATGCATCGTTAAACACTAAACAACAACTGTTTTGTAATTGGCAACTTTCACCCACATCTTATGCAGAGGTACAGCATAGAATGGAGCATTTTGGAAGTACCGTTTGTTGTCTTCTATTAGACTTAAACAATCTCTTAAAGGTTCAAACCCTTTACCAAAACCTCTACAATAGATTGTTGCCTCTAACCTTGTTATTCTCTCTAGCTAGTTTAGACGAGAACGTTTCTTTTAGGTTTACAAAGTTTATTATATGGTTTCCTATACTTTTAATTACTCCAGGACTTGTAATCTGGCATATAAATTTATTATATATTTTTACCCTGCTATTTACACCATGTTAAACTTATGTTAAACTTACAATGTTATGATTGTGTTAAATTTGTTTATATTACATATATTTCTTACACAATTTACAAACAATTTTTGTGTCGGTTGACAGAACGTGTAAAGTTGTGTTAAATGGATGTAAACCAGTATCTGTGCCTGTGTCCAAATGTGTTGGAGTGTGTTATTTATTGTGTCTCTGCATTTGTGTTGTTTTATAAACTTTAAATATTACTGTGTCCTTATACTCTTACTATTTCTGTTACTATAATATTTATCTTTTACTGTTTGTTTTCCAAGTTTGATTGTGGGTTTGGCTAATATATCGGATGTTGTACCAATACTGACCTTTGTCTAAATAGTAATGGATTGATTACATGCTGCACTATGTGGTGTTTGTCTTTGGCAATACACTTCCAACACATTTCCTGTCTAATATCTGGCTGGTTGTATCCAGCACATTTATGTTTTACTTTACAACAACACAATGAGATGTCTATTCTGCTGCTTATACAACAGATGTACAGGTCTTGTAGAATGTGCATATTAAATACATATATTACTCTGCTGTGCGGGGTGTTGGGTTTAATAGTACAAAACCTAATACAAGGACTAAGAATAGAATTATAGAATTTCGACAATTTGGGTACTAATGTTAATATGTTAATTATATTGAGACTATAAACTTATTTAGTCGAATTTGTGGGTATTCCATATTTGCACGTGGGTGTCCACTTACATGTTACACTTACCGCTCGCCTATGTTTATATACAATATCCATATATTTACAACCTCTATATGCCTATAGTGTAATCTGTCCTGTTTACGTGTTTCCGCTACTTTTTGTATAAAAAAATGTGCTCTGTTAGCCATTTATTGGGGAATTGTATTAAACCTACTAACGAAAGATTTGGTATGTGGTTTTTATTAGAAAATCTGCGTAATAATAACCTTCTTACAGACATAGGTAATATAAACTATTGCGGGGGCGAACCAAAATTAAATAACTTAACATCTATAACGGATGCGTTTTGTGATAACATAATGTTAGTTAAGATAACCAATGTTACGGATTGTGATGGGGACGTTCGGAATAAATTTAAAGTTAAGAAGGAAATATGTGGCTCGTTTAATAGCTACTTATGAGGAATATTTAAAAAGTTCTCTTTAGCTCGACATGGTGTTGTGGCCAAACTACCATTCTCCCAAAGCGAGGGTGTGTTACAAATAATAAAGAAAGATATTGACCAAATTAAACAAAAGTATGATGATCCTATAGCAATTCCCTATAAAATAGAGCTTGCAAATGTTAAAATTAAGGATTTGTTGGAAGATCTTCCAAAGATACTGCAAGATCTGGAAAAAGAAATGTACTATCTTATGGATTTCGATATAACACTAGATTTGGTTGGAATATTTAATAAAGAGGAAATGTGCCAATATCTTACAGAAAACTTTTGCTACCAGGGGGGCGAATGGGCCCCCATAAGTTTAACATGGTGTAAATAGCAGGGTAAAAATATATAATAAATTTATATGCCAGATTACAAGTCCTGGAGTAATTAAAAGTATAGGAAACCATATAATAAACTTTGTAAACCTAAAAGAAACGTTCTCGTCTAAACTAGCTAGAGAGAATAACAAGGTTAGAGGCAACAATCTATTGTAGAGGTTTTGGTAAAGGGTTTGAACCTTTAAGAGATTGTTTAAGTCTAATAGAAGACAACAAACGGTACTTCCAAAATGCTCCATTCTATGCTGTACCTCTGCATAAGATGTGGGTGAAAGTTGCCAATTACAAAACAGTTGTTGTTTAGTGTTTAACGATGCATATTGGGGGAAGATAACTGGAGTACAACTAAAACTGCCAAAAGATAGTACACAAAGGGAAAAGTTAATAAAGTATGCTCTATCTGCATTTAGCTTTAACTGTTTACCAACTATGTAGAGGTAATAGAGGAGGATGCCATAAGTGTAAAGCATATGTGTTACATCAAATCTGGGGGCACATCAAATACACCTTTCTCCACTATACCTAAACACATCAATTTGGAAAGTCCTAACCTTACTCCCTACGTTTTAAGAAGCCGGACCAATAAACTGTACCCATACACTATTAAAGAAATAGAGCCACTTTCCAAGCCTTTCTTAGAGAGGAAACTGGAATTAGAAGACATTGGAATATGTGGAAAATACTGTTGCAGAGGAAGCACAGTTGGCTAAAGAAAGAAGGGAAAGAGAGGATAAATTAAAAAATTACTTCCTACGAGCGTTATGGACATTATATAGTGTGTGCGTTTGTAGTAAACAAGTTTGTGGGGGTGTTGGCAGAAAAGGATGGAGGGGTGTATACAATGTTAAGGGTGTCTGTAAAACTGTATTTATAGAGATAAATAAGAATAGGCAAGGCGTGTTGCCATACGGTGGTGATTTGGACATTATTTACCTACCTACCAGCCACTTGCAAGCTTTAACGGAACCGCAACATTTTATGGCAATTCCAAAAATAGAAAGTTTCCGTAACAATGGACAAGAAGACATAGAGATGCAAGATATTAAAGGCAATGTTAAATTTAAAGAATGTAGTAGACTGGAGGATTTGGAATATGGTGCGCTATTAAACAAGTCCAACATAGAAAAAGATATATTGTACAGTTTGAAAATATTCGTAACCTTTATGTCTCCAACCGCTGGAAAGGGAGCTAGAATGTGGGAAGTTTGATTTTAACTGCAAAATTAAGTTGGATAAAATAAAGACTACTCCAAACAAGCACAAAGAAAGATTAGTGTTTTGTGTTTAGTTGTTTTGGGGTTTAAAAATTTATTTTTGGCATTGGCTTAAAACATATCCAAAATTTGTTCTGACCATAATTGTGGATATATATTACTTATCAGCTGGATGTATATAATAAGCTTGTATTTATTTTTTAAAATCCAACCGTAATAGTGAATTTGGAAATGCACTTAAGCAATGGCCAGTAATATATTGCAGTCATGTCCAAAGTTTGGTTACGACAAAACAGCACTAAAGGGGAAAAATATACGGTAAATTTAGATATAAGGGGATATAACAAGTCGAAAAGTAAATAAAGGAGTTATTGGTAGTAATTTACAAAATATAGTTTTGTAAAAACACAAATACCAATGTTAGTTTTTAGGTTGTGGCAAAACAAACAACTGTATTATAGGTGGAAATAATATTGTAATTTTAGATATAGTTGGGGGCTATAACATATCCAAAAATAAATCAGACAATAAATGCTTAGGACAATATCCAAAGTGACAATAAACAGTCAGTTTTGGGATTACAGCAAAATAAACAAACAGACAAAATACTGTATTGTGGGGGGTAATGGAACGTGTGGTAGTGTGGTCTTGTTACCTATATAAGAGCTATAACATATCCGAAAATAAAGAAGTTTGAAATTGTATATTTTTCAAAATATTTTTTAAATTTGACCATTATAGTTAATTTGTCAAATGTGGATGGTACATATACACTAGCCTAGAATAATGACATAAATTTTAAACAAATCAGACCATAAATAAAGAAGTTGCCAATTGGCAGTATTTTTCCAAATTTTTAAAAATTTAACCGCAATATTTGTAAAATGTGGATGGTGCATATACATTAGCCCACAACAACAACATATCCAAATTTTAAACAAATCGGACAGTAAATAAAGAAGTTGGCAATTGGCGGTATTTTTCAAAAATATTTTTTAATTTGACTGTAATAGTGAATTTGGGAAATGTGGATGGTGCATATACACTAGCCTACAACAATAACATATCTAAATTTTAAACAAATCGGACATTTAATAAAGAAGTTGGCAATTGGCAGTATTTTTCAAAAATAATTTTTAATTTGACTGTAATATTTGTAAAATGTGGATGGTGCATATACACTAGCCTACAACAATAACATATCCAAATTTTAAATAAATCGGACAGTAAATAAAGAAGTTGGCAATTGGCAGTATTTTTCAAAAAATATTTTTTAATTTGACCGTGAAGGTGAATTTGGGATATGTAAGTGAAATTTATTAAAACACTTGCCTAGGACAATAACATATCCAAGTTTTAAACAAATCGGACATTTAATAAAGAAGTTGGCAATTGGCAGTATTTTTCAAAAATAATTTTTAATTTGACTGTAATAGTGAATTTGGGATATGTAGGTGGAATTTATTAAACCAGTTGCCTAGGACAATAACATATCCAAATTGAAGACAAATCAGACATTTAATAAAGAAGGTGGCAATTGGCAGTATTTTTCAAAAATATTATTTAATTTGACCGTAATATTTGTAAAATGTGGATGGTGCATATACACTAGCCTACGACAATAACATATCCAAATTGCAGACAAATCGGACAGTAAATAAAGAAGTTGGCAATTGGCTGTATTTTTCAAAAATATTTTTTAATTTGACCGTAATAGTGAATTTGGGATATGTAAGTGTAATTTATTAAAACACTTGCCTACGACAATAACATATCCAAGTTTTAAACAAATCGGACAGTTAATAAAGAAGGCGGCAATTGGCAGTATTTTTCAAAAATATTTTTTAATTTGACCGTGATGGTGAATTTGGGATATGTAAGTGAAATTTATTAAAACACTTGCCTAGGACAATAACATATCCAAATTGCAGACAAATCGGACATTTAATAAAGAAGTTGGCAGTTGGCAGTATTTTTCAAAAATAATTTTTAATTTGACCGTGATGGTGAATTTGGGATATGTAAGTGGAATTTATTAAACCACTTGCCTAGGACAATAACATATCCAAATTGAAGACAAATCGGACAGTTAATAAAGAAGGTGGCAATTGGCAGTATTTTTCAAAAATATTTTTTGACCGTTATAGTGAATTTGGGAAATGTAAGTGGAATTTATTAAAACACTTGCCTAGGACAATAACATATCCAAATTGCAGACAAATCGGACAGTAAACACCAAAGATAGTTTTTTAGAATTTGAAAATTAATTTTTAAAAATATAGAGGAGGGATGGGGATGGGGACAATATATTTAATATAGGCAAGGGTTGGACAATAGTATAGGCTAAGGCGCGGGAGCTCTATAGGCGGGAGCTGGCGTCGGTGCAAAAACGGCTCCCCATAAGAATAACATGGGGAAAAAGCGCCGGAAGTGATGCCTCCCCCCTAATTCACCACTACTTGTGCGCTATACAAGGTTACTTCTTATTTGCCTGTGGTTGTTATTGGAGAAGATGCTGTTGACCTGCTCGATCTGCTAACAGCTTTCACACCCCCAGACATAAATGTATATTCCTTGAACAGAGTAAGAGGATACATTGAGGACAAGCTATACTATACCAAATAATTAGTCTCTATTGTTCATCTACAGCTTCACAGAATGTGACACATGTTCCATAGTTAACAAGTAAACCTTCAATTTTGAAGTGTTTCCAAAGCAAGCCAAACGATTGTAAAGCCATAGCTAACATTTTCTACGACCTAACATCAACACCTGAATCAATATCCCAAGCTGGCGAGGAGATATTTCTCGCCATCTACCAGTCCCTCTCCTCCCCTAGTGTTTTTCTATAACAACCGAAACAACTCATTTGTAAAATCCTCCATCAAGGTAAAAGCCAATTTGGCTGGTCAAAAGGGTGGCCAAGCAACACTTTTTAGAGTATACTTCCAAACGGAACTATAGCTTTACTACATCTCTCTCAATCCAGAACGATGGGGTTGCGAACGAGACGACAATTGAGTCCTGACACCGTAAAAATAACGGATCCAATAGCTACTGAAAGTATACTCAAATCAATCCTTTGCCGTTTTGCTACTTAAATTAAGATTCTACTTTGAAATTGATTTTTTAATGAATTAGTTACTTACTATGTTTTAAATTCGTTATGATTTAACCGTGTTGTAAATATAATATATTATGAGGAGACTTTATACGCATTTTTTACCTTTGTTTTTTAAATATTTTTATCTTAATTTGAAAGACCATTTTAAAAATTAAGAAATATGTAATGTTTCTATGGTCAAAGACGTTATATAAGGTGATAAAAAAGTTAATATCATTGAATATTCTATAGTCAATAGTAGTAGCCATTGAAGGATGAAAAATACAAATGAGCAGTTTCCAGCACAATGTCGAGATTTGCCTTATATATTTAAATTTATCTCACTTTAGACCTCTTAAAAATAACTCGGAAAATATGTATGTTATTTTGAAGAATATTAATGCTCTACAACTATGTATTTGACAAAGTTTCTGTAAATTCAATGGGTGAGAAGCTATAAGAACGAGTTTAAAAAAAACGTGAGGTGCAACCAATTTGTTTAAAGTTGATCCATTGTTGTTTTAGCATATATCTAAAATACCCCCGTCGCAGCAAACCTGCGTACTCAGCGAATTTCCAATGCATAATATATGTCTTAATACCACATAAAGCCGCATACCAAGTTTCATAATAATATATTCACATATAAGCAATTTTAATTATTCTCCATAAGAATAACATTGGTAATGAGTACGTAGGTATGCTGAAACAAGGAACACAAACAATTGGTTTTTATGCAAATATAAATAGAATTTAACTAGGAGAAGCCACATACCAAGTTCCATCAATATGTAATCATAAATAAGCGCTTTATAACATTCTAGTTATTCTCCATAAGAATAACATGGGGGCTGAGAAAGCAGGTTTGCTGCAACAAGGAACAAAAAAATGGGTTTTTATATAATTATCAATATAACTCAACCAAGTGAAGCTACATACCAAGTTTTATTAATTTATGTTCATAATTAAGGGAGTCATTACATTTTACTTTTCTCCATAAGAATAACATGGGGGCTGAGTACGCAGGTTTGCTGCTACAGGAATAATCAACAAAAAATCAATTTTTTGTGCAAATATCAATATACCAGTACTCCGTGAAGCCACATACCAAATTTCATCAACATACATTCATAAATAATCGAGATATCAAATTTTATTTATTCTCCTTAAGGATAACATTGGACAACGTACTGTGTTTAGCACTTTGAATATCTCTGCAACGGTTGGGCGTAGGAATCACAATTTAAACACCAAAATGATTGTTTTGTGGAAATGAACAGATTGGTAAAGGCAAATGTGAAGTTTACATTTAAATAAACTGAGGAAAAGCCAAAAACATTTTTCCCATAAGATTAACATGGGAGATTTTATGAGTAGGTTTTTTGGATTTTCTCCGCAACAACTTAACCTAGGTTAATAATTCAAAATACTATATAATTTGTTTTTTTAAGCTCTATAACATGGACTAAACCAAAATTAAGTTTTTAAAAATTTTAGGGTGAAAAATGCAAAAAACTGATTTTTGGAAAATTTAAAACCCCCATAAACCCCCCTTCCCATGGTCCGATTTTTCTGGATTTCGAACTTAAAGTCATGAATGTCATTTTACACATTTGAGCAAAATTTCATCAGAATCGGACGTTTTTTACTCAAGTTATCGTGTTAACGGACATATATATATATATATATATATATATATATATATATATATATACATATATATAAATTTGAACGAATAGTGTTTTTGGCATCTGGGGACCTCAAAACAAAAAGTTATCATGGTCTCGGGCTTAAGTCTTACCATGAGACCTACGGTAATAGCTTCTTCCCTATAGAGGAAATTCGCTAAAACTGTGGAATATAACATTACAGTTATAGTCTTATAGTAGTTGTATAGTAAATGTTATTTTCTTTCATTTTTCCATTATTAAAAGTTCTTTACGACTAACAGTTTTCAAGCTATAAGCAAAAAACTAAAAATAGTAGCCCTTTAAGGGGGAATGTCCCTTCACTCCCCGTGGCAACGGAAACGACGTGAATTTTTGTTGCGTTGTTCGGGAGAACCGCCCTTTCACATCCGAAATAAACTTGAAACTACATGATTTTATACGGCTATTTTGATTATATTTTTCTAATTTTCCTGAACTAAATGTGAATTATACTAGTTCGGGGCTGATTGTATATTGAATTTGGCGTTTATAGATTTTTATTGTTTCAATATGACGACCATTTATATATATATATATATATATATATATATATATATATATTTATATATTTATATATTTATATATTTGTTATAAGGCTTTATCACTTAAAAATGGAAAATTTAATCTACACATTTAAAAATGTTTGGATTTTAATCAACAAAAGATGGAACAGAGATTAAAAAAATGACAAGCTTAGTAAATGCATTTTTTTAAATACGTGTAAATTCTATGTAAATTACCAAAAATTACCACGATTTTAGTCATACGAATTGCAGTTGCTGACCTATGGGTTAAGTGACCTTTAAAATAGTTATAATATATTTTTGCTTAAAGTTGAACGTTTTATAATGTTTATTCAATTACTAAAATATCTGCCATATACAAGATATAAGCTTTAAAATCTTTAATAAATAGAAATGCCCGCTATTTTTATCCGGTTGAAGATAGAAACGCCAAATTCCATATTAAATTAGCCCTAAACCTATGGACTCAGTCTTAATGTTTTTATTATGGAGAATAAATAAAATGTGCTGCCTCGCTTATTTAATTTAGGAATATGTTTTGATAAAACTTGGTAAGTAGCTTTATGCTGTATTGAGGTGCCATTTGTAATTCACTGAGTATGCAGGTTTGCTGCAACGGGGGTATTTTAATTTCTGAAACGCAGTGCATTTATGGCAATTTTGTTTAAAAAACAGCCTTGGAATGTGGGTAATAAACATATAAAATGGGAAAAATGGTAGGTATAGTAAGTAATTATAAATATGATGCGTTGCCTTATTTAGCTTAGTTTATGTTCAGCTACTAAATTTGAGGTTACTAAGTGTAGGTAATAAAAAAACTACCTTTTGGTTCAGCCTGATAAGAGTTTTTTAGTGGTCACAAAGCGGTAACCCGATCATAGAAATAAATTTATACCTGATACAGTGAACTCTGTCTATTGGAATATTAAATTTTGAGACAGTCTCTCCTATGGTCGACTGGGACAAAAGGTTTTACAAATTCTTAAAGATATTTCCTTTTGAAATCCACAAACGCTTATTCTATAATGAAGATGTATTTTTCTTCAAAACTATTGAGATAATAAATATTATTTAAAAAACACCAAATTGCCATACTTACTAGTTGATGTTTCGCCTTTGGAAGACCAATCCAGGTGATTTGAGAATATTACCGTTATTGCTATAATCAGTAACACGTCATATCCATACAAAACATTGATGTTATAAAGACTTAAGGGGATTATTAGCCCCTTAGGGCTAATACCCTGAAGGGGGATTTATTAGCCTTTCAAGGAAAATTTTAGCTCAATCCAATTAGGGTTCTTCCATTTATGTTATAATTTACTTGGTTTATATTGCAAAATTGTTGTAATTTACAATAACACTTTGACAGTTTTTTTTTTTCAAAATGATGAAACACTAAAAAAATCTACAAATATGTAAACTAATAACAACCTAGTTAAACTTATATAAATTGTAGGATGTTGTAAACTAGGCAACATCGATGACGACAGTCAGGCACAAGGTTAGTTTTATCATAGGATACCAATTTATTATGTTAGGTATATACCAACTGCAGCAACCTCCAATTCTTCAAGGTTCGTTGGTTCTTGACTTAGAGAACAAACTTATACAGCACGATGGGACAGTTAGGTTAGGTTACGTTATTGACGAGTTACAAAAGCTATCGTAAGCTAACTTAACCATCGCAACGCGTTGTCACGGGTAAAAGGACAATATTTTGCAAAAATATGTATTGTTTCATATTCACTCTAAATGCTATCCCTGTTGTTATGTTATAGAAATGAATCTCTTTTAAATAAAAAAATGTTCTCCTTGATCTTTGAACGTCATCAGAATTCACCTTTAAGTACCTTAGAAAATAAGATTACATACCTCGTCGTCAATAATCCACTAGTTCACAAAATTACTAATTTCAGGACTAATGTTGTCCAACTATCAATCTATATATCAACGAAGCTAGAATACTGTCATCGTTTTGAGGTTTAAAACATTTTCTATACTAATCATAATTTTGTACGTAACACAAAGCAACATTAAACATTTAATTGCTTTGTGTTACGTACAAGAACTTTCTTATAACAGATCTGCTCTAATCCTTGGCCGGCCGCAAATGGGGAATAAATATGTACACTAATTTTGAATATGTAAATGTTTAATGTTGCTTAGTGTTACATACAAGTTTATGATGGGTGTATAAAATGTGATAACAGTATTTTAGCTTCGTTGATATGTATTTGATAATCGGAGAATACTACTAGTCTTAAAACTAGTAATACATTAAACTATTGTATTGACGACAAACAGGAATGTAACATTATTTAATAAGTCATAAAACAATCTAGGATGCAAATAGTGTAACATTTCATGGATTTGTTGTTAAATAATATCAATCGCAATGTTCATATAAGCCATCATAAATAAGATGTACTATATAATTCTTGTAAAATTGTTATTTCCCCAATAAATACACATATAGGCTAATGATATATATAATATCCTTCCATAATGATCGTATCACAAATTGAACCCTTCATAAAGTAAGTTATTATATTATATTCCATCATTCAACACCATGAGAAACCTATGTGTATATTTCTACTTATATTTAATTTGTAATATAATTAAAAATAATGGGTATTGAATAATATTGTAAAACTGCTTCAAATATTTAATTAATGATACTAATTTTTAAAAATTGATCTCACTTCCCCATTTTATTTTATATAGTACAGTGTTAAAAAAATAGATCATCATGTGGAAGAAATTTGTGAAGAAACATATGGCGGTGTGCTTTGTTGTATAACTGGATTTTGAATATGAAGAGAGCAAAACAACAAATGGAAGATGGCCCAGTGTTAATTGTATTTTTTTTATGAGTCTCAACTTAAATTAAATAACATCCTTAATAAAAGTGTAGTAGGCCATAAAGAACCTACTCTTTTAGTAGAATGAAGAGCCACAGATAATTATTTCCCATATTTTTAAGGCCGCCAAGAGGAATCTGTGGTGAAGAACATTGGTGAGGAAATTCCATGTCATTATAACTTAGTCTAAGAAGAAACTACATGTTGAGCAACAGATGCATTATTTGATTTAACCAAGACTAAATAAGTTCAAATACCTGAAAGGAACTTAACTCAACTCCAATTCATTGGTTAAATATCCCTAAAGACTCTAGTTGAACTTAGTAAAGAACATTTATTTCATTTTATAGTAGCCTAAATTCCAAGGCCTACTACCTCAAGATTTTCATAGTAGCCATTTTTTTTTTGAGCTGAACAGTTTGGACTTATTACCTCATTCAGAACATCTGAGATCATAATTGGCCTATTTACATATTTAATTAAATTCAAATTCTGATTTATTAAGTATTTATAAGTATTTAAAACATTTCAATCAATATAATATAGAACAAATATCCAGATCCGGCACACTACCCCACCCGAGATTTAAGAGATACTCTCATTTATTAATCAAAATTTGAGCCTAATTTTATCTTATATTTATTATGTAAACAAAAGTTAGAATTTCCCAGATATTGTAAAACATTCTTTGTACCCTTATTTTGATTGAAAACCCATGACATTGTAACTTAATCATAATAAAACCACAAGTTTGTTAATTGTATAAAACTTTATTTCTTGACTAAGGTAAAGGAAAACATTAATTATAAGTTTACCAGAGAGAAATGTATCCAACGAAAAACAGCTGTTTATAATTTTAGGTCATAGTAAGCCAGGGCTAGATTTACATAGTATATCAAAGATAGAATCAGCAGTTAATAGTTAAAGGATAAAGAGTGAGAGTAAACAAATAATTAAGAGTAAATAAATAAAACAAAACGTGAGTAGTTTTTCAATTGGCGCCTGCAACGTACGGCTTCTGGATATTTGTTCTTAAATTTGAAGCAGTTAATTTAAGTAGGCATATATGTTTAGAATAAGGAAAAATCAAGTAGGCTACTAAGAATTATTGTAAAGATAAGATTTATTCCCATACTCCTTTTCCCCCTCCCCACTACAATTGACAAACTTTATAATGAAATAAGATTATGCCCAAACATTACAACTTAAGGCCTTATGTCAACCCACCCCGTCGTCTAATCGAGTCACCAACAACAACAACTATGAGTTCCCCAAGTAACGAATCTACGGCATCACAGACGTCCGAAACACTTACTGCTTCTGACATTACGACATTACACGAAGAACACACTCCTACAATAAACATTCCCATGCAATTTAACTTCAGTGACGACACAAACACGCCATTCCTTGGTTTCGACTTGAGTAATGACACAGACAACGTAAACAGTACAGACACCTCGCTCGACAGTCCTGCCATGAGCGCCATGACACCCGGACCAACAGGTGATACCCCCACTCCCGCCGTTCCCATGACGACCGCCGTTCCCATGACAACCACCCCTCCCCACCCCTCCATGTCATCACTACGACTACAATCCCAGCTCGCGACTACACCAAACCCTCACAACCCGCAGTCGACAACTAATATAAATCCCGCTGACATGTTGTCCCAAATCAGTATTATGTTTCAACAATTAGACATTAAGCTAAACACAGTCCAAACTGAAATAAAATCCGAGTTAGACATTAAGCTAAACACAGTCCAAACTGAAATAAAATCCGAGTTAGACATTAAGCTAAACACAATCCAAACCGAAATAGACATTAAACTAAATACCGTTGACGCTAAACTAAACGCCGTTGACGATAAACTAAACACCGCTGACGCTAAACTCGACACGAAATTCAATGCTGTTCATGCTGAACTACATAACCTAGGCCGCGCTCAAGCTAAATTTCAAGACGAAATAAACCAAATCCGACAAAAACAGAGTGAACAATCCATTAGAATCGAAGGAATTGAAACCAAATTATCCGCTGAGATCACCAAACAAACATCTGATTTAAAAGAAAATTTCAAAGCCGAATTTGAACAACAAAGAAACGAGACCAACAACCTAATCTATTCTACTAACAACCAAATCCGCACCGAACTAATCACTAAAATTAACGAAGACGTAGATGACATAAACCACCAAATCAAAGAACTTAAAGATGAGACACTACAACGAATAGACAACACCATGGACCGTCACACCAAAACTACTCAAGACGTGTTTCTACCACTAATCCAACAAAATCAAATCAAAATCGAGCAGACCAAAAACGAATTTAGCCAATTAAACGAAATTGTAAACACAGAAATTAAACTCCTGAAAAGCGAAATCGTACAGAAATCAGCTATCGTCCCCTCAACCATCAATGTTGTCTGCGGAAACAATGGCAATGCTGTCGACCAAACCATACCTAAATTTTATGGACGCACCACACACAACCCTCAAGAATATCTAGTTAAATTAAAAAAATATTACGAACGAAATATTAATAGAAACAATTGTACTGATCTGAGAGAAATTTTGATTGACATAATTGAGGCCAGCTTCGAAGGTCATGCATCGCGTTGGTTCTCTTTGATAAAAGACGACATCAAAGATTGGAATGAGTTTGAAAATGCATTTTTGGCTAAGTTTTGGAATCGTTCGGTTCAGAGGGGAATCCGCCAAAAATTGGAGGTAGAAAAATTCCGGACGAATGGTAAACTGTCACGCTCCGAGTACTTTATAGAACGTGTCATCACACTGAGGTCTTTAACACCACCATTAAGCGACGATGAAATCGTATCCTGTCTCGCTGAACACTTTAGCGAAATAGTACAAGACGCAAAAAGAGTCCAAAATGCTAACACTATTCATGAATTCGAGTCACTATTACAAAGAGAGGACCTAAAAGACGCACAGAAGAGAGACAGACACAGTAATTTAGCGCATAACAACCGACCGACTTCACCCCAAAATCAACGCCAACCAAATTATCAAAACAATCAGAACGACAGAAGACCAAACAACAACAACAACTTCCAATACAACAACGGACATCAACATGGTAACCAATACCGAAATCACAACGTAAACCCACACGCTTACCAACCTAGAGATAACCGTGCACAGTATCACCCCTATAACAACGGTTACAGAAACAACAACTACAACAACAACAACAGTCACTACTATCAATCTCAACAACATGACAGGAATCCCCCCAACAACAACAACACACACAATTACCATTCCCCATCCCCCCGACAAGGAATATCAAGTAATGAAAGAAAATATCCATCACGTGAACAACATAACGTCTGTACGACAATCCTAGAGAGGACTGACCCTAACCAAAAACCCCCATCGCCCAACCCCACTGATACAGCGCTACCTTTAAACGGGTAAGCACTGAAGCAATCGAAGGCTGTCTTACGGATTTGTCACTTCCCCCCCGTTTGATGATGTCTTCAGTGCCCACACAACATATCGGACATAACAGGCCTAATAATACTAATGATACTAATATTACACATAATCCCATCAATAACGAGTACACTGTAAGTACGATCTGCTGCGACAGAGAATTCTTAATGAGAGAAGAATCTGATGTAAACAATAAATCCACTGATAAACAAAATTTTAACTGTCCAGAACTTAAAGTCAAAATTAACAATCTATATGTAAATGCGTTAATTGATACTGGCTCTAACATCACATGCATGTCAGAAAAATGGTTTGAAGAGAATAAACATAAGTTTAACAAATTTGAAGAACTGCCCGTAACCAATACATTCATTAAGACTGCAACAGGCGAACGATCGAAACGTATAGCGAAAATAATATTATTATCCATACAGATAGAGAAGCAACAAACTAATGTACAAGTTTTATTGGTTCCCAACCTAGTTAGACCATTTATTATAGGGATTGATTTGTTAAGTTACTGGGAGATGGAAATAAACTTTGAAAATGAAACGATTATGTTGAAAACATATATTGATAAACAATAATGTTATCAATTTGAAGTTTGGAGAAGCGTATATTGAAGGTATATCATGTTACATCGTAAGAGATGAAAGCCACAGGCAAAATAATATTAACAATAATACTCATATAAATAATCATACTAATCAGTCTAATTATGATACCAATAATCCTGCAACTTGTAGTATCTCTTATAATATCGTTCAGCAATCACTAAATAACAATGAATTACTAAGCCATCAACAACAGGAGCAGTTAACCGATTTGTTAATAAGTTACCAGAATGTATTCTCTGATGATCCCGGGACACGTAACAATATAAATTCGGACCATACTACATTAACGCATTGAAAATGTACATTAGCAGACCTGTGAACACCTGAATACATCATCATCGTGAACCCCACCAATTTCCTCCCCCTTGTTGTATTGTAAATAGTCATGTTAGCATATAATATTCATTATGATGTCATTTCAAAGTGTTATGTAATTTCCCCATCAAGTGTTTTCCCCATTTAATGTATGTGTTTTCCCATTGTGTTTATATATCCCTTTGCAAGTGTCTCCCCCTATTTCATGTATCTCCCTCCCCCTCCTTCCTCCCCAAGACTCCCAAGTGACAAACCCGTTAGGATATGGACCAGAATAACAATTTCCCCCCCCTTAAATAAATAATTGGAATTAGATATCTTTCATTATGTTAGTTATTAAGAAATGTTAATGTTAGGTAATAATCTCGCAATCAACCCCATAATGGACAGAGATAATGACCGAATAATCCCCTTGAATAATTTGTGCAATAACATTTCCATGTTTGTGTTTTTAGTATTCCATATGAATTAGTCAATTTCAACGTTATGTTATCCAGAGTTATAATTTGTTGTTTTTCAGTGTTATAATTTGTTATGTGTCAATGTAAACACTCGTTAGAAATAATCACCATTAATCATATTGTTATGATAATTTAATTGTTATTATTCATAATCATTTAATGTCAAATCCACTCATGTTATATCGAAGTTTCAGATTCATTTCATTCACTTCAACTTCTGCGGGGATCATTGTAACATTTCATGGATTTGTTGTTAAATAATATCAATCGCAATGTTCATATAAGCCATCATAAATAAGATGTACTATATAATTCTTGTAAAATTGTTATTTCCCCAATAAATACACATATAGGCTAATGATATATATAATATCCTTCCATAATGATCGTATCACAAATTGAACCCTTCATAAAGTAAGTTATTATATTATATTCCATCATTCAACACCATGAGAAACCTATGTGTATATTTCTACTTATATTTAATTTGTAATATAATTAAAAATAATGGGTATTGAATAATATTGTAAAACTGCTTCAAATATTTAATTAATGATACTAATTTTTAAAAATTGATCTCACTTCCCCATTTTATTTTATATAGTACAGTGTTAAAAAAATAGATCATCATGTGGAAGAAATTTGTGAAGAAACATATGGCGGTGTGCTTTGTTGTATAACTGGATTTTGAATATGAAGAGAGCAAAACAACAAATGGAAGATGGCCCAGTGTTAATTGTATTTTTTTTATGAGTCTCAACTTAAATTAAATAACATCCCTAATAAAAGTGTAGTAGGCCATAAAGAACCTACTCTTTTAGTAGAATGAAGAGCCACAGATAATTATTTCCCATATTTTTAAGGCCGCCAAGAGGAATCTGTGGTGAAGAACATTGGTGAGGAAATTCCATGTCATTATAACTTAGTCTAAGAAGAAACTACATGTTGAGCAACAGATGCATTATTTGATTTAACCAAGACTAAATAAGTTCAAATACCTGAAAGGAACTTAACTCAACTCCAATTCATTGGTTAAATATCCCTAAAGACTCTAGTTGAACTTAGTAAAGAACATTTATTTCATTTTATAGTAGCCTAAATTCCAAGGCCTACTACCTCAAGATTTTCATAGTAGCCATTTTTTTTTTGAGCTGAACAGTTTGGACTTATTACCTCATTCAGAACATCTGAGATCATAATTGGCCTATTTACATATTTAATTAAATTCAAATTCTGATTTATTAAGTATTTATAAGTATTTAAAACATTTCAATCAATATAATATAGAACAAATATCCAGATCCGGCACACTACCCCACCCGAGATTTAAGAGATACTCTCATTTATTAATCAAAATTTGAGCCTAATTTTATCTTATATTTATTATGTAAACAAAAGTTAGAATTTCCCAGATATTGTAAAACATTCTTTGTACCCTTATTTTGATTGAAAACCCATGACATTGTAACTTAATCATAATAAAACCACAAGTTTGTTAATTGTATAAAACTTTATTTCTTGACTAAGGTAAAGGAAAACATTAATTATAAGTTTACCAGAGAGAAATGTATCCAACGAAAAACAGCTGTTTATAATTTTAGGTCATAGTAAGCCAGGGCTAGATTTACATAGTATACCAAAGATAGAATCAGCAGTTAATAGTTAAAGGATAAAGAGTGAGAGTAAACAAATAATTAAGAGTAAATAAATAAAACAAAACGTGAGTAGTTTTTCAATAGAATGAATAAATTAAAGCACCTACCATGTGTCTCAACTATAGTGATAATGGTTTTAGTTACACGAGTTATCTTTGTTGAGAATATATTCAACTACATACTCACAATAGTTGTTTTCAACAAATCCATATTATAAAGGAGAGCTTGAGATAAATTTACTTACTTTATAATATTTTAGATGATTGTTGCTAGGAAACTAATTTAAAAATAAAAAATATAAAATATACCAAACTACTTCAATTGACTTGACGATCGGCGTAATCGATCTAAGTCGATTTCCTAATACCACATTTTACATAATTAAGGAATCAAGAAGTCAATTTTTTTATTATTGATTTATTTGGACTTTATCTATCGCTTCCAGTGTTCAAAACTACACTTTGTTTTGGGAGGTAAGGACACTCCTCCCATTATCAAACTATCAGCTTGGAGGCAACGGCAGAACAGGTAATGTATTTTTACTTCTTTCATTTGTATGTGATTATGTTTAGCGTATTATTTTATTTTTATTTTTAGTTATTGTGTGTGTGTGTGTGTGTGTGTGTGTGTGTGTGTGTGTGTGTGTGTGTGTGTGTGTGTGTGTGTGTGTGTGTGTGTGTGTGTGTGTGTGTGTGTGTGTGTGTGTGTGTGTGTGTGTGTGTGTGTGTGTGGTGTGTGGTGTGTGTTAGTTTTGCACGCTGTGTAAATAATAATGTGGAATAAAACAAAAATCAACAACAAATGTAGGATAGTTAGTCGTAGTCGTTTGATATTTAGATTTAAGTAGGGTTCACACGATAACGGGAGGAGTTTCCTTACCTCCCGAAACGTAGTGTAGTTTTAAACACTAGAAGCAAGAGGTAAAGTCCAAATAAATCAATGATAAATTCAAATCCATCGCTATGATTAGTTTCAAAAATACAGCCAATTATTATATAAAAATGATGGGGGGACCACACCACAATCGTCTAATTCACCCATCTAAACAACAATAATAGAGAAGGGAAACTTGTCACACAATGCACGACGGATTTAAATATTGTAAAATACAATTTTCCTTTTATAAAATACTTTCATTTCCAAGGAAAATTATTTTGAACAGCATAAATTACGAATCTTAAAATATTCGTAGTATAATTTTTTTGGTTTCTGCACAAATAAATATGTTAGTCAATGTCGGTTAAAACAGTAAACAATAAAACATCTAAAAAAACAAGTTAGAAGTTTTTATTTTATATGCACATTTCTTGAAATTTGTAATCCCATATTACTTTTCGTTTGTATATGGATCTCCTGAAATGCAAATGATTTATGTAACTAAATATAAATAATATATTAAATTAGTACACCAATTTAGGCCTGTACTCTAGGAAATAACAATATATTTAAAATTACTATTACGTAAAAATCATATTACGAATATTTTAAGATTGGTAATTTATGCTCTTAAAAATAATTTTCTTTGAAAATTAAAGTATTTTATAAAATACAAATTGTAGTTTACAATATTTAAATCCGTACAGCATTGTATCCCTTCTCTAGTGTCATTGTATCCCTTCTCCAGTTTCCCTTCTCTATTACTGTTGTTTAGATGGATGAAATAGACGATGTGGTGTGGTACCCCAATCCTTACCTGTACTCTAGGAAATAACAATACATTTAAAATTATATAAGTTAGCGTGACATTCAAGTATGATATTATTAAAAGTAAAAGCATTCGTATGAAGTATAAATATAAATTCATAACCGTTTCAACGGTATACGTTAAAATACACAACTATCGTATAAACTCTTGAATGCTGTAAGTGTTGCTGATAACAATAAGCTGTGCAATGTATACACTACTCAACTGTTCGTGTTACAAATTCAACTTAATAAATATTAATGTTAATGTTAGCAGGAATACTTACATATTTATAAATAAACTATATATATATATATATTAATTTGATATATATATACTTACTACTTACATATATATACATTTACTATAGAACATGTTAAGCTGTTATTTATAATTTTCGACTTCGATAGCACGGCAGGATCTGTTGACTGAAATGTAGTAATACGCACCTATTTAGAATTTAGCTACACAATGGAGTCTGTATTGTTCATGGCGTTCGTGAACAGCTGTTAAGTTCCCAGTTACCAAATATCACTTATGCTATTTTTTATTATTTTTATTTTAACAGAAAATTTAAGGACCTTATTTTTAGTTGCTTTTCTAAATTATTTAATATCCAAACGTGATATTTTTGCAAGTAAATATTGATTTAGAATTATTTAAACTTTAATATAGTTGAAATCCTGATTTGTAATAATATTTTACTATTATTAGCCTACACTACTTTAAAAAAAAACAGGCACAGCAGCAATTTCCTAATTTACAATTATAAGCAAACGTCTTTCATGAAAACAATTTTCTCGTTTATAATTTAGGTAGCACAAGTTTATATGTAAATTGTCAGCAGTTACCAAATCGAAGTATGACTCAGTTCAAATTTAAGGTCTTTGTTCAAAGAACTCGGGGAGAAATAATTATTGTTTTTAAATCGTGCATGCCAGCAAATAGTTAAACCAATCTATCCCCAAATGAAACTATATAGGTTTTGTTTATTGGAATGTGTGTTTCAAGGTTTTTGTTAAATTTTACAAAATAAGTTGTGATATATTACAAAAAATATTTTCATACAGATCCCCAACAAGCCTCTTGCATTTCTTTGAAGATCATAAGAACCGTGGCCTTAATCCAAACTGAGTAATAACGGTAGGACATTAATTTGTTTAGTGAGGATCCATTTGTGGTTCGTTAAAAATCCTTGAATATAAATTGGACAGCAGTCTTCTTTTTTATGAGAAAGTGAACCATATGAGAAGTGAACACTTTTTTAGGTAAGTTAGGACTGTTGTACAATTTAAGGTTTATCCTACCTCTTTTCTATTAAACTTGCAGTTATTCGTGTGCAGTCATATTCATCTTTATTTACTGTGCTCTTCCTATATTTGCAAACAGCCTGACCCGAGAGAAAGCAAATGCTTATCACAAAAACGTTATAATAGTGCCTTAGGTATGTGTATTGATATTAAAACCATCATCAGCAAGTAGAGATCCCTTACCTTAACAATAAAAGAATACTGTAATCATCAGACTGCACTCATTGTACATAAATGTTTGATGATAGAAAATTACATCTAGAGGGTAAACCGTCTCCAGGGTGAGTATAGGGGGAAGGTGTTACTTGACAGGAAAGGCTTGCTTCACCTGCTATGTATTAGAACATAACTGGGAAAAAATGTTTTTATTTTATGGGATCCAAATATACAATTGCCTTAACATAAAAAAGGCAATTAGTTAAAAATTGATCAAAATAAAATTATTGTTATAAAGTTATTGTGTGTGTGTGTGTGTGTGTGTGTGTGTGTGTGTGTGTGTGTGTGTGTGTGTGTGTGTGTGTGTGTGTGTGTGTGTGTGTGGTGTGTGGTGTGTGTTAGTTTTGCACGCTGTGTAAATAATAATGTGGAATAAAACAAAAATCAACAACAAATGTAGGATAGTTAGTCGTAGTCGTTTGATATTTAGATTTAAGTAGGGTTCACACGATAACGGGAGGAGTTTCCTTACCTCCCGAAACGTAGTGTAGTTTTAAACACTAGAAGCAAGAGGTAAAGTCCAAATAAATCAATGATAAATTCAAATCCATCGCTATGATTAGTTTCAAAAATACAGCCAATTATTATATAAAAATGATGGGGGGACCACACCACAATCGTCTAATTCACCCATCTAAACAACAATAATAGAGAAGGGAAACTTGTCACACAATGCACGACGGATTTAAATATTGTAAAATACAATTTTCCTTTTATAAAATACTTTCATTTCCAAGGAAAATTATTTTGAACAGCATAAATTACGAATCTTAAAATATTCGTAGTATAATTTTTTTGGTTTCTGCACAAATAAATATGTTAGTCAATGTCGGTTAAAACAGTAAACAATAAAACATCTAAAAAAACAAGTTAGAAGTTTTTATTTTATATGCACATTTCTTGAAATTTGTAATCCCATATTACTTTTCGTTTGTATATGGATCTCCTGAAATGCAAATGATTTATGTAACTAAATATAAATAATATATTAAATTAGTACACCAATTTAGGCCTGTACTCTAGGAAATAACAATATATTTAAAATTACTATTACGTAAAAATCATATTACGAATATTTTAAGATTGGTAATTTATGCTCTTAAAAATAATTTTCTTTGAAAATTAAAGTATTTTATAAAATACAAATTGTAGTTTACAATATTTAAATCCGTACAGCATTGTATCCCTTCTCTAGTGTCATTGTATCCCTTCTCCAGTTTCCCTTCTCTATTACTGTTGTTTAGATGGATGAAATAGACGATGTGGTGTGGTACCCCAATCCTTACCTGTACTCTAGGAAATAACAATACATTTAAAATTATATAAGTTAGCGTGACATTCAAGTATGATATTATTAAAAGTAAAAGCATTCGTATGAAGTATAAATATAAATTCATAACCGTTTCAACGGTATACGTTAAAATACACAACTATCGTATAAACTCTTGAATGCTGTAAGTGTTGCTGATAACAATAAGCTGTGCAATGTATACACTACTCAACTGTTCGTGTTACAAATTCAACTTAATAAATATTAATGTTAATGTTAGCAGGAATACTTACATATTTATAAATAAACTATATATATATATATATTAATTTGATATATATATACTTACTACTTACATATATATACATTTACTATAGAACATGTTAAGCTGTTATTTATAATTTTCGACTTCGATAGCACGGCAGGATCTGTTGACTGAAATGTAGTAATACGCACCTATTTAGAATTTAGCTACACAATGGAGTCTGTATTGTTCATGGCGTTCGTGAACAGCTGTTAAGTTCCCAGTTACCAAATATCACTTATGCTATTTTTTATTATTTTTATTTTAACAGAAAATTTAAGGACCTTATTTTTAGTTGCTTTTCTAAATTATTTAATATCCAAACGTGATATTTTTGCAAGTAAATATTGATTTAGAATTATTTAAACTTTAATATAGTTGAAATCCTGATTTGTAATAATATTTTACTATTATTAGCCTACACTACTTTAAAAAAAAACAGGCACAGCAGCAATTTCCTAATTTACAATTATAAGCAAACGTCTTTCATGAAAACAATTTTCTCGTTTATAATTTAGGTAGCACAAGTTTATATGTAAATTGTCAGCAGTTACCAAATCGAAGTATGACTCAGTTCAAATTTAAGGTCTTTGTTCAAAGAACTCGGGGAGAAATAATTATTGTTTTTAAATCGTGCATGCCAGCAAATAGTTAAACCAATCTATCCCCAAATGAAACTATATAGGTTTTGTTTATTGGAATGTGTGTTTCAAGGTTTTTGTTAAATTTTACAAAATAAGTTGTGATATATTACAAAAAATATTTTCATACAGATCCCCAACAAGCCTCTTGCATTTCTTTGAAGATCATAAGAACCGTGGCCTTAATCCAAACTGAGTAATAACGGTAGGACATTAATTTGTTTAGTGAGGATCCATTTGTGGTTCGTTAAAAATCCTTGAATATAAATTGGACAGCAGTCTTCTTTTTTATGAGAAAGTGAACCATATGAGAAGTGAACACTTTTTTAGGTAAGTTAGGACTGTTGTACAATTTAAGGTTTATCCTACCTCTTTTCTATTAAACTTGCAGTTATTCGTGTGCAGTCATATTCATCTTTATTTACTGTGCTCTTCCTATATTTGCAAACAGCCTGACCCGAGAGAAAGCAAATGCTTATCACAAAAACGTTATAATAGTGCCTTAGGTATGTGTATTGATATTAAAACCATCATCAGCAAGTAGAGATCCCTTACCTTAACAATAAAAGAATACTGTAATCATCAGACTGCACTCATTGTACATAAATGTTTGATGATAGAAAATTACATCTAGAGGGTAAACCGTCTCCAGGGTGAGTATAGGGGGAAGGTGTTACTTGACAGGAAAGGCTTGCTTCACCTGCTATGTATTAGAACATAACTGGGAAAAAATGTTTTTATTTTATGGGATCCAAATATACAATTGCCTTAACATAAAAAAGGCAATTAGTTAAAAATTGATCAAAATAAAATTATTGTTATAAAGTTATTGTGTGTGTGTGTGTGTGTGTGTGTGTGTGTGTGTGTGTGTGTGTGTGTGTGTGTGTGTGTGTGTGTGTGTGTGTGTGTGTGGTGTGTGGTGTGTGTTAGTTTTGCACGCTGTGTAAATAATAATGTGGAATAAAACAAAAATCAACAACAAATGTAGGATAGTTAGTCGTAGTCGTTTGATATTTAGATTTAAGTAGGGTTCACACGATAACGGGAGGAGTTTCCTTACCTCCCGAAACGTAGTGTAGTTTTAAACACTAGAAGCAAGAGGTAAAGTCCAAATAAATCAATGATAAATTCAAATCCATCGCTATGATTAGTTTCAAAAATACAGCCAATTATTATATAAAAATGATGGGGGGACCACACCACAATCGTCTAATTCACCCATCTAAACAACAATAATAGAGAAGGGAAACTTGTCACACAATGCACGACGGATTTAAATATTGTAAAATACAATTTTCCTTTTATAAAATACTTTCATTTCCAAGGAAAATTATTTTGAACAGCATAAATTACGAATCTTAAAATATTCGTAGTATAATTTTTTTGGTTTCTGCACAAATAAATATGTTAGTCAATGTCGGTTAAAACAGTAAACAATAAAACATCTAAAAAAACAAGTTAGAAGTTTTTATTTTATATGCACATTTCTTGAAATTTGTAATCCCATATTACTTTTCGTTTGTATATGGATCTCCTGAAATGCAAATGATTTATGTAACTAAATATAAATAATATATTAAATTAGTACACCAATTTAGGCCTGTACTCTAGGAAATAACAATATATTTAAAATTACTATTACGTAAAAATCATATTACGAATATTTTAAGATTGGTAATTTATGCTCTTAAAAATAATTTTCTTTGAAAATTAAAGTATTTTATAAAATACAAATTGTAGTTTACAATATTTAAATCCGTACAGCATTGTATCCCTTCTCTAGTGTCATTGTATCCCTTCTCCAGTTTCCCTTCTCTATTACTGTTGTTTAGATGGATGAAATAGACGATGTGGTGTGGTACCCCAATCCTTACCTGTACTCTAGGAAATAACAATACATTTAAAATTATATAAGTTAGCGTGACATTCAAGTATGATATTATTAAAAGTAAAAGCATTCGTATGAAGTATAAATATAAATTCATAACCGTTTCAACGGTATACGTTAAAATACACAACTATCGTATAAACTCTTGAATGCTGTAAGTGTTGCTGATAACAATAAGCTGTGCAATGTATACACTACTCAACTGTTCGTGTTACAAATTCAACTTAATAAATATTAATGTTAATGTTAGCAGGAATACTTACATATTTATAAATAAACTATATATATATATATTAATTTGATATATATATACTTACTACTTACATATATATACATTTACTATAGAACATGTTAAGCTGTTATTTATAATTTTCGACTTCGATAGCACGGCAGGATCTGTTGACTGAAATGTAGTAATACGCACCTATTTAGAATTTAGCTACACAATGGAGTCTGTATTGTTCATGGCGTTCGTGAACAGCTGTTAAGTTCCCAGTTACCAAATATCACTTATGCTATTTTTTATTATTTTTATTTTAACAGAAAATTTAAGGACCTTATTTTTAGTTGCTTTTCTAAATTATTTAATATCCAAACGTGATATTTTTGCAAGTAAATATTGATTTAGAATTATTTAAACTTTAATATAGTTGAAATCCTGATTTGTAATAATATTTTACTATTATTAGCCTACACTACTTTAAAAAAAAACAGGCACAGCA
The DNA here is from genome assembly GCA_963675035.1 of Allygus modestus. Lineage (NCBI taxonomy): Eukaryota > Metazoa > Arthropoda > Insecta > Hemiptera > Cicadellidae > Allygus > Allygus modestus. The sequence continues at coordinate 318,230,837 of OY776112.1, forward strand.
GCAATTTCCTAATTTACAATTATAAGCAAACGTCTTTCATGAAAACAATTTTCTCGTTTATAATTTAGGTAGCACAAGTTTATATGTAAATTGTCAGCAGTTACCAAATCGAAGTATGACTCAGTTCAAATTTAAGGTCTTTGTTCAAAGAACTCGGGGAGAAATAATTATTGTTTTTAAATCGTGCATGCCAGCAAATAGTTAAACCAATCTATCCCCAAATGAAACTATATAGGTTTTGTTTATTGGAATGTGTGTTTCAAGGTTTTTGTTAAATTTTACAAAATAAGTTGTGATATATTACAAAAAATATTTTCATACAGATCCCCAACAAGCCTCTTGCATTTCTTTGAAGATCATAAGAACCGTGGCCTTAATCCAAACTGAGTAATAACGGTAGGACATTAATTTGTTTAGTGAGGATCCATTTGTGGTTCGTTAAAAATCCTTGAATATAAATTGGACAGCAGTCTTCTTTTTTATGAGAAAGTGAACCATATGAGAAGTGAACACTTTTTTAGGTAAGTTAGGACTGTTGTACAATTTAAGGTTTATCCTACCTCTTTTCTATTAAACTTGCAGTTATTCGTGTGCAGTCATATTCATCTTTATTTACTGTGCTCTTCCTATATTTGCAAACAGCCTGACCCGAGAGAAAGCAAATGCTTATCACAAAAACGTTATAATAGTGCCTTAGGTATGTGTATTGATATTAAAACCATCATCAGCAAGTAGAGATCCCTTACCTTAACAATAAAAGAATACTGTAATCATCAGACTGCACTCATTGTACATAAATGTTTGATGATAGAAAATTACATCTAGAGGGTAAACCGTCTCCAGGGTGAGTATAGGGGGAAGGTGTTACTTGACAGGAAAGGCTTGCTTCACCTGCTATGTATTAGAACATAACTGGGAAAAAATGTTTTTATTTTATGGGATCCAAATATACAATTGCCTTAACATAAAAAAGGCAATTAGTTAAAAATTGATCAAAATAAAATTGTAAATTGTGTTTTACTTATATTAATTGTTTTTTTTATTGTTATTATTTGTGTTATATAGTAAGAATTACATCATTTATATTGTTGAAAAAATTAATTCTGAAGAAATCTGGCTCAATAAGTACGTTAATTATTATAACAACTATATAACTTTAAATATAATTTAAATTATTAAACAACTTGTTTATTAGCATATTACGTGTCGTTATTACTTACGGGATGTAATAGAAGACGTCTTACAACACTTAAGATATATTTACACTTATACTAATTCACATACAGACGGTAAACATACATAAACCTCCTAGTACCATCTTTTATATATTTTACCGTCTGTATGTGAATCAGTATAAGTGTAAATATATCTTAAGTGTTGTAAGACGGCTTTTATTACATCCCGTTAAATTATTATAAATGTTTAAAATTAAATAAACACTAACATTTTAAATTAAATATAATAGTATATAAATTATAGAGTTATTGTACCGCTGTTCCAAATAGGCAAATGAATATAAACCTAAAGTTAAAGCGTTTTAAGAGCTGACACAAACAAATAAATGTCTTCTGCAAATAAAGGTAGGTGGCCCTTTGTGAAACGTCCATGTATGTCATAATAAAGGTAAGTCATGTAGACACTTTCCACAGTTCGCACATTTACTTTAACATAAGCAGTGTTAAACAAATTGTCGTTTAATTGTTTTCACATTGCTTTCCTTAACTCATAAATCCTTAATACTTTTGTTTAATGAACGAAATGACGAACCATAAAGTTTAGTCTAAAAATAAAGACACGTTTTCAAAATAAATATAGGAAATCAGAAATAAACGTTATATGTTTGAGTTTGTACTGTTTTATGTTGTATTCTATCGTTGTACGCTATCATTTCACTGTTGTTTGTATTAGGATATTTTAGGTGTAATATGAAGAACCTAGTTAACCATTCAGGGTACAACAAAAGTACAGGTAAAATGATAAGTCTCAGTTGTTCAATATTTCTATTTAGGTATGTCCCAGGGAATTGGGGCTCGGTCGCATCTGTTCCATCGGATTTGAAAGCTCTGTGGCGCCCTTTCCTCGGACTCGTCTTTTTATTATTGATATTTTTCAAAATGATAGGAGTTTTAATAATTGAACACTGTTCAAATTTAAACATTTCCCATATAATTTTATCTATTTAAGGTGAGATAAATATGCTTATTCGCCTTTAGTAAACTTATTTATATGGACTTCAACAAAAACATAACAAATCGTCTTATTAATTTTAAAAATATCATTTCAATACTGTTTATTACTTTTGAGTTCAGCCTTTTATATTCGAATAAAAACAAAACCACCTCCATAAGGATAAATTTAGGGCTGAGGTTTGCTTCTACGGGAATCATCATCACAATTTTTTTTCTCAAATATCAGTAGATCACAACCAGGTGAAGTCACATACAAAGTTTAATCAATATACAACATTATAAATTAACAAGTTTCATCATTATATATCATCATTAATAAATAAGCGAGATATAAAATTGTACTTATTCTTCAATGGATTTGACAAGGTTCTATGTTAATCCCTTTTATTATCTGAGTAATCAATTGAATTAGAGCAAAAGTTCAAAACACAAAATTTTATTTTTTTAAGAATCCAATGATAAAAACTAAAGTTTGATTGATTAACAAAGAGAACGCGAGATTACAAAGAGACAACTTTACAAAGATTAACAAAGAGATTAACTCTTTTTAACAAAAAATATAACCGACTCTAATAATTATTCAAACGCGCTAAAAGGAATTAAATAAATTATTACGAGTTTCTTTAAATATACCAGTGTCAGGAGCGTTACAGAATAAATACATAGTATTTGTCCATATTAGGGATGTAAATTAAGAAGGCCTACTTGCATAGCTGTTTATTTTGATTTGGAGTTGGTGTCGTTCTTGTAACACAACATTTTAGAAACAAACTAGGGGATTGAGGGGAACTAGGAGATTGTGAAGCTGCTTAAGGCAGTCTTAGTCATATTTGATTATTTATCCTTAGGAATCAGATTCAAGAACGCGTACATATTTTTTGCCATCGCCCCTGTTAGTGCCACGTTCTAGGCGTCCATAGGAAATGGGACGTCGATTGAGTGACATATGCTGCAGCCCTTAATCCTAAGCTAGGCTGAAACAGTCCATAATCTGCAGGGTACAGAGCAGGGTAATCGAGAAGGGTTGTCATAGACCTGGTAAAGAAGGACTTTGTTTAAGACCAATCGTACATACAGCTCTGAGCAGAATACAAAATTAATTAATTCGGTCAAGAAAAAGACGCTTGAAAACAGTTCAGTCCCAAGTATAAATAAACTAAGTTCTAATCCACATAAAATACACAATTGTAAATAAAGTTACTTTTGTTCTTTTGTAAATGTAATTGAATTATAATTATATTATATGGAAACATTCGTCATTGTATTTAGTGATAATCCTCACGGTGACTAACCACAGCCTTTCCATCTCAGATATGTAAGGCACTGAGGTTTTAGTTTAAAAAGTATTTTAAATTGTTTAACAAATGTTTATCTTATTTACTCTTCATAATGATACGCACAGGTATGGATAGTATATTAGCAAAACAACCTCGTATTCTACTTTCTGAGATGATGGCCTACATTTACTCTCATACTCTGTTTAAAAATTGTGTTGAGATTCCATTAGTATTGTTATTTTATTTACATCATTAGTAGCATCTGATTTTAAGACAACAGCTGATTAATATGCACAATCAATTGAACATCATTCCTCCATAAGATTTACATTGGAACTTTAAATCACTATAGGGCAAAGCGCTGAAGTTGGGTTTGCTTGATTAATTTGGGACCACCCTGGAATTAAGACCTATAAAACAAGACCAAAATCATCAAAATCCGTTGACAAATAACAAATTTATGCTCGAACATACACGAAAGAACATACCGACGCCGGTACGGACGGGTAGAATCTATAACCTCCTCCTTTTTTGAGGCCTGTTAAAAACTAAAAATGATATTTTATAAATAAAATAAAAATTTGTTGGGGACAAAATACCTCTTCGGATTTGACAATTTCAAACTTTTTACTTAAAAGACATAAATATCGCTTTATTCATTTGTATCAAATTTCTTCAAAATCGGACGATTTTTATCAAAGTTATCGCACCCACAGACGCCCATAGTATATATATTTATATTTTCTTTAATATATATACAGTTTTGAAAGAATGGCGTTTTTAGCATCTGGGGACCTCAAAACTAAATGTTCATGGTCTTACCATTGCGACGACTGTAATAACTTCTTCCCTGTAAGGCGGAATTCGCTAAAACGTGTATGTGATATATACAAAACATGTATTTTCGATAAATATATTGTAGGCCTAGAAACAGATGGATCAATTACAAACGACTGCTTTCAAATGAATACCCAAACAAAGATTGACATTTGTTATGGCTATATTGTTAAATATTAAAACTGTGTCCTATAATCATAATCTGAAGCTAAATACTTTGTTTTGTAAAACATTGTACCACATGTTACAATTGAGGCAGTCTAAGGAAAGAATACAGACAATTAGTTTAAATTTGTAATGTGTTATGCTACACTAAACAACTAATGCAGCTTTGCAAACAATGACAATTATTTTATATTACCTACTGAACAGAGTTTTAAGGATCAAATTTGTGAAATGGAGTGAATAAGTGGTCTTTGATTCAGGCTCAGTGAAGTCTTGAAGTGTGAAATCGTGCCCTTTTATTGTGAAGGGGACTTACTTGGATTTCAACAAGGCCCTATTCACCCAAAGATCCTTAAATTCATTTTTAAAGCCCTACATCACTTTTTGATACGATTACAGTTTATGTTACCTAGTTTTCCGTCAGTGATTTTTTTATTCCTGTAAACGTGACCAAGTTAGAGGTGTTAAATCCTCATCATGAGGCTCCAACAAAACGTTTTCACTCATAGGAGGTCGTCAAAAGTAAAAAAAAGTGTATTATGGACCCAACATAGACGTACAGTTGATGCATCTTTTACGGCATATACATTAGTTTGGTCAATATAAATCACCCTTAAAAAAAACTTTACATTGTTTGCAAAACTCCGTGTTAGTTCTGTATCATCAAATATACTCATAGGTTAAGGAAACTACGTTCTGTAACAATATCACATGTATCACATTTAATGCACTTGTAAATTATTGATTTAGTTATGAGAAGATAACCAACCACAGAATTGCTTACATAATATAAGTAATTGACGGTAAGTCACATATTTATAAACATTATTTAAATTGAATTTATTTTTAAAACGTTGTATTTATTGTTCAAGTGACATTCTTAATTGTTATTGTAAGCTTTGTCTTATAAAATACACATTTTCATGAGTTATACAGTTTTTATTTATTCTTTTTGTAAAAATTAAGTTTAAAAACTAAATTACTGTGGTTTGTTTAGTATCTTTGCAGGTTCAAGCAATTGTTCAAGTTTCTATCTCAAAGCGTCCTTAAAAAATGAAAAATAACAACCACCACAACACATAAGCAGCTGAGCATACGATAAATAGGAACCGCAGATCCATGTTTGTGTCGTAAGCCCTTGTTATTATGACCATGGAAACAAATTATACTGGTTGTTTCAGAGAGTTCCGAGACAATTTGTATCAAATTTATGTTTTACCCTATTACAAGTTATCACAATGTACAGTACTTTGTATTAGTTTATTTCACTGGCTCACAACATTGGGCTGGCTTGACACTAGTTTAACATGACCCAGGATGGCTGATAACTTCCCTGTTAAATAGCCAGGACTCGCCTAACAACGGGTCTCCATTGTTAATGATGGCCCTAGAAGTGACACGTCCCCTACCAAGGCCCCAGTGTCGCCTTCCCATTTAGCATCGGAGTAACTAACTGTAATAATATACGAAAGTAAACCACATTGCGGAACACTTGGCATATGTGTTTTGTATAAATATTTGACGAATAAAAGATGTATTGAATATGAACCGAAACATTAAGTTAGAATTACTGTTGTAAGTACAGTTTTTGTGTAGAATATGCATTAATATCCCTTATAGATTACGGAGAATGAGTATAAGATTTGTACACAATAGTTTAAAATTACCTACAGTATTTGCATACTCCTTATCCTCATAATAACAAGGCCATTATACATTTGTTTACATAATAAATTATCATTAAAAAGATCTTTTAAATAATATAAGTAATATGTAGCTCTATCAAGAACATGTTGAATATGCTTTGCTTGATATGTTACCTTCAATTTGTTAATCACTTATTTACACACCCATTAAATTAATTTCTTGTCAATGTAAAAGATTAAAGTTTTTGTAAATTCGTTAAATATTCAGATATTGTGGGTGGTTATCGAATATCAGTTACCTCCCTGTGCTAATTTATAGACTTTATTTGTGTATACTCATTTTAAGAGATGATAAATAAATAAGAAACAAAGAAATACTGTTTTTCTTTTATAAAATAGAGATTTAGATAAATAACATATTGCTCAATTTAATAGTTATTTATTGATGTCAGCAACAATTCAGCTATACCAAGACGATCCAATTCCTTGGTCCTCACGTTCCCCTGGCATTACAGTCATAGATTTGTTATTCTTTGGGGCATCGTAGATGGAGTGTTCGATAGAGTGTTCAAGTCATCGAGGAGCGTAAATGAAGAATCTGAGGGTTTATTGGAACCAAAACCTCTGCAATGGTCAGAAACACGTGACGTGAAGGTCAATCCAGTCTATTAATTTTGCGTGCAAACTACACGTAGACATTGTTTAATTTACTCCAAGAAAGAACGAGTTTTTCCATTGTTGTAATAAAAACTGGTTTCAATTCGCTATTTAGTACAGAAAATTTATATTTTTTCGTTATTTCATTATTTATCTACTCACAATTTAAACGTCTCCAATTATCACCCTGCATAATAAGCAGTAAACCATATATTTTCCACAAACACTTTGCATAAATAACCTACTTTAAGTTATAAACTGATATTTTTAGCGTATAGTCAGTAAAGCAGTATTATATATTATGTTGGCTTTTAGAGAGCTCGTCTTATAACTGCCACATGATGGTGTGGATAAGTGGTTGAAAGGTCCTCAACTCGTGAGAAACAACAGATCGGCAAGTGTTGTGACTTCATGTTAGTGGGCTTCGAGAGCTTTGACATTGCACTTGTTGAATTTATTGTTTGAACGATGCGTTATTTAACCTTTAATATATTTTTATTACCGTCACCACTTTTTTATCGCAAGTTCAGCGTTTTATATTATAAAACTCAATTTATTGCTCATATCATAAAATAATTATTTTGTATACTTTAAATATCAATATTAAGAATATCCTACTGCCCTAATTAACACAAAAGAGTATCGAAATTAATTTCGAACAATTTAATATAAGTTATGATATTATATTAAACCGCTTGCTCCTGGGCTCTAATTCTATTTATCATTTTTAAATATGATTTGGAAATATGTATATGGGTAATTTTATAAAAAAGTTGATACCTCTCTGAAAGAAATCTATTACTGAGTTATCCACCCTCCTAAAATGAATGTTTAATACGATAGCAGCTGCGATGCCAGCTGTTTTGGTCTTTGTCAGATAAAGGTACAGAGGCTGACAAACAGTGCGATTTGTTTAGAAGATTGCTTTCCAGGATTGAACCCAATAAGTTGATTATATAACAAATTGTTTAACAGGACTTTGTTTCAAAGTTAACCCAGTGAAACCAACTTTTGTAAAGATTTTATTAAACTTTCCAGGTATCTGAATCGCTGATTTTCTACGCTAAACATCCGGCAACGTTTAATTTAATTATAAAGGTTTTTGAGGTATAAGATTTTATAACTTTAATTTTAAATAAAAAGCGTAAGTTTGACTATCGGAGCAGCTACATTAATTATGCAAGAGGTAGAACCGTTGTCTTCTATCTCCGTACGTAAACTGCCACTTTTTAGACGTGTTAAGTAAATGGGTTAAGCTTTCATCGTTTCTGAATTGGTGTTTATTTTACATCCATTTTGGATACTTTGGGGGTGGGGTTATGGCCAATACTTTGTTAGGAAAACAGGTTTTTAGGGTTATACGTTACGCCTTTTTAAGATATCACGTTTGAAAAAAATAAAAAAAAACTTCGGCAAAAAAACATTGAAACGGAATCGAATAAGAGATACACTATTGTGTGTGTATATTATATACATAGTACCGAGGGACCGAGCCATGCTCGGTGTTTGATTCCGGAGAAGAGGCATTGAAGTAGTTTTATTTCAAATACTCGTTCATTTTCAATATGAGCTCGTTCGCTACGCTCACTCGCCTATCGAAAAAAGAGTTTGAGTTGCCATTCAAGTAGTGTTTTATTTCCACATTATGATAGTTGCCATTCAAGTAGGTTTTATATTTCCATAATGATAAACAGCTGTTTACAATATTTTAATTTATAGAAGCTGATTTAATGATTTGATATTGTTATTCATAGTAACCGGTGTTATGATTTTAAACTCCATAAGCCCAATATTAAAATTTTCAATTTTCAAATGAGTTGTTTAGAAAAATACGAGATTTTCCTGAGGTAGTGGTTATTACCAATCCATTTTTTAGAACAAACCAAAAGCTCCTAATTCCAAACTTTCAGCAAAATCCTTCCACTGGATCTCGAGATAAACTTTGCAAACGACATAGCTCGTATTAGAGTATAGGATAAGGCAAGTCTTAAAACGTGTCTCTTGAATTCATTAAGATTCAAGAGTCAACGTGGTAAACTATAACAATTATACAGTAATGAAAAACAAGCTAATGAATTCAATTACGGACTCAAACGAATATAGGAAGGATTTAGTACAATATATGTATAAACAAGTTAACTGTAGTTAATTAAAATTAGTGTGGTATTTAGTGAAGCAGCAAATAAATATTGTTTGTAATAATGTATATCCTTAACAGTTTTTAGTAAGGTAAGGTTGTTTGTAATAATGTATATCCTTAACAGTTTTTAGTAAGGTAAGGTTGTTTGTAATAATGTATATCCTTAACAGTTTTTAGTAAGGTAAGGTTTCTAGAATCCCCTTCGCAATAAACCTTCGTAATTAGCAAATTTCCAATGAAAATATGTACATCACCACACTTCAAACATTTACTGAGTCGCATCAAAATGTATTTATAAACGTACGAGATGAATCGTTGTATTTATTTTTAGCAAGAACAATATTAGTCTGAGTACAAGATACGTGATATTTTCTTTAAAAATAAATATACATTTTCGTTACGTTTATAAACAATATATGTGAAAATATTCCTCTTAAGATAAGTGGTCTGACGGTGATAAAAATACCTTTAATTCTAACTAGTTATCCAAATATTGCATTCAAGTTTAAATTAGAAACTAAATTAAACATAAAAAGTACTATTTTATGTTTAGTGTAGTTATCATTATTCAAAACTAAATAAAGTAAACTAAATTATGATGTAATAATAGTTCGTACGCATGTTTAACGCACTAAGGACAACAAAAAGGGAGTGTTAATGGAGTTATCAAAAGACAAAACGTTATGAAAGTGTATTCAAATGTACAACTAAACAAACGAGATACAAATTTTGTTGTTTCTTCCCTTAAGAATAAAATCTGTCATCATGTTGTTCTTATGATTACATAGGACTAAGGTTTTCTGCTATGTGTGTATTTTCTACAGTTATTAGTTGATTATAACTAGATGAAGTACCATACCAAATTAAAAATGTATGTTAATTCATCTGTAAGATGTAACATTGCATTTACTATTCATAGAACATATTTAGATAACACACTTTAAATGTTATCTCAACAACCAATTGATGAAAAGGAAGAATTAAATGTACTTTTTTATTTTTAACTAATTTAAATAATGCCAAAATAAATTGATATTTCAATACATCCAACTTTGCTTTAAAACTTCCAACTTTTGGGGTGGATTCCACTTTCTAATTCATTGGATAAATCTTTTCAAACTCAATACCATAAATGTTGCTTTCCACTTGTCTACCACATTTCGAAAGTTATGGTGTGTACGGGCCATGCCAACGACGGTAATATATACTTCTTTCTCGCTAAAATCTGCAAGTAGAACACTGAATATGATACCCTGTTTCTAAACCTGTACATTGAATCACTTAGTGTCTGCAACTCAATACGAGTGTTCCACTTGTCTTTACAGATTATGTTATTTCGTTGGGAAATATGCTATACAGCTGTGCAAAACTTGTTTGGGTAAAATATAGCAATTACTGCTGAACGGGTTATTGTTAAGGAAACTTAAGATTATAATGTTACACAAAGTCAATTAAATATCTTTCAAACAACTCGTAAATTTTTATTACTAGAAAATAATTGACAATGAATAAAAACTATTATGCTCCAGTTCAATGCTATAAAACTTTGTTTTTACTAAACTTTAAAGATATTTCTCTTATGTTTCGTGAATTAGAAACTAATCTTTCCAGTGGCTGAACACTATCATTAGCGTATAGCTTTGACAACCGAGAGCTTGTCGGGTTAAATCTAATTATTGTGGAGGTACGGTCAGCAGTCTCCCTGAATTCAAATAAATGCTCTTCGTGTATCGAATACACAACACATCTGCTCCTTCCTAGGAAAATTCCAGTGGAAATGTTATTAAAGCTGACATTCATGTCTATTTTATAATTGTTATTTTTTGCTTGAGCTTTGAGAAGTAGATTTAGCATCAAATACGTGGATATATAAATTAAGTAACGAGTGATCACTCATATAATATTTTGTATTGAATACAAAAACAGACTAAGTATTTATAATAGCGAAATATAAGTTACTATAGAACATTTATGGTCATCATTATGCTTTATGTGTTGATTAAAATATTTAAAGCATTGATTCTACGAATTTCGTTTGAATTTAAATTCGTCATCAGGTCACCCAACAGGCCTTTAACGTTCCTATGTTAATCTCATGAAAGCACAGTAATCAATCGGATTGTGGATTTAACAGCTGTTGATACGTTTACTAAACGCATCATAACATCAATACGAACAACGTGGACTTAGAAGTTTTTGAGTTTATGGAATTTAAACTTTCCTGACACTTGTTGAAGAAGTATAAGATAAAAAGCTAAGAAATATTTATAGTTAAATTATTTAAATTACCGTTTTGGTTATAAATCGTAATGAATGAGCAACTTGTGTACATTGTGTACCATTATAATACGCTTGTGGTAGTGCTTAGTAAGTTAAAGTTTTTAAGCTAGGATTAATATTGCATACAATAAGTCACATAATGCACTTCCGGTTTGCAGGAATGTCGAGTTTTCGAGAACTACATTTTATAAATTTACTGTAATCTATTTCATAGCATATTAGATTTGTACGGAAGACTCTTCGATAAACGGTTGAAGGTAGCAAACTGTCAGGTAGGAAGGAAACAAGGCTGGTTTTAGTAGATGACTAACGGGTGGTTGGAGGGAAGGGGGTTAAGTCGCTACTGGAGACTTCGGTCCTATTGATACAAATTACAGCGATACATCCTTTTATTTTTATTTGATTCTAACTTAAGATTACGTAGTATACTCTACATTAACTGTACTTTGGATTATGGAGTTTAGAATTAGTCATTAAGTTACTAATAAATTTCAAACAACTTTTTTATTAGCATATTACCTGTTGTTATTTCTTACGGGATATATTATAAGACGTCTTGGATTGGTCTGAAGATGACTGGTGTGACTTGTCGAAATCGATAGCCTCGTACCATCAGTTATACATATTTACCGTATGTTATGTGAATACAGTATAAGTGTAAATATATTTTTAAGAGTTGTAAGACGTCTTTTATTACATCCCGTAATCAATTTCGTATTCAATCTAACTAAACTTCGTCCGAAAACGATAACTGTACAGGTGAGTTTGTTTTAACCAAATGACTAATCGATTGCCATACGATAAATCACTGTCACTCCCAGTTCACTGTTAGTGAAATATAACTTGATTGGATTCGATAATGGTTCATAATGTTAGAAACCCTAACCGCGTCCAATCAGCTTTACGCAATTGAATTTCTACACTGCACATTTTATAGTTCTCTACTTTACATCTTTTATACAAAACTAGTCATTTATATATTTTATATTTTACTGAACAACTATTTAATGGGTTACACGTAATGTTGTTCGTTTCTAAGGAGCCAATTACAAAACATCAGCAGGCAGTACAATGCGAGGATTGTCAATGTAGATGTTGTTAATGGTGTTGTTGCAAACCAAACTAACCACAGTTAGAGTCTAAAATTGTTTAATATTTCGTAAAAAAATGTTAATCGTCTTTTAAATAGATGGTTCCTAAAGTATGTGCATTAAGATGATTGTATTGCAACGAGTCAAACTGCAATACAACATAAATATAAAACTAAAGAAGGAGAACTTATCACATTAAAATGTTTCCTCATTAATCGTAAAATGACTGTATTTTCTGAAATAATTTTATCAGTAAGAGCTATAACTTAACACTTAAAGAGTAATACCCCCGTAGCAGCAAACCTGCGTACTCAGCGAATTTCCAATGCATATATATGTATCTTAATACCACATAAAGCCACATACCAAGTTTCATCAATATACATTCATAAACAAACGATTTATGACATTTTAATTATTCTCCATAAGAATAACATGGCGGCTGAGTATGCAGGTTTGCTGAAGCAAGGAACACAAAAAATGGGGTTTTATACAAATATCAATATAACTCGTGTAGGTAAAGCCACATACCAAATTGCATTAATTTATTTTCATAATTAAGGGAGATAACACGTTACTTATTCTCCATAAGAATAACATGGGGCTGAGTACGCAGGTTTGCTGCTACGGGAGCCTTTGGGAAAAAAATATTTTTTTGAGAAAATATCAATGGTCCACAACCAGAAGAAGCCGTATACCAAATTTCGTCAGTATACGTTCATAAATAAGCGACATATAACAATTTTCTTTTCCTCCATAAAAATAACATTAGACAACGTACTGTGTTGAGCACTTTCAATATCTCGGTAACCGATTGACGTAGAGAAATGATCAAAATACCAAATTGTGTCTTTTTTAAGCTGAATCCAATGGAAAAACTAAAATTTGACTATTTCCAAAATTATATGTACAAAATTCGAAAAACCCATTTTTGGGGTACAACACCCCCCCGAAATACCTCTTCGGATAGAGCGATCTGGCTGGTTTTCGAACTTAAAGTCATAAATGTTGCTTTACACGTTTATACCAAATTTCATCAAAATCGGATAATTTTTACGAGAGTTATCGTGCTCACGGACACACACACACACATATATATATATATATATATATATATATATATATATATATATATATATATATATATAGATATATACAGTTTCGAACGAATGGTGTTTTTGGGGTCTGGGGACCTCAAAACGAAAACTTATCACGGTCCCGGTCCTAGGTCTTACCATGCCGACTACGGTAATAGCTTCTTCCCTATAGGGGAAATTCGCTAAAATGGGGCATAAGTCAATGTCTTCCATAATATTCGACCTTTATTGATATCGCAGAAATCTTTAAATACTGTTATATTTTAATTTTAAAAATTTTAAAATGTAAAAAACCTTTCCACCTATTGTAATATCATAAAGATTAAAAATATCCAAGGGTTGAGTTATTATGATCAGATTTAAAATAAATATTTATGATAAAATAACTATCTATTTTGTTAACAGGCCTTATTTTTCAAAGTTCTCAATCTTTGGTGAAATTCGTCATTAATAATAGTACATTCAAGAACTTTTATCACTCACTCACAGGCCATCCAACTAAATAAACGGCTGTAAGGTTAAAAATAAATTTCTTTCTTCAATAACTCCTGTAATAACCAGAGATAAAACGTAAGTTTAAAAAAACTAAGAGTGAAAATTAAATGTTCCTAAGGTTCCCAGAGTTGTGTTTATTATAACATTTTCAGACATTAAACAAGGTAAAGGATCATTTTATAAAATCATAATTTGCTTTGACTCTCAATAGTGGATTCAATACAGACAGTATTACGCCGTCATGTTGTTATCAATACAATATAAATAATTACGCCACTGGATACAGGATTAAATTTCTAGTTTACAGTACGTAGGCTACTAGTTTATTATGATTCTTTGGGGTACCATTTTCCATTCGTTATTTTTATAAAACCTGTAATTTTAACTGGTTTTCAAGCCATTTTCAACCAAGGTGGTTTTTGGCCTCGCCAATGATCTGCTTCCACTTCATCCGGTCTTCTGCATCTTCCTCGCTGACTCTCGTCATTCATGACTATGATTCCATATTTCCATCTCTTCTTTCAGCGTCTGGGGTTTCTCTCCTGGGTTATTTAAGCATCATCTTCTCTTCTTATGTGCCTAGCCCAACGCAATCGTCGACTCTTGGCTTCGGCTGCAACGTCTAGTGCTTTGAAAAGATCCCTTATTTCTTTTTTATGTTTTCTCTTCCACGTTTCATCTTCCTTTGTGGGTCCAAAGATTTTGGGTCTAAATACTTTAATTTCAAAAGTAACCAGCTTCTTTACTGTAGTTTTATCAGTAATACATGACTCAGGTCCATCCAGAAGGATTGGTCAAATAATAGACCAATTAATATCTAAGGATTTTAAGTCGAGTTTAAGTTTTGTATGGATAGATACAATCTTTGATGGCGTACGATTATTTAAGACAAACATATTTATTTTGGCAGGATCATTCTACTTTGGATATCAGATCCTGAACTATTGTTGGAGCTAATTGTGGTGCCAAGGTATTTTTAATTATCAACTTATTCATAGTTGTCAACTTCAACTGCAACATTTCTGAGGTCGTCCTTATTTTAACCTAAATACAAATATTTTGTTTCACTGTTGCCTGAGTTTTAGGCCTACCGCTTGGGTTTCTTTGATTACAATTTTGTCCTTGTTCTTAATGTCTTTGTCAATAATATAACAATTGTGCTCGGTAGTTTATTAATTAATCATATCCACGCTTTAACATATTTTTATCTTAACATCGAACATATTAAATGTTTACTCAAATGTTTTGTTTGATAACAATGTTGGATAAAATAATTGGTGCACCTATCGGTGATTAAAATATGCTTTCACTTTCAATTATTCAATAACAAAGTCGTCTAGGCCTACCTTAAGAGTTGGGCATGCTTGGTTTTCTTTAATTCCGATAAAAACTGATGCGATTTGAAATGGAATCGTTTATTTTTGGATCCAAGTCGTAAAATTAAAAACTAAACACAATATAAAATGATGTTTATTTATTGTGATACAAATTTACAAGGTAATTAAAATAGATTAAATTAAAAGAAACGTAACTGTAAAAATTGAAGTAAAATATAGATTTTCAACCGCAGATCAAAATGTACCGTGTGTCCTTAAAATAATCGAGCAACTATGTTGGAACACCGCTACTTTAAGCTAGACTTGAGCCGTGACTCTGCCCCAGCACGTCACACAATTTTTTTTGTTATATGTAATATGTGTATCCTGTTATGTGTCCTATTTCTGTGGATGCGCTGCAATCCCTTTTTCTGTGCCCGGAAATGTAAGATGTTTATAGGTGCGGCTTGTCTGTCTTTGAAGTGGTCGGCTAACCTAGAACTCACGTTCAGTTTTTAATTAATTTTAATATCCTTTTTCTTCTGGCCGACCACTTCTAATATGTACTTCTAAACATGGCGAAGCACCACTACGGGGTCCGGGTGTACGCACATTGCCACTACACACCGCACACCCACAGACCACCATTCCAGATGACCCTCTACCTCGGCCCAGGTTTCCACCTCGAAGCTGTGGTTTCCGGATGCCTACCCCAGCTGCAACTCTGGGTGGGACTCCACCTCAGTAGGCCTCATTACCTGGGTGAGAGCTTTCTATTTGTTTTCTGGGCCGCAAATTAAAAAAGAAAGATTGGGAAGGGGCATAGGCTCTGAAACTTGTGTTGATGAAAAGGTGGTGATCAAGAACTGAAAGGTGGTGTACGGACTGTGATGTGAACTATGATATTTTTGCTTATATGTTTATTTGTTTTTCTTCATGTCTCAAGTTTAGGAGTTGTTAGTTGTTACTTATTTCTTTATTTGTTATCGTTATTTAGGTTTAAGTGTTAATCTTTGAGTGTTTATTTTAAATTTATCTAAGTTATTACTCTCAGATGGGAAATATATTTTTAATTTTCAATCGTTATATTCCAAGTAAGATAAATTGATAGATTAATGTTTGTGTACTTAAACCAATTTTTTATTATAAATGGTTGGATGAAGGTAAGCAGTTTTTTAAATGAAGTTTGATTGCTGAATAAAAGTAAAGAATAACATTTTTCTGGGCCCAGAAATAAATAAAAGATTATTGTAGGCAAGTAAAGTTGTTGGAAATATTGTTTAATATCTTTCTGCAGTGCTGCCACACTGGCTTTTTTGTCTCATGGATTTTTTATTTGATAAAATGTTTTATTCGATCCAAGAAATTTGGTTTTTATCCATCCTCGCTCTCTTATTGGTGAGCCGGCCCCGTCCCGCGCATATGGAGGCACGCTTCCATAGGTTGATTTGGCCAGAGGCCGGGGCTCAGATGCGTATAAGAAATTGTTTAATCCTGAATGGCATACATATTGCTAAATATCATTGGAAATCACTTTTTTAGTAAACTTTCACATATTTCTCAAATTTTGCACAAACATAAACAGTTTGGCTATCCAAGTCTGGCTATATATGGTGCACGTCATCACTAAATTTGCGAAGACTTTTATAATTCTTAAAATTGGTCCTAAAAGATTAGACAATTTATACTTCTACATTTGGCTAATGACAATAAACCAAACGGTATTATTTGGATTTGAGATCCGTAGACCTTGGGGCCAGGACGTAGAGCTGTGGACTATCGAAGCTCCTGTTTTTGTTGTAGGTTATGTTTCAAGGATTTCAGTTTTAAGTAACAACATGGCATTGGTTTTCAAATAGTATTGCAAGAAACTTTATGAGTTTTTTTATCATTTGGCCATTTTTGAAGTCATAAAATGTTTACAAAGAGATTACATTAAACCTAAAATTTGTCCAGGCTTTTCCATGATTTTACAGTACTCACGGATATAGCTAAATTTGGTTAGTAACACCAGTTGAGAACAAATTCCACACGGTTGAGGATCAAGCTACAAAAATCACTGGAGAGGTGCTGCAGATATAAAGGGAATGAGTGAGGTGAATTCATCCGCAATAACACAGCGAGTAAGAAAAGTTGATTAGTAATATTAGATTACAGTGTTACCAACAGTCCATATTATATTTTGTGAATTTGCAACGTAAATAGTTCACCCTCTGCCTAACACATTACTCGATGTGTTTCTTAAAACTCTGGTTGATTCAACAAACATAACATCAAATTTCAAGTTGGCAGTCAAAAAGCAAAATTCTTTTAATGATAATTTTGCTTCCGTCTTGTGAAAGCCGATATCGTATAATCTCCACCCACCTCCTCAACTCCTCATATTTCACATTATCGAAAAAACATTACAGACTCTTGATATATGGCTACGCTTTGCCACATATGCCTCTTAACTGCCCTAAACGTGACGGGGTTGCATCATTGAATTGTCCAACCTAATCTCAGAAAATTGTGTACAATATTACGGACATTTTATTATGCGGCTGAGAGATACAATGTTTTGTGTTATAAACTTGTTTAAATCATAATTTACATGTCAAATAACGTATTATACATATTTTGATAACCTTATGGACTTGGTTCTACCCTACAATAAAACAATGTCCTTTATGAGACTCGGATTACGTGGTTGATGTCGATTGAGGGTTTTAAAGCAACAACAAATTAAAAAAGTGATTTAATGCAAAATCATTGTTGTATAACAATAAGTAATGTACAATAACATTTCGATAATAGATGACTAAAACTGATTTAAATCTATACTTTACATAAAAAGAATGATTTGATACGCTTAATTACATAGCAACATTATTGTATGTATACACTTAGTGCTGTTATTACACTCCAAAGTGTGTTTGACTTTAGAACTTGTCCAAAAATGAATTACTATTCAGCTAATCAAGGGAGTTAAAGTTATAAAACATATATTTTGTATAAACAACATTATTAGGCTATTTTATTTTAAATTAAACATTTTAATTAGTTTAATCATAAGTTAAATAATTTTAACACCATAGTATGAAATATAATTCAGTCGGAATCTGAGCAAGATGTTAAAAGATGTTAAGTTATGTTTTCATTAACTATCTGGATCTTTTAGTGTTTATTGTCATTAATAATCACAAGTTTGAATAGTTAAATATTGTTTTCCATATTTATTTCGTTGTTTAGACTCAAGTTGCAGATAGTGTGGTGTGGAATGAATATTGAAAATGTATGAGGCTGGAGGCCAATATTTCCGTCTTACAAGTTTCCAGATGGTCTTTAGTGCAGCTATATTTTACAATAACTGTGAGCTGGAGACACTTCATGATAACAGTCTTCCTTTATAGAACGTTAAAATTGAACTTAATGGACAATTACTTTGTTTTTCAGTAATTAGTTATTATTACTTCAGTTCCAAAGTAATAAATAAAACAACAAATACAAATTAATAACGACTTAATGCATATAGTCCTGAAATAAAAAAGGTAGAAATATTTGTATATAATTGCAATTTAACATTTCCATTGACCAAGAAAATCTTCTGAGTTTCGTTAGGCCCACATAATATTTCAAAAGATGTGCCAACATTTTATTTGGGAGATGAGCTTTCCAAACAAGATGTGCTTTCCATATATGGGGCTATGGCTATACTTCAATTGCTGCTTTGTTATTTTCACAATAATTAAATATACTTTGGGAAATACAATGTCTCTATTACATTTGCATAGTTTTTTGAAAATCCGGAAATTACTTCAACAAATGCCGCCTCAGGAATTCGCATACCCTAAACTACTATAATAATCAAACAAAGAAATTATTTTAGTTCTGTTAGAATGACACTCAGAATCCGCAATTAAATTGGATTTAACATTTCCGTGAATTAAAGTAAACCTTATGGCTTTCTTTATGCCTACATAAGATTGCGAAAGGTGAACAGCTCCCCTCCCACCAGTTGGGATCATGGCAATAAGACAAAATTACAACTGTGTTGTTTCTGCAATTAAATTTACTTTGAAAATTCAATGTTTCCATTAAATTGTTTAATGCTTAAGTATCCGGAAATTTAGTTGATGGGGCTTCAGAACTTGTAATCAGTTTTGACTCAGTCCTACCACCTCCCCTCACCTCTCTCTACCTCTCCCTTCATATTCTCCTGCCTTTACATGTTTCATCAATCAGCATTCGACATAACGCTGAACGCTGAATGTGGTATCAGGAAGCCAGGAACGGAACGAGCTCTAACCACGGAATGTGTCAACACGGGTCGCCTCAGTGGTATGTGGTGATGCGTCTGCTGCCGTGACCACATTCATCAGTAGCCGCAAGGGGTGACGATACAAATAAAAAATAGAGATCATCGATCTTCAATATATCCGTTCTATTTTCAATAGTGCTGTTAAAATTTTAAGTATTTGTCATAGTAAATAACCAAAATAATCTTAAACAATACCAAGATAGATTATTGGTATTGTTTAAGATTACCAATAATCTATCAATTTGTCTACTAATTGATTCTTTGTAGTTTTTGGATCCGATAGATTGAGAATAATATTAAATACTGGAAAAAGCTTATGTGTGAACAAGTACGATAGTTATTTAAATCAAATATTAAAAGGGAAACTACCTACTCCCTATTGTTTAAGATTATTTTGGTTATTTACTATGACAAATACTTAAAATTTTAACAGCACTATTGAAAATAGAACGGATATATTGAAGATCGATGATCTCTATTTTTTATTTGTATCGTCGCCCCTTGCGGCTACTGATGAATGTGGTCACGGCAGCAGACGCATCACCACATACCACTGAGGCGACCCGTGTTGACACATTCCGTGGTTAGAGCTCGTTCCGTTCCTGGCTTCCTGATACCACATTCAGCGTTCAGCGTTATGTCGAATGCTGATTGATGAAACATGTAAAGGCAGGAGAATATGAAGGGAGAGGTAGAGAGAGGTGAGGGGAGGTGGTAGGACTGAGTCAAAACTGATAAGGCTCAGTCATAGGACTCATATCATACTACTTTATTGTTTTACTACAACAAATAACACGGGATGGATAAACTACGAATCACAACACTACAAAGTATACTTGCACTTACACTGTGGTCACTGTGTTACTGCGGTCATTCTCTGATTGTGCCTGATGATGATAACAACCAGCCTTTCAACCAGCCTTTTACCATATTTTATGTCTATTTCCCGTTCTTGTATGAAAGTACAGTATAAGTGTAAATATACCTTTTAGCGTTGTGTGACGTAGTTTAGTTATCTTGTTTAGTTGTTACAACACGAATAATGCTACTAAAGAAATTGTTTAACAAATAAAACTAACACGTTACAAAAGGTGACCTTGAGAAGTATAGTTAAGTAGTGAGTTTAATTGTAGCGTGGATTTTCAATTATAAATACAACTTGCTTATTTACGTGAAAGAATTATTTTTCCTATCCTGGCGCATACGTATTTTGGCATTCATGACATATCCAGCAACAACGAAAAAACGCACACTGTTGGTCTGTTTGTGTGTTTTTTCCGTGTATATGTGAATTATATGTGAATTTTTAAAGTTTTAAATTGATAAATTGACGCTGCTTCAAGGCCAAGAATACGATTGCATAACTTAAGAGACACCAAGGTGCAGAAGATGGCATGAATATATTATAATTAGAAGAAATAGAAAAACGTATTCGCCAGAATAAGAAAAAGGATTGTTTGACTAAGTAAACAAGTTGTATAGTAAACTAGTTGATATAATAAGTTAACTAAGTAGGCATGATTAAATGCAATTCCATATCAAGTAGTATAACTATAATGATCATAACTAATAGTAACTATATGATTACTCTTTTATATTTAGTTGATACTTTTTATATCATTTAAGATTTTTGGAATTACACATTTAATTCTCCCCTACAACTTTAGCATGGTATGTAAGACATTTAGCATGTAGCAATAGATCTATTTGAACCTTCAGAGCCTCAATAAAATTAAGGTCAAAGTCAGATTCCTTTACTGCTGTGAGCAAGAAAGAAATGCACCGACAAAAGTTAAGTAAAATTAACTAATTAGTAGCTTTATCAATAGGTACACAATAGTTAAGTTTAAATGAGTCAAAAAGTTCAAATTCAGTAAAATTATACCGTGTAGCTCTAAATATCTGACAAAACTATAGTTGTAACGTAATACTCTGTAGTGTTGTAACACAGAGAAATATGAAATAGAGAAGTAATAATACAGATTAACGGAAAGCCATGCTAACTGACCTATTTCATAACAAAGTCTTTTATTATCTTCTAACATGTAATCTCTGCACAGCTTGAAATAAACTTCTATACGCTTTTAATATTTCTTTTTATAAGCAAGATTTAATGTGATCCTATTTTGTAAAATTTATTTTTCATTGTTATATATTTTAATCCGGTTCTCTTTACTTACCGTAACATATATACCAGTGTGAGTAAAGTACAACTTTAAAGGATTTTAATAGGTAGGTGAAATGATTTAATGTAATTTAATATTTCACATTATACTGGTCTGCAATCTATTTTAAATTAGTACTTACCTACTGATAAATAAACATTTGCACTAAATCATGAATAACCAGTATATAGAAACAGAATGATTCGTATTTAATAAATACTATGTGTTACAGTCCACGCTATTTTAATTTGGCTTTTTATGAATGGTAAGTGGGTACCCGTTTCCACAAACTGGGAAATTTTGATAAAAAGGATTTTTTATCAAATTGTTTTCATATTAAAATATGTAATCAATGTAAACTAGTATGCCAAGCTTCCATCACAAACATTTATATCTCATGTTATTATTTCGTAGAACAGCTGGGTTATCGGTTGAACATCTTTCACCTGTCAATTCTATCAACATAAGCTTCATTTTCAAAATGATGTCCATTTTAATGTGTTTAAAGGGCTGGCAGTATAATTAATTTAGTATTAGTCTCTCTGAGCCAAGACCAAAGCCCAGTTCTAACCGTGCTTACCAGGAGTTGTTGTTTTCCTAAGCTGGAATATTTGATTGTCTAGAGTAGGCATAGCAAACAAATCTTAACGTCGTGAATAAAAATGTTTAAAACAGTTTTAGGGAAGTAAGAATAACTTCCTTGTTTTTAAACTAATGCTTCGATTTCCCGTCAGAAAATTTAAACTATTTAATGGACCAGAACTGAAAGTTTTTCAAAATAATTACTGACTAAAATATATATTTTGCATGGAATGTTTTCTTTACATAAACTAATATACTCATGCATCTTGGCTATAATGAACGAGATTCTTGATTCTTCTTAATTCTTGTTAGCCCTTGTTAATTTAAAACTTGCAACACAATTCTTTATATTATTATCTTTACCCCAGATCATCGGCGGCCACGCGAGCGAAACCGGTAGCTAGAGACAATAATACAGAATATACTCGGACATCTGTCAAAGGTACTTGTGATTCTATTTAATTTGTTAAATAGATTTCATCTATACCTCTGTTTTTATATAGAAAATTACAACAAGTTCATTCCCCAATTGGGGAAATATATTTTATTCTATAAAGAAAATACAGTATAAAATAACTAACTTTGTGTAATTGTATTTCGTAAATTGTATCGTGATTACTCAATCCATTGCATTAAAAAGCAAATTAAAATGAAAAATATGATGCATATGTTTAACGAACAGTTTGTTAAAATACAAAGAATAACATTAGAATAACAAGACAGTAGCTCATATCTCTCCAGGATTATCTCTTCTTCTCAAGACCAATCGTGAGCTTCGGAAAACTCCACTCATTAGGCTGCCGTTTGGTTGTTTATCTTAAAAATGATTTCACGATGAAGCAACAAAAATCAAATAATCATTACTATAAACATTAAATTTGTACTCGTTATAACTAATGAAAAACAGATCTTCACAACCCTAATCATTAGTTAAAGACAAAACAATTAATTTGCATTACAATTGTTGTTAAACTAGATTGTAAAAATGTAAAAATGTGAACTATTTGATTTATTTTCCTAAATTTGTGCCAGGGTTAATACATTACTAACTACATTTTACAATTATTAGTTGTCTAATACTCTAATTCACATTAGAAACATGACTAAAACGGAAACTTTATATAGCGAATATTATTCATATTTTCAGGCATCGTGATTAAACGAATAATCTGTAACCTGCTCATTATAATTAGTACATTATATTGTAAACAATATTCGAATTGTTTACAATGAAAACTGTCGTATTATTAAATACAATTTACAGATTTAAGTCAAAAGACAACAGATTTTGATTTGTTAGAAATAAAGGTATTCAACAAATTCAAATATAAACACTCCCTCTACAAAGGGATTTACAATAAACAATATCTTTCTCAAAATCTTTGATTTTTAATGTGAGTTTAAAAGAAAATAATTGCAAAAAGTGAAAATGTATAATAATTGTAACATCTTTAACAAAAACCTCCTCAGAACAACTCACCATTTAAATATAGAATTACATGTTTAAAAAGTGTCATCTAAAACCTCTTTATGTTAAAATAGAAAAAATTAAGTGAAACAAGACAATTATGTTTAGTTCTATCATAAAAATCTTGGAAACATGTTATTGCTAGAAGCTTAAAAAGATCCAATTGAGCATATAATACAGTTTATATTTATGTTTTCGTTTTATGAGAAGAGAATGGTCCCTATTCTAGATTTTTTAAGTACAATAATAATAAATACATATAGAATAAACTTACCTTTTAAAATAACTGATGCTTATAAAATAAAGCCTGAATGATTCACACCAGTCGAATAAATCATATTAAAATAATAACCCCGTTTTGGAGGGGGATCCAAAATTAAAATTATGATTTTTCTTTGACATGTATTGTTTTGTTTGTATAGTTAATCATCTGACGATGAAACCATCAAGGAGATAACAAAAACGTTTTCCCCAAAGTAAAATTTATCGAACTAAGTATCTATCAGAATGAAAAAATAATTAAAACTATTAAAATATCCGCAGAAGTACACGTTTTTTCTCCGTAGTATATTTTCAGTGAGTCGAAATACTGAAACAGTGTTTAAGAGGAGGATCCGTTGGAACGGAGATTGTTTTGAGGTTAGCTCCAGTGGAAACAACACTTCATTGGTCAGTTTGTCAATAACTGTGGATCAAAGTGCGGTAGCGACCGTCCAGACTATTTACAACTTCCATCTGTACTTTTTATTTTTTAACACATTTTCAGGGTAAAGTTAAATTTTAAAATGCCATTTTAATTTAAGAATAAAATATTTAATTCACAAAAGTTGAGGGCTGCGCACTACGTCCCCAGAGCACCATTTACTTTTACTTAGATCCATCTGTGAGTTGTTTTTTACCCGCATTAAGGCTAAAATTCAGTTTTAAAATAACATTTTAATTCAAGAACAAAATATTATACCTCACCAAGGCCCTCGGCCGCGCACTACAGTCACGTGACCACGTCAGGCATCGCTGTGATGACGTCACGACCCCTCACTTTGAACGTACTTTGCTTGGTAATTGGATGTCATTTGGCATCTACTCGGCCCCTTTAAGCGTTTGACATGGGGTTACACTATGACAGTCGTTGAATTCATTTTGTTCTTTAATTTGAATCAAAATCACTCAACCAGAAAAATTTGCTGTATTTGTAATACATCAACATAAAACAAATATTAAAATGTATAAGCTAATATCAGACTGTGATTTTATTTAAATATATAGAGTTTACCAACTGGGATGATCATGACGTCCAATTAACTTGACAGTTGTCATTAAGAGCTCCCGAGTAGAGAAACTTTCTCCAAAAAGTTTATCTCAATTAACAGCAATATAATATTGTTTCCCTCAAAAGTAGGCTACATAGACGTCTTATCTAACTAAACCTGTTTTAACATGTTCAACATTTAACTTTTTTCAATACAAATATTACTGAGTTATCTTATATCAACAATTATACTATCATACTACAAACGAATACGAGTGTGAACATTTTGTAACTCGGATTTATTTACTTAACCTTAAATTCCGTATGATGCAGTACCATTAGGACGGTTCAGACAGTGAGAGGAAACTTGTAAATATTTTATCTTAAAATACTACTGTAATAGCATTTTGCTTTGATACAAATATATTAATTAATTCTTTCTATAAACTGAATTATTTTAATCCGAATTACGTCTGAGTAAGGGAATACATTTCTTAATAGTATACTGTATGTAGAAAACGTGTTTAAAGAATTTCGGTTTACAAATAAAGATATATACATCTCAAGCGTACTATATTACGGAATTTTTTATTTTATTTATTATATAGAGTTCGAAACGGTTTATATAGTGATTCATCAACCAGTAGTACATAATATACATAATACATAATTTGGTTAGTAAATTTAGACATAGTATTTGTGTTGATTCCCTTTTATGTAAAGGTTTTAACTATGTTTATAGTTTTTATAGGTCTATTTTCGGGTTATAAACTAAATCATTGTGAGAATATCATATTTCACAGATATTATTTCCTTAATGTGGTTCATGTGGTTTATGTTCTATATGGTTTATGTATAGCTACGGAATTTACTCATACGAATTAAGTTACTTCATAGGTAAAAGTTGTAATCGTTTAATATATTGAGGCGAATTTTATGGAGGCTTAGCCATATCTCATTATTTAGTGAAACTATCCAACTTAATTCAATTTTATATATTAAATTCTTTTAAGATCTTTTCTATTGTTTTATTGATTTGGGTAGACCTTCTCAATTAATAATATAAATTCATTACACAAAGTAATTAAACAAATTACGATTCTTACTCTATGTTGATTAATGCTTTGTATTATACTATGAACCTCATTCCCTACTGTAACATAGTCAGCCTACAACTTTTAAAATATTGTATTACACCTTAACGAGTTGTAAGTTTAAAGGTTTACCACATCAGTAAATGACTCTCAACAGTTAGCGTTAGTATCAGTGGGCGGTCTGGTCTGCCAAACATTGTGTCTTGTTGATTTTCCTCGGTTATTTGCAAACTGTTATCAAATTCAGATGAACATTTAGGTTAGGTTATTGAACAACTATCCCGGTATTCCTGGAGAAAAGCTCGCCTCCCAAGTACTGTTTTCTAGTTCTTTCATGAACAACTGGGTTATATTTTTTTCAAGAACTTGTAAATAAAAAACTGTAAGGTTTGTTATTAAAAAAGGTTGTTGTAAAAAAGCCGTCAGGCTTTGTTCCACCATTTAAAGAAAAAAGCCTGATATAACTGTGCGTTCTGGTGGTATCCGACTTGGGCTTTGGCTTTCGGCTTTCCCTAAGAGTTGTTGTATATTTTATTTTTATTTTTACTAGTTATTTTAATACAAATAAATACATATAAGGATACTTATTGTGCCTAGCTGTAAAACAGTAAATAGAAGAGAATCATCTCAATAGTATATAGTTTGTATTTTTCTTATTAAAACATTATCAAACAAGCGAAACTCCATATTTCTTGTTACAAAAGTGAAACTTAAAGAAACTCCTATAATCCAATTCATTAAATACAGAAAATAAACTGATCTAAAGTGAAGGATGCTCCAAGCAGTCCATTTCGGTTTACTACTCCTCATTAAGCGGCTCATTGCTGTAATTACGCAATTCCCAGCCTAATATCGCTATTACTTTTCTGCTTCTATTCGAATACTTAACTTTGAACTCTTTTTAAATGCCTCCAGGGCTCAAATTGCATACTTTACCTTGCAAAGTTCTAATAGCCATCTCGACTGACGATGATTAAGGTATGTAGCTTTCATTTATAAAACTGTAAAATAACTAAAACAATTTCTATAAACGACATATATTCAAACTGCAGTTAAGTTAATACACACTGACATCTGTCAATCTGTGTAACGCAATAATCATACCTAGTTTGACGGTAACACACAGTCCTGATAATGAATCATCATATTACTGATTTGACCTAACAAACAAATTAACTAAATATTTAACAATGTAATATCTTGACTATGAAGTCATCATACTAAACAGCCTCAGTGTCCATACATGTATTGAAAACAAAAATTTCGAAAATGATCTGCTGATCAATATTAGAATTAAATAAATATTTGTTACGTGAGGTCAAAGTTCTAGTTAAGCCTGTGCTCACCTGCCAATAGAGAAGACAGTTCTTTGCTAAGGAAAACAAATTGGAGTTCGCCGCACCTGCGACTGATTTATTCTCCCAGACGTTAACGTACAATTAGTTTATTATTTACGTATCCAGTATCACTGTAACAAATTTCATATGCTTAAAAATTGCATACAGTAAAAGCCACTTGTATTTAAATTGAAATAACGTACCTCATTAGAATACCTCCTTACGTACGACCTTAGAATACCTCCTGACGTACGACCTTATAATACCTCCTTATGTACGACCTTAGAATAACTCCTTACGTACCTTCTTAGTTCAGGGGATCAAGGTAAGCTTGATCACCTTAAATTATTTTATTTATTTGACTGGTTTGCAATTATATACGAGGGTTACTTTGGATTTTTAATTTAAGACTTTTGACTTGGGTTGGCCATAACGGGCTTACGTCATACTACGAATTGTTAAGAAACCTGAGGGGGTAAGCTTTTCTCGGAGAAGGTTAGCCAGTTTGCTCAATATGCCTAAAGAACCTATTTACCAGGACCCTACTCCATCACGAGCAGATAAGATTCGCTCGTTTGTCTCGTTTCTGAATTATTTGGTAACTTTAGCTTTTATTCTTGCTCCTAAATTGTACCTAAATACAGTAGTGATTTAATTAGGTTATTCCTGGCATTCTCGGGCGTATAAGGTAGGTAGTGCAAACGTTAAAGTTTGTTGTGAGACGTGTATTTATATCCAACCAAAAATTATAAGGTAATGTTGATCGTGCTTTATTTTTATATTTATTTTTTCTGCTTTTTTAATATAACTTTTCTGTTAGTTGGTTTTATACGAGACCATTCTATGTGTGAATTTCACTCAACGTCCTGGACACATTTCCTTCAGATATTACATGTTGAAAATCTACCATGTGAGCGTTACTTTGACAGTTGGTTCGTTGTTTTAGAACAATTGTTATGATTTTGTTATCTAACAAAATAATTAATTTTAGTTTTCAAATTTGTTTCAACTTTTGAAATGGATGTTTCTAGGTCTGGTGTATTGTATATTATGACGGTTTTTATGTAGCCGTCAACGGCTCAAAAAAATTGTAACTTGCGTTACGATCATTTTGGCATTATAATGCCATCCTCAGACACAATACAATGAAGTTCAGCTGAAGCAGCGTCGTCACACTTAAAAATACAAAACACAAACATCGAACAACGCTGATTCCTGAACTTCATTGTATTATGTCTGAGGATGGCATTATAATGCCGGAACGATCGCAACGCAAGTTGCAATTCGTTACAGCCGTTGGTGGAAAGTAAACCCTTGTTTGGTTACATAATGGCTCTGGGGCTAAATAACATGAAATTTAATTTAGCTATGTAATTTAATTAATTCTATGTTTATATATTTTACTCTATATTGGGGGCTTGTCCAACAACAATGATAAAAACACATATAACGAAAAAACAGATTACAAACACGAATACGACGCGAAGATTCTCTGCCCGTAGTTTCAGCTCAGCGGAATTCTATTTTTCTAGACGCGGACTTTTTCGGCAACCGACTGCGGAATAACCTAGCACATTTTGGTTGTGACTGTTGAGGGGATAACAACAAGGCAAAAATAAAATAATGTGTTCTTAAACGAGGTCTATACCAACACACAACGTACTGTGTTTAGTATTTTCAATATCTCTTCAACCAATTGTCGTATAGGCCTAGCAATAACATGTAAAAAACAGAAAGAAAAGGTTATAATTTTTTTTAGTTTTAAACTAATGAGATTTTTACTTTTAAAAAACAATAAAACTGCCTATTATTTAAGCTAAAACAACAGTACATAACAAATGTTGTGTTATTTTAAAAGTATGATTATTTTTGTAATGATTTAATTATCTGATGGTTACTATGCCTGCCATATTCCAGATAATTTGATGGCCTTCTATTCATTCAACAGTTTTCTCGACATCTGACACCCTAAATTCAGCCAAATGTTTTCTGTAACAACACAAAATCGCAGGACACAAGTAAAACCTCAAAACTATTCCGCGGAGGAGATCGGACTCCTCTGCACCGGGAGCGGACAAGGTTAATCCGCGGCTTGGCACGGAACAATTCCGCGGTCTAGGAAAATAGCGCCATTTGATTACATGTTGAGGAGAGGCCAGAGTACTCCGCTCTCCAAGTTCCGCGCTCCGCTGCCGAAAATTTCCGCGCCTAGGTAAACCCAGCTTTACGGGGCAATGTTTCAGCCTACATAAATGTTAGGTTTTTTATAACCTGTGTAATAAGTATTAACACTGTTTGTTCATTTGTCATAACAATGAGTTTTACCGAATTTCTCCTATAGGGAAGAAGCTATTACCGCAGGTCTCATGGTAAGACTTAAGCCCGAGACCATGATAACTTTTTGTTTTGAGATCCCCAGATGAAAAAAAACACTGTTCGTTCAAATTTATGTATCTGTGTGTCCGTTAAGGCGATAAATTGAGTAAAAAAGTCCAATTTTGATTAAATTTGGCTCAAATTTTTAAAGTGAATTTAAGTTCGAAAAACAGAAAAATCGGGTCTATGGGAAGTGGGTTTATGGGGGTTTTAAATTGTCCAAAAATCTGTTTTCAGCATTTTTCACCTTAAAATTGTGTAAACAATTAATTTTGGTTTGGACCATGTTAAAAGAACAAAATAAGAACTTTACATTTCCCTTGTCACAAATACCTTTCCTCAAAAACAAATAATATAGTATTTGGAATTATTAACCTAAGTTAAGAGGTTGCGGAGAAAATCCAAAAAAACCTGCTCATAAGATCTCCCATGTTAATCTTATGGGAAAAAGGTTTTTGGCTTTTCCTCAGTTAATTTTAATGTAAACTTCACATTTGCTTCTAACAATCAAATCAGCTTCACAAAAAAATAATTTTGGTGTTTAAATTGTGATTCTACATCAAACCGTTGCAGAGATATTCAAAGTGCTAAACACAGTACGTTGTCCAATGTTACCCTTATGGATAATAAATAAGATTTGATATCTCCATTATTTATGAATGTATATTGATTAAACCTGGTATGTGGCTTCACGTAAAATTGGTATATTGATATTTGCACAACAAAATTTTTTTTTTGATTATTCCTGTAGCAGCAAACCTTCATACTCAGCCATTATTTTATTCTTATGGAGAATAAGTAAAGTTTTATATCTCCTTTAATTATGACCATAAATTAATAAAATTTAGTATTTAGTGTCACCTGGTTGAGTGATATTGATAATTGCATAAAAACATATTTCTTCACTATTTTTTTGCAGCAAATCTGCGAAATCAGCCCTAATGTTATTCTCATGAAGAATAAATAAAATGATATAGATCACTTATTTATTTAAGTATTTTTATGAAACTTGGTAAGTGCTTCTTTTATGTGGTATTGAGAAACATATGCATGCATTGAAAATTCGTTGAGTACGCAGGTTTGCTGACACGGGGGTATTTCTTCATACCGTACCTCTTTTGCATCACTTTAGGTGCCAATTATAGAAGTAGGTTTAACAGCGTAAAGTAAATAGATTAATGGTAACAGGTATAATAGTTGTATTGTATATAATGGATATTATTGTACATGTAAAAGGGAAACCAAATAGCCATCTTTGATTAAAGGCTGAAAAGCAAAATTAAAAGTTTATAAGTATATGTATATTGCATATATTATACAGTTCAAGAACTTAATCAAATAGACCTTCCTAAGGAATGAAACATTATTGTATCTGGTGCCAGATACAACTAACGGAATACATATTAAACTAACTAACAGAATTTAGTTAGTTTAATCTGTACGATATTAACTAAATTTAATTATTTATCAGTATAATACTGCGTAATTGCATCTGTGATGTGGTTTCTAATTCTTGATCGTACTGTATGCTGTCTAAACATCAAATGCAAATGGTTATTTGCGAAGGGACTCTCGTCTAAAAGGTCTGAGCACTTCACAACGTAATGCCGTACGTCCAGTTGGATGAGAGCTTAACATGTGACGTTTATTTAGTTTCTTCAACACAAGAATATTTTGTCATAACATATTCATGTTACAATAAATTAAAGCTCTTTGTAATAACAGTATATAGAATACGAAGTGCGTGTACAGTGAAGGTGCTATAGTTTATTTATGATTTATACTCTTACACATTTATCATGGCAGCAATTATTCAGGGATTTTCACTTTTTAAAGTGTTGTACATCTTTGAATTAATTTGGTAATATTTGTGGACATTTTCTCCATCCTTCCTTTAAACCATGTGGTATAACAAAGTCGTAAATTGGTTACGCATTAGCCTCGGGGTCAATTTCCAGTAAAATTCATGTGGTTTTTGAAACTTAAAATAACATAATGCTTCGGAAGGCACGTTAAACCTTTGATCCCGGCTACAGAAATAGTCAGGACATATCAGACATATCAGGAGCATATCAGGAAATAGTCAATGACCTAGACTCTGACAACAGACCATGGCAAGAACAAAATACGAACTTTACTTTTCCCTTGTCACACATACCTTTTCTTAAATATGTTTAATAATATACAGTTGTAAACTTTCATCTCCATAAGCACTACGTTAAAATTATTTTCAAATTAATTTTTTGGGGTCAAGGATTTAGTTCATCAATTTTTCTGAAACCCAAAAACCCTTATTTTCAAAGTTTAAGTAAACTTCTGCAGGATTCCAAAATCCAATTTTCACGCAGGCATTTCTCTTTTGCAATATTTGGTATATCTTTTGGTTCATTTGGCTTTAATATTCCTCAAAAGGGGACGACTATGTTGGTGTGAATATAATTTACATATTTATACCAACGCAAAACTCACAAACAAATAGTCATAATGTTTATGCAACTAAAATATGTCCGTTGCATACAACTAGTTTAAAACAATTAGATTCAAAATAACAGCTTAAGGTATCGTACAATTTAATTTCATTCAAAGTTTGACCTTAAAGAAGATATATTGATAATTGAATAAATGAAAATAATCAAACATCGGAGTGAGACTAAATTAATGTAAAGTAATAAACTCGGAATGGGCTTCTAAACTATACAATTTCTCAGGTCGGTTTAGTTAATGTCCCTTTACAAAAGCAATTTAATGGAGTGTACATTTGCGCCTCAGTCCATAAATTTCAAGCAGTTTTATGAATTTTGTATGATCTTATCGCAAATGATTTCAATAAAACTAAGTCACAAATTAAAAAGCTTTGAATTTAATCGTCGTAAATAGTCAATAAAACTACATAAAATAGTTATCCAGTTATTTTCCACATGTGCTGATCACGATCGAAGCTGAATGATCCCCAATGACGATTATTCAAAGACGGGAATATAAATCATTAGCAATTCAATTCCAATTCACGTACCCAAGGGAGGATTGACATATGTAAAAATACTTCCAATTAAAACATGTTTGTAGATAATAGCTGTTTAACGTTAAATTTGCACGTACTGAAATATAATTCCTTCCTTCCTTCTCATCTAAGATGACGATACTTTCAGATCTTGTACCAAGATTAATGCCAACAAGAAGAGAGAGATAGTGTTAAAGATGTTATGTATTTTTACATTAGACAATTTTATAGAAAAGTGTTATAAACACAATATTAAAACCAAAACAATTCAAAGGTTTATATGTGTAGGTTAACTAACATTTTGTACATCTTTGAAATAATTTTGTAATATTTGTGGACATTTTCTCCATCCTTCCTTTAAACCATGCGGTACATCAAAGCCGTAAATTGTTTAATTGAGATCGATCTAAATCTGTCTGGCTTCCTCGTCAGTTTGTTTTAAAATAAGTATATTACTACGAACATGTTTATTATTTCCGTTTCTAAAAACATCTTGCAAATATTTATTTTCATAAATAAGTTTAATATGTTTGAGACTTTATAACAGGTTTTTTTAACTTATACTGTATATTTTGGCTTTAAATCGTTGTCTCTAGTTTGTTTTAAATTAAATACTCGGGACAGTTTTTTATAAACCGCTAAAGTATAATTTGGCTCATTTTGATTTTGTTTTGTTGTTGACATTTAATGTTTTACCTGTAGTTAGTGGATAAAACTTGACTAAGAACGCATAATTCGTCTATCCGCCAACAACTTAAATGTAGCATAAAAGAAAGATTAGAATGCCTATTTATATTTTACTACTTCTCATTAAGCATCTAGAAGTTTTAATTACGGCTATTCCTCTCGTAATATCAACATTACCTTCCAGCGTAGAACGACCAGTGAACTCATTCCACTCGTCTCCTGAGTTCAGTTTGCATACTATAAACTACACTATTCTACTGACCACTTTAACTGATCATTTGACTAACCAAGGACAGTTAAGAGAGTTAAAACAATATGTGACACTATAAATAACTATACAAATCTTGGTACAGTTATTACAAATGACTTTCATCGTTAATAGAAGTAAAATTTCAAAATGCGTACATGGACCAGTCTATCTATTAGGTATAATCATGCTAGGTTGTAAATGGAACTCGTCAATAATTCAATAGAAAGAAAGATAAAAGGCAAAATAAGGTTGAAATTCGTAAAAACTGATTATATAGAGAGTGTCAAATTCGATTCTTAAATCTTCCTCCAAATCACAATGTACCAAAACCCATTCGAATAAAAGCACACTTGTAAAGATACAAATGCCTAAAAATTTATATTGTATTGAAATTTCTTCAGTTTGAAACACATTCCATACAAACGTCTTCTTTCCATTTCAACACAGTATATTTGCTTTTATCTTATACTCTCTTATACTTTTATCTTATAGTATATTTGAGTCTATCTTATATGTTTAGCACTAGATCGTTCAGCCCTG
This sequence comes from Allygus modestus, assembly GCA_963675035.1. Taxonomy (NCBI): domain Eukaryota; kingdom Metazoa; phylum Arthropoda; class Insecta; order Hemiptera; family Cicadellidae; genus Allygus; species Allygus modestus. The sequence continues at coordinate 318,265,076 of OY776112.1, forward strand.
TGAAATAGAGCAGACGAGACGCTTTTGAATTACATTCATACAAGTTCTTTCAATAAGAAATCGATTCTATTCTTGTGCAAGAACTTCCTACGAAATAGTTTTCCGGTTCTCGTCATATTCCTTAATATCTTTTTATTAATATTCCTTGAAGTCTTTGCAGTTAGATACAGGTTTAAGGAATATTTTGAAATGCATCCTTACCCAAGGTAATTTTGGGTGGTGATATATCTATTTACGTAGGAATAATATTAAGTTTAGTAAACATTTTAAACAATCGTTTTTTTATTTTTCCTGTTCAATTATTGTACGTTTTGTACTGTCCACATTTCAGTACTAATTACTTCATAGGTTATGTATTTTCATAGACTACTAAACATCTTGTTTTTTTATGAAATATAAAATTCTTGGTATTTAAATGGGCATTTAAAATAAAGTTATTTAGAAGTAGTAAATAACTATAATTCTCATCGGAACTTTTATGTCGAAATTATTAAGCAAACAATCTTCTCTTTTAAAACAAATCATTTTAAAATAATACGATATTGTATTTAGGAATTTTTGAAACTGTGTTTTCTTGGATATCTATATAAATGTGTAATTTAATCTTCCTATTCTGTAAAGAAACTGGAAGGTATTCATCAATTCAAAGGCGACCTGCAGCACAATCGCCGTACAATCTGGCCACTTGAGACCTAATATAACTAACCGAGGACCGGCCAGCCTGCTCTCATATTCAGTAGCAATAGGGGCAAGTGGTTTATTCGCCCGTCCCAATATATATCTGGAAATAACTGCGCAATCATTTGAAAAGTACCTGGATTTAATTTTAAAGTATAAAGTGTGGATTAGGAAGACCTGAGACAGTACCTAGGCAAATAAAACGTTATAAATATTTAAGGTAAATCATTCTAAATTTCCTTTAAATGGTTTCCTCGGAAATTTTATAGATAAACTTATATTATACGATTACAAGGGATTTATTGTTATAAAACAATAATATTGCATAGCAACTGTCACTTACATTTTAATGAGGTTAATAGATAAAAAATTTCAATTACAGTACAGTATTTTATTATATTGGTATTATATTGTATTGTTCAATAGACAATGCATATGTAATAGCCTATTCTGCTTAGAATTTAATAGTAATTAGATCTTTTTTATTTATTTAATTTATAAATATGGTCAGTTTTAAAACTAGCACTAAAATAAAGTTTCCATTTGTAGAGTTTAATAATAAAAGGACAGTGAAGAGATGGCAATAACACCATTAGGATTAACAAGGTTTTGCTGTGTGTTCGGAGATTCTTTGCCCAAAATGTTATTCGTTTTTGAATAAATACTTTTATCCTTGTCAACGTGTTTTCATATAGTTCTAAAACTTCCAATAAGCAAACGGTATAATTATGCAAAATAAATAATTTAACAGTATATAATAAACCACGTCTCACAATACTACAAAATAGATTTACACTTATACTTTACTTACATACAAGACGGTAAATATACGAAAAAAGGTCACGGCCTTGTACCATAGTGTTGTATGGTGTTTGTATGTTTGAATACATCTGTGAACGCTATAATTTTTGAAACGCGTGACACGTTTAGTATTCAAGATTGCTTCAGGCTGTAAATACGTAATAAATGTACATCTAGCAAAAAGTACACGATATATTATTGTTTAGGACATATTATCATTACGCAACTTTTATTACAAATCAAAATAACTAAAAACTCCTTAATAATGGTCCATAACAAAAATTATTCTTTATTGTAGCCGTTGTAAACTGGCCTTTGTCCTAGAGTCTATTCATCTTAACAAACTTTTGTCGAGTTTTAATTACAGTTTCCGGGTCAAATAATTCTTAGCCGTTTTTGTTCTTGATTTAAGCGACCGCCCTAATTTTACTGATATAGTTCTGGAGGTAAGCCTTTTTTTAAATCGCTTCTGTGTGTTTTGAAGAAAAAACATTTAATTAGTAAGGGTGTCAATGTTAACAAATTCCAGACTTTTCAGCGAATGAAGTTATTATTATATCATAGTTATAATATCACTACAATTGGACTAATATAGCATAACAAACAAACCAACTACACTCTATACTACGACAATGACTTTAACTTATTTTCAAGATAAGTAACGTACTTAAACAGTTATAAATCAACCGAATGGAATAAATAAAAAAAGTGGCCAACAGTGATAGTGTCCAGTAATACTCATGCTTTCTCTTTGGTCAATTAGATCAATTAGTAATTTAAGTTGATTTTAATTTGATGTTTCTCAAGATACGGTTGGCCTTCCTTGCTTTAGATGACTGGCTCCAAAATGTAATAACCCAGTTTATTAAAACGTCATGAACCCTATGAATGTCATGGTTTATATAATATCATAAATTAACTGTGCATCAAACACGATCAGTAATATTTCTACACGATAAAAGTTTGTCAATATGTGATTATAGCTAAGTAAAGGTAGCAGGCGTAATTTACAACTAATATGTATCTGAATATACTACACATGTTGTTGCAGCCGGCTTCCTAAAGCAGTGCTAATTAATTGCTATATGCACACCTCAGGGCTTCATCCACCAGCAACAACAGAATCTGTGTATCCAGTACTCAGGGGCAACATTTGCTATGGCTAACTCACCATTACAAACCATCAATTCCATCATATTCCCGCTAATTTGAAATCATCGCTTTAATGATTAGTTTACTAAGCCATTTTAACCACAGTGGTGCCTTCATATTGATGGAAAACTAATTTAAACACTCTTGAGTCAAATTTGCTTTCAATCTTATAAGGTGGCTAGGGTCGGTATCAATATGTGGTTATATCATATTTGTCTATATTATTGTTTTGTTTTTACAATATTTATATCTTTATTAACATTTAATTGTTTATTTAGCTCGCTCGTTTTTGTAATATGTTCTTAACCATGGTAATCAATTGTTTCCGGTGCTGCATGGTAGAATATAATTTACTTGTTCACAATGATTTTAAAATTTTATAACATGTGGAAGTAAAAATTATTTATATTATCTTTTTTATAAAACTTCCGTAGCGGTCAGTTAATTTATTAATAATTGAAAGCTCAAGGCCAACGTTAACTTTTGTTTTACTAAGCAGTTTTATGAGTTAGCATCTCTTATGTTGATTTAACTGATTTGTGATTAATTGGTATGTATAATTTTCAAATTATAAAATAGAGTAATAACAAAATGATAACCTTGTTGCTTTAGTTAATAAACAAATCGTTTTGCACTGCCGCATCCTCAACATCACTCAAGCCAGCTGAGAGACCACAGAGCCGGAACTGTAACTTGTGGTGACAGTGTACATTGACAGTGACTTGTGGTGGAACTTGGGATTAACAACTTGTCAAGTTGCTATGTTTAATAAGAAGGGGGTGTAAAGTTTGCAATATATTTTACCAATACTGGTCTCTCAAATAAATGCTTTAGGTATTATAAAATTAAGTAGCACTACACCGTTCCAAGAATGGGTTAAAACACTATTTAAACGGGTTTTTATTTTATTTGTTTGTCCTAAAGTTTTTATTTTTATCAAAACATACGAATACTATATGTGTTTTCCAGGGTATATTTCGTTGTTTCAGGTTGCTGACAATCCGGTTGTAATCAGGATTGATAGTTACAATCCTATACCATATTTTCTTGTGCAAAAGTGGGGAAAGTGATCAATCGTTAGAAAAACACATAAAAGACAACACAATTATACAGCCAACAATTATATAAGTCCAACTCCCTCAGAAAAATAAAAGCTACACTGCGGAGATCCACCAACCTTCCCGAGAAAGCACTTGGTTGGCAATGGTTTACTATGAGGTTTATGGTCTAGTGTTTTGTCTCACAATCACATTAGTCCACTCCTTCCTAGGAAGAGTCACGCCTCTTACTTTACACGGCTTGTTGAAGTTTTCTGTAAATTACCACAACCTGTGATAACCCAAGCTATCACAGCTGGCGAAAAAGCTTTGTAAATAATACATACCTTCATCTCGTTTCCAAATTTGAATCCAGCTCGGTTGCAAAGTGGTGATACTGATTAACTACTCCAAGAATCTAGTCAAAATTAGAAATTGTGGTCTTTATATTTTCTGTGATTTTATGCAATGTCTGTTTCTAAATATTCATAGTGCACTACATTTACATCATTTACATAGTGCTACATTTTATGCATCGTAAGAGCTCTCGATAAAGTAGGGTAAGTTGTGTATTCAGTAAACGAAAATACCTTAATTGAAATCTACAGAGTCTTTGCTGACCAGATCTTTACAGTAATTAGATTTTGCTGTTCGATCTCCCTGTGATTAACGAGGAACGTTCTGCAGATTAGTGTTTTAGAACCAACTAGAAAGTCTTCTTTTAGGTTACAGAATCTAGGGTATTGTCACAGACACACATTACCAATCGTAACAGTGTTTCAAGTATAACACCCTAATGTAATAAAATATCGATGTTTTAATGTTTAAATAATGTTTAATTAATGGGGCAAAATTAATGTAATTTATGTACTTAAAATATAGTTGATTTACCTTTTATTATGTATTCACCTTATATTATATTTAACAGATGAATAGGCAATGTATTAATTTTGTAGTATATATATTTTCAATTAATTAATTAATTTGTAACTATAACTCGATTTAAAACTTTAAACCCAACATATTTCAAATTTAATATTGGTTTTCAGGGTTTAAATTGAGTTTTATACAGAGTTATATTTTGAGCACTGTATTGAAGTGAACATGTGCATGACACTGGTATATTTTTTAATCGTAAACAATTATAAAATTTAACTATAACGCAAAAATAAACTATCTCGCTAGTAAAATATTTATTGGAGTGTTAAGTAAGCGATGGGGTTACACTAGGAGGACGAAAGGGAGCTACGGTATAGCATAAAACTGAGTCACATAGTCACATATCTATGAAGAGATTCACTACGTGACGTGACTTCGGTTTAGCTCCAGAGGATGAGCGGTGTGGTGAGACGACATCCAACACCCAGAATACTACTAGGCTCTTTAAGCAAAACAATTCTGACGAGCCTACTGCCAGCTGTGAACGAGCCGCTCGAGAACCAGCGTGTACGTGCTCTTAAGCACAGAAGCAAAGCTAAGATACGCTGGAGTTTATTTCATGAGAAGGACAAATGTATATAAACTTCTTCTTGGTGAATGATCGTTAGGTCAACCAATAGAGTTGTTTAATCTCGTTGAAGTGGTGGGACACGCAGGAATGAACCTTCAAGTCAACCAGTCAGTCTTTGAGGGGATGTATGAGCCTCGTAAGAAAGAGAACTTACTTTGTTTAAGAAACAAAGAACATTACATTCTTAACTATGGTATTAAATTAAATTTAAGTATTTTTTACTTATAGGCGAGAGAGGTTAGCTACATTTGTATGCAAATATTACAGAACTTTAGTATTTAAAGCCTCTTTGTAAATGTTTCCAACTTTTTATTACTCCTATTAACTTTTAACTGATAAAGATAGAATTGTTCAGCAGTTATTCTTTTAAATGCTTACCTTCCCTTCTATTCAATTATATCAGATTATGTTCGTAAAAAATGTGCATAGTTTATACGAAGAAAGGTAACAGGGTTTTGTATTATACATTTAAATACTGATATTTGTCCATATAAATGAAATTTTAAATTATTGTGAATCAAATTTTTTTGTTCAAGAATCTAATAATAATTTTTTTAATATTAAATTTAAATTAAAACGAGATGCTCCTCCGCAATAGTTTGCGAATACAATCCTTTTAACAGCTGTTTTTTTATTAAGAAAATGCGATTATAAAACCAAAATTTAACCAAAGTAGAAGTATAAATAAAAGTACTAGCTTTACAGTGACTTAGATTTGAGTGAAAAGATTTGAAATTAGCTTTTAAATAAAAAAAGAGTCATCAAAATCGGTTTAGTATTAACTTTAGGAAGTGAGTGAATAAAAAGCAGGATTTTGTTTTTATTTTCAGATATACATTTTTAACTGATTTACAAATATAACTTGCCTTATTCCATAAAAATAAATCTCATTATTTCAGTCCTGTGGAATTGGGGATAAATAAGAGCCATGCTTGGAAATAAATCTCGGATTGCTGGAATAATATATTTCGTCACAAGCCCGGAAAGTGGCCGTTACCGGTGCACGATGGAGTTTCAAGTACGAGGCGAAGCCGAGTACTTGAATTCGATCAAGCACCGGTTTAGCACTTTCGGGCGAGTTATGAACAGTACTTTTCATCATACCAACTTTTATTTTCAATATTGATTCAGGAATATTAATATTTGAATCAGCCATTATTGAGTACGTTTACACTTTTACAACCGACAACATCAGAGGTTTGTTATTGTTTCATTTGTTTATGTTACTAGAAACAGTCAGCTGTTTAAAAATCATATAATGGAATACTGTAAGTAGAATAGGAGCGCTTGTGGTGAACAATTTTGGAACCTTCTTTCCCGGCTTAGGCCTTTTTGCAGTTTTACCCGGACTGTTTACCCGGCCTATTGGGAATCGATTGGTTTCAATCACAGCTGATAGTACTGAAAGTTTATTGTGAGTTTATGATGAAAAAATAGTTATAATCACTATGGTTTGCTTAAAAGTCGGCCATTTGGAGTCTTTTCGCGTAAAGACACACACATTTTCAATTCCATTGCTAAAAATGTGAATATTGATTTATTTGATTGCTCTGGTAAAAGGTTTCGTAAGAACGTATCTAGTGTATTACCTGATTAAATATTGCTGCATACTAACTGTTTTTATTTTTATGTAACTTTATTTTGTATTTTTTTTTGTTTGGCACGTTATGTATTGTATTTTGTAACGAATAACTATTTATTTGTCTTTATGAATTTTTGCTATTTTTTCGTAAGTAGGTTTAGTACGTAATCTCTCATATGTGTTGCATTGTTGTGTGCATGAAGAAAGTGGAAAAGGACCGGCATGAACTCTCCCATAAATTCTATTATAATTACTTGAATGCTACATGTAATTGGGCGCATGCCTGTTTTGTAGTATTTTTTCAATAAATAAATAAATAAAGATTTGAGGTTAAGATCACTTTAAAAGTTAACAAAAATAACTCTTAAATAGGTAAACCAAACAATAACATCTGATTAGAAGCAATCAGTGAGCTGCCAAAGTATCTCACTCGGAATAATTACTATTTCAAAGCTATTACTATTTCAAATACTACTATTATTTAAAACTGAACGGTGAAAATAACATTTAATCTACGTAATAATAGCAAGGGGAACTCTCTGTAACTATGCTATTTTTTAAAATAAGTAAATTTGAACGAATAATGTTTCATGAATGTAGGGGACCTTAAAGATGTAACTGAATTAAACAAAAATATTGTTATGATTCATCCCACATGAGTACAACCTACAACGATAGTTGTTTTACTTAATGAAATAGAATAAAAAGTAAAGATATTATTACCCAATTCACCTTAACTTACTAATTTTACTTCAGTGTTCTACCCTTGAGGCTTAATACATTTAGCTCTACATTTTTATTATTGTTAATATTCTCTGTTTGGTTAACATGTGAAGAGTTATGTGTGAAAAATATAAATCATTTTGCTGTACTGATTGAAGACTGGATTGTTAAAAAACAAGATTAATATTAGCCTTACCTTAAGATCCAATAAAGGTGAGTAGATACCTGAGTCTCGGCATCTAGATGTCCAGGTTGACTAGGTCGAGGTAAAAGTGGGGTACACAAATACGGCACCATCCTTAAATGTCATAAAAAAACACATGAATACGGCACCAGACCCTTCACTGGCCACCATAACACCCACAAACAGCTTCAACCACCTATCTTACCCACTTCACTTACACTCCTCATCCTTCACCCCTTCCCTCTCACTAACTACTCTCTCAACCACCTCCCCTTTCCGTCAACTACTCTCTCTTCTACGTGGAAAACTTCTCATGCCCCCGTAAACTACTTGACTTAAGACCACACTACCCGTGGGCAGAATTAAACAAAGATTTGCTTTGTTCACGCATCCACTGTAAATAGGATGTTTTTCCTATCGCTTCGGAACCCCTAAAGGTGCAATGATGACTAAAATAATAAAACCCTACTTTTTAATCATATCTGTTATCAGTGCTTCTTATAATGAAAAATGACTTTTCTATCACTAGTTTCTTACATAAAAATAACACCTTTTAACCGTCCGCATTTTTAAACAAGTAAAATAATTTGTTCTTTTATTATAACACATTGAATTGTTTTAAGGTGTATGTGATTTTATATTTGAATATGAAAGTTTTACAAAACTTATAGTAGTAATAGAAACTAAGCGTTTTAGGATGCCCACGTATTGTACATAAGAAAATGAGGGGTGTATATACAGGGTTGTGGAGGGGAGACCTCTCTATCCTACCTGTAAATTACTTTTATTCCGTATTAAAGTGAGGATTTAATAACGCTTTATCGAACTTTTAACGATGGTCAGATTTGGTGCTGCATTCGAGTGCCGCTGGGATAAACTATAAACTATCTGTATATATATATTTATATTGCATTCATTTGTTAAGTAAAAATAAAGAAACTCCTTAAGGGTACTCAGTTGAAAAAATGTTTCATTTGATTATTAATATATATATATATATATATATATATATATATATATATATATATATATTAAGTGACATGTCATCATGATGATTAGAATAAGATAAATAAACAATTATACTTTTAATACAAACATAAAGATACAGTATATTTATATGCTAACTACGGATGGCATTGTCAGCTCCCCTCAATCGTGTAGATGGTAGTTTGGCAGTTTGGCACATCTGCATAGTGCAAACTATTAACACAACAAATCATCTTAAAACTATCGCCTACATTATGGATGAATAGATATTCAACATGTACTGAACTATAGAGAACAAGAGTTATCTTAGTAATCAAAATAACTTTTTGAGACTGAAATTAAAACCAAACTAATAAACAAGGCGCTAGTGCAGGCTGATGCAACTTTAATTGCAAAACTCTGCTCTGTGTACTCAAAGTGTCTGTCTTCTCTCTTTATCATCTAAAGTTCTTAGACGGTTAAACTGAATCTGTTTATCTTAAGTAATTGTTTTAGCTAAATTTGTATTAATTATGTCTGTGCTAAGATACAACAGATTGAAGTTTTTCTAAGCAGTTTTTAAGTTATGTGGATAGATTTTACCTTTAGAACAAACCGAATTAGCCAGTATCACAAAAGGTTTTCTAAGTTGTAAAGACTATTATTTTGACTCCAATGATAACTGCGTGGACTATATCCACTTTTTCTTAGGATCCATAAAATGGTTACAACATGCCATTAACAATGGCAACCACACAATTTGGCAATAATAATCACGCAGTTTATGATGTTCTTCCTACAAAATTTAGTAAGTTATTTATCAGTGTAACAAATTAAACACATCATGTAGTACATTTCATTTTAGAGCCTTCGCTTTGGGCATATAAACTAGGAATTCCCATTACATTAGTTTTCAAAGTGTAAAATTAATTGTTGTACCTTCATATCCGATATATAATTAAGGAAAGGTTTTATTTTGGAATAACCGAGCATCAAATGAATTAAACATGCGCTTTAATTGAATATGTTCTTTAAAAGTATGACAGCAAAACAATGTTTTTTCTACAAAAAAAGGCGTAAGGAAAATAGCGTAGGAGCTATGATGTACACTTAATTATTGTTGGTTATAATAGACTTACTACTAAGCTCTTGCAAAACTAACCTGTGTGTCGTAATGGTATGGTATGTTTTGTACATTTCAATACATATATGTTAATACTTTTTTAAACTATATTTCATATTTTATACTTCGTGCTAAAATTAACAAAAAGGGAAAACGTCTTTTAAATCGGTTCCGACATAATGAATCAATATGGAAAATCTATTTTAATATAATTCAATTATTCTTTATGTTATGTGTTGATAAAAATTACATTTAGAAAAATATAACATATATTTCACAACTTCTTTTTTTTAGCTGAATACAAAGCAGGATGAAAGTCACAGTTGCAGCAAACAAATCGGTCGCAGTCTACAGGTGCACCAGACTACAATTTATTTTCAGTCACGTCCCGTCTCATTTATTGACAAGTGAACAAGCAATCTGAACATTCTTCTATCTCATGTTTATGTAAAACGGGAGTTTTATGACAAATAGTGGACTTTTGGCAATATATTTAGATGACCATAAGCTATTATCATCTAATGGGCACGTTAGAAGGACGCATAAATATATCATTATGCGTCACTCACTCATAAAATATGAAGGACTCATGACGAATACTTAGGTGGAAAACTACAGACGCAACCCTACCAACGGATAAAGTATGGATGGTTAGCCGACGAAGCAATTGGTTTATTCATCTGGTTGCCACCTAGCCAATTCATGAGAAGACGCTTGATTGCCAGTTTAGGCGTCGAACAATCCAGATACGTTTGGATGGCTAGCTGACTCGATGAATAGAAGCCCTGAGACGACAATCTGAAAACATTCTGCGATGGTGATATGGACTATAATTTGTATTCGTTATCATTCAGAATTCATCTATGGTGAAAAGGCGATCCATACAATCAATGGCATAATGCTACGTTAGTAAAAGTAACACTACATTTGCAGTATGAAATAATTTATAGCTTATTTTCACTATTAACGTTCTATGCATGGTACCCTGATCCAACTTTTTAATTGGATTGAGTGAAACGAAATCCTTATACATGACTTTACTGCTTACACTGGTAAGAGAATCAACTCGAACTGGCGTGTCTGTGACATAAATAACTCAAAAACGCCTCTACAGATCCACTTCAAACTTTAGAGATAGATTCTATAGTACGAAATCTCGGTCGAGTTCGTTATTGGGAATATTTGGTTAAGTGATAATAAAATTATCTTTAAAACAAATCTACTTTTTTATCCCATAAGATTAACATTGGGAGCCATTTTAGTGGTACTTGAATCGTTGATATTTAGCCAACGTCTATGTTTCAACTATAGAGTAACGTAAGTATTGCCATAGATTCACAACAGAACTGTAGTTATTCATGTTTATGTTGACTAGGAAAAAAACTTCTTTTCGTAACTTGAAACACAAAAAATAAGGTTTAAATATCATTATCTTTTAAAAATTTTATGACTATTTTATTTTATAATAATTAAAAAATACATTATTATTTTAAATACTATTATAATAAATAACTTTACTGGTCCCGTACTCTATGTAAAAAAATGCACGCCGAGCTCTGGACCATGGGACTTTTAGACCTCTCCAGACGACAAAATGAAATGACTGGAAAAAAGATGTCAACAAGACCTTCTTACGTGATTAAAGTGATTAAACGCTAATAAATGTAATTATTCACAGTATAATTTCCACTCATTAACAGGAGAAAGTCTTAGTTTATTCAACAAATTATTATCTCACTAATAAAACGGACGGTAAGTTACCAAATAAAATTAGATGTTTTGGTTATTTATTTGACGGCTATCACCAATGCAACTTTACAATATAGGTAACAATAATTAACATTTGTAAGAACAGAAAAAAGAACAAACTATAGCTACCTATACATCGTGCTTTTAACTATGACAATATCTAATTCCTGGATGGATTGTCATGAAATTTTTAAGGTTAACTTTTGACGATTTAATGATTCTGATAAACTATACCGGAAATTGACGAATTATTTTAATTAAATTAATAATTATTTTAACATTCTTCAGTAAGTTACCCTACCACTTTTGACCTTAGTGGCACACCGTACACAGGCTCTTTAGAACAGTCAAAATTTTTTAGTTGCTGTCATCTTGATGTTTGGCGTTACGTTTTTGAGGTTACGATTACGAACTAGAAGTTTACTTTTTGATAATTTGTTCTAACATCTTGTTCGAAAATCATAAACTATAAACGTGACGTTCTTCAAGCTCTATAATAATAATTTAATTTACATTGTAAGAATACCGGTAATCAAATGTAAACCTTCTGAGATATGGATACGTTTCCATGGTAGTTTCATACATATCTGTAAATAAGACTGTGGTTTGTTTAGTTGGATTTAACACGATAAAAGTGACATCGGCGAGAATGACAACATTATTCCATTACTGGTTAAATAATCTGTGGGAATAACTTTAGACCTGAGGTTTTGGTTTAGGCCTATAGCCTACAGTTTTATTCATAAGTAACATGTAGCCTATATAAGAAAGATGTGACTAAAAACAAACTTCTGATGCTGTCAATATACATGAAATACTGTCTACAACGTTTTAATAATATATGAAGATTAAATGGTATTCTTTAAGACTAAGTTACCATACCTATTTAACTTTCATATAATGTAGATACGGTAGGCCAATGCTATTGTTTGTCAACCATCACATTCTAATTTTAGCCTTGCTGTAAGTATCCATATATAGGCCTTGGTTGTCTTATTAGGGAGGATTTTATAAGAGGACTAGCTTAGCCTATATTTGGGATTTACAAAATCGCACATATGTCCACTCGCTTTTTGTTAGAAGTTTGCTGAGGTAACCTACTTGGAATGGCCAAACATACTACAATTAATCCAACAGACCACACCACCTCATACACCTTACCTAACCCAAGGTATCTACTTAACGTGATAAGGACCCAGTGCCGTCCTTAGGGCGGCGTGACAGATGCAGCCGCACAAGAGCCTCGCGCCTACGAAGGCCTCGCGCCTACAAAGGCCTCGCACTTAGGGTTTTTTTTCATGGAAGCTAGAGGCGTCATGGCCATGACTGGGATCAGAAATGTGGACTTTCGATGATTATCAATTGAGGAACTGAAGACAACGTACAAACAGTTAGTGGTATGTACATATTTTGCTAATATTGACAATATGTTTTAATTTAACGTCAAGTTCTGAAATACATGAATTAGCCGTATATTTAGCCAATAGCGGGTGTATTTCTCAATGTAGCAAGCAAGTCTGTGTCAGGACTATATAGGGGCCATAATTTTATTTTGATATTAACGGAATGAGTTTCAGGTATTTTTCTGTTTATCCTAGCTATTTTTTCTATATTTTAGAACTTAGGAATTGATTTTTTGACAAAGTCAGTGATAAGAGTGACCTCCAATGTTGAAATGGTATTTTTTTTTTACCACCCATCTTGTACAGTGTGTTAGGTTAGGTTATCTTATGATATTTTTAAATAACAAATCCTATCGTATCCAACGAGGTATATATCTATAGAGGTCTCGTCTGGGGTAAAAAACTGTGCTTACATGCTGACCGCCATTTTGACGCTCTATACCCTCCGATCTTCATGGCAACAAATATGTTAACCAATCAAATCCCCTCTTCACAACTTATGTTAGTCTTTATTACTCTTTGGCTAGATGTTTTCCAGTGAGGTTTCACTTTTTTAACAAAAGTGACAAAGCTCTATAATTATTTAAACCGCGTTAATCTTATCCTGACCACCACAGTGTGTTAACAGTTTTAATTGTTGCATATTCATAACCGGTTGAAATAGAAAGTATTGGACCAATAACTTATTCATAGCCTATATTATTTTTTCTGGAAGATTTTTACTGTAGAATTCACAAATAAGGTTCAATGTTTATCAGAAACTTTCCATTCGGGTACGCATTCATAAATGATGAAGCGATCATATAAAATACCCCCATAGCAGCAAACCTTCGTACTCAGCGAATTTCCGATGCATATATATGTATCGTAATACCACATAAATCCACATACCAAGTTTCATCAATATACATTCATAAATAAACGATTTATGACATTTTAATTATTCTACATAAGAACAACATGACGGCTGAGTATGCAGGGTTGCTGAAGCAAGGAACATAAAAAAACGGGGTTTTATAGAAATATCATTATAACTCGAGAAGGTAAAGCCACATACCAAATTTTATTAATTTATTTTCATAATTAAGGGAGATAACACGTTACTTATTCTCTATAAGAATAACATGGGGCTAGTATGCAGGTTTGCTGCTACGGGAACTATCAGCCAAAAAATGTTCTTTAGTGCAAATATCAATAGCAATATAGACCACAGCAATATGAAGCAATATACCAAGTTTCATCAGGATAAGTTGATAAATAAGCGAGATATACAATTTTTCTTATTCTCCATAAGAATAACATTGGACAACGTACTGTGTTTAGCACTTTCAATATCTCTGTAACCATTTGACATAGAGAAATGATCAAAACACCAAATTGTGCGTCTTTTTAAGCTGATTCTAATAAAAAAACTAAAATTTGACGTTTTCCAAAATAATATGTAAAAAACGCAAAAAACCCATTTTTGGGGTACAAAACCCCCCCAAAATACCCTTTCGGATAGGTCGATCTGTCTGGTTTTCGAACTTTAAGTCATAAATGCTGCTTTACACGATTATACCAAATTTCATCAAAATCGGATAATTTTTACGAGAGTTATCGTGCTCACGGACACATATATATATATATATATATATATATATATTACGAACGAATGGTGTTTTTGGGGTCTGGGGACCTCAAAACGAAAAGTTATCATGGTCCCGGGCCTAGATCTTACCATGCCGACTACGTTAATAGCTTCTTCCCTGTAGGGGAAATTCGCTAAAACAAAATTAAATTGTTCGATACGGTATAGCTATTATTTAAGTTATTCGGTTATGTTCGGTCTCAAAGATGTGGAAGATATTGTCTGGAAATTTTTCCAGGTAAGAAACGTTGATTCCAATAATACTTAAATATGTATTCTTGGGAGCAACCTTTTAACGGATCTATGGAAATCGTATGTTCTTTTTACATGCTGCTGTAATACCAGAAAGTTATTTCCTAGAAACCTTTTAAATTTGTTTTTTTTAGTTTTATGTTTTGTAAATCAATTATTTTGTTTATGCAGGTAAGGTTTATTTCATTTTTATTTTAAGTTTATTTGGAAAAGAAACTAAAAAACAAATATTACGTAATAACTAACATACAGATGATAAAATATTTTACAGTCGATTTTATCAATATATCGAGAAATTTATTCGGCTTTGTGTATTGTTCCGTTTATGAAAGTGTACCCTTCCGTTCTCATGGAATTTTAAAGTTTACACCACCCTGCATTAGTCAAGAGAATCTTCTCTCCAATCTGTTGTGTTTATTCGTGACGGGTAATTTTGGCTGTTTAACAAACGTTAATAGGCTATACTTATTCTTAACGATCTAATGAAAGCAACTATTTGGATCCTTTCCTTTAATACCATGACTTTTTTGGTTTTTAATTTTGTTAAATGCACTAGATATCACTGACGGAAAAAATTAAAGTTGCCTATGTTTATTTTGTAGTATATAGGTCCTATTCAATATCTAAACATAAAACGTAACCAAACTTAATTAACATAAACTAAATTATTGGGGTTTTTAAAAGATTAAGTAAAAAATGCCCGACTGGAATACTCATAGGCCTATTTAGTTCTGATAGCACATTCAAACTTAACCTAATTAGGGGTAAAAAGCAAATGGAAATAAATTCTGGTGTGTGGTTGGTGGGTTTGAAATGTGTGCTTATTACGTGAAGTAACGTTGAGTTCGGTAAGGTATTTAACATAGGTCTAAGCACTCATACACAAAATTCAGGGTTGTGCACTCATACACACTTCCCACCAACCAACCATGCCTGTAAATTGTTTTGAAAACTCCAAAATAACTAAATCAACACAGGCTATATTACAAGTCGTTTGGTGTACATACAAACCAAAGTAACGTTTAACAATTACTGTAAAACATAATTAAAATAAAGGAACACAATCTGATTTGACTCTGGGACCATACCTGAGCTACAATGACATACCGTGAACGCTAAAATTTACATCTCAAGAAGCAATTAATGCAACTTCTGAATTGGCAATATTGATGGTGGGGGCTTTGATGTCCGAATACTACTGGCCACTGAGCGTGTGGAGCAGATATCGATAAGCATTAAGATAAGACTCCCAGGAATTTGAGAGAAACAGGGGAAAAGAGAATGTACGTTAACAGGTGCGCGGAATATTTTCTTTAGTAGTAAAACATATTTTTAACAGTAGAAAATAAACATAAAGCCAAAAAGGTTGTGCTGGTAAATTAACGGAAAAGATCCAAATATTCATTTGATAGTTGTTAGTACTGTAACACACTTGTAATCTAAATGGATTGAAAATACAGTCTAAACTCTGTTTACTGACTTAACTGGACTGATTAGAGGTGTATAGTATCTAAAGGCCTACATGCTGATGACTGAGGACATTTTTAACATGGATACCAATACACCATTCCTTGAGAGGAATAACAAGTAGTGATGTGCAATATATGGTCACATTTCGTGATATGACTGAGGTGGTATCGCGTCACTGTTGAGACGTGTGTCATTAGAAGGGTATTTCTTGTATTGTATCGTCGTTTTCATATTGTGTCATTTAAGTTTCAATGATTTTCCTCTTATGAACAAATTAAAAGTCCCCAAATTTGGAGCAGCAACGTTAGACTAGCTATAGTTTCCATTCTAAAAACCCTGTTGCCACAAGGGCGAAAAAGTAAGCCTAATTTCCCAACACAATGTAAGTCTGCTCTGGGGAACGCATTTGGCACAATGAACTGTTGCCTACAGTACTGTAGCATGTTTTTTGTACAGTTCCGTAGACGTACCTACGATATATTATCGAATGAAAATATATATTGATTATAAATATCGATATAATATCAAATGAAACTATCGATCGATTATAAATATTGATCGAAATTCGGTCACAACACAACAGATTTAACTTCTTTACAAACCAGGGTACAATTTTTTTACTGCTTTTAAGAAGTGTTCAAATGGATCTTCATTAGAAAATAAGACTTCCCTACGATAAAGGTACTCGCATAAGTTATTTGCCAAATCGTCAGATTCTATACCACTTTTTAGAGACCTTTTCAAGCTCCTCCAGAAATATATTAACAAAGAAAACGCTGATTAATTATTTTGAAGTACATTTATACTTAAACTACGAAAATTATCACTTGTAGAGAACATTTTAGTTCACTTACCAAGGAAAGGAAATAACATAAACAAATAAAGTAAACAAATTATATTTCAAAACAGATGATTTAATACGTTATGAATATTGTTGGAAATAGCGATAATAACCATTAATTCAATCGGTAATAAATACCAAATTCCAAACTATATTTATAATCGATAGATATTTTCATTTGATAATATATCGTTGGTACGTTTGCGGAACTGTACCCCAGGAAATCAGTAAACTTCAAATTATACAATATGTCAAAGATGATACAGTATGAATGACACACGTCTTGCAATATGATAACTATATTAAAAGAATAAACCAATCGCTTACGAACCGGTTTATTAAATCCAATAACAGTATTCAGGATATTTCATTGAAGCATAACCTGTTTCATTAATAGTTGTGTATTTTGTTGAAAATATAAACTTGAAAACGACTTCGCACGCAGCACGCTGACGTGAGGGAAGTGAATTTCCTCATCCAAAACTTTTAAAACTCAAAGCCAGTGTAAAAACATAAATTTATTCCAATTTCATTGAAATCTGAAAACATTGATTTTTTGGCTGTGTTCTGATGCTCCTGGTTTCATTTACCTGCAATGCTAGGAATACAATTTTGCGCATTATAAGTTTAGGAGAAGGTTCAGTCAGGCTTGAAAGTAGGCGCGAGGTTGCTGGGGATGATACAAATACACCAACAAATAATAACATGCTTTTCTAATGTAAAAACCCCATAAGACTAAACATACTGTGTTTAGCCGATAAACATTTTCTTTAATAACTCGGTAAATATTTATGCTAGGATGACAAGAGAGGGCTCAAAACTTTCGCTTTACTAATTCCCATATTAATATAAGCATTAATTTTACGTCTGGAGCTTTTCTGACCCTTTTTGGGCCCATAAACTTGAAATTTGAAAGAATAATCCCTTTAAAAGGGGGTTAGAGTTTTCCGATTGTTTTGCCCAACGAACTTGTCCAACTGATTATAGAAAGGAACATCCCTACCAAATCTGAAGTAAATTGGACAAAAAAATGTGACCGCTAGAGTGCATACACACACACACACACACACACACACACACACACACACACACACACACACACACACACACACACATATATATAATTTTGAACGACCCCCCATAACGTGTTCAGGGGGGCACGTTAGGAACTTCTACGGCAGTCCCGGGCTTAAGTCTCACCGTGCGGGTCATGCTAATAGTTCACTTTTCCTTAGGAAATTCACTAATAAATAAGGATATAACTATGTTTAGTTAATGGGTATTCAAAATTTATTTGTATGCCATCTTCACACTTTGACCGAGTCTAGGCGAGCAAAGATGAACGTGAGTCAGTGGATGTGTAACTTAGTCTGCCTCCGCTCATGTTATTCCAATTGATTATTTACAATGTTTAATTTCAATGCGAGTCGCTCACCTAATACATTTGGCTAGAGTGTGAAGTGTATTACTACTGAACTTGATATTATTTATTATTAAATGTGTGTGCGAACATTAATTCTTTTTAGCAGAGTGCAACTAATATTTTTCTGAAGATACCTTCGTAAAAATTAATTTGACAAAATGTTACACGAAAGTTATTCAGTAAGTTCCGGATGCTTAAAAGATGCAAAATACGGAGCATCATATTCATTTTTTTAAAACTTTTTATGATATGGACACGGTAGTTATCGTGAATAAGACACTCCAGTTTGAATCACTTCGTTAGAAATAGAAGCATTGAAGTCAGGTATGAGATCTTCCTCACTTTGTGAGCTCATCTGATTACAGTAGACACCCTCTTAACCTTCCTCACTAACCTTCCATTGTATTGCCTTTTTATTTCCAGGAAATAAGTTAACTCACATCTGCCGCCGCAGCTGTATTCCTGATACTGCACCGGAAAAAAAAATCAGAACAGAAGTCGATCATATGTTTCCATAGTTAGCAAGTATTCCAAAGTTGCATCTTGGTACCTGTTTTTATACCCTTTTTTAACTGACGTTTGACTTTTATAATTTTAGTGCTTAATATGACAATTTATACAAACGTTATTTGTTTTAACCGACCTTTCAGTTATCCGACCCAGGGCTCAGTCCTATGGAGGGTGGTTAAGAGTGTGTCTTTTGTACTTTATTTTATTTGCATAGGCCTATTGGCAAGACTTGTTTGTAAATATATTTATTATCAATTTAGTTGTACTACAACTTCCAATGAGACACCTTTTTTTAAGTTATTTGAACGTGTCTTTCTAAGATGGTGCTACCAATACATTCAAAATAAGTGAGAATCGCCCATTTATGTTATAATTTTTATGGTTTTGAATTCTTTATTTTACACATTTAATGGTAAAAGTATCTTTAACTTGATAGCTTAGTTATTCGTTCCGATGATTTATTAAGGAAAATATGGCTTAACTACAAAAACAATCAACTATTAATATGGCTTAACTACAATTTGAAGTAATATATGTCCAATCTTTAATGTTCATATAAGGGCCATTGGTAAATTATGTCACGCTATATTCAGCCCTTTTTGACCCCCTCCCGCCCTTTATCACCCTGTCACGCTGGTCATTTCCCCCCTCACCCATGTCACGTCACACTTATTAATTTTTAAGTATTGGATTGTGGCATACGGTATTTTGTCACTGTAATTGACGATTTTGCATGCTTTAACAGTTTCTACTGTCACACAGCCCGTAACCCCCCCCCCCGTTAATTGGGTGAGCGATAATTAGAATATGGGAATAATAAATGCCTGTTGGGTGGGACTCTAAAAAAAATCATTTGGAGTATGTCTGTCCATTCTGCTTTGAGTGCTTTAGCCATCATCCTACTGACCTTTGGCTTCATCAGTCCAGTAGTAGGTGCAAGATGGTAAACATAGCGTGAAGTACCAGTGGGGCGGGACCCCAAAGGATCTTTGGATTGAGGGAATGTGTATTTTGATTCTGGTGTATTATCTATTTTTCTAACAAATTTCAGCTCCATCAGTTCTGTGGTCATTGGTGTATAATGTTTGACATGGGTATATTTATTTATTTATTTATTTTTTATTCCATGGCAATGTTTAACAATGTATTAGAATTTACAAAACAAAATATTAAATTTATGGGGAAATCATTAAACCAGGTATCATATTCCAGTGGGGCAAAGTATTTATTATCAGGGGTAGGTTTATGTCTGACGTTAACCTCTCAGCTTTCTTTCTACTGAATTTTACCCCTCAGTCCAGTAGTAGCAGCAGTAGTAAGCTGGTTGGAATAGGTATTTTAAATTTCCAGAATGCAGAGCCCTAAAACATTTGCAGAACATGATTAGGCTTATGTTTGACTCTGATATATTAGGTACATTGCTACCGCTCAAGAGGATCCCTAATGACCATAGGATTTCCAAGCGAGTCCAGTGGGGCAAAGCACTAGGTTTTAAGTAAATGGCTATAAACCTTCCTAGGGTTACCTGGATCACTGTGCAATGTTTCATCGCAATTCGATGTATTGTTAAGGAGCGCGTAAAGTAAAAAGAAACTAAAAGTAATTTAGAGAGAGATTATGTTTTCTGTCTTGATTTGTTTTGACACTAAAAAAATTTATACTATTTACATTACAGCTTGCTACCTAAATAAATACACAGATTTTTACAACATTTTATATTAGTTACCTGTAAAAAACATAACAAAATGTTCCTTCATGTGATTAGCATGGTAACATTGAAATCCAGTGGGGCGAAGTCCTTTAGTTCTAGGATTTTTATTAGTGGCTTCCCAGGGTTAACCTGAATGACCATGCAATGTTTCATCGAAATCGGATGAGTGGTTTAGGAGGAGGTAACAGATAAACATTCAGACGCAAACAGAGACTTCAATTTATATTATGGATATATTGATTTAATTTTAATATAAACTTCTATTTCTACTTCACAATAAAATATTTTAAAATTGTTCACTCA
Organism: Allygus modestus; assembly: GCA_963675035.1. Classification (NCBI taxonomy): domain Eukaryota; kingdom Metazoa; phylum Arthropoda; class Insecta; order Hemiptera; family Cicadellidae; genus Allygus; species Allygus modestus. The sequence goes on from OY776112.1 coordinate 318,286,124, forward strand.
GAACTACTGATTTAAAATATAAACCAATAACACAATATTTCTACTTTTTTAGTATGCCATTTTTATTAAAATGCACGCTAATGGGCAATACTAGATACAGATAAGACCCTACTGTAATATCAAAATATGATGTAGCTTTCTGAATTATTGCTACAAAGTGCAACTTCCTCTAAAGTGTATTATAAGATTTGGAAATTATTGTTGATGTCCTTTATAGACAACTGCATGATTTTATTATATTTATTTGATACATCGTGTACATTTTTATTAAATCTCATTTTGTTTCTTTTATGCTTTACTATGATACGTTTATGAATAATTCAAATACCCCTGTCGCAGCAAACCTGCGTACTCAGAGAATTTCCAATGCATGCATAATGCATATGTTTCTCACTACCACATAAAGCCACTTACCAAGTTTCATAAAAATCCATGAATAAATAAGTGATCCATAGGATTTTATTCATTCTCCATAACAATAACATTAGGGCTGAGTAAGCAGGTTTCCTGCTACAAGGAACACAAAATTTGTGTTTTTATGCAATTGTCAAAATAACTTAACCAGTTGAAGCTGCATACTAAGTTTTATTAATTTATCTTCATAATTAAGGGAGATGTAAAACTTTACTTATTCTCCATAAGAATAACATTAGGGCTGAATATGCAGGTTTGCTGCTACGAGGATAGTAAAACAAAAAGATTTTTTGTGCAAATATCAGTATACCAGTACTATGTGAAACCACATACCAAGTTGCATCAATAGACATATTCATATCAATATTCATAAATAATCGAGATATTAAATTTAATTTATCCTCCATAAGGATAACATAGGGCAACTTACTGTGTTTAGCACTTTGAATATCTCTGCAACGGTTAGACGTATAATCACAATCTAAAAACCAAAATGATTCTTTTGTAGAGCTGAACTGATTGGTAAAAGCAAGTGTGAAGTTTACATTAAAATGAACTGAGGAAAAGCCAAATACCCCCGTCCCAGCAAACCTGCGTACCAGCGAATTTCCAATGCATGCATATGTTTCTCACTACCACATAAAGCCACTTACCAAGTTTCATAAAAATACATAAGTAAATAAGTGATCTATGGCATTTTATTTATTCTCCATAAGAATAACATTAGGGCTGGGACGCAGTTTTGCTGCAAAAACAAGAAGAAATATGTTTTTGGGCAGTTATCAATATTACTCAACCAGGTAAAGTTACATACTAAGTTTAATTAATTTATGTTCATAATCAAAGGAGATAGACTTATTCTCCATAAGGATAACATTAGGGCTGAGTATGCAGGTTTGCTGCTACAGGGATAATCAACAACAAATCTTTTTTGGGTACAAATATCAATATACCAATACAACGTGAAGCCACATACCAAGTTTCATCGATATACATTCATAAATAATGGAGATAACAAATTTTATTTATTCTCCACAAGGATAAACATTGGACAACGTACTATGTTTAGCACTTTTAACATCTCTACAACGGTTGGACGCAGCATCACAATTTAAACACCAAAATGATATGGAGCTGAGTTGATTGCTCAAAGCAAATGTGAAGTTTACATTAAAATTAACTGAGGAAAAGCCAAAAACCTTTTCCCCATAAGATTAACATGGGAGATTTTATGAGCAGGTATTTTGGATTTTCTCTGCAATCACTTAACCTAGGTTAATGATTCAAAATACTATATTATTTGTTTTTTTAAGCTCTATAACATGGTCCAACCCAAAATTAAGTTTCTTAAAAACTTTAGGGTGAAAAATGCAAAAAAAAAATATTTTTGGAAAATTTAAAATCCCCAAAAACCCCCCTTCCCATAGTCCGTTTCTTCTGGTTTTCGAAATTTAAGTCATAAATGTCACTTTACACATTTGAGCCAAATATCATCGAAATTGGACTTCTTTACTCAAGTTATCGCATTTACGGACACACACACACACATATAATATATATCAATTTGAACGAGGTAGTGTTTTTTTCATCTGGGGGCCTCAAAACAAAAAGTTATCATGGTCTCGGGCTTAAGTCTTACCATGAGATCTACGGTAACAGATTATACTTATAGATTTTTACACCAGTATTAAGCTACAATAAAATTAATATCCTGATGGGTCCTCCAGTGGAACCAAAGTGTAAATAACTACTTTTAAACCACGTGCTCTCACTGATTGGGGACCTTTATTGCCGCCAACATATTATATTTTATCAAAATCTTCAGCTAATATTATTATGAGGGCCTAGATGATACAGCCCTCAGTGAGACTGAGGGGTGAGTAACTACTTCATATGCACTTTGTCTGACTGATTGACAGATTTCAGGCCTCATTGTTTGTCATGTTCTGGATTTGTATGTCATTGTCAAGCTGCAGTTATAATGGAGGGCCCATGAGGTATATTGTCAATTGAAACATTTTTTTTGTATTTTACGCGATCACTCAATCCTTATACGCGATATCAGAGCGTACTCCTAGTGTAAATATTACACAGGCAAATGACTTCAATACTATTTGGCATTTACAAAATTGTAAATTGTTGTGACTGTTGTTGTAAGAGGTGAAACTCCACAGCCGCCTTTAAAAAGGCCGCGGCGGGCGTTCCAACTGGCAACGCCGCAATCTCACAGAGCAGATGAGTCACTGCCGGCACATAGCCCATAGCTGCCAGTCAAATAACACGTCCTCTTCAACAGTTTTAGCTATATTCGATTTTTTTTTAGAGAGAGAATAAATAGAATGGAAGTTTGGAATCTTTAATAATGTGTACAAGAACCGAAAAATAATACTAAACATATGAATTCGCAATAAATTATACAATATAGGCCTACATGAATCATATATTTATTTTAGGTTTTAAGGATGATTGCTTTGTAAAACCATGGTCAGAGTAACTAAATTGTTTTATATGTCCTTATGAATAGTTTAAAATTCATAATTGAAATAAAAGCCCCTGATAAACTACTGTAATAAATGAAATACGAGACAAAACATTATTTATTTGGAAGATAAAAATACAAGGTTGTAATAAATTGTACAGACAGTTATTTCCCATGAGATGTGTTTATATATTTTTCTAAATTAAGTACTCTTTGTCTTCAATTAAACTGTAGTATCTCTAATTTCAATTTTGTTTAAGTGGTTATAGTGTAATGTGACAGATGCAGCAAAGTACGGAACAGTCAGGCTGATCACTTAACTTTAAAACCATCCCGTTGGTAAGGCGCGCCACCAACGCCCGATGCTATCAAGCTGTAATATTGCATTCTCCTTGACAATATTCCCATAATTGGAAACTTCCATAATTATACATATAAGACTCACCAACGACACGAGATCACTGCATTGACCAGAATTGCATTGGAACCGAGATTCAAGTTGCCGTTGAACAGAAAAAAAGTTACCAATTTAAGTGTGGAGGGGCAAGATTTCGTTCTTCTTTGAGTTGCTGCCGCCATGTTGACATCTTAAAACTCTCCCTCTTCGAGATTTGGAAATCCATACATTATTCCCGAAGAGGTAAGGCCGATTAATTGAATTTAAATAACGTTTTCGCATTACGTAGCTCAGAAAAGTCATGGTTTCAAAATTTAGATTGATAAAAAGTGTTTAAATTGATGGCATTAACATGTTACTTTCATGCATAGATCATGTGGAAAATCTGTATAAATGGTTAGAAATAATCAAAAGAGGTTATGTCTAGCAAATATGTCACACAAATGTCAGAATATCACTGCCAAGCGTGTTAGTTTAGTTTATTATGCAAATCTTTAAAAATTTAGGTAATTCAGTACTTGTACCCATGTGCTATCCCTTTAGGAATAAACCTGGGCTAAACCTGCAAAGCCGTTGTGAACTGGTGAGAAATAGGCTATCATACATTAAAGTATATTATATTGTCACCGACCACCGAAGCCTTCATTTAGTTTGACTGTTGCCATAAAAAAAGATTAATTTCATGAAAATAAGTAATTTGGACCTAATCCACACTTATGATTTCTAGTCAGACTTCCAATATATATGTTTTGTCAGTTATAATTGTTTAATGTGTGTGTAAGGACAAAGTGGCATTAAATTAGGGTAGGCCTATAGCACCAGATGTAATTTCAGCGGTTTAACTGGAAAAATACATGTAAAATTACTGTGACTAGTTGTAGGCTATGCCTGATGCGACCCTTGTATTTAGAGATTATGTGAGTATAATGTTTATATCTATCAATTTTGTATTCAAGATCATACAAAACCATGAAGTGTTGAACTTAATTATTTTGCCACCCAAGCAGGAAATATTTTAATTAGGGCCTAGTTAATAAACTAGCCTACCCTAGTGGTGCCCGGTTGTCACACGATGTTAGGTTATGTGGGCATCGATGGAATAAGAAGTTAACTGTTGTTCTGTAGAAGTTAAGTGTTTATGTAATAGTTTTTTGTATTCCCAGTATTTTATTAACTTGTAATTTGTATATTCTGATGTAAAGAGATAAGCTGTTTACCAAACTCTGACGTTTTCAACCAAACATAACCTCAACGTAGGTTATCGCAAAATGAATATAGCATAACGGCAACCGCTCCAGATTGTCAAATTATCTTGTTAAGCTTGTCGAGCATGATTATCAGGCATACCTTGGCCCAGTAGATAGGCAGAATAAATTTAAATCCATGCATACCGGAACCAACTTCAGAAAGTAACTTCACTTTGTAAGCCATTATTAGCTTTATTAAGTCCCTCATTTTGGGCACTAGATTAATAAGTCAAGCACAAATATTATTTTGAAGGGTTTATTATAGGGCTGTGGACCTAGGAATACTTTATTATGAATACTTTATAAACTTAGCACAAATCAAAGATAGAGTTCAAAGCACTAATTTGGATGAAATGAACGCCTTGCATAATATTGATGTGACCAGCTCAGGTAGTTATAGTATACGGAAGTTATTTTACTTAACAGAAACTAATGAAAAAGAGGTGATAAAAATCATCAGCTCTTTAAAAAATAAATCTTCATGCGGGTATGACGACATACCAATAAGCATAATTAAAGAATTTAAACATTACATTAGTAAAGTCCTAGTTCATTTAATAAATTCTTCTTTCATTTGTGGGGAATTTCCCAGCAAATCAAAAATTGCTAAAATTATTGCAATTCCTAAGAAAAAGTCTCCCACTAACATTACAAATTATCGGCCAGTTTCACTGTTGCCTTCAATATCAAAAGTTTTTGAAAAAATTGTATACAATAGGTTAGAATATTTTCTAGAAAGTAACAAAATTTTATATGACGTTCAACATGGCTTTAGAAAACAAAAATCAACGATTACAGCAGCTGTAACGTTTATTGAATCAATCATAGATTCAATAGATAAAGGAGATAAAGTTATTGGAGTCTTTATGGATCTGTCAAAAGCTTTTGACAGTGTTAATCATTCCTTGTTATTATCAAAATTGGAAGCAATTGGTATTAAAAAGAACTCACTAAACTGGTTTAAATCTTATTTGACGAATAGACAACAATTTGTACAGGTAAGTAATATTTCAGCCGAAAATTATGTAGTTAAGTACAACTCAGATTTAAAACCAATTGAATTTGGAGTGCCACAAGGATCAATTCTTGGGCCTCTTCTTTTTCTGTGCTACCTAAATAACATGGAAAAAAGTCTAAATTTTTTTCCGGCTTCAGCTCTTTGTCTCTATGCTGACGATTCAAATTTAAAGATATCAGGCAACACGTTAGAAGACATCGAAATTTTAAGTTCAATTGAACTAGCTAATTTAGACCAATTCTTGAACAATCACAACTTAAAATTAAACTCTGAGAAAACTAAATTTATAAATTTTAGGACAAAACAATGTAAGCAAATTGTAAATCCAATTATTGAAATTGACAACAAAAATATTGAAATAATAGACCAAATGAAGTTTTTAGGTCTGGTGGTTGACAGCAACCTGTCATGGGACAACCATGTGGTTTCTGTTTTAGGTAGAATAAATTCCGGTTTATTTGCAATTAGAAAAATGTCTTCTTTATGTAGTCTTGACAGTTTAAAACTTATATACTATTCTCACTATAATCCCATATTGCATATGGAATCTGTCTGTATGGCGCTACAAAAAAAGAAAATTTAAAATATATTTTAACTGTGCAGAAAAAGGCCATCAGAGCTATTTTAAAGCTTAATTTTGACGAGTCTGTAAAAAAGTATTTTAAAGAGTTAAATTTCCTAACTGTTTATGGTCTCTACGCATTAGAAACAATTATGTTTACTAAATATAATAAGTCAAATGAGTCTCAGTTTAGCCTTGTTCATCATAAATATAATACGAGAAATAAAAACAATTTTGCTTCTGAGCGTCACCGTTTGGAGCTGTTCAAGAAAAAAACAACATATGCAGGGAAAAAACTGTTTGAAAAACTCCCAAAAAATATAAAAAGTGAAGAAGATTATATGAAGTTTAAAACTAAATTGAAAGAATATTTGATTAATATAATACCGTATTCACTCAAGGAACTTCATGTTTGACTCTGTTAAATGACTGTTAGATAATGTATAGAATGGGTTTTTTTTTTTATTAGATTTAGGTATTAGAGAAATGACACTATTCACTGTACCAATGTACAAACAAAAACATGAATAAAGAATTATTGTCTATTGTCTATTGTCTATTGACCCACCCTGTGCATGCTGAGGCTGAGCGTGTCGCGTATCCAGACTGCACGCCTGACGACCCACTGGCCCGCTACAGGAACTGCGGTGCCCTGAGTACTGGAGTACAGCAACCTGGAAGCGTCTCAAAGGAGCTACCCGATCCAGAATAAGTTATCATAACTACGGTAGGCCTACCTTGAGATTATCTTAAAAGGTACCCTCATCAACTGATGTGGTTTCACCGACCTAGAGCCAACAACAATAGTGCCGATGGTGATTGGACTGGAGTGCCGCGGCAGACATTCTGCGAAACCCTTATGTTAGGTTAAGTTAGGTTAACGTTGTACTTGGTGTATGTATTCTTGTCCAGGGTAAGTATGTTCATTTATTATGTTCTTATCAGCATGGTGGCCACCTGCAAGCGTTAATTTGTTAATAGGCCTCTGAGTTGTGTGGTATTATTATGTTCATGGCTCAGTTTTGGCTTAAAGTGATTGTTTCGTTGCTCCTAATCGACTGATTTCTTTAAATCAACAATTGTACTTGTACCTTTCAACTAATTGTGATCAGTTTATTTTATTTTATACTGGAGCTGTCTTAACTTTGTAATATTGTTCGGTAACAAGTGGTATTATGTTACCTTGAGATAAATTTAGTTAATTTTGCTCAGAGCTGCCTTGAAGGCAACCTTACAGGTAATTTTGTACGAGATATAAGACTTTTTACTTGTAACTGATTTGAGACTGATAATTAAAAGGTAACTGTAATTTCAATATTCTGTTATTATTGCACTCCTTAGTGATCAAACTGTAGGTATACCTTTTGACGTAGTGATCAGTAATCAGAATAGGCTGACATTTTCTTAATTTTGTAGATTCCATAGTTAACACCAAGTCATTTTTTTCTAAATTTAAGTCAAGTCCTGGATGGTTACTGATCCTGGCAATTTAATAGTAGGCTATTGTAAATCTATGCATGAAATTCTGTGGTGATCACAACCAAACAAAATCTAAAAAAAAAAAAAAACTTAAATTGGCCTTACAAGAAGATGACTGCCCAGACGACTGCAGTGGAAGTACTGTTCCTCGTTGCGGCCTTCAGGTGTTCTGCTTAATAACGAGGTGGCGCCCTTAACTATCTACTAGGATAAGCTCTCCCTATAATATCTACAGGTTAACTTCTTGCATGGCTGAAAATTTGGACCTACTACGACACAACATAGGAAATTATTAGGTACCACAGATAGGAACTTTTAGTATCATAGTGTCACAACCCGCCCTTCTCCACTGAGCTGTGAGCCGGACCGTCACAATAGAAAAATAATTTATTAAATGGTTTTAAGCGGCATTATCTATTGATATTTATAAAACAAAACTAATGATAAAAGGTAATAGTAAAAATTGGAACATCTAATTAAAATAATAAAACAACAAAACTTAACTGTCCTGTGGTTTAAAAACAAATCCAAATTCCAAAAGAAATAAATTTATACAACTCTTTAGTACACAACTTATTAAATAACTTCACATTAAATTCAATAAGTGGGTGGATATGTAGCTACTGGAGAATTTTTTCAAAAGTGATTAAAATTGTTAGTAGCCTACATTCGTGAATTAACTTGCTAGGCATTCTACTGTTACTATGCCTACGTGAAAAAATCCAGCAATATCCATACGCATATTTATATTTTATATTTGAGCATGTTTTTTTCCAATAAACATGCTCAAATTTACCCACAGTTTAAATATGAACCCTGTTATGGGCTCAAAGCAGGGTAAGACACACGTTTGCAAAAACATAAACATCACTTTAACGGTATTTTCTAGTTTTTTTAGACGCCGGCGACTTGTTTTCCTCATGCGAGTATACGGTGGCTTTTTACGGAGTTGCTAATTCTACTGCCCCGCGGCCATCTTAAAGGGAGCTATCCATTTACTCACGCTGTCCATTTACAAATTAAGATTTTATAATATCATTAATAAGTAAATAAAAAATTGGAACATCTTATAAAAATAATATTTAATATGCGTTAAATGAAAAGTTACATTCGTATTTTATGCTGAAAACTGAGGCAAATCGAGTGTCCAATATTTTCAAATACCTAAATGCATGATACTCCATATCGTGAAAAGTTCACCCTCCCAGTAAATACTGAAATGTGACCGGGTTTGTTTTCAATAGCGATCGTCCTTTAGGGTTTATTGTTTCAGACCGGATAGTGTCGAGAGATACGTTTACTATTTAATAATATTTATTATTCCTTGCAAAACTAAAATTAGTTACTTTTTATTGTCTATTTGAAAAATTCAAACAAAGTATTCTTTATGGTAAATGCCCATCTCTCCAAAATAGATGGATTAGAAGTAAATTGTTGTTTTTAAAAGTTGCATAATAAATTATATATTCATTAGAAGAGGTTTTTAACTTTGTACGAAGGATTTAAAAATTACATTACAGGTCTTACATTCAAATCATGTAGTAATATGACTTAACCTATTAAATAAAGCATATTTCCCCGTTTGAGTTTATATTTAATTCATCATTATCGATTACAAAGATTAAAATCAAAGACTTAAAGGTCTTACAGCAAAGTGCTGTAATTCAGGAATCATCCACTTTCCCGAGTTCTAGGGTAAGAGGTCACATCGTTTGACCCTCGTTTAGTTGGGTTGAGTTGGCAAACTGCTCTGAGATTTGTGCAGGGAACTGCATATTCCTTCCTTCCTTGGAATACTTTGATTGCCAAATTATGTTGTTTAAATTAACTTGAACCCATTTACTAACAGTTAAAAGGTATTTTTAATTTTATCTAAGTATAATTTTACTAATTATTCTTGCAAATCAATTTTAAAAAAACATTAATAAACTTTCAATTTATACCTACCAAATGAAATCTAAACTTTACCACTGATAAATTGAATCAATGAATTTTAATCTATGATCAAAATCAAGATGGTAAAAGCGTTGTAGATTGGCCTTTGTCTCGGAGGTTATTCATCTTTTCAAACTTTTGTCAAGTTTTAATTAATTTTTCCGACTCAAAAAACGCTGGATTGTTCCTCGGTTTTCCACACCGGCAACGTTTAATCATGGCTTAAAGAAGTAAACAGATTTGTATTTTGTTTTAAAATGGAAATATTTTTATTTAGACCCCTGTTAAAAATCCATGAATACTCTTATATAATTTTATGTATGCATTTGTTTATTTTTTATATGTAAAGTACATGAACTATCTCTAAAAGAAACTCCCTAACCTTTAAATTTTCTTTCACAAATGTTTGGATATTTGTGATTATTTTCTTATGATACAACAAAGAGAAACAAATGATTCCTCTATCCTTATATAAGTTTAACTACGATATGAAACAGTTGTTCCAAAATAACAGTGGTGAAATAAATAATGTAAATTATCATGTGACACTTGAATATTAAATATAGGAAATTTTTTGGAAGCTGATGCTTTCATTATTCTTTCTGCTTGGAATTAAAAATATAGAAATATGTTTAGGTTTAATTTTTACTTTCTCTCCCTATACATAGTATATGGAGAAAGTATTGTTTTCGTAACAATTTTTAAGTTTGAGTTGTTAGTGGAAATATTCCTTTTGGTGCTCCCTGAACCCAAAAAATTGGTTTTTACGTGATGTCTGTTTGTGTGTGTGTGTGTGTGTGTGTGTGTGTGTGTGTGTGTGTGTACAGAGCTAGAGCCCTAACTTATGGACCGATTTTTATGAAATTTGGTATGTAGGTACCTAATCCTTAATATCTCCAGGTATTTTTTCATTTTTTGAATTTTTTATTTTTAAGGGTAATTATCCCCCAAAAATCGCCAAAAAACATGTAAAATCCAAATCTCAAAAACGGCTCAAACTATTTGGATTAAACTTTAGTGGTTTCTAGAACTTTATGTTTCCAACAAAATGACACCACCCGCATTTCTGGAAAAATTCGGGTTCAGAAATTACAGGACTTAAAACACCAAAAATTCAGTTTTTTTGATTTTTCATAAAAAAAACATAAATATTAAAAAGATTACTATTCACCATTAAAAAGAGCTCAAAAACTAAATAAATTTGTATTTTAAATTACTACTCTACGATTGATAGTTGCGGAGAAAATTGAAATTTTCATTTAGCTGTAAACGCAGTACGTTGTCCAATGTTATTCTTATGGGGAATACAAAAATAACTATTTCTCTCTTATTTACTGATCAATTGCATTAAAACTTGATAACAATTCGAGTTAGCATTGACCAAATGTTCAAAATATGTTGCTATTTAACCCTGTGGGGGGCAAGGGGGTATTTCCCCTCTCGAAACCACTGTGTGTAGCAACGGACTCTACTCCCAAAAAGGGGTTTGGGTGGATATTTCTGAAAACAACTATTTTAGACAATTTTCTGTACATTTATCTGTACTTCATATTCTATGTTTAGTAAATAACAAATATTTTTGTTATTAAAGTTTGGCTAAAAGGGAGAAAGTATTTGACAGTTTCCTGATACCGTTTATTATAGTTGAATACAAAATTAAATATTTAAACTGGACCAAAGGAGTAGGCATAACCCAAAGAGAACAACAGAAGAGGGATAATCCCTAGCTTATAGTAATATGTGACTGTTGATACATTAAAATCATTGGTTTGACTATTAATGAGTGTTTTAGTTTATCTCCTTAACTCCAAGTGTGCAAAAGTTAATTTAGTAAGTTTAGCGAGTCATTTTAAACTAGTGGCTTGAAGGGGCCATAGCCCTTAACATTGCTCCAATACTCTGCCTCATCTGTTTGGTTTACTCTTTACATACTGAGGAAAATAACAATATAAGTAGGAACACGTGTCAGTTCGTAAATACTTTAGACACTTAATAACATGTTTGAATGTAAATAAAGCAGACTTTAAATCCCCATGCTTTTCTTAATGGGGATGTTTTACGTTATTTCTCGTTTGCTGGTGACTTTTTAGAAATAATGCTATTTTTCCCGAGTTCCTGTAATCAAGCCTTTAAGCTGTCCAATCTATAATAAAATGCTGTGTCCCATTATCCTGCAATTAGCCAAATTTCCAAAATTTTTAGAAAAACTGTCGCCTACAGAATTATAAATAAAGACTGGCTTCGCTCGCTTGGTTCTCCGGTCTCAGACCCCCGATTGGGGTCGCTCCAGTTGTTATTATAACTCGATGTTCCTTCAATTATTCTTTATATAGTATTCTATTTTTATTCATTTGCGATATACCCATTCTAGATTTTATATTCATTCAGTGGTCCTATTATTTGTTTTTGCTCTACCATGTGAAAGGTACCTTGACAGATTGCTGGATATTTTGCTTTTTATTTTTTTGTTTTGATTTTTATCTCCATAAGCCCAATGTTAAACATTTCCAATCTCCAAGGTAAAAATTAGAGATTTTAAAATCGGAAATTATAACTTTTGACAATTTTCCTGGGAGTTTCTAGGTACAAGCTTCTTGCATGCCAAAGATCACGCGTTTCTACCTCAACAAGAAGTGGTCTAGAATTCGTATACGTGAGTGAGTGAGTGAGTTAACATCAGGCTGTATTTAGATAAAGATACTTGAAACAATAATAATTGTTATACAATTTATGATTCGAATACCGTCTTAAAAAATGCCATACGTGCAATGTTCATCTTAGTATTCTAATTCGTTCTGATGTAGTACATTTTAAATTAAAAACTAAATACAGGCGGGTATCTGTAAGACTAAGCATTTAACCTTTGAGGAAACCTTGTTGTTTTATCGGGTGGTATTATCATTTAACAACTAAGGGTATACAAAATATGAAAGGTCATCCCTCGCTCATTGCCAGCAATCCTCACATCTGAGGTCGGTGGTGAGTTGTGGCTGTCATTACTCTAGTCACCGTAACATGGTTGTCCCTCCTTACCTGACCTCTGCTCCCAATTCCGTAGTCGGAAATTATAACTTTTGACAATTTTCCTGGGAGTTTCTAGGTACAAGCTTCTTGCATGCCAAAGATCACGCGTTTCCACATAAACAAGAAGTGGTATAGAATTCGTATACGTGAGTGAGTGAGTGAGTTAATATCAGGCTGTATTTAGATAAAGATACTTGAAACAATAATAATTTGTATACAATTTATGATTCGAATACCGTCTTAAAAAATTTCATACGTGCAATGTTCATCTTAGTATTCTAATTCGTTTTGATGTAGTACATTGTAAATTAAAAACTAAATACAGATGGATATCTGTAAAACCAAGCGTTTAACCATTAAGAAACCCTTGTTGTTTTATCGGGTGATATTATCATTTAACCACTAAGGATATACAAAACATGAAATGTCATACCTCGCTCATTGCCAGCAATCCTCCCATCTGTGGTCGGTGGTGAGTTGTGGCTGTCATTACTCTAATAACCGTAACATGGTTGTCCCTCCTTACCTGACCTCTGCTCCCAATTCCGTAGTCTTTACAATTTGTGAATAATATTTAACAAATTCATTGGCCACTAAGATTCAAAACTTTTTTAAATTTTTTTGGTTAAAAACTACTTGCATTTGTATAGACTTATTTTGTCAGTATAATTGTAATTGTTCTTTATAAAAAGGTAAATAAATGTTCTTTCTCTTAAAAATGTTTTAACGTCAATGGTTCTTTGATAATCATTAAGTGACTACATGAGTTTCGGATTGAGTGGCAGATGAAACTGTAATGTTAATGCCGTTATCAGGCCGAGGATATCCCTATAACAGGGTAGATCTTGCACTCCAGGTAACCTGCACAAATTCACGCACATTTTATAAACAGGTCAATCCCTTTGCACACGTAATAAGATATATTTATATATTTTCCTGTATGTAAATCACCCCGAGGTATGTTAAATAATTTGTCTGCACTTAACAAGTCATTCATCTTTAACAGAGTCAGATCCCTGTTTTGAATTAGTTGTAGTGCATTACAAAACATTTTAAATATAAATCAAAGATTAATCTATTTTTTGTTATATTGAACTTATTAAACAATAACTTCACAAAAATATCATTAAGAACATGTTGGAATATAAGGAAACAGGTGTAAATTAAAATCCATTAAATTGCCTTTGTGAAGTAACTCTAACAAAACCGTCATGAGAAATGGTAGTATTTAGAACTCCGGTCCTAGTTTATCATCTCATTTTACTTTTGTTTCAACAAAAGGATGAATATACTTTATTCATTAAAAATTAATGAATACTTTTAAATGGTGGGCTATGAAGGAAGTTAAATCTGGTAATACCTTATAGTATTTTTCTCTCTGACTAATTATTCGGCTTGAGATTTGAATTTCACAAAATGTTATGAAACACCCTGCCTGTTTTAAACGAGGTAAAAAACCTTCTAAATTTAAATTGGCAGTTATAACGATTGATGCCAAAGTGTTTTTTTTGCATTCCACTGTCAGAGGTAGGGATGAAAAAGCCAAATATGTTTCTAAAGAGCACTAATAATTTTTTGATATAAGTAGTACCACTATAAATTTTTGATAAAGTATTACCAGTAATTCTAATCTTGTTTTTGATATAATTTACTGTTCAGGCCAACTGGTATAATTATAAAAAAACATGCTCTCAGTCTAAAAATGATAACAAGTCATCCCAGAAAAATATGATCTCAATATTAAAAGTGTAATGTATCAACAGTAAATGTACGTCAATATAACACCCTAAGAACGAATTAAGAATTTAGTCGTATTATTTAGTTCATTTACTACTAGTGTTTTTCAGCACTTACTCTTACCCCAATAATATAATCAAGTCGTAGATTTATTTTTAAAACTTAAAATTAAAAATTGATAGAAATTCCTTTTTAGAGAGAACTTCCTGGGAGAAATAATAAAGCAATTTTGTGTGTCTTTTCATGGAGGGAGTTCTTCAATTAATAGAATATTTTTGCTACTGAGACATATTCATGTTAAATTTATAGGTTATTCAAGTAAACAACTGGAGGCTTTGATAAACTGGACCAATTTCAGGCACTTAAAGATATAATTAAGATCGTCATATTTTATAACAACATTTTACACTATAAAATTACAAACCTTCATGGTGAAATTAGTTTATTTTTATCTTCCAGATAATGTTTATTTATTTGGTACCGTGTGGTTTATTATTTTGCTAAAGAAAATGAGCAACTTTTCACTCAAAGTTTCTTGTTATCTTCCTGGTGGCCGGAGGACAAACCAATCTCTTTCCCGTGTGGACATGAGTTGCCTTTACAACAAGGATTATGAGGCTTTGGCAGGTTTAGAATTTGAATTATTATTACTTACTGAATTTTCTCAAACAATATAAACTAGTAATAACATTTCTTTTAATCAATTATACACGGTATATTCATTTTCGTGAAGGGAAATATGCTTATGGTAAAGTTGTTCTAAAATAAAATACGCAATGTTCAAAAAATATAAGAGTTTGAATTAAAATTATCGACTATTTCCAGTACAAAATATCTTTTTAGGACATTAAATTCATTTTGTTTGTATTTACTATTACTATTAAATAAACCTAGACCTAATTAGGATGTTTTATTTGATAATCTGTTTTATAATTTAGTGTATAAATAAACGGAGCTTTAATTACTTCTACTTCGAAGTAGTTCGAAGTATCGCGAATCTAAGTATTTAAATAATGTATAACCCCCACAAATTTTAATGCCAAGCGAACATTTTACAGACTTGAAGACTACTTAAAACATGCATATTTTGAACATTCTTCATCATTTTGAAATTATAGGTGAACTCAGTGTTGTGAAGTGGCAAAGTGGAATCTTTCGCCAGTGTAACATCCAGGTAAGAACTTCTTTTTGGTCAGCCTAAACTGAGTTAATAATATAGTCCTATCACACTAGTAATTTATCATTTAAAATATAAAGAACGCCAGTACAAACTACCCTGAAGTAAGTTTTAATTTCTGCGCAAAGAACACACGAAAAACTTAGCTAAAACACAAAAAGATTCCAGTTGATACAGTTGTATCACCGGCGTCGAGTACTAAATTTAACAGAGGGGCTCACATAGAGAGAGATGATGTGAAGGCTTAGAATAGAAGGACATGTTTGAATTTAATAACTTAACAAAGTTTGTTGACTCTATTGCCAGTATTGTAGGTAAAATGGTGTTCTAATAATTTTGCTTTGGAAACAAATTCGTACCCACCAAGTTTTACATAATTACCATTCCAAACCTTAGGTTCAAAATAACACAAATAAATTTATACTGTCATCAAAATATACTGAGCAAAATTGAACTGACACCATGGTACTCCAAATCTGACCTGAGTACATTCAGAGAAATATACTTTGAAAAATTGCAATCTGCATTTTTATAGTATGTCAAAACTGAAATAGTATTAATGGCCACGAATCTGCTATTGCGGTGATCTCAAAAGTTTTAATTGCAATTAAAAACATTCCTAATGGGGAAAGGATTTGATTCAAATCTTATTTCACATTTAAGCTACGTAGTCGTTTACTAACCATTCTGCTAGTTCAAGCATTTTTTATGAATAAATTGTTTGTATTTTTCGTAGTGAGTAACAATTGGCACACCAAGGAAAGAGGCTCCACAGCGCGGCCATCATGCTGAACAGATCGGTCTCAGGTGCGGCAGATTGCAATTGGTTGCCTTCAGCCGAGGACTGTATTCTCTATTGACAAGTAATTTCGGACTTATAATGTCCACCTCCTGCAACGTATATTAAAATAAACTCAAGAAGCACGGGTTTTTGTCAATATTATATTTCGAAGCGAAAGCAGATAAGTGAAGTATGTTTTGCATAGTTTGTTGCGCATTTATTCGACACGTCTGTCGGAATGATTTTACGTAATTTGTATATTCTCACGCAATCTCAACGATTTATTTAGATGAAACAAGGAGAGTATTAGAGCACTAGCTGGGCTGGGAGATGTAACAATTTATGAGTTTCTCAGTTTTAAGTTACTGGCCATCTGTAACAATTGCTTTAAAGACGTTTATCGTTATTTTAATATTTCTTTTCATATCTTAACCATAGTTAATCGAGATGGCAAATGGAATCTTGCCGGTTGACAGAAGGTAAGTTAAATGTATTCCTAGTTTGTTTGTTTTTATTTAAGAGAAAAATTAATACTATCATGAGTATAGATTATTTGCCCAAAATTTAATTTGTTTTTGGATAAATACTTTTATCCTTATCGACTTTTATCCATATCTCTAAAACACCCAGTAAGCAAACTGTATTAATTATGCAAAATAAATAATATAACATTATGTAACAAACTACGGGTCACAACATTACAAAATATATTTACACTTATACTGTACGTATAAACAAGACGGTAAATATACCAAATTGTTTTGGCAAAAGAGAAATAGAAAATGTTCTACTTCTGACTTTAAAACCAGAAAGATAAAAATAATAAATGCCGGGTAGACTTTATCTTTGACACTTATTTGTGAATTGACTCTGTGGGTGCTATAATAAAACTCTTAACTTGTAGAACAAAAGGTCTGTATTCATCATTAATTAAATAAAGCAAAAGGCAACTCTTATTCTAAAATCAAAACTTTTATCATTAAATGAGAGTCAAATCAAAAGTTTCTTGCTGTGTATTAACTTATTCACAACAGTAAAAGTTTCCTTTTTTTGAAAAGAGCAGTAGAAAATTGTAACTCACAGGCTTGAAGAAATTGGTGTTGTTGTTACCACATATATTGCATGAAGTTTTCCATTATTCCATTAAATATTCCAAATAATATGGGAATTTGATTGAGTGACATCCACAATCCTGTTTCACTCAAAACTGTGTTTCCAATAAAGGTAAACTGTTTTCTTTGTACAATAAATTCACTTGAAATAGTCCTTTAAAATGTATATGCACTCTTGAAGATTAAAGTTAAATATAAAGTATTCAGCAAAAATGTATGGGATACTGATGACCCACTACTTTACATATACAATTTACGTGCTACATATTGTAAAGGACATAAGATATGTACAGGTAGAAAGATGCAGCCAGACTGATCTAAAACTGAGCAGGGGGAGAGTTACAAGTGGACAGCAAGCCAGATAAGCTGGAATTTACTCAACTACTGTCCTTTGCCCTGACTGATAACAGCTGCTCTTCAGCCAAATTAAACTGAAATACCTTTATATTCTCTGCTAACTAGGAAAACATTTTAGAATCAAGACAATATTTAAACTTAAAATATTTTGGTATAATATATTAGACATAGTAAAGTTATATACAAAATCAATTAAATATTGCAAATGATTTGACGAAATGCTCAAACATACCGCCCACCGAAGTTTCAGAATGAAACTTCTGACTGTTTCAATCAAAGGAATCTGAATTGAGTGGAAGAAGTGGAACAAGCTTCACAGCTGGTCTCTTGAACTCTGACTCTCCTATTTTAATGGTCATGACTCTGACAATTCCATCTTCTCCTGGGTGCAGTTTGATAATTCGTGCTAACGGCCACTGAAGAACTGGGACGTAATCATCTTTGAGTAGTACTAGGTCACCTTCCTTGGGATTTGTTGAAGTCTTTTTCCATTTTCCTCTTCTTTGCAGAGTTGACAAATACTCAACCCTCCATCTTTTCCAAAAATGCTGCACCATCTTCTGGAGGTGTAGCCATCGAGAAAGACTTGCATCTCGGTTGTCGAGCAGGGATGGCTCCGGCGGTGCTATGATTGGACCTCCAACAAGGAAGTGTCCTGGCGATAAATAATCTGTTTCTTCTGGGCTGTTGGAAAGTGGACACAAGGGTCTTGAATTGAGAATAGCTTCAACTTTTGTTAGGAGAGTACTCAACTCTTCATAAGTGAGTGTAGTTTCACCTACAACTTTTCGTAATACAGATTTGGTTGATTTACCCCAGCCTCCCAGATACCTCCAAAATGAGGAGTGTATGGAGGATTGAAGTTCCAGCTTACTTCTATCTTGGATAAGTGATGACGAATGTCATTTTGAGTAGACTCTTTACAGTACCTTTTTCCAAATTCCCGAAGTCGATTTGCTGCCTCTCGGAAATTTGTACCACAATCAGAAAAGACTTGTTCAGGAAGACCTCTACGGGATTTGAACCTACTGAAAGCTGCTAAGAAAGCATCAGTGGTAAGCGAGGTTACAAGCTCGAGATGCAAGGCCTTAGTAGTGAGACAGACGAACAGGCATATGTAAACTTTGCTGACCATAGCCTTTCTTCTAAGAGACTCTCGCATGGCCAAAGGTCCGGCAAAGTCAATTCCTACATGCTGAAATGCTCTGCCAGGGTTCACTCGTTGTTTTGGTAAGTCTGCCATTTTTGGAGAGAACGTTTTGGCCTTTTCCTTGTAACATTTCAATCACATGAAAGTTCGCTTACGGACAAGAGTTCTAAGACCTGGTATCCAAAATTCCAATTGGATTAGAGCTTGTAAAAGTAATGGCCCAGGATGAAGATATATTTTGTGATAGTAGTCTATGATCAAGGTAGTAAAATGACATTTTGGTAGAATTATGGGATGTTTCTGGTTGTATGAAACATCTGCATTTGCCAATCTTCCGCCCACCCTGAGAACGCCCCTCTTATCAAGGTAAGGTGAAAGCTTGTGAAATTCCTGCATGACTTGTTCATTCATAATATGCTTATTTTCAAACATGTAGTATTGCTGAAGAAGTGTGCTGCACTCTATCACTGCATCTTCAATTTCTGTAGAACAGAGTGATCCAGTGTAACGTTCTTTTTTTCTTGATTTGGCTCTGGCATTGTTTATAAATCTTTTAGACCATGCTATCACACGAAGAAAAGTGTAGTAGGAAGAAAATCTTGTCATCATCTTGATGAGTTCTTGCTCTTCAGAAGTTGAGATGAGAACTTTGGGCTCTGGTTTTACTTCCGGCAACTCGTGTTGAGGAAAGGGTATAGTTCATTTTGGCCATTCATCTTCAGGTTGACAAAGCCAACTGGGGCCATGCCACCACAAGTCGCAGCTCAAAAGTCTGTCTGGTTGCAGCCCTCTTGAACCATAGTCACTGGGATTGTGCTCTGATTTAACATGTTTCCACGATGACACAGAAGTAAGGTCTGTTATGTGTGCCACTCGATTTGCAATGAGCGTTTTGAGTTTGTATGAAGTTGTGTTCAACCATCCCAAAACAATAGATGCATCACTAAAAAATATAGGCTCTAGACAATTGCTTGAAGATAGATGGCTAAATGATTTGTTTACAGTGTTGTAAGTTTTGGCCAGCAAATGTGCTGCACACAACTCAAGTCTTGGAATTGACATGGGTTTAATCGGAGCTAATTTTGTCCTTGCAGTTAGAACATGGGATGAGATGTGATTTTCACTAACAGCCCTGAGGTAAATAACTGCACAATATCCTTGAGACGAAGCATCGGAAAATCCAATGAGTTGGTACATGTAAGGCTTATCTGTTGTAATTCTCCTTGGTATATCTAGGGACTGAAGAGAAGGCAGTAATGTGATGAATTTTTCCCAAATAACCTTTAGGTGGTCAGGAATTACAGTGTCCCAATCTGAATTAAGTTTCCATAGATCCTGTATCAAAATTTTAGCGATCAGTATAGATGGAGAAAGGAATCCTAGGGGATCAAAGATTTTGGCAATTGTGGACAAAATTGATCTCTTTGTGTAGATTGGGGTGAAATTATCAATTTTATATGAAAATGTATCTTTTGTAGGATTCCATTGCAAACCTAATATCTTGATGCTAGTGTCATCGTTGGATGTCAAGTTTATATTTTCTGTTTGATTGTCCAAGTTAACGGCCGTTAAAATGTCAGGACAGTTACTAGCCCACTTGCTTAGACTAAAATGGCCTGCTTGAAGCAAACTTATCATTTCTTTTTGGAGAACTAATGCTTCTTCAACTGATGAACTCCCAGTAACAATGTCGTCTATGTACATGTCATAGGAAACCACAGAGGCAGCCTTTGGGAATTTCACTCCTTCATCGATTTCTAGTTGTTTGATAACTCGCAATGCTAAAAAGGGGCACAGTTCATGCCATAAGTAACAGTATTCAACTCGTACTTCTGGACAGCTTCAGATTTGTCAAATCTCCAATAAATTTGTTGAAATCCTCGATTTGAGGGTCAATAAGAATCTGTCTATACATCTTAACGACATCTGATACAAAGACTACAGAATGTAGGCTAAATCTGAAAAGAATGTCTCTGATATCTTTCTGTAGTTTAGGGCCGGGCATAAGATTGCTGTTAAGTGAACCTGAAGATTCAGAAGCTGCAGTACTTGCATCAAAGACAACTCGAATTTTGACCTTGGAACGATCTTCTTTAAAAACACAATGGTGAGGTATCACATATTTTGACTGTGATGAAGTAGGACTCATAAGTCCCAAGTCAGAATACTCCTTCATAAAAGCAGAATATTCTGATTTTAATGGAGGATTTTTATCAAGTCTTCCTTCCAAACTGTGAAATCTCTTCAAGGAAAGTGCAGATGAATTTTCAAGTTGGCACTTAGGATGTTTAAATGGAAGACGGACGACGTACTGACCATTAACTCGATAGTGTGTTCTTCTGAAATATTCTTCGCAGGCTAAGTCTTCTGGGCCATCCTTTGTATGATGTGCGGGCTCCTCAAGATCCCAAAACCTTTGTAGTTGCATTTTGAGATCATCAGATTCATGGACTGTGGTAAAGAAAGAGACACTAGGGCTTGACAAAGAACAGCTTGAGACTCCGCCCATTACAATGTAACCAAACACTGATTGAAATAGTTTGGGTTTGTTTTCTCCGACCACAACTGTGGCTCCAAGCCAAATATCAGTAAACAAGTCTGAGCCTAGTAGAAAGTCTATAGGACCAGGTTGATAAAAGGTAGGGTGCCAAGTTATATTTCAAGCATTCTGACCATACTTTGTGGGGTAGTTCGAAGTTTGGAATATGTGATGTAATATTGGTGATTACTACAGCCTCTGTTCTAAAAATAGGTGTAGATAAGTCTCTAGGTTTTAAAACACACTCTGCCTTACCTCTGGCACCATCAAACACTGTTTGGCCAATGGCTGATATTTTCTGAGGAAAAGGAGCAGTGGTAAGTCCTAATCTTGAAACACATCTCTTTGTTATAAATGAATGTTGGCTCCCAGAGTCGACAACAAGGCGGACAGGCTGAAAGTTGCCTAACGAATCCTGAATTTCAGCTACCACTGTGCTAGAACTTGTCTTTGTTGAGGAAAAACCGCTGTTAATGTAGAGGAAGGGTCAGAAGTAACAGCAAGTTCTCGTTTCTTTTCTTGTGCATTCAAAGTGACCGGTAAATGTAACAAAGTGTGGTGCCTTTTTTTACAGTCTTTGCAGCTCCATTTAGATTTACATTTTCCAGTTGGATGGTTGTCATGTAGGCAATTCTTGCATCCTCTCCAGTTTTTCAATCTATCCAGCCTTTCCTCTACTGTTGCTTCAAGAAACATGTTGCATTTATAAAGGGCATGTACAACGTTTTTACAAAAAAGGCAACTACTAGTTATATGGTTACTGTTCTGATGGTGACTTGAAGATGTGTTAGTGAAAAGTGCTGTCTTCATATTGCGTGATGACAGTTTAAAGTTACCACCCCTCGAGAATGAATTGGTAGGCTTGACTTCAGTTGTATACTGTGAAGAATATCCGCTTGCTAACTGTAGTGCCAAGCAACGCTCTCTCAAGAACTTCGTTAAGTCATCAAACACCGGGAATTCCTTACTTTTGCATGACAATTCAAATTGTTCTCGCATTGATGGATCTAGTAACCTCACAGCGATATGGAATAGGATAAAGT
The DNA here is from genome assembly GCA_963675035.1 of Allygus modestus. Lineage (NCBI taxonomy): Eukaryota > Metazoa > Arthropoda > Insecta > Hemiptera > Cicadellidae > Allygus > Allygus modestus. The sequence continues at coordinate 318,308,575 of OY776112.1, forward strand.
CAGCTTCTTGTGGTATTTTCAGTAGTTTAAATGCTGCGACACTATCTGACACCTGTGACAAAAATAGCTGAAGAGAATCAATTGTAGTTTTTCCTTGTAAAGTTTTAAACCCAATAAGTTGGTTTAAATATGTTGAGGAAAGCATTCGCTTATTGTTGAAAGTGTTATTCAAGGCATTCCAGGCAATCTCATAGTTGTCTTCAATCAATGGTAGATTAGATATGACAGCCGAGGAAGTCCCAGTTAGAGAAGAAACCAGGTAATGACATTTTTCCATCTTAGACAACAAAGCATCATTGTGTATGATTGAGGTAAATGCATCTCTAAACCTAGGCCAATTTGTTATCTGGCCATTAAAATGCGGTAGATTGATGCGAGGTAAATTTTTGTTAGGCCTACCTTCAGACGCCATAATCGATTCATTGGGGTTTATGCTTTGACGAGAAGAACTTTATTTAAGAGTTTTAATTTCTTCATAGTTAGTGAGAGCCTCATAGTAATACCGTTTTACTTTAGCCTGTAGTGTGGTATCAATATCTGTTGGAAAACTAGAACCCTTTTTTTCCTTTTCACATAGGTCAACTATTTCATCCCATAAACTTTCAAAACGAGAAAAATATTTTTCAAGTACCTTAAACATAGCCTTGAATGTGTTTTGTTGTTCGACATCCTTCACTGCAGCGCGCCCTTTCTCATTTATTGTTTGTACTTCTTTATCACTGTCAACAAGTTTTCTTTTGAGACTACTGAAGGCTAAAAGGAAATCTTCCTCGCTCATTTTGGAAACAAATATCAGCAAACAGTACAAAATAAAAGCAAAATACTTTAAAGGCTATGTGGGTGTACTTATACAACAAATATTACAAATGTTTGAGCATCCCTTACAAAAGTTTTAAAATTCATCAATGCTTTATATTCAAAGGCCAAGCATATTTCTATTTAATTAAAGGTCTCAATAATTATGTCTATTTTAATTGTTCATAGGCCTGTTTATCAACGCCAGATAAAACTAGATAAGATGATGAGAATACTGAATACTCACCAAATTTTACATAATTACCATTCCATACCTTAGGTTCAAAATAACACAAATCAATTTATACTGAAAATTGAACTGACACTATGGTACTCCAAATCTGACCTGAGTATATTCAGAGAAATATACTTTGAAAAATTGCTATCTGCATTTTTATAGCATGTCAAAACTGAAATAGTATTTAATGGCCACGAATCTGCTATTGCGGTGATCTCAAAAGTTTTAATTGCAATTAAAACATTCCTAATGGGGAAAGGATTTGATTTAAATCTTATTTCACATTTAAGCTACGTAGTCGTTTACTAACCATTCTGCTAGTTCAAGCATTTGTTATGAATAAATTGTTTGTATATTTCGTAGTGAGTAACAATTGGCACACCAAGGAAAGAGGCTCCACAGCGCGGCCATCATGCTGAACAGATCGGTCTCAGGTGCGGCAGATTGCAATTGGTTGCCTTCAGCCGAGGACTGTATTCTCTATTGACAAGTAAATTCGGACTTATAATGTCCACCTCCTGCAACAAATGTATATTGAAATAACCTCAAAAAGCACGGGTTGTTGTCAATATTATATTTCAAAGCGAAGCAGATAAGTGAAGTATGTTTTGCATAGTTTGTTACGCATTTATTCGACACGTCTGTCGGAATGATTTTACGTAATTTGTATATTCTCACGCAATCTCAACGATTTATTTAGATGAAACAAGGAGAGTATTAGAGCACTAGCTGGGTTGGCAGATGTAACAATTTATGAGTTTCTCAGTTTGAAGATACTGGTCATCTGTAACAATTGCTTTAAAGACGTTTATCGTTATTTTAATATTTCTTTTCATATCTTAACCATCGTTAATCGAGATGGCAAATGGAATCTTGCCGGTTGACAGAAGGTAAGTTAAATGTATTCCTAGTTTGTTTGTTTTTATTTAAGAGAAAAATTAATACTAACATGAGTATAGATTATTTGCCCAAAATTTAATTTGTTTTTGGATAAATACTTTTATCCTTATCGACTTTTATCCATATCTCTAAAACACCCAATAAGCAAACTGTATTAATTATGCAAAATAAATAATATAACATTATGTAACAAACTACGGGTCACAACATTACAAAATATATTTACACTTATACTGTACGTATATACAAGACGGTAAATACAGGGTGTCACAAAAAAGTGTGATGGGCTATACAGGACCTAATTCTACATGCAAAAATAAGTCATTGAGAAGAATAACATTTTTTGGATTTCGGCTTAGTTTAGCCGTAATCCGCCATTTTTGTTTTTTTGGGAAAATATTTATTATTTCAAAAACCCAATGAGATATTTTTACGAAACTTGGCAAAAGTGTTTACACTAAAGTAAGTAACATTTGTAAAACAAAAATATTTTTTTTACCTTTCCAAATTTCAAAATGGCGGCCATTTGAATTTTTTTATGCCAAATTTCATGAAAACCAGTACCTAAATCAAAATTTTTCAAGACACAAATTTTTTTGTATTTATTATAACAAATCCAACAAAACAAAAATGAATAAAATCGGTTCATAAATAAAGAAGCTGTGTTTATTTAAGTGTTTTTATTTTTTAAATTTATTAAATGTAATGTAATAATTTATGTAATGTAATTAAGTAATTTCAGTCTAAATTACTAAAATAAACACAGCTTCTTTATTTATGAACCGATTTTATTCATTTTTGTTTTGTTGGATTTGTTATAATAAATGCGACAAATTTAGTGTCTTAAAAAATTTTGATTTAGGTACTGGTTTTCATGAAATTTGGCATAAAAAAATTCAAATGGCCGTCATTTTGAAATTTGGAAAGGTAAAAAAAAATTTTTTTTACAAATGTTACTTACTTTAGTGTCAACACTTTTGCCAAGTTTCGTAAAAATATCTCATTGGGTTTTTGAAATAATAAATATTTTCCCAAAAAAACAAAATGGCGGATTACGGCTAAACTAAGCCGAAATCCAAAAAATGTTATTCTTCATTTTTGACTTATTTTTGCATTTAGAATTAGGTGCTGTATAGCCCATCACACTTTTTTGTGACACCCTGTATACCAAATATTGGTACGTACAAGGCCTTGTACGATGGTGTTGTATGGTTGTTGTATGTTTGAATACACCTCGAAACGCCTTATTCAGCGAAACGCGTGACACTTTTATAGTTCAAGAATGTTTCAGGCTGTAAGTATATAAAATGTATATCAAGCAATAAGTACACTTTATATTTTGCTTTAGAAAAGAACTATAAGGATTATCGTTACGAAACTTGTAATACAAATCAAAATAACTAAAATCTCCTTAAAATTGATCCAGAACAAAAATGATTCTTTAGTGTAACCGTTGTAAACTGGCCTTTGTCCTGGAGTCTATTCATCTTTAGTTGAGTTTAATTACAGTTTCCGGGTCAAATAACTCTCAGCCGTTTCTGTCCTAGATTTAAGCAACCGGCGTCATTTCATTGGGATAGTTTCGAAGGTGAGCCTTTTCAAATCTCTTCTATGTATTTCAAAGAAAGAACGTTTAATTAGTAAGGATAACAATATTTCCTAATTCCAGACATTGCAGTGAATAAAGGTAACGATTATGTCATAGTTTGAATTTCACTACAGTTTAACTAACAATATCCTAACCAACAATAACAATCCAACTGTACTCTGTACCCGAATGAAATAAAAAGTATAGGGGCCAGGAGTAGTAATGACCAGTAATACTCTGGCTTTCTTTGCAGTCCACTACTAATCTATGTAGATTTTAATTTGATGTTTCCTATGATATGGTTAGCCTTCCTTGATTAAGATGGCAGGCTCCAAATTTTAACACCCCCGTTGATTAAAATTACATGAACGCAATGATGTTCGTGGCTTTATGTAATGCCATAAATAAACTAGGCAACAAACAATATCAATAATATTTCTAAGCAATGAAACAAATACATTATATTTATAATTATAACTGTTTAATGAGAAAAAAATTGAATCAACGGGGTAGTTAAAATATTAATTACTCTAACTAAGTCAAATGTATTTTAATATACTACACATGCTGTTGTAGTGAGCTTCCTTAAGCAGTGCTATTTATTGCTTTATGCACGCCTCAGGACTTCATCCACCAGCAACAACAGAATCTGTGTATCCAGTAACCAGGGGCAATATTTGCTTTGCCTAACTCACCATTATGACCCATCATATCCCCGTTAATGTGATATCTTCACTTATAATGAAAATTTTACTAAACCATTTTAACTGCAGGGATACCTTTATATTGATGAATAAATATTTTACACACTTGTGAGTCAAACTTCATTTAATCTTATAAGGTGACTTGTGTTGGAATCAATGTGTGATGATATATAGTATTGTTCGATTTAATTGTTTTATTTTTAATCATAATTATGTATTTAGCTCATTTTCTTAATATTTTCTTAAACATGGTATTTTTTTTTGTTTTGTTTTGCGATCTGTACTATAAATTATTATTTATACCGTTCACAACGATTTTTTTTCTAAAATCTGCAGTAAAAATTGATTTTATTTATTTTTAGAAAACGTTCGTTGTAGTCAGATAATTTAGTAGTAATTAAGAGCTTAAAACAAAGTTATATATTGTTTTACAAGCAATTTTATCAGTTAGCATACTCTTATATACATTTAACTGATTTCAGATAAATTGGTATGTATAATTCTCAAATTATAAAATACAGTAATAACAAAATGATATCCTTGCCGTTTTAGTTAATAAACAAATCGTTTCGACCAACCGTCCTCACTCAACATCACTCAAGCCAGCCGGCAGACCTCAAAGCCTTAACTGTAACTTGTCCCGGCAAAGTTCCTCAGTTGACAGTGACTTGTGGTGGAACTTGGGATTAACAGCTTGTCAAGTGGCTATGTTTAATAAGTTTGGGGTGTAAAGTTTGCTAGATATTTTCCAATACTGGTCTTATCAAAAACTGTTGCTGTTATCAAATCAATTAGCACTATACCGTTCAAAGATTGGGTGAAAACATAAGTGAAATGCTTTTTATATTTTTGCATCCTAAATTTTAATCTATTAAAACGTACAAATACGATTTGTAATTATTTAGCGAATATTTCGTTGCCAGTAACCTGAAACGGATTGTAATTATCTCATGATTACAATCCGATACCACATTTTACAATACAAATTTGGGTGAAGTGATTAATCACAAAAAATACAACACAATTATACAGCCAAGTCCCTCAGCAAATTAAAACCTACACTGTGGAGATCCACCAACCCTCCCGAGAAACCACTTGGTTGGCTGTTATCACCCGAGTAACTTTGGTTGGTTACCATGAGGTTCATGGTCTGGTGTTTTGTCTCACAACCACAGGATCGGTCCACTCCTTTCTAGGAAGAGCCCCATCTTACTTTAAACGGGTTGCCAATGTTTTCTGTAAATTATCACTTCCTACGATAAAATAGCTATGACAGACATCGAAAAAGCATTGCAAATAATACATATCTTCATCTCGTACCAAATTTTATCCTAGCAGGGTTGAATACCGGTAAAAATAATTAACTACGCTAAGAATCTAGTCTAAATTAGAAATTGTGGTGTTAATATTTTCCATCATTTTATGTAATACCTGTTTCAAAATATTCAAAGTGCACTAAATGCTTTTATGCATACTAAGAGCTCTTGATAAAATAGGGTAAGTTGTGGATTCAGTAAACGAAAATACCTTAATTGTAATTGTGACCAGACCTTTACAGTAATTAGATTTTGATGTTCGATCTCCCTGTGATTATCGTGGAACGTTCTGCAGATTGCTTCTTTACAACCAATTAGACAGTCTTAATTTAGGTTACAAAATCTAGGATATAGTGAACATAATTAAATTACCAATCGTAACAGTGTTTGAGGTATACAAATAACGTATTATCAATTATTTAACTGCCCTCCTTTTTAAAAAAGCAAAATAATTTGTTCTTTTATTATAATTAATTGAATGTTTTTTAGGGTTTATATGGTCTTACTTTTGAATATGAAACCACACAAAAATTATAGCATAAATAGAAACTGAGCGTTTTAGGATGCCCACGTACTATAGATAAGAAATTGTGGGGAGTATATACAGGACTGTGGAGGGGAGACCTCTCTACCCAACCTGTAAATTACTTTGGTCCCGTATTAAAATGAGGATTTAAAAACGCTTGATTAAACTTTTAACGATGGCCAGATTTCGTGCCGTATTTGAGTGCCACTGGCATAACCTACCTATATATCTCTTTTTAGTGATATGACATCATGATCATTAGGTAAAACAAATTAAACGTTTAGTATAAACATATATATACGGTACATTTATTAGATTAACGACGGTTGTCATTGTCTGTTCCCCTCATGCATGTAGATGGTAGTTTGCCAGTTTGGCACATCTGCATAGTGCAAACTAATAACACAACAAATCAACTTAAAACTTTTGCTTACATTATGGATGAATTGATATTCAACATGTAATGAAAGAAAGAGAACAAGTGTTTCGTTAATAATCGTTTTAAGACTGAAATTAAAACCGAACTAATGAACAGCACGCTAGTGCAGGCTGATGCAACTTTAATTGCACAACTCGCCTTTGTGTACTCAAAGTGTCTGTTTTCTCTCTTTATCATCTAGAGTTTCTAAACGTATAAACTGAATCACATTATCTTAAGCATTTGTTTTAGCTAAGAAGTATTAAGTATTTTATTTTAGTAGAAGTATTGATTACTTGTGTGCTAAGATACAACAGATGGAAGTTTGTCTAAGTGGTTAAGTTTTTTAAAGTTTTGTGGATCCAGTTTAGAAACAACCGAATCAGCAGATATCACAAAAAGATGTTCTAATTTGTAATAAAGAGGGTTTTTACTCCAATGATAGCTGAGGGTTATTTCCTCTTTTTCTGAGGAGTTATTAAATGGTTACAACTTGTCATTAACAATGTTAAATCTTTTTTGAATCCAAAGTTTCTAGGATCAAAATGAAACATTTACGCAATAGGTTATTTTAGTGAGATAGTAAATTAATTTTCGTTTTATTGATAAAAGCATTACTGCAAGAATGTCTTAGGCCTGTTACAGGGGTGTTTTCTGTGGAAAATCGAAACCTTCATCGTTAGTAAACTGAAAGCCCATATTATTTAGTTAGTTTTAAAATTTTATTGATTTTGTATCAATGTGTGTGCGATGTTCTTCCTGAAAGATTTAATTAATCATTTTTCAAATACAGTTTGGTAGATTAAACACATCATGTTCCTTATTTTATTTTAGAGCCTTCGCTTTGGACATATACACTAGGAATATCCATTATATCAGCAATAAACATTAAGCTACAGTGAGCCGTAAGAGTTATTTCGCAGCCAGCCAGTGCAATTAGGTGATTAACAGCTGTGCTGTCACCGCTCTGGCCTAACGAGTCATCCGTTGCCGTGCTGCAGTCGCAAATGTCAAGTGCAATCAATAGGTTTTAGGTCCAACTAATAAACAAGGCGCTAGTGCAGGCTGATACAACTTTAATTGCACAACTCTGCTCTGTGTACTCAAAGTGTTTGTCTTCTCTCTTTATCATCTAAAGTTCCTAGACGGTTAAACTGAATCACATTATCTTAAGTAATTGTTTGAGCTAAATTCGTATTGATTATGTCTGTGCTAAGATACAACAGATTTTAGGTTTTCTAAGCTATTGTTAAGTTATTTTTTAAGTTATATTACCTTTAGAACAAACCGAATTAGCCAGTATCACACAAGATTTTCCAAATTGTAAAGACGATTTATTACTCCGATGATAACTGTGGGTTATATCTACTTTTTCTGAGGCATCATAAAATGGTTACAACATGCCATCAACAATGGCAATCAGACAATTTGGCAATACTAATCACGCGATTTATGATTTTCTTCCTGAAAGATTGAGTTAGTCACTTATCGGAAACTGGGTGACAAATTAGAGATATCGTGTTCCATATTTTATTTTAGAGCCTTTGCTTTTGACATATATACTAGGAATTTACATGATATTAGTAATAAACATGATACTACAGTGAGTCGTAAGAGTTATATCGCAGCCAATCAGTGCAAATAGGTGATTAACAGCTGAGCTGTCACCGCTCTGATCCGTTGCCGTGCTGCAGTTGCAAATGTCAAGTGATTGAGTTTTCAGTCCGATCAATAATGACCAACTGATGATATGCGTGGAGTCCTGTAATGACTGGTATGAGCCAAAATTCACTGGGTCGTTCATCGTAAACGGGTAAAATATAAAATTGACACATGATCTGCCTTGCCCCATTTTCTGTTCATGCATGTGTATGGGTTTTATTAGATACTTAATTTCTTGGAACGAATACAACGTTTGTGACTTCTACACCAAATGTTACTTGGGTAGTACAATCCAAGCTTATAACGTTTTACCATTTCAAACCAGCGGCCTTTTACATGTTAAAAACCCACAAACACAAAACTAAAGAAATGTACTGTTCCTCCACATTTAATCATTTTCAACTTACCATTGACGAAAAGAATGTTTAGGTGTCAAATTTGTTCAATGCATATAAAATGACAAAATCACCTACCAAAGTAGAAGGACTAAAAACTAACACCATACGCATACCAACATGGGCTCAAATTCTAAAGGGGTGATAATTGTTATTGAAGGTTTTAAGGGGCGAAGTGGGGGGGGTATTAGCCCTGGACAGAGAATGAACAATGATTACAACAGTGCAAATTAATAGCAAACAAACTAAAGAGCAACAACAAAGTACATCTGTTCTAAACCGTCGCACTCCAAGCTTTTCATTATTTGTGAGATATTTTAAATTAACTGTCTTCAATGAAGCAGATCTCATTGTCATTCGAGTTCTAATTTAGGGCACAATCTGTTCAGAGTTATTTGACCTGAAAAAGTAATTAAAACTCAACAGTTTCTTTGGATGAATAGTTTCAGTAACAAAAGCGTTAACTAACAATAATCAAATTAAAAACCTTCTTTCCATAAAATCGTTTTGGAAATTTAAGGGTTTTTTTGTAATACCTGCTTAGGTATTACTATTTGTTTTACTCTACTTTTACGAATACAAAGTAATATAATATCCTCGTATGTTCGTTAAACCCTCATGTTTCAGGTGTATTAGCAATGGATTACTTTTAAATTATAAACTCCTTGAAAATATTTAACCAATTGTGAGCTTACTAGATTATAAAACCTTTATAACCTTCAGGCAAGAATTTGAAATTTAATTTGTAATATACTTTCATTCAAAAACGCAACATGTTGTTTGATAATGAAACAAATACAACTAACATAACAACTCATAGGAATACAACTAATTAGTAGAATACAATTTGTAGCTATTTGTTTATCCTAAGCTATTTACCATAATAAAATGTAAGTAACAAAAGTTAAAATGTTTTTTTATGGACTGGGCTGGTTTTTCTTGGATTCAAATGTGGAAAATGTCCCCAAATAAGTTGTATGTGGATTTAAATAAATCTAGTAAGTGATTTTTTTATTTTTTATTCACTATTTCTATTTATGTAGAATTAAATTTCAAAACTTATAATAAATAAGTAATACAAATTCACCAGCCTTAAATCCAACTTGAATATAAAATTCACTTATAACACTTTAGCAATGTTAAGAAAAGGAACAGAAAATTTAGCTCTAGTTTTGAAATACTGTTACTTCATACCCTTATAAAATCATTAATAGAAAATGTGTATATAAGGTTGAGAGAATGGTAAGGCTAGTAGTTTTTATAAGCATCTATTAACAAACTATCTATTTAATTCAATGGCTCTGAGTCCCTGCAAAGTTCATTTTCAATTATAACTGATCAGATTGAAAAATATTTGATAATTTGTCTTAAACATCATTGACTGACCACTTTTAATAACTGTCTACCCATCCTCAGTGTATGAGGCGTGCTCCACTGCCATTAGTTTTAAAAGTACTTAATCAACTTACAAAGCAGTAACGTTCAGTAAACAGGAAAACGATTGTTTGCATAAGCAATGTAGAAAACATTTATTAGTAAAAATCCGTTAAAACGGGCATTAACCTTAATAGCTTTTATTTCAGTAAACGTTAAATAAAGTGGTTGTGTGACAATTATTCAAAGTGTAAAATTAACTGTTGTACCTTCATATCCGATGCATAGATCAGGAAAGGTTTTATTTTGGACTAAACCGAGAATCGTATGATATAAACATGCGCTCTAATTGAATATGTTCTTTAAAAGTACGACAGTACAACAATGTTTTTTCTACAATAAAAGTTTAAGAAAAATAGCAATGGGGCTATGATGTACGCTTAATTATTGTTGGTTATATTAGACATACTACTAAGCTCTTGCAAAAATAACCTTTGTGTCGTAATGGTATGGTATGGTTTGTGCATTTCAATACATATATGTTAATACGTTGTTTAACTATGTTTCATATTTCATACTTCGTGCTTGGATTAAAAAAAGAGAAAAGTATTTTAACTCGGTTCCGGCCTAATGATGAATCACTCAATCAATCAATCATCTTTATTAATAAAATTGTACATAGTACAATAATAGTGTCATTTCTAATATAATAAAGAAATTAAAATAAATAATTCACTTCTGTATAGATAATAATAATAATAATCAATATAGAACATCTGTTATAAAATTATTCAATTATTCTGTCAGCTAAATGTTGATAAAAATGACACTTAAAAAATTAAAGCATGTATTACAAAACTTCGTTTTTTTAGTTGAATACAAAGCAGGATGAAAGTCACAGTTGCAGCAAACAAATCGGTCGCAGTCTACAGGTGCACTAGACTACAATTTATTTTCAGTCACGTCCCGTCTCATTTATTGACAAGTGAACAAGCAATCTGAACATTCTTCTATCTCATGTTTATGTAAAACACGAGTTTTATGACAAATAGGGGACTTTTGGCAATATATTTAGATGACCATAAGCTATTATCATCTAATGGGCACGTTAGAAGGACGAAGGAATAGACAAATCATTAATTGGTCTCTCACGTCAAATGTGAAGGAATAATCATGATTACTTGGGTGAAAAACTATAGACGTAACCCTTCCAACGGATAAAGTATGGGTGGTTAGCCGGCGAAGCAATTGGTTTATTTCTCTGGTTGCCACCTTGCCAATTCATGAGAAGACGCTTGATTGCCAGTTTAGTGGCCGAACTATCCAGATACGTTTGGACGGCTAGCTGACTCGATGAATAGAAGCCCTGAAACGACAATTTGATAACATTTTGCGATGGTAATATGGACTATAATTTGTATTCGTTATCATTCGGAAATGTTGAAAAGGCTATCCATAGAATCAAGGGCACAATTCTACGTTAATAAAAGTAATACTACATATGCAGTATGAAATAATCTGTAGCTTATTTTCACAAATGAATGGTACGCTGAACCAACGTCTTAGTGTATATATTACAAAGGCAAATGTCATCAATACTATTTGGCATTTACAAAATTGTAACTTGCTGTAACTGGTGTTTTAAGAGGTGAAACTCCACAGCCGCGGCGGGCGTTCGAACTGGCAACGCCGCAATCTCACAGAGCAGATGAGTCACTGACGGCACATAGCCCATAGCCGCCAGTCGAATAACACGTCCTCTTCAACAGTTTTTGCTGTATTACTATTTTTTTGTAGAAAATAAATATATTAGGCGTTTGGGATCGTTAATAACGTGTACAAGAACCGAAAAATAATATTAAACATACAAATTCTTATTAAACTAAACAATTGTAGCAAACAAATCGTATATTTATTTTAAGTTTTTAGGTTTATTGCTTTGTAAAACCATGGTCATGGTAACTAAATCGTTTTACATGTCCATATAAATAGTTTAAAATTCATATTTTAAATAAATGTCTCTGACAAACTATTGTAATAAATGAAATACGAGACACAACATAATTTCTTTCAAATATAAAAATACAAAGTTGTAATACATTGTACAGACAGTTATTGCCCATGAGATGTGTTTATATATTTTTCTAAATTAAGTACTCTTTGTCATCAATTAAACTGTTGTATCTCGTAATTTTAATTTTGTTTATGTGGTTATGGAAAAACCA